>JAEIGQ010000041.1:1200000-1800000 GCA_018904275.1 Lordiphosa clarofinis | reverse complement strand
TATTTATTTTTTCAAAAAATCGTGCCCATTTAAAATTTAAATGGATTTGTTTTGTTTTCTCAATTATCAATCATATTTAATAATAATAATTCAGCAAATATTAGTTGCGGGAATGCTGAAGCCTATTATAATTTTTCATTGATCCGCCTAGAGGTCCGCTTTAAGTTTCCTTTTTTTTTTTGCTGAATTAAAAAATAAAACTAGTTCGTTTTCCTATGTGGAATGTTTCTACAGACACTACAGTTGCGTACCGTGTAGTTATGCCGCCCGGGGCGGAAGTCGACTTTGCCGCCCCCTTCCCCCTTGAATAGTCCTAAATTTTAACCCTTTTTCTATAATTACAATTAAGTTTTTCGAATTCTTTCCATCAAAAACTTCTCTGTAACATAAAGGGACGTACGCTGGATTTTGATTAGGAATGACGAAGGCCTTAATTGTGAGGGTAGTATTATTTTGCTAAAGTTGCTATCATTATGGGAAAAAATTCTTGGGGATGTATAATAAAGGTGCGCCGGCGAAAATTTTTTCGCAAAATCCGCGGAAACGTATTTTACATATCTTCTTAACCAAAATTTAAATACAAATTGACTTCGATGGGCCGAAAAAAAATTGTTTTGAGGTCGAACATGGTTTTCTACATTGATGGCAAATGCGTTTCGAAATTAGTTTTTTACTCCAAAAAAACGTTCTTTGTAGGGTGCCTGCAGAGGTTTTTACTGGAGGCTGATATAATTGGACGAGTTGGACTACGTTTTTTGGAAACATAACTCAATGGCAGTATAGAATTGTAAGCTTCAAAAATTCGGAAAATATCGCGAAATAGATGGACGCGATCTATGATGAATTAATGTGAAAATATTTATTCTTGTTTGATAATTATTCTTTTATAATTAACACTATACATTTTTTGTTAATTTAACAAACTATTAAAGAACTCATTCTGTATTGATTACAAAGTATATTTGAAAACAACTTTCTGATTTTCCTCATTGGAATGAAATTTTTGGACTTTAATATGGAAATTGCGGTTATTTTTTTTGATAAAAAGAATTTTTGTTTAATTATTGTTCAGTTGACACAACCTTTGTTTCATAAGAACTTTTCAAGGCATACTACAAATCTGCACCCTCCTGCATACTCCCTTGAGAACATAATCAATATAGCAGCATGTTTGACTCTGTCTATGGTAGACCTCTGCTCTTTAATCCCTTTATACTGATTCGTAAGCTTTCAAAAATGCATTCAATGAATATTTCTTATATTACTAGATCTTGAAGTGCAGAATCTTGCAACGTTCTCCATATTGAAATGACAGCAAAGTCTAAATCACTTTCAGAAATACCACCATTTCTTAATTTAAGAGAATAATCAATATACATTTTGTAATTATTTACCGCCCCTGAAATTTGCAGCCCTCAAAAATTGCCGCCCCTAAAAATTTGCCGTCCGGGGCGGGCCGCCCCCCCCGCCACTCAATCTCAATTCTCTCAATCTCTTGGCTTGTGTGCTCTAAATTTTTCGCACAAGAGAAAGGGACCTAAAGCTTAAAGCCGAATCCGAACGGCAAAGTTTGAGAATTTGCTTTTCCGTGTCTACTTTTGCTCATAGTCCTTTGACAGATTGATACTAAATATGTCCGACTTTGTTGAAGGGTGATTCTTTTTCATAATGAAGGGTATACAGACTTTGCGAAGTGCAGGGTATATTTCAGTCGGGCCTTAATAACTTTCTGTCTTTTTTCATTACCGAGTTCTTCTTTGAAATGGAACAGCTCAAATCTAAGTTTCCACTTCGTGTAAATATTGATGGCATTTGCTCTGCTGTGTGGACCTTAGACAATTGAGTTTTATTGTTTGATTGGAATTCGAAACATAATTGTTTTGTCCCTTGCACAATGTATTTGATTTGACTGCAGCTGATTGCAGTCTTCCTATCGCAATAAAATCGAACAGACAGTTTTTACGCAAAATTAAAGCCTGTTGGTTTCCATGAAACCTGATGAGCGAGAGAGATTGAATGGCTGAAAGAGCTCATAAATAAATTGCAGTATTCCCAGAAAAGTGCAATGAAATATTGTTTATGCAAAATACTCGTTTACTAAACGCAAGGCCAAAGCCATAATAATTGAGGCACAAACCGCAGCAGGATGAGCGAGCAGAAAGTAATTGTGGTTGGCTGCATCCCAGATGCCTTATGACCCAGCAAGCACCGCAAGCAGCTGCAGCAGCAGCAGCTCTCCCATCGTCAGCTTTAATTAAAAAGTTACCTGCAAAAATGTTTAGCTATTTTACCCAGCAGCCATTGGAAAATGTTTGCCAGGGACCAACCCTGGCTGGCAGTCAATGGTTGCGGTGCAAAATGGAAAACTTTCTATTAGGATTCCCAATGTTGGTCCATGCAATTGATTTCATCGTATACCACCGGGTGAACTTCGATTGACGGCCTGCAGCCGGCAGTTGGATGAAATGGAAATGGAATGCCAAGCCTTTGCCACATATTTCGATATGAATGTGATGCAGCTGGCCCTGGGGAGCAATGTTCTAAGCAGAACCCTGCAAGGTGAAGGCAGGGCTTTCAGATGATTATTAATAAAGTGTATTTCATTCGGAATTGCATGAATTCTTCATCTCTCCACTTGATTGTCAAAGTTCCTATGCCAACAACTCGACAGCTGCCGCAGCAAACTTTTACCCCTCCCCGGCAATGTTTTCGGCATCGCCGGAATGGGAGTGTGTACACACTGGCAGGCTGCCTGCCTCCGCGCGGAGCTGGTGGAGTTGGCAACTATGCCAAGTGTTTTGCGTGATGCCGCGCTATGCGGGTTAACATCAACACATATCAATCTCAATCACTTGTCGACGATAATACGAGAACGTACAAAATGTATGGCAAGTTTAGTTGAACGAAATTGGTTTGTGAACGAGAAAGGAAAACCGAACTTCGTCTGAGCCGAAGTTGTAATACATTTGCAAATGCCCGTGGGAAAGCACATCAAAATGCTAAAGCCTATAGCTTGATCGTTCAACCACAAATTTCAGTAAAAAGAGTGAAGTATTTTATATATGTACAGGTCTCGTTATGCTTTCGCATAACTCCAAAAAGGAGGAACACATCACACCACAAGTGAAGCTAGTTGGTCATACAGCCTGTTTCAATGGTATCTCTACCATATCATCAACTGTGTGGGCGCAATTGATGGAAAACATATTGTCATGAACGCTCCGCCAAATTTGGGTAGCATTTTTGATAGGTATATATTCTCATGAAATATTAATTAGTATACTAATTAACTATACTATCAGGCCTGTTCCGAATCCCGAAAACGAGTGGAATTGCCGCAAATCGAGTTGATTGCTGTTCCGGATTCCGCAAATCGACCAGAATTGTCGTTTTCAAAAGTTGTGCTGCAGAGTCAGCAGAATGAAAAGTAATTGCTATTAAAAGCATTAAAATAAATTCCCAAAATTATATATCAATTTAATAATGTTGAACATTTTTGAAATCGTTTAGCATCTCTACTTAAAATGTTTACAGTTAAAGTGTATTTTAAAATAATTTTTTTATAAACATCTATAAAATATTGCGTGAAAAGCAAAACCGAGCTGTCGTTTTCAAACCGAGCTGTTTTGAATTCCACTTTACGTTTTAGTCGAATTCAATCGTCAATCGATAGCTGCTAGGGTTGCTTTATTTAAATTAATTTATTCGGTCAGCACTTTTTCTATTTTATTTAGCTATATTTAACCAAATTTGACATCACATATTCAAATGAAAGAATTAAAAACTGTTTTAAATAAAAATAAATTGACTTAAAGTGTAAATAAGAGCTTTGTAAATTAAAATTATAGCGATGATGCCAACTCTGGCTGCTGTCGATATACACAAACACGCGCGCAGGCCAGTCAGCCAGCTGTTTATGAAAGTGACTTCGAAACCGAGTTCGAAAAGTCAAAACGTAGCCAAATCGTTCGGAATTGGGAACAGCAAATAGTAAAACGTTCGTTTTCGTTTCGTTTTTACTTTTTGAAAACGTTCGGAATTCGGAACAGGCCTGAGTATATTTAATAAGTAGAACCGGATTGATACTCAGTTAAAAGACTGAAAAAAAATGATTAAAAGTAAACAAATAAATCTTAATAAAATAAGATTTTCAACCAGAATGTGAATAAATGGAGAGCCGGTTTGGTTGAGACATAAAAATGCCGAGTTCTAGCTGATGGAAATTCAGTTGTGAATGAGACTGCCTTGAGTACGCAGCTTGGATTTGAAAAGCGCTTGAAGTATAATTGTGAGTGTTATTGAAAACAAATATACATATTTTTTATGGCTTGCAAAAATGTATTTTAGCTATGAAAATTATGAAAAAAATTTTTATTCACGAGATTTTCCCCTTAAAAATTTCTTTGTCTCGCTCTCTATCAACAGTTGAGATAATGCATCAATCGCTGTTATTTTTGCTTCCTCTCTTTCTGCTGATTGTATATGCCGGTCAGGGATGTACAGCTGATTCCGATTCGAAGGATTTCAAGAGCTGTGGGGAGCAACGCTTATGCGTACCGCTGTATCTATGTAGCGCAGGTGTAGTCGAAAATGATGGAAGATTTATAGTGAAGCCACGAATTGATGACACCAGCAATTTTGGTTGCGGGTTTTTGGAGAAATGTTGTCCCTTGGAAGAAACAACAAAAATTCAACCCCCATATTAATTAACTTGGCAAATTTCGCGGTTTTTGTTCTACACTAATATAGGCGACCAATTATTCAATATTATTATTTTTATTCGCAAAAACCATTAAAAATTTTTTTTTAATTGCTAAAAATAAATTTTCCACTAAATATATCTAACTTTTAACTTTTTTTTAATACTTTAATCCTCTTAAAAAGATGGCATCTACATTTTTTTGCTACAGCACTCCGCTGAATTATGGCGCGATTTTGGCCCTTTCGCCCCACTGTGCGCCTCGTTTCAAACGACATATCTCCGCGCGGAGATATGACGCTTTAAAACGACATATCTCTGCCGCATTTCAAACGACATATCTCCGCGCGGAGCTATGTCGTTTTCAAGCGACACATCTCCGCCATGTTGCAAACGACATATCTCCGCGCGGAGTTAAGTCGTTTTGAAGCGTCATATCTCCGCGCGGAGTTATGTCGTTTTAAAGCGTCATATCTCCTCGCGGAGACATGTCGTTTGAAACGCGGCGGAGATATGACGTCGGAGCTATGTCGTTACCCCCGCAGGGCAGCCAGACAGCTGTTTATAAAACCGACTTCGAACCCGAGCTCGAAAAGTCAAAACGTAGCCAAATCGTTCGGAATTAGGAACAGCAAAGAGTAAAACGTTCGTTTTCGTTTCGTTTTTACTTTTTGAAAATGTTCGGAATTCGGAACAGGCCTGTATATAACTTCTTTATTGTTTAGGTCACACAGCATTGTGTTAATGGCAGTGGCGGATGCAAAGTACAAAATTTTGTATTTTGACTTCGGAACAAATGGTCGCGTCTCTGATGGAGGAGTTTTTCGTCAAACTTCTTTATATGAGGCCCTAGTCTCTAACAGGTTATACATTCCCGACGACGCACCCTTGTCACAGCGTGAGATTGCTGTTCCATACGTAATGGTGGCCGATGATGCTTTTGCTATAAGCAGAAGACTTTTGAAACCGTTTGCCCAACGAAATTTATCGTTAGTCGAAAGATATTTAATTACCGACTATTAAGAGCTCGACGTGTTATAGAAAACACTTTTGGCATTCTTTCAGCGCGATTTCGCGTGATGCGCAAGCCAATTGCCTTGAGTCCAGAAAAAACTCGCGAAGTGAATTAAGCAAGTTGTGCTCTTCATAACTTCTTGATCATGAGAAAATCTGCGTATCTTTCACCAACCCTGATTGACAGAGAAACACCAAATGGGACAATAATTCCAGGAGAATGGCGTTTAAATACTAACTCGGAAACATTTCTAGATATTGGGACACACCGTTCGTATTTAATATTATATTTATGTTTATATAGAAAAAATAACTAATACCGTACATAATAAAATAATTTTTTAATTACGAACTTATTTTATTTCGTGGTGTTGTGGTTTATTTGAATTTTACTTGCTGCTACAGCTTCAATTTTGTGTTGCCTAAGCCAAAAAAAAAATTTAATTATTTTTTTAATATTTGCCTTGTTTGCTCTTACAATTTGCTTGTAAGAGCAAACTCGCAAACCCGCAAACAAAATTTGCCGAGGGTGTTCCCACGTGTTCACATTAGGCAAATATTTGCTTCAAATTATTGGTGCACAAACATAGGCAAAGGCTACTTGGCAAATGTTTGCGAGCAATTTATTTGGTGTTCCCACTAAGGGCAAACAAAATGGGCAAATATTTTAAAATATTTGCGCAAATTATTTGCCTGTGGGACCTTAGCTTTACTCGAACTTTTTACAGTATGTTGATGTCGGTCACGAAATAGGCTTAGGAGTTGGAAATTTTGTTGGACCAGGACCAGTTTCGAATATAAATGGAACAATTGATTCTAATGTAAAATTTCACGCTGAATTCAAATCTGCTCTCAGATATGTCAAAAGTAGAACGGTTCTTGAGATATTTCAATTTTAGTGTTTTGAAAAAAGGTAGGTCTACTAAAATGCTATTTTCTCTGATTTTAGTCCACCGATATGTATAAACTGTAACAAAAATAAAAGATAATAAAATTATTTCTTAAAAAAACGACAGCTGTTGTAAATCCAACCATAAATGACGAAGTTATGGCACTTCAAAGTTGGATTTTTAAAAATTTTTCATAATTTTTAATTTTTTGCTGATTATATTAAGTTTTTTTCAATCTTACCATTAAAATTGCTCAGGTCTCAGATATTGACAGGATTGGGAAATCTTTAACGAGCATTTTTTGCCCATGGTCATCAAAATCGGATGAAAAATAAACGCTATATTCACAATTAAGTAAACATACCTCTGTTTGAGAGTATTTTTTGCTAGTTTTTTCAGTATAAAAATAACATCTTAGCAAGCCAAATAAGAATAAACGTTGATCATTAGGAGTTTGTATTGCAGTTCAAGGTTGGATAAAAGTACTCAAATGATGTACGGTGGACTAAAATCAGAGAAAATGGCATTTTAGTAGACCTACCTTTTTTCAAAACACTAAAATTGAAAATTTCGAATCTCAAAAACCGTTCTACTTTTGACATATCTGAGAGCAGATTTGAATTCAGCGTGAAATTTTACATAAGGATCAACTATTTAGAAGCCGGGTTCAAAAAATTGTTGCATAGTGTAATTTGAGTACGAATGCTCTTGAAAAAAAATCTAGTCGCACTTGAATTTTCAAGAATTTCGCTCTTGGAATCGAGACAAATTCATTCTCAATGTGGTTCTATAGGCAAGGGGAGTGAGGAAACGGAAACTTTGAGAGAATAAAGTTGGCCGCGCTCTTTTAAAGAGAGACAGCGCATGCGCAGTTTGTCATTTTCATTTGACCGTGGCCCGCAGATAATTATGTTAAAGTTGAGTGGGTGGGATTGGCTGATGGTGAGTGGCGAGCAGCGCGGAACAAACAAATCCACGTCGGTCGGGACGGGTTGTCCCGGGGTCTCGGTCATGTCTCTCCCACCTAAACCACCCCCCACCCCCTTCAATTATTATTTTTAGTCTTTTATTTTGGGAATTTTTCGTACTTGGATCAAGTACTGAAACTCTTAAGTCAAGAATGTCGGGATCAAAAATTTACTCTTGGATCAAGAATATCGCTCTTGCATCAAGAATTTTCACTCTTACCCTACTTTTGAGAACGAATGCTCTTGATTCAAGAGTGAAATTCTCTATTTTTTCTCTGAGTGCAGTGACATTCAAAGATTTTTCTTATGTTTCAAGTTTCTTTTCCTGGAATATCATTTATACCTCAACTTCGTCGGCGCTATGCTATTTGTATAGTTGTCCTATTTTGATAAATCTTAGTGAAATTATGTGATTTCATAGAAAACTTACATATGCACAGAGAAAAAGAAGATCCCCGTAGAATGGATATTCGAAATATCCACTTAAGATCCATTTTTTTAAATATCCTTTTCACATTTTTCAGCTCCTTTGGATGGAGAAAAAAGATCAATGAAATATTTTTTCTCTGATATATCCTTTTTAAGCGAAAATAAATCGATTTCGAAAATATCCAATGGATCCCAAAAAAGGAGTTAACTATCCTGTCCAAATGGATATCGAAAATATCCTGAGGATCATCAGAAACTATCCTTTTTTTCTCTCTGTGGGTCATTCCTTTTCAAATCGAACGGTCTCAAAATTCAACATTTTTTGTTTAAAAAAAAACCGAAACTAGACACTACCACGAAAACGTGATTTGCGGTTTTGCAAAAAAAAATTTTGTTAAATTTATAAACAATTTCAAAAATGTCAACAACTGCCCCGTCGGTGTCCCAGAACTTCAAGAGATTTCATTTTCTTATTTGAAAGTCGAATTGGAAGGTTTGTGTGGTATTTTTCTCTCAAATCTATAAACAGGGTTGTCATTTCTTGCAAAAATATTTCCCTTCTTCTAGTTTTGAGTTAATTTGATGTTTAAATGGAATTTTTTGATTGTGTTACATGTTTTACGATGCATTTTTAAATTACAATTCAAATTTAATAAATAATAAATAAAATGCAAAATTTAAAAATATTTTTGCACCAATCATTAAATGTAACTAGGCAACCCTTAGCGCTTGTTGGTACTCAGAGAGAGCCACCATGTGTAGAGAGCGCCCGCTGACGTTGAGAGCGAGTTGATTTGTCACCGTTCGGTTGGTTTTGCGAACAATTATTGAAACACAAATTTTATTATTAAAACAATTGAAATATTTAATTCATTTGATGCAACCTATGTAGAAAAATAATGTTGTTTACATTTCCAATACCAATTTTGCATATCAAAATTGTTTTAGTGGTGAATTTCGCCAAATCTCCCAACAAAACGCGAGAGATTTAAAACCAACCGAAAGAGATTCCTGTGACACCGAGAATTAGTTTTGGGTTGGAATTTGGTTGGAAGAGATTTCTGTGACACCGCTGAATATTTTTAAAACACCGTAATTTAAGCTGTGTTTAGTGCAATAAATTGTATATCCTCAGAAGCTATAACATGGCGCTAAACGCTGAAAAAAAATGTCGTAAATGTTGTTTAGCAACAATTACTTAATAATATAAAATAATTTAAAAATCTATAAAATGCTTTCCGCCGATATCACCTGGAGACCTGTCCGATAATCCAAACCTGAGATATCACGTTTTTAAAAAACCCTTTTTCCCATTTTCGTTTCGTTTTTGACGATTTGTAAACCGTTGAAGAGGGTATATTGGAATTTTCCGGATGTTTGTAACGCACAGAAGGAAGCATCTCCGACCACATAAAGAATATATATTCTTGATCAGCATTACCAACTGAGTTGATATAGCCATGTCCGTCTGCCCGTCCGTCCGTCTGTCCGTCCGTCCGTCCGTCCGTCAGTTTCTATGCTATCTCCTCCGTCAATTTTTAAGCTATCTTAACCAAACTTTGCACGAAGCCTTTTGGTACAAATACGATGTACATTTGTCGGAACCGGCCGGATCGAATGACTATAGCATATTGCTGCTATAGGAACGATGGGTTCAAAAACTAGTTTTAGTGAGAAAAAACTTTTTTGCTTTTAGTGCTATCGCTCCCAATGCTCGTATTTATTAGTTTTTAATGATTTCACATAATTTCACCAAGACTTGAAATCGGACTACTATATAGTATAGCTCCCATACAAAAGATAGGTCTGAAAAAAAGTCTTTGTGAGAAAAACTTTTTTCTTTTTAATGCTATCGCTTCCAAAGTGTTACTGATCAACACTGCTACTACACAAATCTGCCAAGTTTAATCCAAATCGGATGACTGTAGCATATAGCTGCCATAGGAACGATCGGTCGAAAAAATAGCTTTAGTGAGAAAACCTTTTTTGTAACACTTTACACTTTTTTAGCTATGAATATATTGATGAAATTGTTGTATAGATGGCCGATGACTTCTGATGGGAGTGTGAAAAAATTTGCATTGCAAATCCATTATGCACTCAGAATAAATAGATCTTAGTCCTGGGTTTTATATAAAAAGAATTTATTTTTTAATGTTTTGGTCATTCATTTTTTACAATTTTTGTAAAAAATTTTTTTGCATTATAATTGGTCTAAGTGACTTTGATAATTTTTTTTTGATTTAAAATAATTTCATATTTACAGCCAAAATATTGAATTTTACCCTTAATTTCCTGCATAATTTACAAAAAAAAAATTTTGTTCAAAATAAAACATATGTAAATTAATCCATGTAATCCATTTTTATCATAAAGCGAAATCGAAATACTAAAATTTTAGATTGAGCAAAATGTTAAAATTAAGAATAACATAATTTCAAAAAGAAAAAAGTCTTACAAATTTTACCTTCAAGTATCATTTAATTAAAAACGTCGTACACATCACTTTGACCACATTTGTATCTTAACTTGGTTAGCTTTATGAATTTGGAAATGCTATTGTATTTAAGCTTTATGGTTAACTTGTCTTATTTTTTGACATTTGAAGAAAATAAATTCACATATTTTTGGTACAAAACCCGCAAAGGGCATAGCAGAAAAAGCCTACAAAAACTGTCCCACTTCGATCAGCACCAAATTTAAATATGTTGTTACCATCAATGAGAAACTCGCTCTCCTGTAATTGTAGTCTTCTAATCGCTATTGGAGTGCAGTTATGAGGGCGGAAAGATAAATCAAAAAAACTCGTTCATCTTAAGAACCGATTAACCGATTTGGATGGGTTTTATATACATATGTTGTAAGTGTCCAGAGCACAATTCCAAAAATTATTTTTGCACATTTTTTTTTACCAATTCTTTGGGCCAAAAAAAAATATTCAGGCCTGTTCCCGTTTTCGACTTCGATCAAATCATGTGGAATCGGAATTGATAGCTGTTCCCGTTTCCGAAAAACGATCAAATTATTCGGGTTTAAAAGTTTTGCCTTTGAGTAAGTGAAATTAAAAGTATTTGACAGATTTTCATGTCAACGATTGTATTTTTTATTTATCAAATATTTTTATATTAATAAGTCATATATTGAGAAGATTTTTAAGTAACCATAGAAATATTGGGCATTCAATTTGATTTAAAATTAATTTTTTCAAAGTTGTACCCCAGAAATTGCATGTGGACGGAAGCCAAACGGTCGAAATGAAACTGAGCTGTTCGCAATTCCGCATTACCGCATGCGCAGTATTGATCGAAATTGCTTATGTTACCATTCAGCTGAATTATAGTTCGAAATTTATAGTTCTATTCACTCGGAAACGGGAACATCAAAAATATCTATTTAACTATAAAAGTCTCCATCTTTTTGAAAACACCATAATTTCAGATATATTTAGGGTAATAAATTGTGTATCCTTAGAGGCTATATCATGGTGGTTAACACGGAGAAAAAATGATAAATAATTTTAAGCAACAATTACTTAATATAATTAAATAATTTCAAAATCTATTAAATAATAATTTGAGTAGATCTAGTAAAATTCTTTTCGCCAATATCAACTTGAGACCTGTCCGATAAACATAACCTGAAAAAATCCGGTTTTTAAAATCCATTTTATCCATTTTGTCGATTTTTGAAATGCTTATAAAGTTAACAATAAATTTTTGTGCAAAACCGCAAATTACGTTTTGGTGGGCATGTGGAGATCTAGTTTCGAGTTTTTTTATTTAAATGAAAAATTTTTCGGTTTATAAAAAAATGACCCATATAGGCTGTGCGCCCTCAGAATCGCTACCTGCTTTTTGCACATTGTCTGAAGACGCTGCTTTGATTGTAGCCGGCACAATCCCCATAAACCTTTTGTCAGCCGAACGGAGAAGTGGGATTACTGAAAGCTGGGCTCAGCGGGACCAAGGAAGATGCGGAAGTTGGACCCATCGATTAATACCAATGTTCAGGCTTCAGGCCTTGGCTTTGTAGACGACATGGTCAGCATGGCTGATTTAGGGCATATCTTCACCGTTTCAAGCATGAAGAAGACCCGGATTGCGACCCGGTGGAGACGGTGCGATCAGGGATGTGTAGCATGGAATTTTTTCCTGCACTGTATATTAACGTGAACGTGACCAAGCTTCCCACGCTACTAGCACAAAGCTCAGAGCGATCTGAGACTCAAGAACCAGTCTGAATGGCAAGCTGTTACCCAAATGACGGCGGCAATCCTCAAAGACCTGCGGCTTAGGGAAAGGAGTCGACGCACCAATACCGGGCGGAAAGAGATTCGTTTTGGTCCTAATAGATATAATAAAAAGTTTGGCTGCGACCGGACTATATTTAGTGGACCCGCTCTCGCCCCAAAAACCAAAAATTTTAATTATACTGCCAATATATAGGATGAGATACGGATTAAATTTCTACAATCTAAAAAAAAAAATTTATGTGGGATGTAGTTTGCTCACGAGTTGCAAGCATGCCCATCACTAATAGAGTTGTGCCGATTTTGTTGAACTAGTTCAAATGAACTAGTCTTTAAAATGAACTAATGAACTAGGTCTTGGTTTTGAACTATAGTTCATATTTTGAACTATGTATTTCTCAGTTTTTGAACTATAGTTCATTTTTTGAACTATAGTTCATATTTTGAACTATAGTTCATATTTTGAACTATAGTTCATAATTTGAACTATAGTCAGTGGCGTACCGTGTAGTTATGCCGCCCGGGGCGGAAGTCGACTTTGCCGCCCCCCTTCCCCCTTGAATAGTCCTAAATTTTAACCTTTTTTCTATAATTACAATTAAGTTTTTCTAATTCTTTCCATCAAAAACTTCTCTGTAACATAAAGGGACGTACGCTGGATTTTGATTAGGGATGACGAAGGCCTTAATTGTGAGGGGAGTATTATTTTGCAAAAGTTGCTATCATTATTGGAAAAAATTCTTGGGGATGTATAATAAAGGTGCGCCGGCGAAAATTTTTTCGCAAAATCCGCGGAAACGTATTTTACATATCTTCTTAACCAAAATTTAAATACAAATTGACTTCGATGGGCCGAAAAAAATTGTTTTGAGGTCGAACTTGGTTTTCTACATTGATGGCAAATGCGTTTCGAAATTAGTTTTTTACTCCAAAAAAACGTTCTTTGTAGGGTGCCTGCAGAGGTTTTTACTGGAGGCTGATATAATTGGACGAGTTGGACTACGTTTTTTGGAAACATAACTCAATGGCAGTATAGAATTGTAAGCTTCAAAAATTCGGAAAATATCGCGAAATAGATGGACGCGAACTATGATAAATCTTGCTGAATCTTGCAACGTTCTCCGTATTGAAATGACAGCAAAGTCTAAATCACTTTCAGAAATACCACTATTTCTTAATTTAAGAGAATAATAAATATACATTTTGTAATTATTTACCGCCCCTGAAATTTGCTGCCCCTAAAATTTGCCGCCCAAAAAACTTCCCGCCCCTGAAACTCACAGCCCTCAAAAATTGCCGCCCCTAAAAATTTGCCGCCCGGGGCGGGCCGCCCCCCCCCCCCCTCGGAACGCCACTGACTATAGTTCTTTTTTTTTACCACTGAAGCCAATTTTAAGGCGTTTACTCATTGTCTGATACATGAGATATGAAAATCTATTGGGCCTGCATTTAATAATGATTTTCTATGACATTAACAAGCTATTCACATTTAAAAAATTACAAATAGCAGGACTACGAGATTATCATTTCTCAAAGCCAAAGTATGAGATTTTCGAGCCAACCCAGCAGCAGGTGCTAAGTGTTGCCTCCTCCTCAGCACAGATTCTTCCACATGCTGTGGCCGCTTTGCTTCGCAAGGTGTCCTTTACCCCAGAGTTCTGCAAAAGTTTCATTGATTCGCAGGATAAGCTGCTCCAAAACATTTACCCTGATGGCCATGGGCACCCACGACATTGACACATTACAGGGAGCCTTCAGCTGCGAGGATTTGTCGTCAGAGGGAATCAAATTCAAACCGCATAACCAAACTCAGAAGATAACAGGTCTACAGTTGATGGACTTATATGCCCAGCTTAAGCCAAATCATTCGTGGCTCTTCCGTCTACCCAGTGATCTATGATGCCAATCGTGTAGTTCTCTCACTGCTGCCCATCATTAATGGTGAACGATCGAAGAACTTGCCTAAGACCAAGAAGGTGTTTTTCGACTGCACAGCCACGGATTTAGCCAAGGCCTAGGTGTTACTTTTTTTCCTTTTCGAGCATAGCCAGACACTCTCTTATCCAGAGGTAGTCGTACATGAGGAGAAAATTTCGGTAAAGCGTGCCAACGCTATTGGTATTAATGAGCCGGCTTCCCAACTGGCTGACATGTTAAATTGAATTTACTAAGAGGCACGGGTTAAGGGTAACTCGCTGATTGTGTAAAGATTCCCCCAGCGCGACATGTGTGATCCATGGCTGCGACATTTTGCCTATAACAACATTAAGAAATCGCTGCTAACATTTATGTAGATAGTAAAACAGTTTAATCTCAACAAACTGACCGAGCAACTACGCGAGCAAGCACCGAAGCCCTGATTTTAAGCGCACGCAAACTCAACAAATCCATCGATACCAAGCCGACTGTGTATCATGTATCAAACAGTATTAAAATTATCCTCAGTATTTAATATAATGAACAATAGTTAAAAAAACGAGCAATAGTTAAAAAAATGAACTATAGTTCAAAAAATTTAACTATAGTTCAAATGAACTATAGTTCAAAAAATGAACTATAGTTCAAAAAATGAACTATAGTTCAAAAAATGAACTATAGTTCAAATGAACTATAGTTCATGAAAAAATGAACTAATGAACTAGGTCATTAAAATGAACTAAAATTTCCAACTCTAATCACTAACTATCTAACGACGCCCTCGACAATAACGTAACCCATACGACGGGAGAACGACGAAACGACGTAAAAGAAGGAGAACGACGATCAGCAGCAGGAAGACGTCCAGCGATTCCGGAGAGAGTCGAATCGTGGCAGCCGACCCAGAAAGACGTGTGCTCGAAACTCTGAGTCGAGTGAAAGACGAAAGTCATCGGATAGCCGTGCCGGTGCAACCAACGACGATTAATTAAAGACTAATTTCACTACTTATTAACTAAACTTTAATCAGTATATTAAATTAACATTATCCATTAAGTAAAAACCCCACATTTAAGTGGTTTTTCTCTTTAAATCCTTTAAGGGGAATACCATAGCAACATTTTACATATTATTGTTGGATATTTCTAGCGTAAACTTGGCCAGAATCATATCAAGTCGGCTAATTTTTCAAAATAAACATTTTTTTTCCGAGATGAGTTTCAAATTTAATTTCTAAAAATTTATACTTTTTTTTAAGTGTTAATTTTTTTTAAATACTTTTTGCGAAATATCATAGCAACATTTTAAATACTTTTGTTGGTTTTTTGAGCGTAAACTTGGTCAAAATCATATCAGAACTCCAATTTTTCTCATTTTTTGGGGTTTTTTTTTTGATGATAAATTAATTTACGCGAGACTCTGATTTTTGCTCTTGCCTGGGCGGAAGAAGTTTCGTTTTGATCCCAATAGATATAATAAAAAGTTTGGCAGCGATCGGACTTCAGTTGGTGGAAGCGCACTCGCCCTCAAAATCGAATATTTGAAATATATGCACAATATTTGGGGTGAGTATCGGGTTTAATATCTAAAATTTTTAATAGAAAATTTTTGTGTTATTTCTCTTTATATTCTTTTAGAAGAATATCATAGCAACATTTTAAATGTAAATGTCGGATATATTATTTTATTTTTTTAATTTTTAGAGATTTAATCCGAATCTCATCCCATATATTGCCAGTATAATTTAAATATTTGGATGTATTGGGACCAAAACGATAGTTTTGAAGCCCGGGTAAAAGCAAAAATCAGAATCTCATATATATTAAAAACTTTTTGAAAAAAATTACCAAAAATAATTTTGAAAAATTGGCCCTTTTAATATGATTCTGGCCATGCTTACGCTCAAAATAAGACAAATTTATATTTGAAATGTTGCTATGATATTCCTTTAAAAGGATATAAAAAGAATTAACACATACAAATTTTTTTAGAATTTTTAGAGATTACATTCGAAACTCATCCCCCTCATTTTCCATATATTTTAAATGTTTGATTATGAGGGCGAGCGTGCGTCCACTAAATAAAGTCCGATCGCTGCCAAACTTTTGTTCTTATCTATTGGGTCCAAAACGAGTCTTGTTCCGCCCGGTATTTTGAAATCTATTTTTAAAGGCCAGTCTAGGGACCACTTTAACTTTTAGTCCAAAAATTTATTTAGGGGTATAGTATTCACTTGGGGGTAATTGTTTTCACTCCAAATTTCAAGTCGCTAGCTTTAAAAATACGACTGCTATTAAATTAAGTCCCCTTTGATTGACAAAGTCGTACACTGTGAGGCGGAAAGACAAACAGACCGACAGGCATCGCTCAACCATTTCAGTTACTGGTTTTGAACAATAATGTATATAATGTATGTGGTTTGAATAAAGGCCAATTTTTGCAACAGAGAAGTTAGCAACCGTTTCTCCTGGGTTTTTAATAACTTTTAAAACCGCAATGATATCGGAAAACTAAAAATATGTACAATAAGAAGAAGGACTACCAACTATTTTTTTAAGATTTTTAATAATAGCGGAAAATTTTTCATAATTTTTAAACTTGGAAAATAATCGATTATTTAAAAAAAAATAACCACATATTTAATATTAAAATTCAAAAATGTGTACCTTATCGGCAAAATCGGAACTTCGTGTTTGGTTTTTCTGTAACGCCATTTAATGCAGCTTACAGTAAATTTGGTTGGAATGGGACACTTAATGTGGCCACACGACCAACAAATGTTATGATACCCAGCTAAACACACGTTTATGCAAATATTTTGTAAGCCAAAAATACATAAGAAACTGTGGCTAAATTCTCTGTGGCAAAAGTTGGGCTTTTTTGGTAAACTTGTGTAATTAAAGCATATTTATACCCGTTACTCGTAGAGTAAAAAGGGTATACTAAAGCGTGCTATACGGCAGAAGGAAATTTCGGAAAAAATTTATTATTCTTATCGATCAACAGCCGAGTCGATAATAGCCATATGTAACCGTCGTCTGTATGAACACCTTCTCAGTGGTAAGAGTTAGAGGTTTTATTCATGTATGGAACAAATGCTTCTTATACTTGCAGGCAGATCAAGTTTATTCCACATTTTGGCCACGCCCCCTCCCGCCCCCGCAATTCTACTACAGTTTTAAAGATACGAACGATTCGTACCTTCTAGAGATAGTTAGTAATTAGCAAAATGAATAAATTGCGGAGAAATGATAAAGACGGATGGTACTTAATTATGAGCAAAAATGTGAAAAATAGCCGAGTTTAAAAAGTGTTGCATACTTTTCAGATGTTCACCCTAAGGAACGCAGGAACACTGTTAAACATGTTTTTCATGAGTAACGGGTATATCGAAGTCGGTTAGAGCCGACTTTAACTTACGCTCTCGTTTTAAATTGAAAAATAAATATACATTTATTCTTAAATTTCAGCCAAGTATGCTGCTCATCTTAAGAGCAAAGTTTTAATGTAGCCCTCGGAGATAGCGTATTGGAACCTTAAAATTTATTTAGAGAACATTTTTTCTAATTTTTATACAAAATTTCAAAGTTTTTCCTGGAAAATCTGTAAATTCATTAAGAAATTGCATACTTTTAGGCAGGACAAAATAAAATGGTACAACATTTAAGACTCGACTTTCTAAAAACCAAAGAAAAACCGCTCAAAAGCGCATACCTACAGCTATAGTACAAAATAAAAAGAAATTAATAAGCCATGTTGCTTGCAAGTGAATTGAGAGGGGTACTTTCGGGTACTCTCAACGCAAAGTTTCCAAATATGAAAATACCAAAAAAATTTAATATTTCTTATATTTTTTACGTAAACGCTTCCAAATGGAAACACCATTATATTTTTTAATTCCAATCTACTACGAAGTCGATAAATAAAAACCAAAATCCGGTAGCTGTTGCATGCCTAAGTCTGAGTATTATTTATTTATTTTTGCGTAAATTTTAAGATAAATCGATTTTGAAAGGCTGCCATAAAAAACCCTTTTTATGAAATGGTTCCAAACTTTCCCATAAAATAGCTAAATGTATTCAAAATCATTTCCGACAGCCGTTTTATCCAGTTTCCCTAACAAATAATTAGGACTTTTGGCCAAAATTTCAGCCCGCTGGCTCAGTGTGCGTCCAATTTCAATATAAGAATTTAACAACATCCATAAAATTGATACTGCATCTTTTTTTCTGAGCTTGAGCTTTAATTGATCTTTTCAGAGTCGCAACTCATTCAATAGCTAACCAGTGAGGACTCACCTCTTCTGCGCCCACATATAGATGATGACATTGTCGCACTCTGTGGCATCAAGCCACTTTTGCATAATTAAAGCTAATTTATCCCCGTGTACTGTCGCTTGATGCCATTCAATATGCAGCCAGAGAAGAGAGCTAGTGCCTCTCTACTCCCTGATTGTATCGTTAGGCACCAAATTCAGTTGATTAAATTATCCTCATTTGCAGTTGCTAAAGACTAGTTCATCCATTATTGAATTAGTCAGGACAAAACCACAGCTAATTGTAATTTATTTATAAAAAATGCATTCCGCTATTTTCTAGATGTCATAATCAACATTCGCCACGTGCAAAGTTGAGAGGTCCTGCCTGTGGTTAGAGGGTCCTAGAGTAGGTTGAATTTTAATTTGGTGTGATGAAGAGACGATGGCGAAAATTAAATTAGGATGATTTTTAATCAAAAATCAGTTTTTTTGAAATGTAATTTTTAGGAATCATATAACAAAGGGCAACATACGCAGATTGGCGCCTAAGTTTAAAGGGGCATTTGATGGAGTTACAAACTGTTTCGAGATATCTTTCAGATAGACAGCTGTAAGTTGGTGCAAAAGCGTAACCTGACCCCCAACAGTAGGCAATCGGAAAACTCATTTGTATTGCGCCAGCTTCTTTCTTATAGCTTAACATCATTTTCTTTTTTGTTATATACGGTGTTTGATACGATCTAAATTCATTTTGCAGAATGAAAGTAGACCGCGCGGCCTAATTTCATTTTGTAATGGCGGTCTAAGTTCATTTGGTAAAATAAAAAAAAAGGCCTCGCGGGCTTATTTCATTGTATAATGACGGTCTAAATTCATTTTGCAAAATGAAACTAGACCGCCGACGGCGGAGGGATATATATATATAAACTATCTAAAGAATTCAAATTTGAGAATTATAAGAGTTAAATCAAACACATATATGGTGAGAGTGACTAGCTCCTCTGCTAAAAGCAGAATGTTTATTAAATTTTAAGACCGATTCTTGCTCCAGGTCGTAGGTCACCAACGCTGTAAATTGTGTTGGTGAGAAAGTTCAGGTCTTCCTCGATGGTAAAAACCTCATTGGCTCAGCTAGGGGCTGATAGATTCTCCTTTTAATCGTGAATGGCCTCTATTAAGACACCATTCAGGTCTAGCAACTTCTCGTTTTTAATAACTCTTCCGGGCCGATTAGGTTGATAATTACCACCTAATGTTCCGATGTCGAGCTAAAGCTAGTATGTAGAATTTATAAATTATATAATATTGTAGATCTTATTCAATTATAAATTATAGTAGATCTTAGGAACAGACTAACAGACAGATCAAGAATATATATATGTACTTAAAGTGGTCGGAGATGATTCATTCCATGCGTTGCAAACTTCTGGGCAAAATTATACGGGGGTTACACAGAAATCTCTAAAGATATTGCCGACGCACAGTGGCCGGTTTCGCTGATTTAGCGTTGCAAAAATCGTAACTTTTGAACGGAAAGAGATTTTTGAAAAATTTCGTAAAGTTTTCATTGTAGGTCTACCGGGTGACTCAGAATCGACTGTCAAAGTGAAAAGTTTAAAATGTTGCAAATGTCGCATGCGATAAAGAAAACATATTAACTTTTTTTAAACGATTTATTAAAAATTATATTGTTAAACTAATTAAAATTAACAAAATTTAATAAGATAATAATTTTAATTACTAAAAATATTTATTTTGTTGAAAATAAATATTTTTACTAACTAACTTTTAGCTATTTATGAAATTTGGTAAATTTTAAGTAGTTTAACAATTATAATTTAAATAAATTGCTTATAAAAAAAAATTGAAATGATTTTCCTATTTCTTGCAACCTTTTCAGTTCATCCAATTTGCAGTTTGGCGGCCAATCCTGGGTCACCTAGTTGACCTACAATAATGAACTTAATCTTATATGAAAGCTATTGAAATTCTCTATCAGAGTTCCTTTGGAATTTTTCAAATATCTCTTTCCATTCAAAAGTTCCGATTTATGCTACGCAAAACCGGCACGCGCTTGATTTCACCTAAATACGTAGAATATTCATGCATTTTATTATGTTCAAGTCGCTCATACTCGCAAGGCGCAGCTATGCGCAAGACCACATAAATATATTTTTATTTAGAAATATGTATTTTAAAAAAATGTTCACTCTAGAAACGTGAATGAGCGTGAATGTACTTTTCGCAGTCCATCAAAATGGGAAAAAAAGGTACAAAAGTAGTACTTCAGTAAAACGACAATAACTCAAATAATTAAAAAAATTTCCTGTTTTAGTTTTCTACAGAATTGATGCATCTTTAAAAAGAAAAAAACCAAATTGCAATCGGAATTTCCGTTTTGAAACCGTTCCGAAACGTAGCATTTGAAACCAAAAAACTACAAAAATTTATCAGTTTGAAAAATTGTTCAACTTTGAACCACTGTAAAATCCAAAATAATTGACCAAATTCAATAAACTAAACATTTTCGGGCTATCTGGGGTTCCCGGTTAAAAAAATCGATTATCAATTTTTGATTTTTGCAACGCTAAATTCGCCAAACCGGCCACTGTGCGACGGTTGGTTTGTAAGTCGCCGGTGCCAGAGAACTCCGAGAGATTTAATTATACTCTGTACCGAAGGTACATGGAGTATATTAAGTTTGTGCAAAAGTATGTAACAGGTAGAAGGAATCATTTCCGACCATATAAAGTATATATATTCTTGATCAGCATCAACAGCCGAGTCGATATAGCCATGTCCGTCTGTCCGTCTGTCTGTCCGTCCGTCCGTCCGTATGAACAAACAGATCTCAGAGATGGTAAGAGATAGAGATAGATAACACTGCACAATCTTAGAGAGAGAGAGAGAAAGAAAGTGAGAGAGACTTAGAGATAAGCGCAGCACCAGCAATGCAATCAGCTTCTACTCCAGACTTTCCCACTTGTTTTCTTATTATAAAATAAAGCTTAAATAACAGTTCCAGTTGAAGTTCCATCTTCAAATACAGGGCTGAATCTCTCGCCAAAAAATGTCCCGTTTTTAAGTTATGGGTTAGAGCTTTGAGTTTGGCTAAATGGACTTAAATATAAAATAAATACTCTACTACCCGAAAACATTCACGCGTTACTTGGGTTTTATCTTACAAATCAACTGTTTTCTGCACGATCTAACTATTTCACCTCAGAAGAGTTTAACCTCAACGCATGAGTACCTGAAGGAAGTTTACTTCCCCCGCCTTTTTAGTTCTATACACGTCCCATCTTCACACAAGCAATTTCCTATCCACCTCTATCTTCCCAGACAACACTTCTTTATATACTATGTCCTTTCCACTGGTCTGTACAAGCCACGCAGACTTTAAAAATTTATCTTGGATAAGTCAAAGTTTGGCTAGCAAAGTAGCGAGCTTAAATCAACGAAAAGAAAGGCAAACACATTCACATTTATACATAGCTGGCACCAGTTTTTCACGCCAAGCTTGGAAATGTCTTTCCGCACCTGGTCGTCCCACCTTAGAGGTGGTCGTCCCACCTTGCCTTGTCCCAGTTCATTCGCATTCCTCCACTTTTGCTGGAGCTTGTTCATCCATATGGGTAACATGTCCCAGCCAGCGCAGCCGCTGTTGCTTTATGCGCTTGAGCTCCTCATAGATCTCATACAGTTCGTCATTCCTTCGGATGCGAATATCCTCGCCAACTTTCAAAGGTCCAAAAATCCTGCGAAGAATCTTTCGCTCGAAAACGCCAATCGCCGCCTTATTCGCTGATGATATTGCCCATGATTCTGCGCCGTATTGCAGGACTGGGATGATAAATGACTTATGTAGCGCTATTTTTGTTCTTCGCTTGAGGTCTCTGCTCTTGAACTCCTTACTTAGCAGCGATTTGCGAGCGTGATTCTTCTTCGGATTTCCAGGCTGATGTTGTTGTCGTCGGTTATCATCGTTCCGAGTTAGACAAAGTCCTCTGCAACTTTAATGTTGTACACTCCCATTGCAACAGATTGCCCAAGGCGCGTGTACACCTGTTTCGCGGACACTAGGTACTTCGTCTTGTCCTCGTTTACTGTTAATTCCAGTTCAGACTGCTTTTCAATGACAGAAAACGCCCCGCTTACCGCCCGTTCGGTATTGCAGATAATGTCAATATCATCGGCATATGCGAGTAGCATTACATCTTTATTTAAAGATGGTGCCCGATCTGTTGGCATTTGGACACTGTCGCGGTATATACTCCATAACAGATTAAAGAAGTCACACGATAAGGTATCACTCTGCCTAAAACCTCCTTTGGTATCAAAAGGCTCGGAGAAGTTCGTTCCTATTTTGACGGAGCTTTGATCGCTTCTCAACGTCATCATGCAAAATCGAACGTACTTTGCAGGTATACCAAAGGTAGACAGGGCTTCGAAAAACCTTGACCTTATTGGTGTGTCGAAAGCGGCTTTGTAATCGACAAAAATATGGTGGTGATTCGCCATTAGTCTGCTTAGCGAGCGAGTCGAGCTTGGAACGATAGCTTCGACCTAAGTAATTTATCACCTTCTGAGCGCGGATAATGCTATCGTGTATTCTCATGTCTAACTCTAATGGGATTTGCCTTCTCGTGACGAGCAGTAGCTCTGTTTTTTCTGCTGCTAGCTGCAGTCCGTGTGAGTTCATCCAAGTTTTGACGTTCACAAATAATACGCGAAAGTACCTTAAATGCAATGGGAAGGAGACTGATCCCGCGCAAACTGCAGGGTCTCCTTTCTTAAAGATCGGGCATAGACCACTTAGATTCCATTCGTCGGGCATGCTTTCGTCAACCCATATACGGCAAAGAAGTTGGTGCATGCACCTTACCAATTCTTCGCCTCCAGCCTTGAACAATTCAGCGGGCAGCTCATCAGCGCCTGGCGACTTGTTGTTCTTAAGCCTTCGTATAGCTAAACAGACTTCCTGTTGGGTCGGCGGGTCTTTTTCTATGTTGTCGATTGGTGGCATCGCTACTTCTCTAAAGGCGGCATCATGTTCTTCATCGCCTCCCAGTAGGTTGGAGAAGCAACTTCTAAATTTGTTAAGCGCCACTTGCGGATCTGTGACCAGATTCCCGTGTTCGTCTTTGCATTGTGCGACTCTGGGCTTAAAACCTTCTGTTAATTGCTTAATTTTTTGGTAAAATTTTCGAGTCTCACACATGTCGGCATATCGACATATCGACTTCCTCGCGCATGCGCCTTTTCTGCTCGTTCTTTTTTCTTCTAAAGAGGCGCTTCTCCTCTTTCCTTTTCTTCCGGTATCGCTCCTTAACAGCCCGCGTTGCTCCCAACTACAGAGTTCTCCTGTGGGCTGCGTCTCTTTCCTTGGCACTTCTCATCGTACCAAGACCGCCTTCGAAGGGAGCGCCTTCCGTCGATCACAACGTGATCAATCTGATTTCGTGTTCGTTGACCAGGGGATGTCCAGTACGCCTTATGGATGTCGAGGTGTTCAAATCTGATACTACTTATGACCATATTCGGGCCCGCAGCGAAGTCTATTAGCCTCTCTTCGTTATGGTTGTTTCATGAAGGCTAAAGCGTCCGACTGTCAAACCAAAAAATCCTTCTCTCCCGTTAAAATCGCTTAGCACGATCTTTATGTCGTGTTTGGGGCAGCGCTCATATTGTTGTTTTAGGCGCTCATTGAATTCGTCTTTAATCGGGTCTTTCTTGTCTTCTGTTGGTGCGTGAGTACAGATAAGACTAATATGAAAATATTTTGCCTTAACAGGCTGATGACAGAGTGGCGCAGTTTATCACTCACTGCAAAGCCGCACCCAAACTCGTGCTTGGAAGCCTGCCCGCTGTAGTAGATCTCCCAGGGGGTGGTGTTTTCTTTTCTGTCTTCTCCTTTGGTAGCGTTATTATCTTGCGTCCATATCCAATCCATCGCGATTCCTGGAGTGTGGTAACGTCCGATGAATATTTCTTGAGGACATTCACCAAGGCGATATCATCACCATCTCTGTTGAGCGGATATTCCAGGTGCATATCCTTAAATCGTGGTTCTTAAAACGGTTGCGTCGTCGTCAGAGGGGATCCGTATCCGAGGCATTGTAGTCGCAGTTTTCATTGGTGAAGTTTTTTTACGGTGGTGGGTACCAAGCCCGATGCACCAACCCTATATATTATACCCTGGAGGGAAGGTCGGGTCGCCGCTCACGTTAGTCAGCAGCTAATGCGGGTGCATTGCCACTGCTTCCGGTGGTCCCCACGGGGAGGTGTAAGTCGACATGAGACTGACTGGGTTCGCCAAGTGGAACCGATCAGCAACTTTACCTGACCACATACGGCTAGAAGTTCTGAACCAAAACCAATTTCGATTAGTAATCATTATTCAACAGCTGTTTAACCCATTATTTTAGGATTCCGATGCTGAGGCATAAAAAACTGATGTCTAAATGACGAAAGCAAACTTGATTCAACCCCTTACATAATAAAAAAAACCGAAACTCTTAGATTCAATTTAATAGAAACCATGGATAACCTTTAATTTTTTCGCGAAAATTCATTTTAATTCGCGAAAATTAATTCCCGAATTTTTGGAGAGGAATTCTCTTTGATCGGACCTATCGACTTGGCTTTGTACTTCATTGGTATTTCCATTTTATCAATTAGTGCATTGTGTTTGTATGTCAGCAGATTTATACTTATGTATTTTCATGTAAATTACGTTGGCTGCTCATTTCGTTTGACACACACACACACACACGTTCATTTGCATGTGTACATGAATAATTGAGACGGGGACAATGCATTTTTACACATATTAATAGCACATTGATATGTCGTATACGCGGCAGGTTAAATTTATCATTAAACATATGCGTGTGTGTGTAAGTAGGTATATACGCATATGCAAGCAATGCCAATTGCAACGGCATCCTGTTGTAATTGCCAAAATTACGGTAATTATGCAAACACACACACACAGTTGCACACACCTATTGGCAGTCAGACAGATAGTTAATTGAGCTGTAGTTGGCTTACAATTGTTGTTGTTGTTGTTTGTTGTCATTAATGCGAGTGTTGGCACTTTCGCACGCACCTCCCCTCCTGACCACCCGGCGCCTGTAAAAGTTTGCTGGTAAACACATTCATAAAGCAAATTTGCAAACACTCATCCGCACACATACACTTACGCGTTCGCTTGGACATATGCTAAACCGAACACGATGCCGAGGTTGCCTGGACCCGAACCTCAATTGAAGCAACGAGCCAAAATGATTGTTATAAAAGCCGCTGCTTCATACAAACCGTCCAGCATTCTACGTACGGCTGGCGTAGAGCGCACATCTCTCCCACTCTCTCCTACACACGCACACACACTGACACAGCCACACCAGCCAGCTGTAAGCAGGTGGCACAAAGGAAGCCAACCCAAAAGACGCGTCGCGTCGTTGAGAAAGCGCGCGAAAAACCGAAATTATAAAACAAAACACAGACAAAAAAAAAACGACTTCAAGACAAAAGTCCCGCGCTCGAATCGTAAGCTCTGTTTACTTTGCCATTATAAATCCTGCCAAAGAGTTTTGTTTGTGTTTTTTGTTGTTTTTGTTGAAAGTGCTAACGAAAAGAAATTAAAAACGGAAGAAGGAAAACGGAAAGTGTTGCATTTCCTGCAGAGCGGTTAATGTTGTTGTTATTGCTGTAGCGGCTGCTGTTTAGCATCTGGAACAATAATGGCCGCAGGTGCCAACAGCCGTTTTTGTTGTTTTTAATATTCCGCAAAAGTTGGCAGAAATGAGCCTCATAAAATCATTTAATTCATGATTTAGTGCCGTTCGTGATATCAATGCTAAAATTTGAATTTCTACAATACGCACGATTTAGCTATACCATTAATGTGAAGGGCAAGACTCTAAAAAGTATGCTATAAAAATGTTGTGACATCTTTGCGTTGAAAGTGAAAATCAGTTTGGGGTTTTTATTTATTATGGAAATATTGAGAGTGGGATTTGGTATAAAGCTACATAAAACTTTAGGTCTATACGTATTTATAAAAGTTAAAGTATGTTTGTATGTTTGCTGCTTATAGGCGTGTTAGCCGCTGAATTGCGATCTTTACGAAATTTTAACAAAATGTTCATGCCGGTCTGGAAAGAGTCATAGGGCTTATCTTATGTCTGTGAACAGGTTCGAAAACGGTTGAAAGAGATTAAAAAGTTTTTTTTAGAGCTATATATCAGAAATCATTCTCAAGCTGAACTAGAAATCTGGTCTGTAGGTTGGTAATATGAAGTTGGACATTTTACAGGGTCAGGACCAAAATCTAACCGACTAAAAATTGTACTAAGCCATATCTCATATGTTTTTTAAGCTAGGAACTTGAAATCTGGTATCAAATAGGGTTGTCGATATTTCTCAAAATATCAATATCGATAATATCAAAAATAAACATTTTCAATATGGCCTCCAAAAAACATCGATATATCGATTCGTTATTTTCTAAAGCTTAAGAATACAGAAAAGCTTTTAAAGGACGTCTTCACCATAAAACTGCTAGTGAAGATTTCTAAAAACCGTTATATCTAATCTTCTCAACAGTTTCTAATAGTTCTGTACATTAATAGTAAGAGTTTCCATTTCTTTAAACCTTCAAAGCGTGTAGTCTAAAAAGATACAAATTTAGTTAGGCACATAACTTCGTATAAGTAAGTTCAACCGAGTTTTCTTAATGTGAAGTATAGTGACGAGCTAAATTTGTATCTTATCTGAGTGAAGGCTCTAAGGACTTTCAGATTATAATTAGAAAAGAATTTCAAGCGAAGAAATTAAGAGAACCCTTTGCCTAATGTATTCACCAGTCACTCTGCTGCTGGTGTCTGTAAATCAGCGATTGTTACCTGACTCCCAGGGGCAGAAGACATTTCGGTATTAACACATTAACAAGTTAAACGCTTGCCAAAGCGGAGCCCATTTTTTGGGCTTTATTATTTGTAAAGCAGAGTTCCCCAGCGATAGCCCCGGGAGCGCGAACTTACCTG
Organism: Lordiphosa clarofinis; assembly: GCA_018904275.1. Classification (NCBI taxonomy): domain Eukaryota; kingdom Metazoa; phylum Arthropoda; class Insecta; order Diptera; family Drosophilidae; genus Lordiphosa; species Lordiphosa clarofinis. The sequence goes on along the minus strand of JAEIGQ010000041.1, from coordinate 1,772,526 downwards.
CCGTATGCTTGCCGAAGTCATACTTTATTGTGTGTTAGAGAGAGGCACAGTCACGTTTTAGCGTTCTCTTCTTGGGGAACCCTGAAGTAAAGGATCAAAATGCACTTTCTGACAGCATGAACAATTCATCCGCAGCTCTCCAATAAGCTATTGGGTTCATGATATATTCTAACCTTGACCCCTAATATTGCAGCGTATTGCAGCATCCATACGTGTGTGATTAGTTCTTAAATGCGATTTTAAGTTGTATTATCAGGCTGGCCATATAATTTGAGCCTATTACCATAGTAACTTTTTAAATATATCGTTTATAAAAATATCGATAATCGCCAATATCAGCATGCAAAATATCATATCGGAATAACCCTTATCGCACAACAAAAATATCGATATATCAATCAAATATTGACAACCCTAGTATCAAACCTGTATTAAACCATAATAAAACCGTTTAAAAAATGATTCTATGCCAAATCTCAGAAGTCATTGAAGCTATAAGTATTATGGAGTTGGACATTTTTCTGCTTCCCGTTTTAAAATTACTTCAAAGTCATATCTCAGCTATGCACTGGAACCTTGAACCCGGTTAAACCAGTTCAAGAGCGGTTCAAGTCATCTCAAAAATTTTTTAGGCCGTGATATGGAAAATTGCTTTACAGTGGGAGTGTTAGACATTTAGAATTTCTTAAAAATTATTTAAGCAATGAATTGAAAAATTTATGAGTGGGTTCAAATGTTAATATCAACTGCTTACCCGTTCAAACTTGAATGTAATCGTTCTAATTAGAAATATATCTATTCAATGCAAAGGACCCGGACAATGCCGGGTATACAGATAGTAACTTATAAAATTTAATGAAATTTGATACATGCACGCACACTAAGACGGTTTTCTCTGCTAAAATTGACATCAAGCGAGCTTGACTTAAATCATCTCATCTTTAAAACGAGAAGGCCAAGCTAACTTCGGCAAATGTTTTAATACATCAGAGCTTACGAATGTCAGCATTAGGAAAAAAAATGTTTTCTAAATAAAAACTCACTTTTCGACCGATAGTTCCTATGGCAGCTATAAGATATAGTCATCCGATCCGGTCGGTTCCGACATATTAGCAGTGTGCAGTAAAAAGAAAAAAGTTTCAGCTCGATAGCTTTAAAACTGAGAGACTAGATGCGTAGAAACAGACAGACGGACGGACAAAGCTCAATCGACTCAGCTCGTCGCCCTGATCAAGAATATATAGTTTATAGGGTCGAAAATGAATATTTCTATCCGTTGCAAACTTCTGGGCAAAATTATAATACCCTTTGCAAGGGCATAAAGTTTGAAATGGTTTTAAAAACAATGTAAAACCCAACTTATATGAAATATCGATAAATAAAAAAGAAACAAGTAAGAAAGTCGGTCAACCCTGACTATAATAACGTCAGCACTTTAAAGCGAAAGTGTATGTTCAGTATATTGCATAGTGTACTTTATAAGGCTTACGCCAGGTTTACTTAGATATCGTAAATAAAGGCTGCAACCCTGCGAAATTCCTTTGAAAGTTCGGTTCAGAGTTTCGAGCTCATTGAAATTGTTATGCACTGTTCGCGGACCGGTTCCTATAAGCACCGACAATCCTGTTTTTGGAGTAGTTCACTGTAAACATTTCTGACATGTCCAAATTATACGTTAGAGGCGGATTTCCGTATCAGATTTGTCTGATTAATATCTAGAGCAGCGTTGGGCGGCAGAAATAACGGAAAGGGTACAACAACATTCTTATTTTCGTCATTTGCTTTCGATCAACGCGATGTAGCGTGTGTTTGTTGTAATTTTTATTGCGTCGTGGAATTAGAAAAATATCGGGCCGGGTTGCGCGGGTAAGAAGGGCTATAAAGCTGCCCACAGCTGCTAGACCCATAATAAAGGGATCAGTGATGGGTTAGCCCCTGCGCTTTAGTTAGTTCACGCGATTGATACTTAACCGGTTTAACCAAGGACTACAACCCAGAAAGTTTAAAAAAAATATATTAAATTAATTATGCTAGAGAAAACTTTTGTGGTGGAACTTTATCACAAAATACAAAGAATGTGATTTAAGTTCGTAAACAACTGAGTTGAGGTGACTTAAGGAATCAAATCTTTTTCCAGTAAATTGTGGATCGATTTTGGATCAGGAGTTCTAAACCAACAAGGTGTCGTAGTGCACGACACCGCACGGCTGGACTGTCACCTAATTTTTCTGATTATGGTACCTAGTAGGGTTGCCGGATATTTCAAAAATATCTATATCGATATTTTTCACGACAAAATATCATTTCGATATTATTATTTTTGTGCCAAAAAAAAAATATCGATATTTTCGATATTTTTTAATAAATCCCCAGATCTTAGCAATGAACACGCTTATTGAGGTAATTAAAGCAAATTAAAGAAAGAAGAGAAGGTTATATTACGGTTGTGGGATATCGGTTACGGTACTGGTTACGGTTATTATCCTAATTCTGTTTAGGGTTTGGGTTACGGTTACGGTTATAAGTATAAAATATCAACTTGACATACATACATACAATGCACACAAAAGCAGCCCCATTTATAATTTTATATATTGTATAAATGTACTTAGTTCAACTTTCTCATACAGAATTTCCACGTTCAAAGTCGCCTTTTTTTTATTTTAACTAAAAGATAAACCACTTTATTTACAAAAGCATCGTGTATAGTTTAATAAAGTAGATAACTATATCTATATGCACATTGGACAACGTAAATACTATTTGTCGTTGAACCTTCATGTAACGAATTGTTATTATCAGAATTGACATCTTAAACGAGATTGTAATTACATCTAAGTATCATAATATCATTTAGAGTTTGACTGTCCAAGATAGCGTCATTACAAATTTGTAAATGTAAATGTTGGCTATACAGCTCCTCCAACGGGGCCAGCCAAGCTTCTCTCAATCTCTTGGCGTCTGTGCTTTAAAGTCTTGAGAATTTGCTTTTTCATGGCTAGTAACTTCACAGCTGGCGCCAATAGCTGGTGAAGGTGACCGTAAGTGTAAAAGCTATTTTTCTATTTTTTATTAGATGTTCAGAGGCGGGATCGAACCCACGATCTCCCGCCCAGCAGTCCAGCACACTAACCACTGGGCCACACACGACCCATTTCAAAATTAACTCCTGATAATAAAACCTCAACACTTACTTGTGTGGGTGGTACTGCTAGCACAACTTAAGATAATTAAAAAAGATCTGGAAATATTGTTGAATTTTTCCAGCATTCCCACCTTGCTTAGCAATCTTTTTTGTTTTAAAAACATATAGGGTGTTCACTTTGTTGAGCACTTGAACACTTGGGGAAAAGTGTAAACATTTCCAACAACAATTTACTCTGAACAAATTGTGCACAGCTTGCTCGACCCAGACCCTGACTACGAAAAGTCGGGCACTTGTACCTTAGTGTTATAAGTGTTATATGTACAAGCTAAAATCAAATGTGTGATCAAACATTCATATAAATTGTACGGAAAAGGCACCTACTTTGAATGAATCATGGATTACTGCCGAATCATATCTCAAACGTAGTTGTGCACAAATTTCGTGCACAGAGGGCTGCCCACAATAGTAGTCAGGCAAAACTGCTCAAGTGCTCAACAAAGTGAATACCCCAATAGTAAATGCTATATAATAGTAGCATTATAGCAGAAAGCACATAAATATAATGAACTGTCCCTTGCGACATGTCCCGTGCGAAAATGTTTAAGCTTATAACTAAAAAAAAATTAAATTATTTTTGGGTGACATCAAAACCATTTTGAACAGACATTAATGCACTACATTCTGAAATTTATCGCACTTATATTTTGCCTCAGTATTCGCTGATATCGACGTTTAAATGGCTTCCCGCGAAATCCACTTCTATTTTTGCCCAGTGCGAATGTCATGTTTTTTTTGCGATTATCTTGAAACAAAAAATTTTTCCAAAATCGATCTTTGCATCAATTGTAGGACCATGGAAATGCCCATATGTATAATTTGAAAAATTTGCGCAATAACAATAAAAAATGGTTCAATTTCTTTTAAAACGCGCAATCTCAAAGGTTTTGGCGCAAAACGCATTGCGTGCGTGTGACGCTATGTGTGTAATTATTGCACTTTCTTTAATTTTTTTTCCACATTGCTCATCATTTACTTTAATAACTATTTAGCTCCTACACATGTTAAAAGCATAGCGGCTTTGCTTTGCCGGCAATAAAATTCTTCTTTTGTTACGAGTTAAAGACGACGGACTTATTTCTGTAGAGCGCAGCACCCACGCATAAATTGCTTTAATTTTGTTTTGAGAAATTACATAGCCGTTGGCATCGTGTTAAACAATATAATATGTCCACGACTAAACTTATGAAGAATCAAAACACGGATGACAATATCTGTTCTGTCTATGTACAGTTTGCATTCTTTTGCGAGTTTAGCAAGCTAGATCGGCGTTAAAATATAGCTAGAAATAGCTAAAAGTGATTGCAAAGAAGCTATGTAAATAAATAGCTAACAAATGTAGTTTAACATAAGCTAGCTAAATAGGCTAGTTTCTCAGACGCTGACAAATTTGTTAGAGCCAATCTAATAACATAGCTCAGGATCTTTTTCGGTATGCTTCTCCACTCGTTATGGAGAAGCCGAGGCCAAACCTTCATAGCCACCACAGCCCACGGACAAACAGCCCTAAGCATTTGCAGTCTCCACAGTGTGTCCTCCGGTTTACTAAGGTAGCTTCCGATGCTGCCACCGCTACTGTTGTGGTGGCTACCTTTAATACGTATTAAACTAATACGACCGGCGAGAGATTCAAGCTAGTTCTGAATAGATCAAAACCAATCCGAACAGGACAGCTCACACTTCATATATGATAAACCTAACTGAAAGCAGCAAAACATAAGGGTTCGGTTCATATTATGACGTGTTTTTAAGCGCGGAGGAAAGTGCAATGGGACCATCTTTATCTACTGTAAAGAGTTTCCAACTCTCATTGTAACATGTTCTAAGTTCCTTAGCTTGTTGGCACTGTCTGCTCTTCGCTAGACCATCGTTTGAAGACTTTTCCTTCTCTTCGCAGTAACTTCGTAGTTGGGTATTTGCTATTAACTTCTTGTATAGGTGGCTCCCCCGTATGCAGTGGTCAGTTTAGAGCGGATAAATTGTAGCATCCTATTTTTGACATGGTTCACTATAGTTGCATTTGCTTGTCGCTGGCTCATCGTTCTTTTTCCGGAGAGAGACCATTCTCTCTTCATTTCTTAGGATGTCACTCATGTCATGTCTGACAGCTTGAGCTAGTCGTTGTGCTGCTTCGCAACATTTCCGCCTAGCAAATTTAACATCGTGCCACTGACTACACACAATTACGCAGTGCCAAAATGGGTATGTGTTTTTGGCCGACCTCTGCTCTAATTTATTTATTGTGCTCGGGCTCAGCTCGGCAGATGGGGTGGGGTTCTTCCTCCTCCAATTATGACAACACCACTACAATAATTAAGAGTGTGGCCGTCTGTGGCCCAGTGGTAAGTGTGCTGGACTGCTGGGCGGGAGGTCGTGGGTTCGATCCCGCCTCTGAACATCTAATAAAAAATTTTTTAACTTTCACACATACGGTCACCTTCACCCGCTATTGGCACCAGCTGTAAAGTAACTAGCCATGAAAAAGCAAATTCTTAACCTTTGCCGTTCAGATTTGGGACCTACCCTTTCTCTTGTTCGAAAAATTTAAAGCACACACACCAAGAGATTGAGAGAAGCTTGGCTTGGCACCTTTGGAGGAACAGTATAGTCAATTTTACATTTCAAAGGAAAGAATTAAGGGAACATAGGAATAGGAAATTGAATAGACAGACAGTTTTACGTATAGACTGGATCTAGGGCATTGAGTTGCTGGCTATACTCTATTCTGTATCCACCCTTTCTTGGCATATCTCTTTGGAAATGATTAGGTTTACATTGGCTTTTTGGATCGGCGACGGACCATTGGGAAAATCTTAAGCTGTAATTTCAATTCCAACAGTGAACACAATTTATAGGAAATACAACTAAATTGATGATCGTACTTAAGCATCATCTAATTCATTATTCATTAAGATGACCAGGTTATCCTTACCAAGCTTAAGAAAACGGTGAAACTATTTCTCCAGAAATGAATCCAATTAAAAACATGTGGCCTTAGCTTGCACGTCGTGTTTATGCTCGACTTTTTAAATTACAAACATTCTTACTGAACCAGATATAGGTGGCTTTAATTAAATTCCGATGAGTGTTTATATACTAGAGCCCTGCACGAGCTCACACTAAATCTTGTTAACAGTAGGCAATCACACTGTGCACACTATCAAACCAACTCAGATGTCGATACGAAACAACTCTTATTGAATTATTGTATTTTATTTTAATTCAAAGATTCATTGAGTCAAAGTTAACCTGCCATGTGAATCCTGTCATCTCGTATGTCTCGGTCTCACAGTTGTTTCAGATCGTGTTAACTGTGTTGATTTCGTTATAATGGGAACTTTAAAATAAAAGTGATTGGTAACGGGCATGAAAATTCTATATACGTAGATGCGGAAATGAAATCATCCGTCACAACGATCAACTGTGACAAAGTGGGTCCTTCAAAATTGTCGGCAATTAAGTGTCATAAGCGATTCTGGTATTAAAGACCTCATATCACTTGCCCTTTAGTTATGAAATCGTCTTGGACCTAATGTTAACTTCAACCAACTGCTCCGCGTCCAACAATGGTATCACGAAATTTTACAGACCTCCTATAAAAAGGAACTCGGATCAGTGATGAAGGAAATATCCTTAAAAAAGGTATATGCAATCATGTCAAATGCGTGGACGAATAGTTTTTTTTTTTCAAAAAATCGCAAATATCCGTAACTTTACATTATATATATGAAGTACAATGAAGAGGCTTCCGACTTGCAGCCAGATGATGCGATAATAGTTACAGATCGTGGATGACAGCCACGGAAAGAGGTTTAAAACATTCTTTACGATAGTGACTTTATTCTTTCCCCGTGGTAATCCATGGTTTTCATCGCGGTATATTATTGTTAAAATCATAAATATTTGAGTATGTGTGGTCATTTGTCGCCTTACAAGTTTGTTTCTTAAGCACTTAGCGGTTTTTTACCATGGAGTTCCTTCAGCTTTTAAATGCGCTTATGAGCATAATTTTTCTCTTGGTAGGGTGTAAAGTTTGTTAGACATTATTACCGTTTTTAAACCTCTTGGGTAATTTTCCGCAATTTAATGATTTCTCCGTCACGGAAAGTGGTTTGAAACATTCTTTACGATTTTGAGTATATTCTTTACCGTATCGTATTACGAACCCTGGTTGCGGGTGTAAATAATGTTCATATGTTCTCAATGTGAATCATATAGATTAAGTTCCTTTGGTAATGCTAGCTCTCACACTTGCTTTGTTAACGAATCTAAGTAGATCTTCAACTCCCAATCAGACACTAGATAGTTTAGTAAATTGTCCCGCTTTGACAGAGTGAGCATTGCTACTGTTGCCTGTAATACACGATTTGTACGATCTTAAGTGTACGATTATTATGCAAAAAAGATTGCTAAGCAAGGTTGACATATTGGCATGGTGAGAAAAAAATCAGCAGTATTCCCAGATCTTTTTATACCCTGTTCCCATTAAAAATGGGAATAAGGGGATCATGAAGTTGTGCAAATGTATGTAACAGGAAGAAGGAAGCATCTCCGACCACATAAAATATATATATTCTTGATCGGCATCAACAGCCGAGTCGATTTAGCCATGTCCGTCTGTCCGTCTGTCTGTCTGTCCGTCTGTCCGTCTGTCCGTCTGTCTGTAAAAAAGCGTCAATCTCTGAGACTGAAATAGATAGAGCCGCAAGTTTTGGAATGTATATAGGTGTATACTGTAGCCACATCGAGTTTGTTTCAGATTTGGAAAACTCCACATCCTCCATCATTTAGCAGCGAAAAACTCTCTATGTATAAACGCGTTGATCTCACAGACTATAAGAAGTAGAGCCACCATTTTTTGCATGTATGTAGGTGTACACCGTACCCAGATAAAGTTTTCTCCAGGTTTGGCAAATTCCTCCGCCATCTTCTTTTAACCGCGAAAAACTACCATAGCTTAAATTTTTAAGTTTTAACCTAGTGACTTTATATATATTCAGTGAGGCGTAACATCTATCTATTCTGTGTACCACAATGAGATCCGAGCAAAAACATCGAAGATATGTACATAAGTGCGCCTGCCCATTTATTGAAATAAATTTTAAAATAAATGGAATTCAAAGCTATAGGAACCACATTACTTGGAACAGGTTCTTTTGCTATCAGGGCACTCGACCGCAACACTCTTACTTGTTTAATTATCAAAAGTTTTGCTAGAAGTAAAAACCACACAAGTTGGTGTTGAGTGTTTGTTTTTTGGAGTAAAATTTATATGACGTCGCACAGCGCTTGCTTGGACTGTCAAACTCTAAGTGCCGGTACGCTATTTAGATGTAGTTACAATCTCGATTAAGATGTCATTTCTGAAAGTTGCCGTTTGTTATATGAAGGTCCATAACGATAAATAGTATATACTAGAGCCCTGCATGCATGGAGTCAAAGGGCACTTTGATTAATGTTTTAAAAAAATGGTTAAAGTAAATTAAGTCAAAAATTGTTTAGTTCAAATTAGTCAGCTCAAATTTCCAGTGACTCCAAACAGAGCAAAATCAAAACAGATCAGGCTCCAAACAGATCAAGCTCCAGTTGTTCTATAGATCGAATCAAATCAAACATTGAGCCGAACAAAAAAAAATTTTTTTTTCCTAATTCGGAAATCGCAATGCTCCGGTCCTTCCTCGAAGGACGTTGCTTCATTGCCGAGCTGAGGGGCGCTCAAATATCTGCCGCATTAGAGCGGGTAGGACCCAAGGAAGAGTAATTTTTTAACCTAAGTCAATCACAAAATAACTTAATCAGGTACAAAATAAATTTTGCAGGTCATTGTAGCCCTTTAATAGAATAGTTGAATGGTTACAATGCCTCGTACGACGAACATAAAACAGTCAAGTCAATTTGCTTGAAGTTGAAACCTTCAATTTTTTACTAAAATGCCAATAATTTCTTTATTCTTGACCGGTTTTTAATGAGTTATGCTGCGTGGTATTTTTAATAGATAAATCTTTAGTGACCAGCCATAAAATAAATTTTACACAATTTTTTTCTTTGTGAAGCTTTTTTTAAAAAAGTGATAAATTTAATGCAAAGTTGCCGATAAAAGCCTTTATAACGCCGAAGTCCAGCACCGGATTAAGAAGTGGTGTATCAACGAATGATAGGGCGTTCAATTACCTTCCAAGTAAGCATTACCTGTTCATAGTGCAAGAACCGGTAACAAAGATATACGCATTTTTCTAGAGGTACTTTTTTCACAAATCGAAAAACTAGCTTTTCCGCAATTTCTCGAAAACGGCCCCATAAAAAATTTACGGATTTGATTTTTGGACTCCGCGGTAGGACTTACCCAAGAAATGCTACCAATTGTTCGGGATCGCGAAATTTTTATTATTTTGTAAACTAGTGTTATCAGTGGCTTTGCTCTCAACATTTCCTTGCGATTGCCTTTTCATTACCCGTTGGAAATTGTCAACCCAGAAATTATGCAAATTAGGTAAAACAAGCAAAGCTAAATTCGCAAGCTAAAAATGGTGCAGTCATATTATGTTCTGCAGGTCATCGTACATGCACTAGGAGAAACCAAACGAAATATAAATGAACAAATGTTGCACAAAGTCTTTGTCGAAACCTGCCAGAGCGTATGATTTTGGCATATGGCTGTCAAAAAAAGTTATAGTTTCTTGTTTTCAAGTTTGATTACATATAACAATGACATATAAATTATCGCTCACAAAGTTTTTCAATAAGAAAATTAAAACTTTTCTGTCCTTTGCTTTAACTTATTCCAACATAATTGTGCTCTATGAAGCTTTCCTATTTTCCTATTTCTGAAGTTTCGCTCATTATAAGGGCAAAAACATGCAAGAGATATGTTAACTGTGTTATGTACAAGACAAACAACATACTGAAAAGGGTAAAAAAAAGGAAACCTCAAAATCTCGGGTGGGCAGTTGACCTTCCCTGCTCAACTTTTCTGTCTGCCATTGAACTGGACCTTAGGGAGCCTTTCCCACCTGTTCGCAAAAGTGCACCTTTGACATTTTTTATTGTTGAGCCATCAGTTCTAGTCAAAGCATCCCTTTTGGAGGGTCCAACCGTTCAGAAATTTCCATTTCATTTCTGAGGCTGTCTTTTTATTTCTAATGGGCCTTAATTTGTTTCAATTTGGCGGAACACCTGCCAGATTACCATTTTTATTTTTTGTTTTCAGTTTGAGATGTTGTTTTCATTTTTCAGCTGTCATTTTTCATTTGGAAATGGACTAATCAAAATGGAAATTGCATTCTTTAGTGCTCGGGCCTCTGCGAAGGAAGCTGGCGTAGGAAAAAGTTGCCAAGTTTTTATAAAAAATTTAAGTACTTTCCTAAAGTATTTCGTTTAGCGCTCAGCTCAGCTTTCACTCACTCCACTCGCAGATAAACTTTGGCAGAAAACGTTTGAAATTTCATTTTAATTTGCTTTCAATTTCGCCGACTGTCCGCAAAAACATACCAATGTCGGTGGGTGGAAGGGTCAGGTGGGCGAGGAAAACAACTCTTTTCCTTTTTGTACTTTTTCTGCTCAATCGATTTGAGGAGACCTTTCCTTTAATTTATAGTTTGAGCTAGTGGTTAGCAGATTTTGAGAGCGATATAGAAGGGAGCCGGGCAGTCGCTTGAACATTTCCTTACTAGCAACTAATTACGGAATGTAGTATCTGTTAGTTCCTGTGTGTTTGTAAAGCTATTAGAAAGGTGTCAGGTGAGAATATGTGAAATTGTGCCAAAAGGCACAATTGCTTTTGGCTTGAGTGCAAATTTTAAAGGCCAAGCCAAACTTCTTTGGGTCTTTTGGCATTCACGCCACGAAAATTTTCGCACCAATGTTTAAAATTTTTAAGAACTAATAATATATCTAATCAATTACGCGCACGCCAAAGCGGAAAAAACTCAGTTCGAAATATCAGCTTACTTAAGTCACTCTGAGAAACAACAGTTATAATAACTTTTATTGAGCATTTACCTTTGACTCGAGGATGTGGAGTTTTCCAAATCTGAAACAAACTCAATTCAATATAGATTAAAAAAAGGTATTGGAATCAAGGCTGCAAACCTCTAAAATTTTGCAGAAGGTTCGGTGCGGGGGCTCGAACCCGTTGTAAAGACAAAGGTTCGGTTCGCGGACCGGTTTCTGAAAACCCTGAACCCAAGGTTCTGGTTCGAACCTCGGTTCGCTAGAACATAAAAGATAAGTTTCGATTTGTTAATACTTATTTTTTTAAATTTCAATTGTATACAATTATGTCAGCTAAAGAATTTAATAACTAAACTAGTAATTGAATTCTTTAGCTGTCATTTGCAACTTTTGAGAGCTGCTTAGTTTAAGTTAATTAACAATTTATCTTTTAAGAGATGTTCATCTTTACTAACTTTTAACCTAAGCTGCTGAAAATACCAGTAAAAGGCTGCCTTCACACTGTTCGACACATGACACATGATAGTCTAGTAGTCCTGCTTTTTGTTCCGTTTTACATTTGAATAGCTTGTCAAATTCATAGAATTTCATGGGCAAATGCGGGCCTACTAGATATCATGGGTCATGTGTCGAACAGTGTGAAGGCAGTAGTTCAGGCAATATTGTTTAAGTCCTCGATTTTTTAAATATTTTGAAATCTCGGGTCACAGAGAATTTCAATATCCCTGATTGTCAGGTACCATTCAGCTCCCATCATGCGCCTAAGGATTTTCGCCTGGACCACTGTAATCTTTGTCAGGTGATACTTCGCCGCGATACCATTAATTTGACCATATCTCCATACCGAAGCCAGAACAGCCGTGTACATTCCTGAATGACAGCTTGCTCTTGGAGTTCAGGAGCCACCCCATGCGCCGTGCTTTAGCAGCCACTGACTGATACGATATCCAAAAGTCAGTCTTCTGTCGAGTGTCACCCCAAGGTATTAATGGGCTGCTTTATGCTCCATAAGCTGACCGTGCAAGAATACTCCCGGGCAGGTCCGTGTTTACGGCAATGTTTCTTTTAGCGGCCCAGTCGCTTAACATATTCTGGTAATTTTTAAGGGCATCTGTGGCTGAGTATATGCATTTAAGAACACGGAGAACTATGTTTTGTTGAAGATTTTAAAACAACTACTCGACATAAAAAACAAGCGTTATAAAAGTCACTTGGTTGTGAATCGTTCAGCTTTAAAAAGTTTTATAACTTGGCTACAGCAAGTTATATTTATTTTGAACTACTTTCCAATCATTTATTTTTAGGTGATTTTTTTTTTTCAAGGAACTCTGAGTGCAAAAATCTTTAAATTTAGTTAGTGTTTGCACATTTTGTAGATTAAGTTCACCGCGTCACACAGTCTAGCACTAGTTTCTCGACTTGTCTATTTGCAATAGATTTCGTATTGTGTGAGTAGAGAGTTTCCTATAAGGTGTGCGTCCTCTACTAATGTCCAACTGAACTTCCTTAAAAATATCGTTAACTAATAATTTTAGAGTGTGTACAGCATATTAATAGTGATCGTACAAATCTGACATTGGATTGTAGAACTTCTTGAATGATACCAGTTAGACTACAAAAAATCTCTGTTTGTCTCTGTATGTGTCGTTAAGAAAAACTACTTTATTTTGGGAACCGAACCTAATTTTTCAAATAAGTGGTCCGGTTCGGGTTCAGGTTCGAGGGGGAAAAATTATTGGGGTTCGGTTCATGGTCCGGTTTGGGGACCTCAAAAAACCCGAACCGAACCGGTACTAAGGGGTTCGGGTTCGGACCGGTTAGCAGCTTTGATTGTAATTTAAGTTTTTATAATTCTTAGTAAAACACAGAAGACCAATAAATTCGTTTGCATTTATTCTCCTTTTTCCAAACACACGAATTATCCTGCTGAAGAACCTATCACTCAGACAAAAACGCACTCGAATCCTAATCTTTCATTGGTTCCGAAGCAATATCAACTTAAAATTATTTCGAAAAGGGGCTAGAACGGGCAGATAGGACTAATTACACATTTGTGACCAATTTGCAGTTATTAGTTGTGTGCAGCAGTTGTAGTCCACTGGACATGATTAGGTACATTTGCTGGAGTTTCACTCTAATCATACACGAACAACCCCACCCGACACTCAAGCGAAGGTTCGCTCTAAGCGAAAGTTTAGCGAAGAACATTATTCGTATTTTAATTATTATAAGCGAAAGTCTTCGTGAGTTCCCTTTTATCTTGCTTTTCTTTGCAGTAGGTAGAGAATTACCGAAAATGACGCCGCGTCACTGTCGCCTCTTTGACTTTGCATTATCAGTATGTCTGTGAAGCTCTTACACTTAGGCCGGCGCATGGCCTAATTATATTATATTATATTAATATATTAATTCCACCATGGGCCGGCGTTTATAGTTTGGCTTAGCAAACTGCCGAGCATCAATTAATTATTCGGTAAATAATTATTGTTTTAAGTGGTTTAATGTACATGATTGTATTGTCCAAAGTGCTGTTGCCTATTTGTTAATTGCTTAGTGTTTTCACAAAGAAATGCCTAAAAGCAGCTGCAATGGGAGATAAAGCGATAAATTTAGATAAATATTATTGTAAAAAATTACAATTAATTCGTGTTTTGATGTACAAAAAAATTTAAGGAACGAGTGAAAATGAAACTCGAAAAACTTTCGAGTCAACATTCGCGAGCGAATTCGCATGCGAATGTTCGCGTACGAATGTTTGCCTGCCAAAAACTAAGCGACACAAGTATCATAAACGAACGTTTGGCGAATTCGTAAACAAAGGTTTTGTTCGTTTTTCGCTTTAAGGTTCGCGCGCGAATTTGCAGGCGAACTTTTGGTTGGGTGGGACAATTGGACAGACACAACAAGACACACAATATCAGCAAATCGGAATATACAACATATATTCTAAGAATATTTTCCATTTTTATACCCTTGGAGAGGGTATATAAAAATTGTCCGGATGTTTGTAATGCACAGAAGGAAGCATCTCCGACCACATAAGGTATATATATTCTTGATCAGCATGACGAGCTGACTAGACAAAGCCATGTCCGTCTGTCCATCTGTCCGTCCGTCTGTCCGTCTGTTTCTATGCTATCTCCTCCGTCAGTTTTAAAGCTATCTTAACCAAACTGTGCACCAAGTCTTTTGGCACGAATACGCTGCACATTTGTCGGAACCGGCTCTGGATGACTACAGCATATAGTTGCCATAGGAACGATCGGTGGAAAAAGTAGTTTTAGTGACAAAAACTTTTTTGTTTTCTGTACTATCGCTTTTAACGCTCGTACTTATAAGTTTTCAACGATATCACATAATTTCACGAAGACTTGTCGAAATCGAACAACTATACAGTACTATACAGCTCCCATACAAAAGATAGGTTTGAAAAAAAGTCTTAGTAAAAAAACTTTTTTGTTTTTAATGCTATCGCTCCCAAAATTGTTACTGATCAATACTATATGCTACCACACAATTCTGTCAAGTTTAATCGGATGACTATAGCTGCCATAGGAACGAAACACCGGAAAAGTTGTTCTATCGAAGAAAACTATTATTTTTTAACACCTTACACTTTTTAGTTATGAATATATTAATGAATATCTTGCATAGCTGCCATAGAACAAACTGGCATTCATATATCAAGCCCCAAGGGTATATAAACTTCGGTCTATTTTTCAAATTCTGTTTCATTGTTGTGGCCTGGTGTGGCGCAGCGGTTAGTGTGTCGGCCTGCTGTGCGGGAGGCGTGGGTTCAATCCCGCCTCGGATCATCCAACAAAAATTATACAGGCCTGTTCCCGTTTTCGATTTCGATCAAATCATGTGGAATCGGAATTGACAGCTGTTCCCGTTTCCGAAAAACGATCAAATTATTCGGATTAAAAAGTTTTGCCTTTGAGTGAGTGAAATCAAAAGTAATTGACAATTTTCATGTCAACGGTTATATTTTTTATCTATCCAATATTTTTATATTAATAAGTCATATTTTGAGAAGTTTTTATAGTAACCATAAAAATATTGGGCATTGAATTTGATTTAAAATTAATTTTTTCAAAGTTGTACCCCAAAAATTGCATGTAGACGAAAGCAAAAACGATCGAAATGAAACCGAGCTGTTCGCAATTCCGCATCAGCGCATGCGCAGTGCTGATCGAAATTGCTTATGCAATTGCTGAATTATAGTTCGAAAACGATTCGAACTTTCATTCCAAAAGTAAATCGATTTCTATTTCACTCGGAAACGGGAACATCAAATGAAAACGATTCGGAAATACAATCAATACAATACAATACAATACAATAAATCCACTCGGAAATGGGAACAGACCTGATATTTTCTTTCTTTAGAAAATAGCTTTTACACATTCGGTCACCTTTGCCGTTCGGATTCGGTGTTTAAACTGTGGGTCCCCTTCTCTAGTGCGAAAACTATAAGCACACAAGCCAAAAGATTAAGAGAAGCTCGGATTATGGCCCTTTGGGCTGTGCAAAGCCAAACATATATTTTTATATTTTAAGTTTGGCCTTTTGAAGCCAGAACAAGTAAAAATTTGTTTATATATGTTAAGTGGATTGTCAGCTAGGGTGGGACCACAAAGTCTTAAAAAACACTAAAAATTACCCAAAACTGCTGGGAAGTTGTGGGGCCGATTTGTCAGAAGCTTGTATTCAAAATGTTTTATCAAACTAAAGTTGGACCAATTTTAAAATCACTTCGTTGTCCGAAATAAATGTTCTGCAAGGTATTTATTTTCAATTTAGTTTAGCAAATCGGCTGTGTTTGCAATTCACACATACAGTCGATGTGGCAACGAAATAAATGAGACTAATTAATAGCTCATCAGTTTTCATTAACAAATTGTCATCTATGTGACATTCACCACGGTACGTTGTCAAAAACTGCCATAAAATTTTATTTAAATAACAGGCGCCACTTTTAAACTCACGTGGACTTATTGGAATATTATAGACACATCTTAAGCAGAATTGCGCCTCTTTTTGAATTCAAATTAACAAATTATTGGTGATGACTTTTTCTGTTTCCAGAGAGTAGCAAGTACATAACTTTAAAGAAATGGAAAAAATTAAGGGCAAAATGAAATAACAGTTACGCTGGGTCGGACTCAGACCAACTAAAATATCCGTTACTGCCAGTGAAAAAGCTCATGGCGTCGCTTACTTGACAGCCACAGGCGCTAACTTGACAGGCTTCTGCCTGATTGAATTCTGAAGGGGTATGAGCAGAGAAAATAGTTTGTAAATTTTACAACCCCGACTCGGAATGTCAGCAGCAAAAGTAGAACAAAAATTATGGATTGTCGTAACTTAAAACCAACAGTTAGATTTTGCATTTCCCATGACTTCTGCATTCCTCAAATCGAAAACCACCTAGATTTCGCCACTAACTGGTTATTGTGCAATCGGTTGTCCCATGTAGAGTGATTTTAAAATTGGGCATTTGCGCCACGGTCTCAACGGGAGGAGTATATAGAAGGATTGGTGGTTATTGTTTAAAACTTTTTAAAGACCTAACGATGAACCTGCTTTCGGAAATGGACAATTTAAGTCGGGATATTTGAGCTTGAAGTTGCAGAAAATGTTTATTTTGTGTTTGTTTTATATTATCGGAAAGAACAACTACGTTGAAATTAACTATCCCAAACAATTCTTTGACTTTTTTAAGAGAAGATACGTCATTTTAGTTATGAACCATTACGTCTAATTGATGTCTAATGTGATGAAAATGAATTGACTTTATAGGACAACATCTAAACCACTTTTGAGATTGATCGAACTAAAATTTGTACCTATTGTTTAAAGGACCAAACAGAGTATAAGCGAGAAGGCCAAGCTAACTTCGTCTTTGCCGAAGTTTTTATACACTTGCAAAGGTTTTAATACATCAGAGTTTTCGAACGTCAGCATTAAAACAAACAATTTTTCTAAATAAAACAAACTTTTCGACTGATAGTTCCTATGGCAGCTATAAGATATAGTCATCCGATCCGGTCGGTTCCGACATATTAGCAGTGTGCAGTAAAAAGAAGACTCTATGCAAAGTTTCAGCTTGATAGACAGACAGACAGACGGACAGACGGACGGACAAAGCTCAATCGACTCAGCTCGTCGCCCTGATCAAGAATATAGGGTCGGAAATGAATATTTCTGTGCGTTGCAAACTTCTGGGCAAAATTATAATACCCTTTGCAAGGGTATAAATATAGGTAGTTTTAGCTGAAAATAAAAAAAAAATTCCAGCATTCACACTTTTTGTGTTTAACTGGTTCGCTAATGAGAGCCAAATATAATACTTTTAACTGCAATTCCACGACTTGAGCTTTGGTTTCTAGAACATTTTCAGAGAGATTCTGAAAAGTTTTAAATAGACAGCGAATTTTATGCAACTTTTTAAATGAAGGTCGATTGTGGTGAAAATTTGGATTTGGACTAATTAAATAACCCACTTTACATTGAAAACTGCATATTTATACCCGTTACTCGTAGAGTAAAAATGGTATACTAAAGTCGTGCAAATGTAGAGGTTTGACATTTATAAGACAAATGCTTCTTTTATCTGCTTTTTTTGTTTGTTTTAAATTTTGGACACGCCCCTTCCCGCCCCCGCTATTTGGAAAAAAGTTATATCTCCTACAGTTTTGAAGATAGACGATTCGTACTTTGTAGAGATAGTTAGTAATTAGCAAATTGCCGAAGAAATGATAAAGATCGGATGAATAGTTCTCAAGTTATAAGCAAAAAAGTGAACCAAACCCTCCCCACTACCACCTCCCTACCCACCAAAAAAAAATGTTGCATACTTTTCGGATGGTCACCCTAAAGAACGCAGGAACACTGTTAAACTTGTTTTTTTATGAGTAACGGGTATATTGAAGTCGGTTAGAGCCGACTTTAACGTACGCTCTCGTCAATATATGCAAATTTTGCATTCAAAAATATGCAAAATATCCAGAAAATAACCAAAATATGTGAAATGTAAAAAAAATAATATGATTTAAAATATAGATAGATGACCAATTTAGTCGGTTAAAAAGGAGTTAAAGACCGAATGATCAAAAAATCGCTAAAGATGAACATTTTTCATACACTCCTGCCCAAAATTATACGACACCCCGAAAATTTTAGTTTCGACCCTCGTAGAAGAATGGGAAAGCATAATACAACGAAATCAAGTATGCAGAATGAAAGCTTAATGAATTCTGCTTAAAATCTGGTGTTCTTATCTCTGATTGCATCTCGCGTTTTTAAGTAGCGGTAAAAAAAGCACAAAAAAGTTCGATTTATGTCATGTCTGCAAGTGTATCAAAATTATGCGACACATGTCAATTTGTTGGATTTAGTTAATATTTTATTTATATAATGGTACATACTCAATATTTAATAATTAATAGAGCCATCTTGAGCATTTGCTACTTCGAAAAGTCTCTAAGGTATTGAACTCACTCAATTTTTAAGTACATTTTGGTCTAAAATAGGCCACTGAGCCAAAATTTCACTTTTGAGGCTTTCGACATTCTCAAATTTGTTGTTATTGTTGTAAGCTCGCCTGGCTAAGATACCCCAAATGTTAAATGTTTTCAATTGGGATTAGGTCAGGGGAGGACGCTGGCCAATCCAAAACATTTATATGGTGATCACTTGAGAAGCGCTGGGTCTCTCTGCTCTTGTGAATAGATGCATTATCTTGCACTAAAACAAAATCTGTTTCCATATTGTTTTCCAGAAATGGCAGAATACTATCCACCAATACTTTTTTGTATTCTCTACTGTTTGTTCTGGAGCTTGTGAAGCACAGATCAAGCATTCCAGACGTATGAAAGGCTCCCCAAACCACTGCGGATCCGCCTCCGAAATTGCGTTTGGAAAACAATAGTGCCGAAACCCATCTGGGAGGTCAAGATTACATTTTTTTTCATCAGAAAAAATTATCTTATTGGAAAATATTGAACAAAGCTGGTTGAACAAAATTAAGTTAAAATTTCATACCGAGACCCACGTTCTCTCCAAGTTTTTTTCCACAAATTGAAGTCGTGCTGTTTTGTGGTGCGACTTTAAGAACGAAGTCTTTTTTTAGACTCCTCTGACAATGCACTCCGATGATTGCAGCGTCCGCCAAACAGTCATCCGTGACACAACGTTAGTGCAACATTCGGCAAGTGTGGAGCACGAAGCAAACGAATTGCTAGCTTTAAGTATTATGCGACGTTTTTCGCGGTCAGACAACTTGTGTTTTATTCCAGAGCTATGCTTCAAACCATATTCATCCGGATTGCTCAAACATTTGGTGATAACACAACGTGTTCGACCGATTTTCTCCGATATTTGGCTTACATTAAAGCCAGCATCGTTTTAGGCTCCTTTCCTTTCCTTTTCCATGTCGGATAAGAATCGTCCACTCGGCATTTTGTTACAAATTCATTTAATTGTTGACAGAAATGAAAAAAAAATTAATTTGAAACAAATCTTTCTCACCAGCCGCAGTAATTGAAATGTGTCGTACAATTTTTATACACTTGCAGACATGACAAAAATCGAGCTTTTGTGCTTTTTTTACCGCTACTTAAAAACGCGAGATGCAATCAGAGATAAGAACACCAGATTTTAAGCAGAATTCATTAAGCTTTCATTCTGCATACTTGATTTCGTTGTATTATGCTTTCCCATTCTTCTACGAGGGTCGAAACTGAAATTTTCGGGGAGTCGTATAATTTTGGACAGGACTGAGTGTGTTGCCAAAATTTCATTTGAGTATTTAAAATCGAGAGCGTAAGTTAAAGTCGGCTCTAACCTCGATCGATATACCCGTTACTCATGAAAAAAACATGTTTAACAGTGTTCCTGCGTTCCTTGGGTGACCATCCGAAAAGTATGCAACGTTTTTTTAGGGTGGGGGGTAGCGGGGGGCTGGGTTCACTTTTTTGCTCATAACTTGAGAACCGCTCATCCGATCCTTATTATTTCTGCGGAAAATTTATTCATTTTGCTAATTAATAACTACCTTTAAAAGGTACGAATCGTCTATCTTTAAAACTGTAGCAGATATAACGTTTTTTCGAATTGGGGGGGCGGGAGGGGGCGTGGCAAAAATTTAAAACAAACTTGATCTGCGTGCAGATAAAAGAAGCAAAGAGAAAAGAAGTCAAGCCTCTATCTCTTACCATCTCTGAGATCTAGGTGTTCATACAGACAGGCGGACAGGCGGACGGACGGACAGACGGACATGTCTATATCGACTCGGCTGTTGATGCTGATCAAGAATTTATATACTTTATATGGTCGGAAATGATTCCTTCTGTCTGTTACATACATTTGCACGACTTTAGTATACCCTTTTTACTCCACGAGTAACGGGTAAAGCAGGCGTTGGCAAATGCACAGTGAACGTTCTAAAATATTGAGAAATTTTCAGACTTTTCATAAAACCTAAGATTATTATGAAGATTTAATAGACGGCAGGAGTACACGAGTAAATACAGTAAAGGAACACATTTGAGTTTAGATTATCATAAAGAAGCGTAAGCCGGCAAGTGAAAAGGAAGATTAAATCAAATGGTCAAGAAAATCAAAGGACCTAAGATAATCATGCAGATTAGCAGCAATTAAAGACGCGTATACAGGAGGTTTATTCGAAAAGCCTCGAAATTTGTCAAACTTTGCATTTGAGTATCTACGAAAGAGCAGGCGTTAACAAATAAGAGGCGAAGATTGAATAGTCCAAAATTTGCTCATTTTTCATATGACCTAAGATTATTATGAAGATTCAATGGATGGCAATGTAGACGGGTAAATAGGAGGTGTAGATGAAACGGCTCAAGAAATCGCAAAATTTGCAAATTTTTCATTTGGCCAAAGATAATTTTGAAGACTTAATAGAGGAGTTAATATTGGAAATATTAGACGTACTGTCAAAAATTAATATTTTAACTTGGATTTTTCGCAAAATTTGTGAAATTTTATGAGTTTTGGGCATCATTAAGATTTGATAGATGGCGATTGTAGATGCGTAAATAGTTCGATACAACGGTCCAACAAGTCGCGAAATTTTTAAACCTATTTGTATAATGTGGATCAAGATCGATAGACTATCACTATCACAGGAGGTGATTGTCGATCGCCTTGAAGAAATTTTAACATTTGTTTAATTATAATACGAGAATAGATTGACAAGAAGACGTGTAAGCGGACGGCTAAATAGAAGATAGATCATACAGACCAAAAAACGCGTAGTTTCGGAAAAAAATGTATAAGCTTTGAATATGCAAATATGCAATTTATGCAAAAAAGTTTTTAGCGGACTTAGATCATATTTCAATAAAAATAAGATGTGTGCAATCAGAATTTAAATCGGACACGCGGTTCAAAATATGCAAATATGCAAAGTCCGCTGTCTAGTTATAACTTATAAGTCAAACATTCCGTGCTATGAAAACTTTTTAGCTTCCAAAAATTTTGTTTTATCAAAGGTAAAGTTTGCGCCAACAGTCGAGTCGATTTCGCCACGTCCTCAGAGGTGGTAAGAAATTGAGGTTCGTGGTGCATAACAACATTGTAAATTTTTACCCCGAAGTACCAAAACTCGTACCAAAATTTATACTGAGTATACACTTCAGCAGGTGCAGAGTATTTTATAGTCGAGCTTGACCGACAGTCTTAAACTTCTAACTGATTGGCACAATTTATGCCTGACAAATGCTCTGCAGAAAACTTTTTCGTTTGGGCTTTTTGTTTGTATACCCGTTGCTGGTAGAGTAATAAGGGTATACTAAAATCGTGCAAATGTATGTTGCAGTAGAAAACAACTCAGATTTTACATTTATATTCGGAAAGATCGAATAATGAATAAATGATTTTTTTTATATGAGGAGAACGGATTGGACTAACAGGGTGTTAACATTAATATCAATGCTCTGTCAATTGCAGCAAATGTCGGCTTTTACACACTTATATTTCTGAGTAACAGGTATATCTAATTCGGACACGGATAACTTTAACTAACGCCTTGTGGTTTTTATGTAGGTTTTCGCACCCAAAGTTGAGTTTTAAGTGGAGTTTGCTGCACGTACAGCTAGCATGACCACAGCGCAGGCACGTTGTAAACTTTTTCAAAATTAAGTTAATATGGAAAATGAGATCCACCGAAAATAGGTCATTTAATGTCCTGACACTGCAAGTTTACGTCAGAAAGTGCACACAATCGTTCCCGTCAGCCATTAAAAATGTTATTCAAATCCGTGTGTGCTGCGATTTAAATTTGACTTTTGCTTTTCATTTGGTGTCGGGTGAGATGAGTGTGCACATGTTACTGATTTCCTTTTTTTTTTGTCCTGTTTATTTCTCACTCTGCATCAATAATGCAGTAGCAACTGCAACAACAACGACAACAACAACTGCAACTGCAGCAGCCTCAAACGATTAGCCTTGTTTGCAGTCAGACAAAATACTAAAGGAGTGAGGCCATGTCACTGCAATCGAGCAGTCAGTCGGGCCAGGATGCCGCCGCCAGAAGACATCATCCACATCATCAACAGCAGCACCAGCAGCAGCAACCAAGACAAAGACACTCGCCGCAGCTGCTGCCAGTAATGTTGTTGCTGCTGATGTTGACGCTGCTGACGCGACCATTGAGCGTATTTTCAAATCGTAAGTACAACAAACCCAAAAAAAAACTAAACAAATAAAAACTTTCGAAAACAAAATAAGAAAACAATATAAAAATGCTGATTTCGTTTACCCGAAGCTGATGTTCTCTTTTAGGCTAAGAAACTTTCTTTAAAAAGGCAAATGATTTCATTCATCAATGATTTCTTTAAAGTATCCAATAATACTTCTGCAAATAGAGGTTCAGAACCTACCATTTCTTGGAGTTTGTCCAAATCTTATTACAAGGTCTTATACTCTAGGTTTAATACTCAAAAAAAAAAAAAAAGAGTAATGTCGCTGAGGCCAACGAAATACACTGTAATAAATATTTTTCAAGGTCTTGGATTTCCAAAGTTAATATTGACTTAACTTCTTCGACTGAATATATTTTCTTCCGATTGGTGCCATGATAAAACGCCCACGGCCCATATGAAAAATTTCGATCACTTCTTTGAAATATAACTCAAAATTTTTCTGGGCCTTTTGTCCGTATTCATATTTAAATGACATTAAATACACTGTGCTGTATATAAAATTAAACAAGTTTATGCGTTCCGCAGAGTGTTTACATTTTAGTTCCTGCAAAATGAACAAAGAAATTTTTGTTCCATTTTGCTAGTGTGATTTTTTTAGATTTTCGGGACAATTGATGCAAGTTTTGGTGTGCACGCACGGTTGAAAAATCACTGACTTATTATTTTGTGTACAAAAAGTCGTCTGATTATGAAAAAAACTTTTCATCTTTCTCCTCAAACTCTGTATCTCGTCGTAGATATGCATCTAATTATTATATTATTAGCTGGGCAAGACATGGCAATAGGTAAGGCATCTATGTTAATCGTTTTATGATTTTAAGGAAATTCTAAAATGACCCAAGCTTCGGGATTCCTGTAGATCATAAGCAATTAAATCCTTCAATAGCACTTGTGGTTCTATTGCCCACAAATACAGCTGAAAAAGCCTGAGAACGGGGCCAATAAATTCTGAAACTAGAGGCATCAGGTTGTAACGAACACACGAAGCGTTGCTTCAGTAACACACTCTGTCTATTACTAAAAAGGTCGGCTTGCTTCAGCAAGGTGTTACAATAATAAAATCGTATCAAAACGGACACTCGAATCGGACAGGCCCAATCATCAAAAGAGGAGAACTATGATGGACGCTTAAGTAGGGTGGTTCAATTTTTTCATACAAAAACTGTTCCCAAATTTCTCGGTACACTAGTTTTATTTATTTTGGTGCAATATGGCATGCATATTGATAAAATCACAGTTTCAAGTTTGCTTTAGATTTGGCGAATTTCTCCTCCTTCTAACCGCGAAAAACTGTCTGAGCCACAATTAGTAAGTTTAAACGTAGTGACTTAATATATATTAAGTTTGGCCTAATATATATCTATTCTGTATATCATAATAATATCCGAGCAAGAACACCGAAGACATGCAAGTGCGCATCCCCATTTATTCAAATAAATTTTAATATAACAAGTAAGAGTGTTGTGGTCGAGTGCCCCGACAGCAAAATACCCTGTCCCAAGTTATGTGGTTCTTATAGCTTTGAATTAAATTTATTTCAATAAATGGGTAGGCGCACTTATGTATATATCTTCGGTGTTTTTGCTCGGATCTCATTGTATTACACAAAATAGATAGATGTTGGGCCTCACTGAATATATATTAAGTCACTAGGTTAAAACTTAAAAATTGAAGCTCTGAAAGTTTTTCGCGGTTAGAAGAAGATGGAGGAGGAATTTGCCAAACCTGGAGCACACTTTATCTGGGTACGGTGTACACCTACATACATGAAAAAATTGTGGCTCTAACTCTTATAGTCTGTGAGCGTGGATCTCAAAGAAAAAGACATTTTTTCGCTGTTTAAAGACGGAGGAGGAGGAATTTTCCAAATCTGAAACAAACTCGATGTGGGTACAGTATACACCTATACACATTCCAAAACTTGTGGCTATTTCTATTACAGTCTCTGAGATCGACGCGTTCATACAGACAGGCAGACGGACAGACGGACATGGCTAAATTGACTCGGATGTTGATGCCGATCAAGAATATATATATTTTATGTGGTCGGAGATGCTTCCTTCTCCCTGTTACATACATTTACACAACTTCATGATCCCCTTTTTCCCATTTTTAATGGGAACAGGGTATAAAAAGCAGGCCCTTCAAAAAGGATAAATTCAAAATCATGAGAAGGGTGACATGCAAATAATGAGGTTGTTCCAAAAATTTATCAGCAGTTAAAAGTATTTACAACACGAAGAATTAAAACATAACGACCGTTCGTTGAATTTTGGGTTGAATATTTAAATTTATTTTGATTAACCTCCATGGCAACTGTTTGGCAACTGTTTGGGCTCAGTGCAATTGTAGTAGTAGAGTAGTAGTAATTTTATTGAATGATTTTTTAGTTTCACATTTATAATTTACACATTAATTTCTATAAAAACTATGTGCTGCAATAAGTCACTGCGTTCTACTACTAAACCGGACTTCCCCGTTCGTCACTAGATATCCGATCGTCCAACTTTAACCGTGAAATAGTTCAGACATTTACAATTAGGACACAATAATATACAAATTTTTATAAGTATTATAATAAATTACAGATTAAAACAAGTGAGAAAGTCGGTCAAGCCCGACTATGACATACTCTGTACCTGGAGTAGAAGCTGAATGCAATGCTGGTGGTGCGCTCATCTCAAAGTTTCTCTCTCCTTTTCTCTCTCTCTCACTCTCTCTCTCTCTCTCTCTCTCTCTCTCTCTCTCTCTCTCTCTCTCTCTCTCTCTCTCTCTCTAAGATTGTGTGGTGTTAGTTGTGAATGGTTGGGAGGGGGTGGGGCGAGGGCGATTTACTTCTTTGCTCATAACTTGAGAACCGCTGATCCGATCTTTATCATTTCTTCGGCAAATCGATACATTTTGCTAAATACTAAATCTGCTAAATCTTCAAAACTGTAGGAGTTATAACGTTTTTTCCAAATTGCGGGGGCGGGAGGGGGCGTGGCAAAAATTGAAAATAAACTTGGTCTGCCTGCAGCTATAAGAAACATTTGTCCCATACAAGTCAAACCTTTATCTCTTACCATCTCCGAGATCTGTTTGTTCATACGGATGGACATGGCTATATCGACTCGGCTTTTGATGCTGATCAAGAATATATATACTTTATAGGGTCGGAAATGATTCCTTCTCCCTGTTACATACTTTTGCACAAACTTAATATACTCTATGTACCTTCGGTACAGAGTATAAAAAGAACTAAATTACCTAGACAAATTCGACTATTACAAGTTTCCTAAAGCTAATTGCAGTCTGTAAGTAGTTCTTTAGTTTAATCCAATTTTCGTCACCATGTCCGTTTAGTATTCCTATTACTTCTTCCTCTGTTAGCAAATGTTTTTTTAAATATCTCCAACGGAATTCCTTAATCGCCGGGCACCGACCTAGGAAATGTATCATGTCTTCCATCTCGTTCAAATTACATAAAGTGCAAATCTTTGTAGCAACACGTTCATTTGTGTTGCCTTGCAGGCATATGAGCAGGGATGCAAACCACTTGGAAATAAGGACTGGTTCGGTTCAGTGGTTCACACAGTTTTTGAACCGCCGGTTCGGTTCATTGCATGGTTTTTTGGGCTTACTGAACCGCGGTTACGGTTCTGTTCGGTTCGGTTTGCTCTTTTTTTCATTTAAATAAATAAAGAACAAGTATTCGGATTATTCATTAACAAAGACTTAGGTTTTCAGTTAATCGGGTTTGTACAAAATTTCGACGGTAAGTTCTCCTTTCACTTTTGAAATCCTACAACTTTACATATCAAGTGACCAAAACATCTTTGGTCAAACTCCAATGTGGAAATTGTTCATTCTACTGATACTTGTGTGGGTGAAACTGCTAACACTATTCAAGATATGCTTAAGTTGATTTTTCTGATAAATATTCCAACATTTAATAATCTTTAGGTAAACGCTAACAATCGATTTTTTACTTTTTCATGGAATTGAATCCCTGTTACTGAGTTGTTTGGTAAACAAACACGACTGACTTCGGCTTCCGGTAGCTATGGCTGGCAGGCTCTGCTCTAGCACGAGTTAGCATGAACTGTACCAATGGTACCAAGTATAGGTGGGCGCGTGAGCGGATTTTCTTTCAACGGAAGTTTGTACGTCTTTACTTATCGAGTTCAAAGAAATTATCCGTTATGTTTTTGTTAACGCTTTGAATTTTGTTGTATAGTAACATTAAATGAGATTTAGCTAACTTTCTTCCTTCTTCTGATAGCAAGTTTGATTCCTGGAATCTAAGAAATCGAATTCAAAAACAGGCGGAGCTCTTTTTGGCAAAGACTTGACAATTACTGCGCTATGTCGTCCTCCCTTTTTTTCAACATGAATTTTGCAGGCAATCTCAATTGAAGATAAAAAGTTAACGTTTGTGTTTTAAGTAAGTTGACCCTCCACGGATCAAGATCAATCAAGACTTGGCCTATTACAATTTTGGGTCCTTAGCTAACTTTATAAGGTTAATGTTCTTAGCTTTTTTTCAACCACTCTGCTATTCCAAGTATTTTCGCAATATTTTAAAGCTAATTGCTGATTTTGCTCAGTATCCGCCAGTATCTCAATACCTAGCTGAAGAGAACCGAACCGAACCATTTTATTTTTCGGTTTTTGGTTCGGTTCAGCATTATTGAAAACACACCGGTTCGGTTTACGGTTCGGTTCACGAGCCGAAAAAGCGGTTCGGTTCGGTTTAAAACCGGTTCGGTTCAGAACCGGTTTGCATCCCTGCATATGAGGCCACTTTTTTTCAATATCCACATTATCTTACTTCTTGAAGATAAATAATTGCAATTTTTAGGTCCTTTGGAGTAATCAAGCAGTCTATATATACGTTGTTCGCTTCTTCTTGCCTTGGTCACATAGTTTAGTCAGCAGATTTCCGCATTCTAGTTCCCATGCCTGTTTTGTCAAATTTTCTTCTAAATCTATTCCGCACTCGTTCATTTTGTTCAGCAGAGTATTACACCACGAGATCTCTCTTTCTTGTATTTTGCGCGAAAGGATACTTGTAAGTCTGTCGCTTGCATAGTCAAATAATGTTTTAGTCACATATATCAAATGCAATGCATAGGTGTAGATGTGGCCAACTTCCATCCCCGTCTCTATGGCTAGAATGAATGTAGGTGTGCTATCTGGTAGACTTAAGATTTTTTTGCAGAAGTATCGGTTGAGAGAGTCTAACTCGTCAAAGCAAAAGTGTCCCCACACTTGGGCGACGTAAGTTTGTTTCCCTCTACAAGCTGCATTGTAAATACAATTTCCAATTTGCAGTGAGACTGACACTGCCATTTGCCACATAATTTTTCCACGTAGAATTAATCGCTGCTTTGTTTTCCCTATTTCTGTTGATAACATGCTGCTTGAAGACTAGTTGGGGTGTAAAGGTGACTTCCAGATACTTGTACTGCGATACAATCATTCAGTGCACTATTATTATTTGTTGTTGGGGAAGTGGTGCACCGCGACCAATTTTGGTCTATTGTGCCCCCCTTCTGAATTTACAACTCCCCTAGCAGCCCTAATTCCTGTACAAAAGTCAGGATTTTTGTGGGTTCTAAGTTACTGATATTGCTTGGGTGTAGAATGTGTTTCCCAAATCTGTTGAGTCTGCGCCTCGCTAGGGCATCGCAGTGTACTAGTATATGCTCAGAGGACTCCTCCTTCTCTTCACAGTATCTGCAAAGCTGGGTGTTTGTTATTCCCAACTTGTACATGTGGCTCCGCAGCCTGCAGTGACCCGGGTAGAGCCCTGTCAGAATTCTGAGGGCATTCTTTCCTTGTTGAATTAACTTTTGAAACCTTTTGAGGTCGTGGTTCCCTATTAATGCTTTAGCTTGTCTCATTCCCCTGGTGTTTACCCAGGAGGCTGTTCTAAGTGTATTCTCTCCCTTTCTTAAAAGTCCTTTTATTGTGTGTTGGCCTATGCCGCAGTAGGGTTCTGGCCCTACCATTGCGGTGGCTGCACCATTGCGTGCCAGTTCGTCGGCCAATTCGTTTCCGGGGATGTTGTTGTGTCCCGGTATCCATCGTAGGGTCAGGTTGTTCCTGCTGCCTAGTTGGTCCAATTTGTTCTTTGTCTCTAAGACTAGCTTAGAGGTGAACTTATTGCTACTGAGTGCTTTAAGCGCTGCTTGGCTATCGGAGAGGATAGCTATTTCTCTATTATGGTAGTTTTTCCCCATATTACGGTCTGCACAACGGGAGATGGCACATACTTCAGCTTGAAATATGCTTGTGAATTCTCCCATTGGTTCAGATATTTTCGTTCCTGGTCCTGCTACCCCAAGTCAGTGCACTATATGGTCGCCAAAAAGACCAAAAAAACATACGCAACATGATTTTTCTCACATAGCACACTGGGCCAGCCGCCCAAAATTTTGGCGAAAAGTCTCACTTTTTTGATACATATAGCTATTTTATGTAAAATTTTGAGCTTTTTCACAAAATAGTTTTTGAATGCCATCCGTTCAAAATTGATTTTTTTTAAAATTGTTGCAAAATTTTAAAAAATAATAGTTAAAGTTAGAAAAGCAACAGCTGCCGCAATTTGATTTCTTATTTTCGACTTCGCACTAGATTGCAATAAAAAATATCAAGAAAGCGTTTACATAAATAATGGAAAAAACCTAAAATTTTGTGTTTTTTTATCAATTTGGTAACTTTGCGTTAAGAGTACCCAAAAGTACCTCTCTTAATTTGCTTGCAATATTGTTTATTATCTTCTTTGAACTAGTACAAGCTTTTGCGCGGTTTTGCTTTGAATTTTTATAAAATCGCATTTAAAATTATATTCCCATTTGAAATCAAACATGTTCTGTTAAAATGTCAGCCTAGAAGCAAGCTTTTCCCTACACTTCGGAATATAGCTCATGTACTCTGAGGTAAACTATTTTTATACGAAGCCAATTTGAATGTGCAAAATGTGTAGGATACTCTTAAAAGCACTGAAGGTAACAAATGTAGGTAAATTGTAATATGTTAAAAAAATTAGATTTTTAATTTATTTTTATTTACTTCTTTTACGTATTGAATCTAAAGAGGAGGTAAAATAGATGGAAAAATCGGTGAGAGTAGTCAAATTGACTGAAAATCCTCGGCAGGGACAGTCAAGGTCAAAAACAGCTTGGGTCAATATCACATAAAACATTAGAAAGATTAAGACATATTCATTTTTTTTTAGCTATCTGTTACTTATATACACTTCTATCCGAGAATTGGGTCATCTCCAATTACAAATTTTTTTTCCATAATTAAAAAAGGAAACAGTTGAATAATTTTTGACTTCGATTTGGATTATCAATATCCTATAAATTTGTTTGTTGCAATTTATGTTGCAATTATATGCGTTAAGTTCAATCTTTTAAGGTGCTTTTGGTCATTATTTCAGCATCCTAGCTAGGCTGGTGTAGAAATGCCAGAGTTTTGGCAAAGTAATTAGATTTCTGGCCCACAGTGTATGGGACACTTTCGATGTACGATGGTGACATTTTGAACTTTTTACTTTGCCACCATTTACCACCATACAGCGGCTTAAATAAGGTATGGAAAACGTGAGTCCAATGACCGCATGACGTTCACCATGAATAAGTATGGCCAGACTGTTAAAGTTCCACCTTTTGATAAGCTGATGGATAATGTGAATCAATATAATGAACTGTTGTGCAATTGATGTTACATCTTCTACGTCGCAACCCTTTCGATATGATTTCAGTGCAATTCGATCTTAAGAACTATTAATAAAGACGTCAAAGTCGTTCCGACACGCTGTCATTTCGTAGACAAAAATGCATAGGCAATTCAGAGGTAGTCATTGGCATATTTGTTTCGATGTCAGCTTATTTCGCCTGTCTGTCAACCGAATCACATGTGTATGTAACAGCATGCGTATGACATTAAGTTATCCACTGAGAGATGGCAAGGCAATGGCCATGGCTATGGCGGATTCGCGGACAGTTTTCATTGCTCGTTGTGCTGTCTGTTGTCTGTTGTCGCTGACATGTTTGTTTGTTTCGGATTCTTTTCCTACAAGCATTAAAATTTACACGCACACACAGACCAAAGCAATCTCATCTACAGCATCGTAAACGTGGAACAAGCTCTCCGAGACGACGGCTTCCTCTTAAAGTTCAAAGTACATAAGTTCGTTGGCGGGATGGGGGGGCGGATGAGGCTGGGGCTTACTTGGATAGAGGAGGAGCCCGGGCGACGCGTCGGTTGCCAACAAAACGTGTATTAAAAATCAATAGAAGTTACAAATGTATCCTTCATGGGGACGAAAGGGCACAAACATTTGTGGCGCCATTTAATATGAATGTGGGTGTGTGAGCGGTAAGGTGTGTCCAGGTGAGTTGGAATGTGATTGTTAAAGATGGGTTGATTAATTTATTTGATCAGTACCATACATTTTCAAATGTTTACCCATTTGAATACGTTTAACTTGATTAATCTGCATATAAAATGTATGATGCGGTTTTTAAAAACTTTTATATAGCCGGACACCTTCACCAGCTATTGGCGTCAGCTATTAAGTTAATAAACCAATTCAAATCGCGTACCGAAACCGGAACCGATACAAATTTTTTTTCGATAACCGAATACCGTTATTATTGGAACCGATAGAACCATTTTTTGGGGCTCTAGGAAATTCTGAGCAACTGTTGATTTGTTTTTATACTTTTCACGAAAGTACACAGAGAGTATAGTAGGTTTATGACTTTGGATGCACTGCAAATTGGAAATATATGCACAGTCGTCCTCCTCTCTAGCAAAATCACACTTAATCGTATTTGAAAACATTTAAACGTCCTGAACTGGTCGTCCAAATCCTCCACAAAGTTATCACAATAATATTAGATTTCAAAAGTCGTGTTTTTAATTCCACTACCCAGCACAGTGTAAGATTTTGCCATTCTAGGAGGACTTAATTGAAAAAAAATTATTTTTTTTTTTCTTAAAGAAGTCAATTAAGAATATTCAATTGGAACGAAATCAAGCACAAAACAAAACAAAAAACTTTTGTTCAAAAGTCAACGGTTCTTAACCCGGTGCATTTAAAATGCACTCAAAATTGCATTGTACAACGAGCATTAGTTGAGAAAGCTTAGTGTTCTCAATTGGATCGGACCACTGTGTCAAACTTATTTTTTCCATATTTGTTGGAGCATTATTGTTTTTTTGCGCTATAAAGGGACTTTATAAGTGGCACACAACATTTTCATTATTTTTTGGAAATAAGAGCCAAAAATTAAGTATATTTTTAACAATATTTTATTTTTGGTGGAAAAAAACTAACAACATTCAATCACATTCAAATCAACCAAAATATACATCGCTTGCAGAAAACCATTATCAGGATCTTATATTTTGCACAAAGACCTTCAATTAAGCAATGAGTGAAATAAAACGGGCAGAGTTTTTTGAGGTTTGCTTAGGTAACGTAAGCTTAAATCACTCCTAGAGCACGCAGCTATGATTTTTGGCATCGACATTGAACATAAAAATATTTTCATTTGTACGGCCAATAATTTTGAAGTTACAAGCAAAAGCATGAACATTTAACAAAAACGTAAATTTATAAAAAAAAATGTTATTTTTTTATGATTAATTTTAAAAAAATATTTTTTAAATGGCTAAAATCAGAACAAAAAATACTAACCTGACACTTTTTTGAAAAAAATTGTTCCTTTTCATTTAAAAAAAGGAATAATTTCAAACAAAAATTTTTTTACTCTGTACTTAAGGTACAAAGAGTATATAAAGTTTGTGCAAAAGTATGTAACAGAGAGAAGGAATCATTTCCGACCCTCTTGATCAGCATCAACAGCCGAGTCGATATAGCCATGTCCGTCGGTCCGTCTGTCTGTCCGTCAGTCCGTCCGTCCGTCCGTCCGTATGAACAAACAGATCTCGGAGATGGTAAGAGATAAAGGTTTGACATGTATGGGACAAATGTTTCTTATAGCTGCAGGTAGATCAAGTTTATTTTCAATTTTTGCCACGCCCCCTCCCGCCCACGCAGTTCGGAAAAAACGTTATATCTCCTACAGTTTTGAAGATAGACGTTTCGTACCTTCTAGAGATAGTTAGTAATTAGCAAAATGTATCGATTTGCCGATGATAAAGATCGGATCAGCGTATCTCAAGTTATGAGCAAAAAAGTACTTCTCCCTTGCCCCACCCCCTTCCAACCATTCACAACTAACACCACACAATCTTAGAGAGAAAGAGAGAGCGAGAGAGAGAGAGAGTGAGAGAGAGAGAGAGAAAAATAGAGAGAGACTTCGAGATGAGCGCAGCACCAGCATTGCATTCAGCTTCTACTCCAGGTACAGAGTATGTTATAGTCGGGCTTGACCGACTTTCTCACTTGTTTTTATACCCTGTACCCATTGAAAATGGGTAAAAGGGGACCATGAAGTTGTGCAAATGTATGTAACAGGGAGAAGGAAGCATTTCCGACCCTATAAAGTATATATATTCTTGATCAGCATCAACAGCCGAGTCGATTTAGCCATGTCCGTCTGTCCGTCCGTCCGTCTGTCTGTATGAACAAGTAGATCTCAGAGACTATAAGAGATAGAGATTTTGCATGAACATAGGTATAGGCCGTACGCAGATCAAGTTTGTTTCAGATTTGCAAAATTTCCCCCCCTCCCCCCTTAAACCGGAAATAAACTGTCAGAGCCACCATTTTAAAGTTACAACATCGTCGCTTAATATATATTATCTTAGGCCCTTAATCTATCTATTCTGAAACGCACATTGAGATCTGAGCAAAAACACAGAAGTTATTCACGAAACAATTTTTAATTTTAAATGACTTTTGTCTTGTTTATACGTTGAAATTGGTGATATCAAAAAGAAAAGTCTTTAAATCAATGGCCTTGTTCACCAGCATACATCAAAAATCAAATATCATCCATCAAAAAAAGGTAATTGGCTTTTATTTAGCGCTTTGGGGACATTTTAAAGTAAAAATGGTTTGCGTGAAAGCTTTCGCTTTCATTTTAATCCATATCACAAAAATTAGCTATCATAATTGCACTTCACATTCGTTTAGCTTAACAATTGAACTGGATCCATCGTTTTTTTCGTCATCGATTTGTGCTGGTGCACACGGCCATTAACTTTTAGCCAAAAACGAAAAATGTTACATTAACAACTTTTTTTGAACAAACATCGTGGTAAATGAATTCCTTAATCTTCTGGAATTCGTATAAGGCGGCCATGCCGAGAGTATCTAGACTAGCCCTAAGGTATCTTATTACCGCTGGTAGCTCACTGCCTTCGGAGCGACTTGCTTCTGCTATAAAATGCGTCATTTGCGACTCCCGTAGCCGTACGACGGATTTACATATTACAACGCGTCGTTTTGAAGTCCTTTAAATACAAATATTGGAACTAAAAGTATTTAACATACATAATACATAGAAGACTCGAATCTAATGGAAAATATTGTTATGTTTGCTTAATATAAATTATATCTTTTTATTTTGGGGCAGAGTATTACCTTTTTTTGGGGAAAAAAGAAAAAAAATTAAAATATCAATTATATCGATATATCGATGTTTTCAAAGTGATATATCAAATATCATTTAATATATATTCAAATCACAAAATATTATCGATACGATATTTTAAAAATATTCGGCAACCCTAATCTCTAAGAAAACCCGCAGATTGCGATTATCTCATTTACTTTTGAAGGTGATGCATCGGTCCGAAAAACGGTTTAAGTGTTCTCACTTTGTTGTTTTTAATGCTAGCGCTCTTAAAATAAGGTTGTCAATATTTGATCAATCGATTGATATTGTTTTTGGTTATTCCGAAATGATATTTTTCTGCTGATATAAGCGATTATCGATATTTTTTAAGCGATATATCAGAAATAATTTTTATGGTTATTGTTGAAGGACAATTTCAATAACATAAAACCCACGAATACCCTGACTTTCGTAATCCACGGTTCGTCGTGGAGCACTGCCGCTCCAACGGGGGGAGTGGCAAAAATTTGAATCTTGATCTGCGTGCAGACAATACTTAGTTTCTAAGATCTAGGTGTTCATGCAGACAAGCGGACAAGGCTATATTGACTCGGCTGATCGGGGTGGATTTTCCGACATTGGAAAATTACATTTCAAATTATGTCGTATTTATCCTCACATATCGAGTTTCAACCCAATCGGATAAAAATAGTTTTTTTCATGCTGAATTTTCCGGGAATTTTTACATGTTATACATTGCAAATTCACAATTCAAATCAATTCGTATTATATCCTTACAAACCGAGTTTCAAGTCAATCGGATAAAAAATAGTTTTCTTTCATCCGAATTTTCCGCACATTTTCACACTGCATTTTCCGACACTGGAAAAACATATTTCAAATTGATTCCTATTTTATCTTTACAATTTGAGTTTCAAGTCAATAGGATGATAAATAATATTTCTTTATGTAGAATTTTCCGGAAATTTTCCGATTATTGGGTCGAATTTTCTAACATCGGAAAATCATATTCCTTTCAAACCAAGTTTCAAGCCAATCGGATGAAAAATAGTTCTTGCATGCAGAATTTTCAGGACATTTTCCTCGTGTGCGGATTTTCTAAAATCTGGAAAACATGTGTCGAACTATTTCGCTTACTTTGCTTAGAAACCAAGTAATATATCTTCCATACAAACTTTTCCAAAGCTTTTCCGACTTTTCCGGGTGGAGTTTTCCAAAACTCCTTCTTAGTATGTACTTTCACCACTAATGGAAACTCCTGTCCAAATTGCAGCCCTCTATCTCCCACCGTTTAGGCTGTGCGATGGTCGCCAATCAGTGAATCAGTCAGTCAGTCACGACATTCTCTTTTAAAGATAAAGAGATAACTATAATCGCTGAAATTTTTATCAGGATTCGATAATGAATAGCGGAGTTAAAAAATGTTGCATACTTATCGGATGTTCACCCCTCAGGAACGCAGGAACGCTGAACGCTTTTTTTTGCATGAGTAACGGGCATATCGAAGTCGGTAGGAGCCGACTTGATCTTACTCTCCCGTTTCTTACTATTTACGAGCTGCTAGGATGTATAAACTTCGGTCGAACTGAAGCTAGCTTTCTTATATATTTTTTCCATTATAAATATGAAATGGTTTCAAACAGATTTTCAAAATTTGATCGAAATCGGATGACTATATCTTATGTTTGCCATGGGACCAATCGGGTGCAACATTTTTTTTTATACCCTTGGAGAGGGTATATTAAAATTGTCCGGATGTTTGTAACGCAGAGAAGGAAGCATCTCCGACCACATAAAGTATATATATTCTTGATCAGCATGACGAGCTGAGTTGATATAGCCATGTCCGTCTGTCCGTCTGTCCGTCTGTCCGTCCGTCTGTCCGTCCGTCTGTCCGTCCGTCTGTTTCTATGCTATCTCCTCCGTCAGTTTTAAAGCTATCGTAACCAAACTTTGCACGAAGTCTTTTGGTACAAATACGCTGCACATTTGTCGGAACCGGCCGGATCGAATGACTATAGCATATAGCTGCCATAGGAACGATCGGTTGAAAAACTAGTTTTTTGTGAGAAAAACTTTTTGTTTTCAATGGTATCGCTCCCAACGCTCGTATTTATAAGTTTTTAATGATTTCACATAATTTCAATAAGCCTTGTTGAAATCGGACTACTATATAGTATAGCTGCCATACAAAAGTTATGTCTGAAAAATAGTCCGAGTGAGAAAAACTTTTTTGTTTTCAATGTTATCGCTCCCAACGCTCGTATTTATAAGTTTTCAATGATTTTACATAATTTCAACAAGATTTGTCGAAATTGGACCACTATAGCTGCCATACAAACTGTCAGGCATATATCAAGCTCCAAGGGTATATAAACTTCGGTCGAGCCGAAGTTAGCTTCCCTCTATTTTTTTGTTTTTAATTCCAGCGTTCCTTAACTCTGATATTTTAAAACTAGCATTGGAAAGAGTATAAAAAATTTGGCACATACGAAGTCAGGTGGGCCTTCTCATTGGTGTTCAGATACTTTTTTGAGCCCTTTTCTTATTTCTTCTATTAGTCCCTTTTTCCTTCCTTCTTCCGTTCTTATTACTTCCTTCCTTCCTCCTTCCGTTCTTATTCCTTCCTTCCTTCCTCCTTTCATACTTCCTTTCTTCTTCCTCCATACTTCTTACTTCCTCCTTTGACTGAAAATTTTTGCAACTCAATCCCCAATGATGACTTAACCGACTTGTCGCAAGTGTAATTTTAGTGCTTTTTGATGGAGGTTCAATGGTCTCAAGGGCCGTAAATACTTTGATAGCTTCAAGCGGTCATTAAAGTATGCATATGATGATGGTTCATTGCGATAAACTCAGTTTGTTTAATAGTTTATTGCGCTGTTGCCATACACTCAATTTACGACCAATATGTCGAGCCAAGAGCCACCCGCTCAACCAAATCTCGACATAAGTGGACTGATTAGTGGAAGGGTTGTAATGTGGATGTCCACCAAAACTCACACACACTGCGACGAGAAGCGAGAAATTCCTGCTGCATCTAAGCTAGTCTTTGCCAAGAGCTCGGTTCGGTGTAATCGTCTCAGCCACGTTGTTGTTGTTGTGCCGAACAATTCAATTTATTTAATCCAGTCACCAGCCATGTTAATATGCTATGCACATACTCAGGCAGGAGTCCAGTCCATTCCTCCTTCTTGAGCTCTCGCATCTGTCCGGCTGCTTACATGGGTATGTACATCAGTTGAAATCCCCGTAATCGTAACGCGTTTTACGTATTATGTATTACACACATTTCCATTTGGCCCTATTTCTGCCTTTCTTTGCTATCCCCCCCGCTGTCCACCTTCTACCACTTTCCACCTGGTTGTCGTAGTCGTCACAGTCGTGTTTATTTAATTCGCGTAAATTTTTATTAATTTTAATTGAAAGCTTTACGAGCAGTTGCCACAGCCGACCTCAGTCGACTTCAACCGCGCCTTTGTTAACACATTTTGGTTTTGTTTTTCTTTTCGTTTTATTTCTTGTTTCCTTTGCTGCAGTTTTTGTTGGTTTAGTTGTTGTTATTGTTTCGGGACCTCTTTTTGTTGCAAAGTGTTTTCGTTTGGACTTAGCCGGCTTCGCTGGGTGGACGTGGCCTGGTCTGGGCCGAGCTAGTCAGTGGGGGGTCCTAAATCCCAGCAAGTTTGTGGCCATTAACCTTAGCTGGAGGCGCAGATTTCGATGCATGATTGAACTGGGTTGTCATTATATTTGCCTGCAAGTCACAATTTGTACAAATTTTCATGTAACTTAAAAAGCGATTTTTTCAACCCCAAAATGTGGGCTTAAAAATTGAATAAGCAGCTGATACAGACTTAATACTTGCACGAAACTTTGATGCATAACAGAAATTGCATGACAGTTAAAATTGGGCACATCCAAAGGTTATTCTAGACTTGATCGAAAATTCTCGGCAGCCCAAAAAAGTACTTTTCGACTACAATTGAGGAAAGAACCAGATGTAATCGGGATTTTTAAGGATCTGGGGCAAATCAAACAACTCTTTTGAAGTATTTAAAGAATTTTGGTGCCTATCCTCTCTGAATGAGAATAACAACTATTTTTAAATCTTCATTGTGCAAGTTTATTAGGGTGGGCAAAAAGGTTCTCGAAATATTTGCGTTCCAGGTGCTGTATTTCAGTTTCGACCAATGGATTACTAGTTGCGAATATCTGAAGTTAAACGGTTGACTTACTCTATCTAGCACGAGAATAAATTTTGCCTTGTTTCTGAATTTTCATTCCTTCCACTCTGCACTGTGGGCCGAATCAGCAAATAGTTGACAAAAGTAGAATATTGCACAAGTCGATAAATATAATTAGGGTTTTCACGTCGAATTGGTTATCAAGAAACCTGTTAGAAATTAAATGTAATCTTTAATTGTAGTGAACACAGTTTTGTGTGCTTTTTATGATAACTAGACATGGCTATATCGACCCTGCTGTTGATGCTGATCAGAAATATATATACTTAATGTGGTCGGAAATGATTCCTTCTCCCTGTTCCACTATTTTGTACAAACTGAATATACTCTGTGTACCTTTGGTGTCGGCAGTGGTTAGTGTGCTGGACTGCTGGAAGGAAGCATCTCCGACCACATAAAGTATATATATTCTTGATCAGCATGGCGAGCTGAGTTGATATAGCCATGTCCGTCTGTCCGTCCGTCTGTCCGTTCGTCTGTCCGTATTTATAAGTTTTTAATGGTTTTACATAATTTCAACAAGATTTGTCGAAATCGGACCACTATATAGTATAGCTGCCATACAAACTGTCAGGCATATATCAAGCTAAAAGGGTATATAAACTTCGGTCGAGCCGAAGTTAGCTTGCCTCTATTTTTATACCCTTGCAAAGGGTATTATAATTTTGACCAGAAGTTTGCAACGCATAGAAATATTCATTTCCGACCCTATAAACTATATATATTCTTGATCAGGGCGACGAGCTGAGTCGATTGAGCTTTGTCCGTCCGTCTGTCTGTCCGTCTGTCTGTCTGTCTGTCTGTTTCTACGCAAACTTGTCTCTCAATTTTAAAGCTATCGGGCTGAAACTTTGCACAGAGTCTTTTTTTTACTGCACACTGCTAATATGTCGGAACCGACCGGATCGGATGACTATATCTTATAGCTGCCATAGGAACTATCGGTCGAAAAGTGGGTTTTTGTAAGAAAACTTTTTTGTTTTTAATGTAAACGCCTTCCGCTTCGACAATTATTAGTTTTATAAGCTTTTACATAGATTTGGAAGTTTTGGTCAAAATCGGATGACTATATCTTATAGCTGCCATAGGAACTATCGGTCGAAAAGTGGGTTTTTGTAAGAAAACTTTTTTGTTTTTAATGTAAACGCCTTCCGCTTCGACAATTATTAGTTTTATACGCTTTTACATAGATTTGGAAGTTTTGGTCAAAATGACTATATCTTATAGCTGCCATAGAAACTATCGGTCGAAAAGTGGCTTTTATCAGAAAAATGGTTTGTTTTAATGCTGACGTTCGTAAACTCTGTTGTATTAAAACATTTGCAAGGGTATTAAAACTTCGGCAAAGACGAAGTTAGCTTGGCCTTCTCGTTTTTTGTACGTTGTCTTTGTGCAACCAAAGATCTCTTTCATCAACAAGCTGCAAGTTCTGGAAAAGAGCCATTATATTGTTGAAAATCGTTGACATTGATCGGGTTGTAAAATTCTATATACTGAGCCAACATGTCTACTTGACTTACTAAGCTGGCCTTAACCAACTAGCCTATATTAAATTTATGTTTATGTTTAAAAAAAATCTAAGTTTTTAAAATGTAGTTTTCGTGCAAGTGTCTTATTCATTTGGATTTTTGGATTTTGGTTTGAAATTGTTTGCAAACGGACAGAAATACATTGACCGCTATTATGCTTCTTAGAAGTAATCATTAATTTACCTTCTTTATAACTAATTATTTTTGTACCCTTGGAGAGGGTATATTAAAATTGTCCGGATGTTTGTAACGCATAGAAGGAAGCATCTCCGACCACATAAAGTATATATATTCTTGATCAGCATGACGAGCTGAGTTGATATAGCCATGTCCGTCTGTCCGTCTGTCCGTCCGTCCGTCTGTTTCTATGCTATCTCCTCCGTCAGTTTTAAAGCTATCTTAACCAGACTTTGCACGAAGTCTTTTGGTATAAATACGCTGCACATTTGTCGGAACCGGCCGGATCGGATGACTATAGCATATAGCTGCCATAGGAACGATCGGTTGAAAAACTAGTTTTAGTAAGAAAAACTTTTTTGCTTTTAGTGCTATCGCTCCCAACGCTCGTATTTGTAAGTTTTCAATGATTTCACATAATTTCACCAAGGCTTGTCAAAATCGGACTACTATATAGTATAGCTGCCATACAAAAGTTAGGTCTGAAAAAAAGTCTTAGTGAGAAAAACTTTTTTGTTTTCTAAGATATCGCTCCCAACACTCGTATTTATAAGTTTTCAATGATTTCACATAATTTCACCAAGGCTTGTCGAAATCGGACTACTATATAGTATAGCTGCCATACAAAAGTTAGGTCTGAAAAATAGTCTTAGTAAGAAAAACTTTTTTGTTTTCTAAGATATCGCTCCCAACGCTCGTATTTATAAGTTTTCAATGATTTTACATAATTTCAACAAAATCTTTCGAAATCGGACCACTATATAGTATAGCTGCCATACAAACTGTCAGGCATATAACAAGCTCCAAGGGTATATAAACTTCGGTCGAGCCGAAGTTAGCTTGCCTCTATTTTTAAGATGAGTAAAGATAAGTTTGGTGAAGACATGGTTAATTAAATATTACTTTTACCATCTTGTGAATTGTTTATAGCAAAAACACGCGAGCAAAATTGATCATTTAGGTACACATACATGTGTATAGCATGCTTACCCACTTAGATTTTACTTAAGTCTTAAAGATTTTGTTCATTTTACCGGTCCATACCGGTACGTACAGGTATACCGAAATAAAATAGAACCAAAACTTAACCTTTCTGTTTCCGAACCGAAATTTGATTCATTATAATTCCCTAAATAAAGCCGTTTGCCAGCCAAGCTTTTGGATTATTCTGCCTGCAATTTAATTCATGGTTTCCTATTTTGTCTGTTAAACACCTACGTATGTTTGTAGTTGTCCGATTACAAATTAACCAACAAGGATGTGCCATGTCCTTGTCCGTTTGCTAAGCAGCCCGCAGCGGTTTGAAAAGTTATTGCCGTGCTTATCCTCTTCCACATCGCCATGCTGTGCCTTTGCCTTGTCAAAAGGCAAATCCCTTGACAGTGTACGCATCCCCCGTGCGATTTGATGGCTCACTTTGGGCCGTCACCTTTTGTGTGTGCGGCGAAATGCGGCTGCCTTCTAATCGCGATGTGGAAATCTTTGGGATGCAAAGTTTTGTTTCGAGGCTGCACAATCAGCCAACAATCAAGCGAATTATATGCCAAACTAATGAGAAGGCCCAGTGATTTTTTTGTTCGGAGGCAATCAATAGGCAACTTTGGCGCGTTGGGTTCTTTTTTTTTTTGTTTTTTGCTTGGTGGGTGTCGTGCCAAACTGAAAACTTGACTGAATAAATAATAAACTTAAACATGAGCACAGACCAGACCAGGACAGGGCAGAAACTTTGACAACTTTTCCGTTTTTATTGGCGGGGGGACACACAAAAGTTTCTCTATGGATCTCTCATGTCGACAGAGCAACCTTAATACGTTTTGACTTACGAGTACGTGGATATGGATGTGGATGGCACTGGCAGTGGCAGTGGCTAAGGACGTGGCACACCAGAAGGCCAATGATGGCCATTCTGCGACGTTGCCAATTTCGCCTCGATTTATTTAGTGGAAACCAATAAATAACCAATGATGTATGGATGTATGTATGCATGTAAGGGAATGTCAGTACCATCTCGTTCTTACTCGTCTCAATCCCATGAGAGTGCACTGTACAGTGGAGCAAGGGTTGAGAAAAAATTTGTCTTCGATTGATTTGGCATCGCAAAAATTGAAGTAAAATTGCCCGGAAGTGCAAGAAGCTTATGTTCTATATATATGTGAATCCTCTATCTCTTACCATCTCTGTGAGAGATCTGTGCATTCATACGGATCTAATTGGGTTCAGGGTGGTACATGAGTGGGATTTGGGTGGGATCTTAACTGGGAGTGAATCATCATCATTCATATGGAGCTATGGAGCAGCCCAATCAACAACACTTCCTGAAAAAATGAAAGATCACTTCAGCAAGAGATTTCTTTGTTGGTATTTTCTCTCTCTCTTCTCTCTCTCTTTCTCTCTCTCTCTTTAAGGGTGGGAGTGTGTGGGGGGAGGGTTGTTTACTTTTTTGCTCATAACTTGAGAACCGCTCATCCAATCTTTATCATTTCTTGGGCAAATCGATACATTTTGCTAATTACTAACTATCTCCAGAAGGTACAAATAACGTTTTTTCCAAATTGTGGGGGCGGGAGGGGGCGTGGCAAAAATTTAAAATAAACTTGATCTGCCTGCAAGTATAAGAAGCATTTGTCCCATACATGTCAAACCTCTATCTCTTACCATCTTTGAGATCTGTTTGTTCATACGGACGGACGGACAGACAGACGGATAGACAGACGGACATGGTTATATCGACTCGGCTGTTGATGCTGATCAAGAATAAATATACTTTATATTGTCGGAAATAGTTTCTTCTCCCTGTTACATACTTTTGTACAAACTTAATATTCTATATGTTCCTTTGGTAAAGAGTATAATTACCAATGGTTAACGTTTTTGGGCAAAGGTATTGGTTTAAGCATTGCACAGTGGGTCGAATTCCCAAAAAATTGGCATAAAGTCGTGTGTTGCAGATATCGAGTTGAAACTTGGTACTTTTAATAGATATAACACCTATAATATTTAAACGAAATGTTAAGTTAATTTGACCACGCCTTCCCCGACCGCCCTTATATGGCAACACTGCGTATACGTAATCTGAAAACAAAGTTGTGAGAACTGTGAATAAAATGTTAGAGTTTAAATTAAAAATGAATTTCCAGTAATTTATAGTCAAATTTTAAGAGTACATTCCTTTAGTT
Organism: Lordiphosa clarofinis; assembly: GCA_018904275.1. Taxonomy (NCBI): domain Eukaryota; kingdom Metazoa; phylum Arthropoda; class Insecta; order Diptera; family Drosophilidae; genus Lordiphosa; species Lordiphosa clarofinis. The sequence goes on along the minus strand of JAEIGQ010000041.1, from coordinate 1,728,958 downwards.
GGCCAAATATCTGGTTTTTAAAAGCGGTAGAGTTGCCATCCATACGTCCAGCAGCGTTGCATGACAGAGTTTAAGCTCATTTTCAAGTTTAAAGCACCGCAAAAGCCGCAAAAAGCCGCAGACAGGATAATTATAATTTTTTAATACACACTTTCTACTTTATTTTGACATATGTTACAAAGCACACAAACACGCACAAGGTTAGTTTTGCTCCACAGAAGACTTGCACTTTTCTTAAGTTTTCTCTGTTTAGGGACCACACTAAACAACACAATTTAAAGCAACATATTGAATTTTATCAAGAAATGCTTCCATTTATTTATTCTACATACCCTGGCCTTTATTATCCATATTTTGGCAAAAATTTTTGTGCAACTTTACACGACGTGCAAGTCCTCAAAGTTAACAAATAGTTGTCGCCAATTTTATCGCAACAATCACTGTACTCATCACCTGACTTCGATAATCGATAACAATTTCAGGGTTGCCAAACTATCGAAAATATTACTCGATTCTTTGTACATAGACTATGTATTTTTAAGGTGTATTATTAAAAATGAGTTTTGTTTCCATGAAATTTTCGACTTTATGCCAATTATTTGGGAATTCGACCCACAGTGCATTGGTACAGTTAATGTTCTATCAAATACTAGCAAATATCCCGTTGCTCTTTGCTGCGCCTTCAACAGAATAGAACCAATACATACCCTGTTTCCATCTACATCCCACCCACTCTCCTCCCAATTCCCGACTTTCCACACAGAAAAAAAATCGTCTAGATATTTTCAATCTTTTAAATCTTGGAGTAAGCCCGGCACGAGCTTGTAAATTCAATCTCGATTTCAAGGATATTCTATACAATTCAATCTTTTAAGGATTGGTCCATTCCTTTCGAACTTGTATCATTCCAAATGTGCTTACTACAATTTCTTTCGAGATCGCATTACAGAGCGAGAGCGAAGAAATTAAGTAGTCTTTTAGACACGCTGCAACAACCAATGGGTATGGTGGTGTGCGACGAGATGCCGTTCCATTCCTGTTCGGGTGTTCGAATCCCAGTGCAGCCAACAATTTTTATATTTATTTCTTTGTTTTTCAGAAGTCTTAAATTAACCAAAACTGGTGTGGGTGGTCTTTTTCATGTATAAGGATGTCCTATGGCAAATGGCATGGCGGAGGAAATAAAGAATAGTTATCTATCCTGAGATCAAATCAATATTACATACATAGAATAGGCATAAAATGATCCAGCTTTTATGATAATAAATGTGCTCGAATTTTTTGTACAATTCAATCTTTTATAAGATTACCCCGGGATATATGTAATCCTCTTAGGATTAAAAAAGTCGGATCAACTCAATCTTTTTTCAGATCGGGTCAAGCATATCCGGGACTACGTTGTTTTCATTACCGCTTAGGATTGATTTAATCCAGTGTTCGGCATAACAGACATGCTCATTTTGCCTATGCATGTGTGTGTTTTCTCACGCGAGAGCGCTCTCAGTTAGCACTATTTTGTTGTTGCATTGAGAGCAGAATTAGCTTGTACACTGTCTGTGTCTTAACGTCGCTGCAGCTGAGCAGTATTGAATACACAAAAGATACGGGCGTGCCGGACACTGATTTAATCCCATATGGATTGAATTTAGTTTTTTTTTTTGAGTGAACTGATATCATCAGGTCCACTATTTTCGCTGACAACTGAGTGCAGAAGTCAGGCAGATGCAATGAAAAATCGAAATTTCATAATATTTATACCCGTTACTCGTAGAGTAAAAAGGGTATACTAAAGTCGTGCAAATGTATGTAACAGGCAGAAGGAATCATTTCCGACCATATAAAGTATATATATTCTTGATCAGCATCAACAGCCGAGTCGATATAGACATGACCGTCTGTCCGTCCGTCCGTCTGTCCGTCTGTCCGTCTGTCTGTATGAACACCTAGATCTCAGAGATGGTAAGAGATAGAGGTTTGACATGTATGGGACAAATGCTTCTTTTATCTGCACGCAGATCAAGTTTGTTTCAAATTTTGGCCACGCCCACTCCCGCCCCCGCAATTTGGAAAAAACGTTATATCTTCTAGAGTTTTGAAGACAGACGATTCGTTTCTTCTAGAGATAATTAGTAATTAGCAAAATAAATCGATTTGCCAAAGAAATGATAAAGATCGGATAAACGGTTCTCAAGTTATGAGCAAAATAAAAAATGTTGCATACTTTTTGGATGGTCACCCTAGGGAACGCACGAACACTGTTAATTATGTTTTCCATGAGTAACGGGTATTTCGAAGTCGGTTAGAGCCGACTTTAACTTACGCTCTCGTTTTATACTATTATTATTTTATACTAGATACTATTTGATACTACGAATCAACGCATAGCGTACAAAAAAAAAAACAGAATTAGAGTAAGAAACTTACCATTCATCGTAATTGTGTTTTGAATAGTACGCTACGAACTTCTTGTTCAGTATTTTTTATCGTTCTTATCATAAGTACGGAATTTGGCGTGCTATTTGAGTAGATCATATTTTGTAGGGAAAAAAGCAAGAATTGCTTCTGAACAGATTCAATATCATCTATATGCTTTTTATACTGCGGACACCAGACGGACGAGCAGTATTCAAGTACAGGACGGACTAGAGCAGTGTATAAAAGCTTTGTGGTGTATGGATCATTAAACTCTTTCGACCAACGTTTAATGAATCCGAGTACACCATTTGCTCTATTAACAATAGAGGAGATATGAGGATTGAAACTCAATTTGAGGTCAAAAAGAATTCCAAGATCAACGACTGTAGATATTCGTTCCAAGGGTTCATTGTCAATCGTATAGGTAGCCAGCGAAGGCTTGCAACGATGGAAAGTCATGAACATGCACTTGGAGCAATTAAGGTGTAATTGATTAATCAGACACCAGGACTGCAAGGAGTTTAAGTCATCTTGCAATCTGATGGAGTGCATCGGGTCGTTGAAAGATAAAATAAGTTTTACTTCATCGGCGTACATAAGAATCCGAGAATTCGAAATTATTGTGGGGAGGTCATTAATAAAAAGAGTAAAAAACAATGGGCCGAGGTGACTGCCTTGTGGCACACCAGAAGTGACAAAGACAGGCTTTGACATATTAGAGTGATGCAGAACTTTTTGAGTTCTATCTTTTAAATAGGACGAAATCCAAAGTAGAAAAGGCGATGGAAATCCTAAACGATCAAGTTTAACGAGGAGAAGATCATGGTTCACAGAATCAAATGCTTTACTGAAGTCGGTGTAGATGACATCAGTTTGTTTTTGTAAAAGGAAACCATCATGTACCATTGAGGTAAATTGGTCGCAGTTGACCGACGCTTTGTAAATCCATGCTGAATAAGGTGATCAAATCGATTTACAATAGTGCTGTAGGGAAGAGGTTATAATCTGTTGAAATAATTTTAGAACAGCGGATAGTTTAGCTATGCCCCTATAATTGAATATATCAGACTTCCCACCTTTTTTATGAAGAGGAATAATATAGGATTCTTTCCAAAAATTTGGAAAAATAGCAGATTCTAACGATAGACTAAGCAGAGGATTGCACAAAGAAATACAACACACTTTGAGCACACAACTAGGAATGTTGTCAGGCCCAGGGGAGTATGAAGATTTTTGTGATTTCAAATGAGAAAGTAAGGAGCTTTCGGAAATCGAGGGAGCAGTTATCCTGTCCCGATAGGGTAACAGCACTCGAACGGGAATAATCGAAGTCCGAAATCGTCCTACAAATGTGAAAACCATTGAAAAAAATATATGGGCATTTCCAAAAAAAGGTCCACCTAGGCCAAAAAAATGAAAGTGCTTAAATATACTATATTTGGTCGAATTTTCATAGGGAAACAATCAAATTAAACTAATGTAAGCTAATCTTACATTTACTGATTACCCAATTGGATATCTATTAGGTTTCACGGCCGTGCTTTCGACATTAAATTTTGCTTAATATTTTGGAAAAAAGTGACTATAGATTACATGTACTTTCGCTATCGAAAATCTTTCTGATGGTACAAAGGGCTATACAAGAATTCATAAGAAACCATGAGAAACTATGCCAATGCAATTAACTGTAAGTTTTGGCTTCTCATTAAAGCGGAAACTACATAAATATAACGATGGAAAAAATGTCACTTTCGACATGTCACGTATCGACAGAGATAAATATTTTTTTACAAAAAATGTTTTAAAGACTTTTAAATTAAATAATATACATTTCAAAGAACTATTCATTCATAAGATATTTAAACTGTTTGGGCTTAGTTATTGTGTTAGGTTCCGCTAAACGTTGTCTTTATATAGCTGCTCCCCAAAACCACTTCTGTTCGAATAGCTTCCAATTTTGTCATTATTTTGGAAGCCGAATTTCACTTGATATACACTTTAACACTAATTAAAGTGCTTGCTGAAAGCTGTATTAGGCTGCCTTCACACTGTTCGACACATGACACATGATAGTCTAGTAGTCCTGCATTTTGTTCTGTTTTAAATTTGAATAGCTTGTCAAATTCATAGAATTTCATAGGGAAATGCGGACCTACTAGGTGTCATGGGTCATGTGTCGAACAGTGTGAAGGCAGCCTTATACAGTAAAAACGAATTAAAAATTCGATTTAATTAGACTTTTTTTCATTACGACGGTCACGGTTCGACAGAATGGAAATGCCCATGGAAATGCGGCAATTTTCAAAAGGAGCTTGCGATTATTTTTATCGCCATCTGTTGAATAAAAGTCACTGTCTTTTAAATGCCTTTCGCAAATTGTACTATATTGTGTAAGTGACCACACCTCTCTTTCTTCCTTATCTTTTGGAGCACGTCTCAATGTTATGTTATGCCTTAGCCTCTCGGGATCGATCATACTTGCCAATTCACACCGAATGCTTGTCCAAGTCATGCTTCACTATGAGTTAAAGACAGAGAGACACAGTCACATTTTGGCGCTCTCTTTTTGGGGAACTCTGCTTTACATCAGTGAGGGCCAAATAAAGAGAACAGAAAAGTGTGACCACACATCACAGTCGATTTACTTGCAATTTAGTGGCCACACTGAAACACGACTGACTTGGGCTCCTGGAAGCTATGGGTGGCCGGCACTCGACATTTTCACAAATTACTAATAAAATAGATATCCCTTCGGCAAATCAAAAAAAAATCGTGCGTACACAACCTTTTCAATCAAATGGCAGCAACACAATGAAATTTTGGAGTCCTGAAAAGAGAGCACACACAAAGAGCACCTTTCCTGTCATAGTTGTATCCAAGGCATACTAAACAAGATAGGCTCACTCACTCTCTCTCTTTTTCTCTTGACAGCTTGTTAAATTTCAGTCAGTAAGCAACTGTTGTAAGCGAAGCGTCTCCGCGGACGAATTTTTTGTGCTTAATTAGTAGCTTAGTAGGCTTTGTATTGAAATATATTACTCTCTCGCTCTCGCTCTCTTTGACTCACATGTAAGAAGTTCTGAGATAGCGAGTGAGCCTACCTTGTTTAGTATGCCTTGGTTGTATCATGCTTTCAGGGGAATTAATGTTAAATTAATCAACACACTAAAAAAGAGGACTAGATTTTTGAAGTGTGCTTAGATATCCGCGAATAACTTCGCAATTAGGTAACAATTGCGATCAGAATTGCGCAGAATTAAATTAGCTTTTATAATAAACTTTAATAAAAATCGCACAGAATAAATTAATGAGACCAGTGGTGATAAAAAAAAAGTTGAAAGTACGAAATCTGTCGCCCGCGTTTCTCATAAAAAAAGGTCTTTGGTGTCAACGAGTTATAGCTTTTGTGAATCATTCAATATACTTTAGAATCAAGGATCCAAAAAACACAGGTTGCTATATTATAAGGGGTATGATTGCGTATCGATTTTGAGACCCTGTCGCGAAGTACCGACCACGTAACAGAAAAATTCACTAGGCAATAAGTCTAATTTTTATACCCGTTAATCGTAGAGTAAAAAGGGTATACTAAAGTCGTGCAAATGTATGTAACATGCAGAAGGATTCATTTTCGACCATATAAAGTATATATATTCTTGATCAGCATCAACAGCTGTCCGTCTGTCTGTATGAACACCTAGATCTCAGAGATGGTAAGAGATAGAGGTTTGACTTCTTTTCTCTTTGCTTCTTTTATCTGCACGCAGATCAAGTTTGCTTCAAATTTTTGCCACGCCCCCTCCCGCCCCCAATTCGAAAAAACGTTATATCTGCTACAGTTTTAAAGATAGACGATTCGTACCTTTTAGAGGTAGTTATTAATTAGCAAAATGAATAAATTTGCCGCAGAAATAATAAGGATCGGATGAGCGGTTCTCAAGTTTTGAGCAAAAATGTGAAAAATAGCCGAGTTAAGAAAGTGTTGCATACTTTTCACATGTTCACACATGTAAGGAACGCAGCAACACTTTTAAACATGTTCCTTTCATGAGTAACGGGTATATCGAAGTCGGTTAGAGTCGACTCTAACTTGCGCTCTCGTTTACTTAACTTTTATTTTTGTTGATCTGAACCGAACAATTTTGATTGAAACGGATGGTCCAAAATCAGTTAACTCTGATTACTGGAATCAAACGATCCAGGACCAAGCCGAAACGTTGCTACCGTTACTGTTTCGGTTTGTATACTTATACTTTTGCAGAGGAATTCATAATTATGGAACACAAAGACTCAAGCAAGAGATCAAGAGATCTTACAGTCGGGTTTGACCAATTCCATTGCTTATTTACAATGTGACATCACTTATCTTCCTGTCCACATTACATTTCATGGGCATTTGCCATGGTTAGTGCCGTTCTGATACCACTGTACCGGAACGTTCACCGCCTGCAGCTGCCATTTCCACATTTCCACGATTCCAATTCCCTTTCACATTTTGTCATTCTTTTCCGAACACAATTTAACACTTTGCTTTGCGTTGCTCTGGGGGTTCCTAAAAATAAGCCAAGCCAATTCCACTCCCAATTTCCAATCCCCATCCGCATCCGCATCCGCTTCCTTGGCTGGTTGCAGTTTGTTGAAGGTAAAGTGAGGTAAAGCAAATATGGCGTCATTCAACGCATTTCCGTTTACATTACACGCTCATTTCCGCTTCGTGTGGCTTTATTAAGCGGCTCCGCAGCTGCAGTTTTTATTTGGTTCTCCGCCGCCCGTAGACTTTTCCTCTTCCCGTTTGCACAAGCTGTAACCCCGCCGCACCAAACTTGAAGTGAGCCCAAGCAGGCGAAAGCTGGCAGAAATTTTCTTTGAATTTGCTCTAGTTAGGGAATCGATGTTGTGTTGTGTTGTGTCGGCGTACGTGAGTATGTGAGTGTGTATACACATACTTATGACTGCCATTTAAATTGGGCAAATCATTTCATGCAGCTTAGTTCGGCCATCGAAAGCACTTAGATCGGATTGTGCGTTGAAAAAGGGACCCAAACATATGCCAGGCACTTTTTAGTGAAACTTAACCACAGATAACCAACGCTGAGAGGATGAGTCATAAGCAGTTGGTATTAGAGTCAATCAATCTGATGAGATAAGAAGCAGACATTGACATGTACATGAAGTTAAAGTAACTCGATAGCACAACAAACAGGATTTATTTCAAAGTGAATTTTTCAACAAGTGCAATAGGCACACGATCTACATATCGAGTAGGAAAGGATAACAAGCAAGAGCAATACCAAGCTAGAAGCCAATCGCTTCTAAATCGTCTGACTTTCAAACAGACTAGCAACATGAAAAATAAGGTCAACATACTTGTGCTTACATGAGAAGAGTAATCCAGTTTAAGCAGGGTCAATAGTACGTTTAGGGCTTATTAAGAACATTTTTATACTATTTTTGCTTATAACTTGAGAACCGCTAATCCGATTTTTGACATTTCTTCAGCTAATCTATACATAATGCAAATTTCTTACTATCTTCAGAAGTACAAACCCTCTATTTACTAAACTGTAAAAGATATGAAGTATTTTTCAAATTGAGGGGCAAAAATTTAAAATAAACTTGGTCTGCCTGCAAGTATAAGAAGTATATGTTTTATACATGTCAAACCTCCACCTCTTCCCACCTCTGCGATCTGTTCGTTCGTACGGACGGACGGACGGACAGACGGGCTGACCGACATGGCTATATCAACTCATCTCGTCATGCTGATCAAAAATAAATATACTTTATGGGGTCGGAGATGCTTCCTTCTGTGCGTTACAAACATCCGACAATTTTAATACACCTCTCCAAGGAAATAAGAAACGACTGCTAAAATAATTAATATTTGAGCAGACGTTCCTGAATCGAGAGCATTTTGTACATACAGTTAGTCTAAAAATTTCAGAAATTCAGAATTTCGGAATTAGTTTAAGTACAAAATTTTTTTGGACTAAGTACAGAATGGACATACATTGCAAGGTCCAAAAAGTGTGCTACGCAAAATGCATATTATGTCAAGTTGAGTCTGTTCTTGAAATTCCTTCCTGGTTCTGGTTATGAAGTGAGGGTAGACAGTGTTGTCATCTAGGTCTTTGGTTAAATAATTTCCTTTGGATTTTTATGATATGCAGAAACCTTCAAAGACAAATTGGGAAGCTTAGATTTTTTTAGGCTTTAATCATGAATATTTTGTATACCTATTTATACCCTGTACCCATTGAAAATGGGTAAAAGGGGATCATGAAGTTGTGCAAATGTATGTAACAGGGAGAAGGAAACATTTCCGACCCTATAAAGTATATATATTCTTGATCAGCATCAACAGCCGAGTCGATTTAGCCATGTCCGTCTGTCCGTCCGTCCGTCTGTCCGTCTGTCCGTCTGTCCGTCCGTCCGTCTGTCCGTATGAACGCGTCGAACTCAGAGATGGTAAGAGATAGAGGTTTGACGTGTATGGGACAAATGCTTCTGTTATCTGTACGCAGATCAAATTTGTTGCAAATTTTGGCCACGCCCCCTCCCGCCCCCGCAATTTGAAAAAAAACGTTATATCTCTTACAGTTTTGAAGATGGATGATTCAAACCTTCTAGAGATAGTTAGTAATTAGCAAATTGAATCGATTTGCCGAAGAAATGAGAAAGATCGGCTGAACGGTTCGCAAGTTATGGGCACAAATGTGAAAAATAGCCGAGTTAAAAAAAGTGTTGCATACTTTTCGGATGGTCAACCTAAGGAACGCAAGAAAACTGTTAAACATGATTTTTCATGAGTAACGAAGTCGGTTTGAGCCGACTTTAACTTACGCTCTCGTTTTATGCGTTTATGTGTATGTGTGCGTGTGTGTTTGTCAATTGCACAGTAGACTGGCCCTTATATTAACTTTTTTTTTTGATTTCAAAATACCGGGCGGAAAAGGGTTCGTTTTGGTCCCAATAGATATGAAAAAAAGTTTGGCAGCGATCGGACTTCATTTAGTGGACGCGCGTTCGCCCTCAAAATCGAAAATTTGAAATGTATGGGAAATGAGGGGGATGAGATAAATTCGAATTTCTAAAAATTCCAAAAAAAAATTTATGTGTTAATTCTTTTTACATCCTTTTAGGGGAATATCATAGCAACATTTTAAATATAAATGTGTCTTATTTTGAGAGTCAGCCTGGCCAGAATCATATCAAAAGGGTCAATTTTTCAAATTTTTTTTTGGTATTTTTTTCGAAGAATTTTTAATACATATGAGATTTTGATTTTTGCTTTTGCCCGGGCGGCAAAACTATCGTTTTGGTCCCAAAAGATATAATAAAAAGTTTGGCTGCGATCGGACTATATTTATTGGACGCGCTCTAGCCCTAAAAACCAAAAATTTTAAATATGCTACCGATATATGGGATGAGATACGGATTAAATCTGCAAAATTTGAAAAAAATTTTTTTGTGATTTTGCTCTTTAAATCCTTTAAGGGGAATACCATAGCAACATTTTACATATTTTTGTTGGATATTTCGAGCGTAAACTTGGTCAGAGTCATATCAAATCGGTCAATTTTTCAAAAAAAAAAATTTTTCTGAGATTAAATTTGGATTTAATCTGTAAAATTTTAAAATTTATTTTTAAGTGTTATTTCTTTTTATATACTTTAAGCGAAATATCATAGCAACATTTAAAATATTTTTGTTGGATTTTTCGAGAGAAAACTTGGTCAAAATCATATCAGAACTCTAATTTTTCTCATTTTTTGGGGTTTTTTTTGTTAATGATAAATTAATTTATGCGAGACTATGATTTTTGCTCTTGCCTGGGCGGAAGAAGTTTCGTTTTAACCCCAATAGATAAAATAAAAAGTTTGGCAGCGATCGGACTTCAGTTGGTGGAAGCGCACTCGCCCTCAAAATCGAATATTTGAAATATATGCGCATTATTTGGGGTGAGTTTTGGGCTTAATATCTAAAATTTTTAATAAAAAGTGTTTATGTGTTATTTTTCTTTATATTCTTTTAGAAGAATATCATAGCAACATTTTAAATGTAAATGTCGGATATTTAGAGCAAATCTCGTATATATTATTTTATCTTAAAAAAAAACATAGAAAAAATTATAAAAAAATGTGAAAAATGTGCTTTTTAATATGATTCTTACCAAATTTATTCTCAAAATATCGAACATTAATATTCAAAACGTTGCTATGATATTTCGCTTAAAGTATATAAAAAGAAATAACACTTAAAAATAAATTTTAAAATTTTACAGATTAAATCCAAATTTAATCTCAGAAAAATTTTTTTTTTTGAAAAATTGACCGATTTGATATGACTCTGACCAAGTTTACGCTCGAAATATCCAACAAAAATATGTAAAATGTTGCTATGGTATTCCCCTTTAAGGATTTAAAGAGCAAAATCACAAAAAAATTTTTTTTCAAATTTTGCAGATTTAATCCGTATCTCATCCCATATATCGGTAGCATATTTAAAATTTTTGGTTTTTAGGGCTAGAGCGCGTCCAATAAATATAGTCCGATCGCAGCCAAACTTTTTATTATATCTTTTGGGACTAAAACGATAGTTTTGCCGCCCGGGCAAAAGCAAAAATCAAAATCTCATATGTATTAAAAATTCTTCGAAAAAAATACCAAAAAAAAATTTGAAAAATTGACCCTTTTGATATGATTCTGGCCAGGCTGACTCTCAAAATAAGACACATTTATATTTAAAATGTTGCTATGATATTCCCCTAAAAGGATGTAAAAAGAATTAACACATAAAAATTTTTTTTGGAATTTTTAGAAATTCGAATTTATCTCATCCCCCTCATTTCCCATACATTTCAAATTTTCGATTTTGAGGGCGAACGCGCGTCCACTAAATGAAGTCCGATCGCTGCCAAACTTTTTTTCATATCTATTGGGACCAAAACGAACCCTTTTCCGCCCGGTATTTTGAAATCTATTTTTAAGGGCCAGTCTATTGTACAGGGTATTTCGAAGTCGAGCTTCTCGACTACAACGGTCTTACTTGTTTTTAAGTATTATTTTGCTTGAAAAATTGGTTTGGGGATGAATTTATTAGACCTCGATAAAGAACCTTTTTGCACTTACTTTGAGGGTAAATCGGGCTGTACTTAAGGTCATAACAAATTGTCTAAGAATTATTATAATAGTTCGAAATTTACTTAACATATCCTGAAACGGACTTACAACAAAAATTTCGGGATTAAAAAAACCGAACTTGAAATAAGTTCGTACTCGATTAACATAAATTATATTACTGTGAGGTCATGTTTTTCGGCCCTTTTTTCAAGAATAAATTTATTTTTGTGCCCTATTTAGCGACTGGCGTTAGATGCCGTCAGACAGTTACAAAATTAATTAATTCTATGTAATGTAATGTAATATACGACTTAGGATTACTTTTCTTTCCTTTTTATACCCTTGGAGAGGGTATATTGAAGTTGTTCGGATGTTTGAAACGCAGAGAAGGAAGCATCTCCGACCACATAAAGTATATATATTCTTGATCAGCATGACGAGCTGAGTTGATGTAGCCATGTCCGTCTCTCCGTCCGTCTGTCTGTTTCTATGCTATCTCTTCCGTCAGTTTTAAAGTTATCTTAATCAAACTTTGCACAAAATCTTTTGGTACAAATACGCTGCACATTTGTCGGAACCGGTCGGATCGGAAGACTATAGCATATTGCTGCCATAGAAACGATCGTACGAAAAACTAGTTTAAGTGAGAAAAACTTTTTTGTTTTCAATGCTATCGCTCCCAAATGTCGTATTTATAAGTTTTCGATGATTTTACATAATTTCACCAAAATTTGTCGAAGTCGGGCCACTATGTAGTATAGCTGCCATACAAAAGTAAGGTCTGAAAAATGGTCTTAGTGAGAAAAACTTTTTTATTTTCAATGCTATCGCATCTAAACTTGTTACTCAAATCAATGTTACATGCTGCCACATAATTCTGTCAAGTTCGATCCAAATCGGATAACTATTGCATATAGCTGCCATAGGAACAAAAGTCCGAAAAAATAGTTCTAGTGAGAAAACCAATTTTTTTTAACACTTTACACTTTTAGTTATGAATGATATCTGCTTTAGCACAATATTGAAGAGTTGTTTCCACGTCTATTCAACACAAAACAATTTCAACACGTCAATTCAACACAAAACCAACTAAACACGAACAAGTTCAGCACAGCACAATTTTAAAACAAGATATTTCAACACATACACAATTTCAACATAATCTTTTTTATCAAAAAGCAATTGAACATCGCCAAATTTTAACACAGTACAATTTTAACACTGCACTATGGGAAAAAAGTCAGTAATTTTGGCATTAACTTTAAAAATAAAGCTAGAGCTCTACAAATTTGCACAAATGTTTGTTAGACTAAACTAAAATTTCGAAAAAAATATTTAAGCGATTGGACCACGCCTTCCTTCCGCCCCCATACCAACAATAATCCATTTATTTCGCATTTATTATAATAAATTTTTTTAAATTATAAATTATGCTGATTATACTTAAAAAAAATACCAGAACTTAAAAAAACATGAACTTTTATTAAAATTTATGTTTATATTCAAGAATTGTTAGAACCTAACCTAGTTTGATTTTATTTATTGGCTTAGTTTTCCTCAATTTCCTCATCTAAAGAAATATTATTTAGGCAAGTGAATACGTAATTGTCTTCATCTTCAATCACACTGGTCTGCGGGCTTATAATATAAAGCAGTTTTTCTTACATTACTCATTGTCTTCTTTAATACAAAGGCCACTTCTGGTTCCTTCGACTTTTTTGCCGAAACTGCAGCAGTATGTACAAGTAGTGATGTTGAATGTCCTTGTTCTGAAGTCAGCTCAGAAGCTAATTTCCTCTTAAGGCGAGGTCCTGCATCTTCATAACGTAACTGTTTTCGTCCACCTTTGATTTGTGTCATTTCTTGCTTCTCGATAGCAACTACAATGTTAGATGCCGGCCACCGTGCGTGTTTTGATTTGAATCGCTCCAAATTGTGACTGCATTTCGGTAAGTGCTTGTGTAAATAAGCAACAAATTGGTTCACTTTCTTTAAAATTGCAGTCGTTTGGTATTTAATCAGGAAGGATTCATCAATATTATCCAAAATATAACTTTTTACTGCGTCTCCTTCGCGTTTGTTGTTGCTCCAAATCTCAAGCAGCGCTGCATGAGTGAACTCATAGACACCTGCAAACAGTAATTTTTTCCGAAAAGGGGGCAAAACGGGGCAAAAGCTTTAATACTTTTTAATTCTATATTAATTTGTTAACACTATTTAGCTGGAACCTTGGTGATTCGTTGTGCTATATAAAAGTTATATTCCACAGAACACACGCACGTTTGTTAGTATACACCTCAAAATACACACGAACAACACATTGGACAATTTAATATCAACACATAACAATCGAAAAACATGTATTAACCATTAATCTACATACCTTGACCTGCTTTTTCCATATTTACACTTTAAGTTTATATTTGGAATAGAGGTATCATCGAAGCTGCAAGTTGATTAATATTTCCTTCTCTTTTTGACAATTCAATGCACCACTGAATCAGCTGACTTTGAAAACGCGCAAAAAATGAAGGGTACTCCGTAAAAATGTTATAAAATTATTTTTATCTTATCTTGTTAATAAGGAATCAAAAAATTAAATTCGTTTTAAAATATCTAACACAAAAAAAATTACATTTATGCCAAAAATGTCAACATTTTTCCCATAGTGCACTGGAAAAAAGATCACGACAATTTAAAAAAATTTTATTTTCAATCCTACAAGTAGCAAAGTCAGTCGATCCTGACCTTATTATCCTCCGAAAGTGTATGCACATTTAAAAACACCAGAGATAACATTATTTTGCTCACAACTTTAATAACTTTCATCCGAATGCATTCGTTGTAAATATCGTAAAATAATTGCCTGCCCCTTGTGACACCCTTCTTTCCCAGGATGAATTTGTTTGTGTTTCATTTGTGAAGTGTTGAAATGACGTATGTTTAATTGACTTTTTAGACCCGTTAATCGTAGAGTAAAAAGGGTATACTAAAGTCTTGCAAATGTATGTAACAGGCAGAAGTAATAATTTCCGACCATATAAAATATATATATATTCTTGATCAGCATCAACAGCCGAGTCGATATAGACCTGTCCGTCCGTCTGTCTGTATGAACACCTAGATCTCGGAGACTATAAGATCTAGAGCGACCAAAATTGACATGTAGTCTTCTCTTATCTGCACGCAGATCAAATTTGTTTCAAATTTTAGCCACAAACATGCTGAAGCTCCAAAAAGAACTTCTTTGTGAGAGTTTTAAAAATTCTCCTTTAAGGGCCGATTTCACATCTTCTACATCGAGCTATTTGTCACAAAAACTAACAAATAACAGTGTAAAATCTATGACTTCTGATTGCGAAGAAATGAAGTTTTTAAAATCAATAGAAAGCAATAATCAAATATTAAATATCAATTCTATAAATGATGTTATAGATTTGGGATGGTCCCAGTTCACCCAGCTTCAATCACGGATCCAGTTCCTCTATCTAGTTCACACATTACTTACAATTATCAATGCTCGATACTCGCACATTTATATGTACATCTCTAATTCACACACACACACTCATCTCATTGCCAATGTGTCACATTCATTCGTACCGGCAGCACGCCCACCGTCAATAAACCGAACTAAAGCCTAATCTATGCAGTTAACGTGGTTTAAATAGACCACAGATTCCGACTATTGTCTAACACATCGACAAATGTTTTGAAGTTTTGAAAAGGTTAAAAAAAAACTAGGACTTCAAGAATGTTCCGTTAACTATACGTGCTGTTTCAGAAACTCCGGTATCAGTTTGAAGGGCCGTTTCAACACTTTCCAATCTAAGAGCTCGTAGCTGATAGAACGCTTATTAACTCAAACTAAGCGGTGTTCAAAAGTTCTAAATGTCAGCTAATGAACTTTATAATTAACGAGAGCGTAAATTAAAGTCGGCATTAACCGACTTCAATATACCCGCTACTCATGAAAAAATATGTTTAACAGTGTTTCTGCGTTCCTTAGGGTGACCATCCGAAAAGTATGCAACATTTTTTTAGGGTGGGAGGGCGGTTAGCAGGGGGCTTGTTTCACTTTTTGCTCATAACTTGAAAACCGTTCATCCGATCTTTATCATTTCTTCGGCAAATCGATTTTGCTAATAACTAACTATCTCAAGAAGGTGCGAATCGTCTATCTTCAAAACTGTAGGAGATAAACCGTTTTTTCCGAATTGCGGGGGCGGGAGGGGGCGTGGCCAAAATTTGAAACAAACTTGATCTGCGTACAGATAAAAGAAGCATTTGTCCCATACATGTCAAACCTCTATCTCTAACCATCTCTGAGATCTAGATGTTTATACAGACAGACGGACAGACGGACATGTCTATATCGACTCGGCTGTTGATGCTGATCAAGAATATATATACTTTATATGGTCGGAAATGATTCCTTTTGCCTGTTACGTACATTTGCAAGACTTTAGTATACCCTTTTTACTCTACGAGTAACGAGTAACGAGTATAAATATCGCCGAAAATATCACCAAAAAATATTCAATATCCGATATATCGCCTCCGAAAAATATACGATATAAATATTCTTCATTTTGGGCAAATATATCAATATTTCGATAATATTTTCGACAACCCTATTTTTTATGTCGTTGTAATTAGCTTTTGAATCCATTATCTCCTTGCGTCTTTTAAATGCGTTTGCGCTCGCTGCCCAGATCTTAGAGTGACCAACGCACAAATCTCATAAAATATCCCAAAAAAGATCGATATTTGGACAAAAAAAATCACTATACAAATATATCAGTTTTAAAAAAATTATCGATATATTGATATATTTTCGACAACCCTGCTTGGAAATAAATTGATTTTATAAAAAAAAATCTTTTTCCGTATTAAAATTAACAAATTTGTATCTTAGGAGCAAAATCAAAACATCGTGTTAGGTTTTTCTGCAGCTTACATTAAAACAAATTTCGTTGGAAATGTTTACTCAATGTGGTCAAATGACTTACAAATGTAAACAAACCTCTCCTGACGTGCTGGGGGAAAACGGACAATTGAGTTGAATTAAGCGACCAAAAGTACATATTGCAAGCTTTCTATCTTCTCTGTTGCAAAAGTTGTCATTTTTTGTGTAAGCCTGTGTAATTATTTATGTTTACTTTTCAAGCAAATAGACAAATTGTCTTAACATCTGGTAAACTCTAAATAGTAGCTACAGTACCCGAGTCAAAATATTTTTACCGGGCTTTCTTATTGAATGAATATTCTGCCCTTTGAATATTTGGAATTCGGATTCAAATTTAAAATGTTGGAGTCCGGCGAGATAGCCTAAAACAAACCTTCTCAAAGTCGTTTGGCTGAGAGAAAGGAAACTGATAAATAGGACAGATAACTGAAAATGTAAAAACTTTGACTTACGCATAGAAGGAGTGGGTGGTGCGTGCGGGCACAAAATACAAATAAAACTTCGATTTTTTCCCTCACCAAAGGAAAATGGAGAAGAGAGAGGGTTGTCACTGAGTTGGTGTGACAGTTTCTAAATTGCTAGAAATGAATAGTTTACCTATGGCTTGTTCGCCTTCTGCTCCTTATTCCACTTGTACTCTTTCTACCGGCTCTTAAAGTGGTTCCTTCTCGTCCATAATCAATGCCACAAAAGCTGTCTGCATTTAACTTTTTTAACTGCTGCATAAATATTTATATTCAATTCAAATTGGTTGCCACTTGTGCCACAAATTCCTGTTCCTTCAGCTTCGTCCTTCGTTCCTTCTTTAGTTTTTTCTTTTTTTCGGGTTTTTTGTTGTTTGGCAATCCCTTTTCCCGAACAAAAGCTGCCAATTTGTATTTCAATTAAATTTGAATGTATTTTGTGGCACTTGGCTGCCTGGTTTTGTTTGCTCACTCCCACTGCTCCTCCTGCCCTGTGCCAGCTCCGTCCGCTTCTGCTTGTTTACAGTTAACGTTGCTTGGGCTTTAATCCATCAAAAGGCGCCTGAGAACGCCGGCAGCCAAGTGTCAAAATGCCGTTTCCAAGCAATTTACTTATGTCTAAACTGGTCCCAGCTTCTGCTGCTCCGTCTGCTCCTGCTGCTCTTGCTCTTGTTTAATTAGCTGCCAGCTCCCACACACTCGCACCGGCACGGAATTCTGTTTAGTTGGCAAATATTTGTTAATTTCCCGACGGCGCATCAATTAGCGTGGCAAAGTAAATCTATTTTAAATTGATTTTTGCCTGATTAAATTGCGTTTACCACCTCCACCTCCAGCGCCGGCTCCTGCTCGTTCGCCTTGGTTTAATTTCATTTTGTGTGTCTCCCAAGCTCAGCCAATTTTCGCAGCGCCTGCTGGCTGCAGGCAAATTCGCAACTCATTAAGCTCCCATGGTCAAAGCGTTTGTTTGGCTTGGCTTTAATTTTGGGGGATTTTCGATTAAATTGCAAAAATAATCGCGATTTGGGTCAACTGTGTGGCGTATTAAAAGGAAACCCATTGGTTCCAAGCGTTGAAGTGCAATGCATCAAGTGCCAAGAGCTGCCGAAAAGGAGTGGAAGGGCAGGGACGTTGAGGGGCAAGTGTCGAGGGCTTTTGCATTTGAAACTCATTAGTCGGCCCCGGTGCTTAATGCCGATGTGTATGTGTGTGTGTGCCACTGTGTGAATGAGAAACTATTGGCGATTCAGCGTCTTCTGCGCTGTGCCATAAAAACTTGAACCGAATGGAATCAAAGTGCTGCATATGCTATTCCCTATTTGCATTTGGATGTGTGGCGTATTCATATGTACAAGTGCGTGAGTTCACGGATATGATCTATGCAAATGCTTAGCTACCATTATTAAGGTACTAAGGCGCACTTGGATAAGCCAACGACAGCAGCCAGCAGTGCGAGTCGTGTGTGTGTGCCCTACAGTGGTGGATCAAAATATGAGGCATACCTGCTCGTGGGAGCAATTAGCACACCTGCAAAAAAGCGAAACAGGAGCGCGCAGCATTGGACTAATTAAGGAATTATCTTACGATTTTTATACTCTGTACAAAAGGTACACAGAGTATATTAATTTTGTGCAAAAGTATGTAACAGAGAGAGTGAATCATTTCCGACGTCGTATCTCTCAAGGTTTTGAAGATAGATGATAACCTTCAGATATATGTAGTTAGTTATTAGCAATATTTATCGATTCGCTAAAGCCAGGTTATGACCAAAAGTCAGTTGCAATCAATAGTCAGATTTAAAATGGTTAGGACGCGCGCACACATGCGGCTGAAAGATAAACTGGCGGCAGAATTTTAGACTAGTATGCACAACGAGCACTGGATTTATCTTAAAAGTTCAGTTGAAAGCTATACTTAGCGGATTCAATAAAGCATGTTTGTTTAATTCAGCTGGCTGACGTACTAAAATATCAAGGTCAGCTGTCAGTTCATCTTGCAGCCGCATGTGTGCGTGCGACCTTACAGTAGTGGTGCCAAAACTTTATTTAATAATACTTAGAGTTGGATTCGATCGAAGCAACAAAGACGAAATTCGCGGGCAGACTCTTTTGGTCAGATATGGCACACGCCTCTCATCGATAGCTACTTTCAATATCGATAGGTATCTGCAGCTATCGTATAAAGGGATTGGTCGGGGATGCCACAACGAACACCGTAGTGTCACCAGTAGCCACTGTTAGTAACTCTTTCGTCACTGTTAAGTCACTGTTTCTTCCCCCTACCCCATCGCCCCCTGCTCTGCCAACCCTCTACAAGACAACCACACAAACGACCCTATAAACTATATATATTCTTGATCAAGGCGGCGAGCTGAGTCGATTTAGCTTTGTCCGTTCGTCTGTCTGTCTGTTTCTACGCAAACTAGTTTCTCAGTTTTAAAGCTATCGAGCTGAAACTTTGCACAGAGTCTTCTGTTTAATGCACATTGCTAATATGTCGAAACCGATCGGATCGGATGACTATATCTTATAGCTGCTATAGGAACTATCGGTCGAAAAGTGGGTTGTATATAGAAAAATTGTTTGTTTTTATGCTGGCGATCTTAAACTCTGATATATTAAAACATTTGCAAGGGTATAAAAACTTATCTTTGTATGTGTGGGTCTCTTCTGCGCCCTAAGCTGGCAGATTAAGACTTATTTTAACATTTTTTAAGTTTTGAAGAGGAAGACTCTTCTTCCCACGTACTGTGGGGCCTCGAACCTAAATCTGCGTCAAAAATCATTATTTTGATTTTGAAGCGATTGAAAAAAGAAGTTAACTTTTCCGATAGAGATATATTCCAAACTAATCGATCCGAACTTATTTTAAGATCGCGCTACAAATATGGGTAATAAATCATCTCAAAGTGTACATTTTTTCTGACGCCTGCGAGGAAATGTGCTGATTTTCAAAAAACACAACCGTGTTAACCGTTCCGAAGTCGGAGACTCCGGATTTTTTGGGTAGTCCGAACCGAACCTGAACCGGAGCAGAACACTTTTTTCTTCCTGAACCCAAACCAGAACCGGAGCAAAAATAAATTAGAAAAGAGTTGGGTTTAAAAACATGATCTATTTCATTTTTTCTAGCTGCTATTTATAAATGTCAAGTTTGCCATTTTCCAAAATTTGAAAGCATTGCACAGTGGGAGAAACGGCTGATTTAGCTGCGATTTATTAACAACTTCTGCAAAAAATTATGCTAATTTTGAACGGATAGATTTGTTTTATAGATAAAAATGTCACAAATCAAAAATTATTTAGAATATTTACAACAAGAGAAGAAATTCATTTTGCCCACGCAATGGTCCGGAATTGTCCGGATGTTTCTAACGCACAGAAGGAAGCATCGCCGACCACATAAAGTATATATATTCTTGATCAGCATAACGAGCTGTGTTGATATAGCCATGCTCGTCTGTCCGTCCGTCTGTTTCTATGCTACCTCTTCCGTCAGTTTTAAAACTATCTTTTTTGGTACAAATACGCTGCACATTTGTCGGAACCAGCCGGACTATACCATATAGCTGCCATAGGAACGATCGGTCGAAAAACTAGTTTTAGTGAGAAAAGCTTTTTTTCAGTGCTACCGCTCCCAACGCTCGCATTTATAATTTTTTTAATGATTTCACATAATTTCACCAAGATTTGTCGAAATCGGACAACTATACATACAAAAGATAGGTTTGAAAAAAAGTCTTAGTAAGAAAAACTTTTTTGTTTTTAATGCTATCGCTCCCAAAATTGTTACTGATCAATATGCTACCACACAATTCTGTCAAGTTTGATCCAAATCGGAGGACTATAGCATATAGCTGCCATAGGAACGAAACGCCGAAAAAGTAGTTCTAGCGAGAAAAAATATTTTTTTTTTAACACTTTACACATTTCAGTTATGAAAATATTGATAAATATCTTGTATAGCTGCCTAGAACAAACTGCCGGCATATATCAAGCTCCAAGGGTATATAAACTTCGGTCGAGCCGAAGTTAGCTTGCCTCTATTTTTATACCCGTTACTCGTAGAGTAAAAAGGGTATACTAAAGTCGTGCAATTGTATGTAACAGGCAGAAGGAATCATTTCCGACCATGTAAAGTATATATATTCTTGATCAGCATCAACAGCCGAGTTGATATAGCCATGTCCGTCTGTCCGTCTGTCCGTCCGTCCGTCTGTCTGTATGAACACCCCAGAGATGGTAAGAGATAGAGGTTTAACATGTATGGAACAAATGCTTCTTTTTTCTGCACGCAGATCAAGTTTTTTTCAAATTTTGGCCACGCCCCCTCCCGCCCCCGCACTTTGGAAAAAAATGTTATATCTTCTACAAGATAGACGACTTGTATCTCTAGAGATAGTTAGCAATTAGCAAAAATGGATCGATTTGCCGAAGAAATGATAAAGATCGGATGAACGGTTCTCAAGTTATGAGCAAAAAAGTGAACCAAGCCCCCCCGCTACCCACCCTAAAAAAATGTTGCATACTTCTCGATGGTCACCCTAAATAACGCGGGAACACTGTTAAACATGTTTTTTCATGAGTAACGGGTATATCGCAGTCGGTTAGAGCCGACTTTAACCTATGCTTTCGTTATACCCTGTTCCCATGAAAAATGGGAAAAATGGGTTTATGAAGTTGTGCAAATGTGTGTAACAGGGAGAAGGAAGCACCTCCTACCCCATAAAGTATATATATTCTTCATCAGCATCAACAGCCGAATCGATTTAGCCATGTCCGTCTGTCCATCTGTCCGTCCGTCCGTCTGTCCGTCTGTCTGTCTGTATGAAAGCGTCGATCTCAGAGACTGTAATATTTAGAGCCACAAGTTTTGGAATGTATATAGGTGTATACTGTACCCACATCGAGTTTGTTTCAGTTTTGGAAAATTCCTTCTCCTCCGTCTTTAAACAGCGAAAATCTGTCTTTTTATCTGTTTAAACGCGTAAATCTCACAGACTATAAGAAGTAGAGCCACAATTTTTTGCATGTATGTAGGTGTACACCGTACCCAGTTAAAGTTATCTCCAGGTTTGGCAAATTCCTCCTCCATCTTCTTCTAACCGCGAAAAACTGTCAGAGCTACAATTTTTAAATTTGAACCTAGTGACTTAATATATATTCAGTGAGGCCCAACATCTATATATTCTGTGTACCACAATGAGATCCGAGCAAAAACACCGAAGATATGTACATAAGTGCGCCTGCCCATTTATTGAAATAAATTTTAAAATAAAAGGAATTCAAAGCTATAGGAACCACATTACTTGTGACAGGGTATTTTGCTGTCGGGGCACTCGACCGGAACACTCTTACTTGTTTTTTTTTTAATTTCCTCAATTGTAGCTCTAATCGGTATCTGATAAGGTGTAATCTGAATGATGGTAAAACTTTCTTTTCTCTTTACAATTCGTAATATCATCTAACCAGTACTTGTAAACATACGTCATAGCAATGGCCTCTGCCGACTTGCAGAAGATAAGCAAAGTCTGCTAATGATAGAAACCGGAGGTTCTTGAAACAGCTGTATAGTCGACCATCCTCCTTTGTGGTGTATGTGTGTCTTCTTTAAGAAAAAATGAACTAACATAAATAAATAGGCTGATGGTTTGGAAATTAGTCAGCTGTTCGCTCTCACTAACGCTCTCTGAGTGGAATTGGGAATATGCCCGTCTCGCTCTAAGCACTGTGAGTTCCAATACGGACAATAAGAACTCAATGCGGACTATCGGCCATCACCACACAAAATTAAGAGGCAGTGAACATTTTATCTCTAATACTTCTGTTAAAACGTCCGATGATCCAAGCTCGAATACGATATTATCAAGCCCCTAAACTTATATATAAAATTCAATTAAATGCCGAGTTCTCATCTTCTACATAGAGCTGTCTCATAAACTTACAAATAGCAGTGTAAACTGTGAGCTTATCTGACACATAGAAAGAAGAGGGTAAAGTGACACTAAGTTTGTTTCAATTTACGTACGTAATATCTGAATTAGCGAAAAACTAAATTATTACTGAACCCGCTCTGAATCCGCTCCGTGAACCCGTGAAAAAAATTACAATCGAAAATTGTATTTAAGAGAGAATAATTGGTCATACCAGAAACTCTTAAGCCCCAAATTGGCACTAAGAAAGGCGGCAAGCAGTTTCACTATCCCCTGATCAGTGTTTGATAACAGCGACCCAAAGCTCTTCTAAATGGAATGGAGGATGTTCAGTGAACATTGTTCACATTTTTGAGCTTACAATACTATTATATGACTTTGGATTAGTTTTCAACTCCATATTTAATAGGTATGAAATTTTAGATATGATTCCATTAAAAACTCGATTTATATCCGATATTTTGCCTGTTTTAAGAAATAATGTTTTAATTAAGTATCAGGAACATAGCTTAGCTCTGAAACATTGGCCAATCAATCGATTTATTTGGATGCCATACACTTTATTTCTGGCCCCGACTGTTTTGGCTTGTACTTGTACATTTAATTTCATTTAATTTTGTTACATTTGCATTTTTTTCTATTTTAATTTTTGAAATTTATATTCCATTTTCATTTTGCTGCGCTGGCTCCCAAGTGGGCAATGCCACAGAATGGCGTGGGCGGGGGGCGACATGTGAATGGGCCTGCTGCATTAGCACAAAAGCTAGAGAAAACAAGACAACAGTTGCTGCTGCTAAAATAATTCAACCAAAGCGAGTGAAAGGGCGGTCGGCGGAGAGGGGGATGAGGGGGCACTTTCGGAATGGAGGCGATGCAAGGTGTTTGTGACTTTCTCATATGCACAGAACAACAAGAAACACAGATACATTTGTATCTACAAAGTGCCTGGGCTTGTGTTGTGCTGTAGGTGGGCCGAAAACTTTATGTGGCCCGTCAGTTGAAAAGTATCTGCGAGTCACTTTGCTCCTTCTTGTCTGCCTGCCAGCCAGCCTGTCCGTCTGTCGGTGTGTCTGTACGGCTTTTGCTTTTGCCGCACCAGCCACCACAATGTCATTAACCAAATGAATGGCTGACACTGCAGATTTGTGGATGGGGGGCCCGAGGAGTAAAGACCTGGCGTCGTTTTCTTGTGATTAAGTTTGGTTGCCTGCACAACCCGCCTGCCGCGCGGCCAAAAGATTACCTAGCGGGCCGAGAATGTTCGACAAGTGCCGGAACGACGGCTTGTCTCGGCCGAAATGCGGCTCTCAGGAATAGGTTAGTGATGACAACCATTTAATGGAAATAACTACGCATTCATAAGTGACAACTTTGTGTGCTTGGTCCAGGGTCTTAAAGAACGTGTAATTTATGGGCAAGGCGTGGCAGACAAATGGCCGGCATATGTTCACACACAAGCACACACACACACACGTAATAACTAACGGTAAATTAGTTTGCCAACAGAGTGCAAAAAGGCAGCCAGCAAAACAGTAAAAAGGAAAACTGCCCAAAGATGAAACCTAATTTAGCCACACATACCCGTAATAGTATTCGCACTCGACAGATTGAGAAAAGGTTTTCCCTCCCGCCAAGCCCAGTGGGTGGCCAGCAGTGCCTATCGTGCACACAACAAACAAATTAAGTTGGCAAATTATTTCGATATTTTTTTTGCGTTTCGTGTCCCGAAAGTTTCCCCAGCCAAGATATGAAGGGAAATCAATGGCAGGGGCAAAAAATGACCATCGACGAAACCGAAATATAGAAAGGACTCCTTACATACGAAAATGTATACTTAGTATGTATAAAAACAGCGCCTCCGCAGCGCTGCGGCAGCCAACGTGCGTTTGCACATTACTTGAGTATCGATCATCCGATATTCGGCATATCGGAAAATAATTTTGATTACTTAATATCTCTGGAAGTTACGCAAGATGGCTTAAATCAGACATTAGGGTGATTTCAGCTAGGGCTCGTCGGATGGGTGGGGTCTTTGTTCATGCCTTGCAGTTGGCTATCGCACAAGAGGTATGTTGACCAAGCCTTCAGTTGGTGTTGCTTAACAAGATCAGCAAGCTTCGAAGGGATGATGTTTTTCCTTTAAGCCCGCCCTACCATGTTATCACGATTTCCAAAAATACAAATGAAAACCCAAAAGCAACTATCGATGCAAAACTTCCCTGATACCCCTAAAACATAACTTAGTAATTCATTTCAACGCAAAATTAGTTTAATGACAATATAGGTATATTAGGTCGGACATTTTATATATGGAAAAATGTAACGTCATACTGATACCCGCTTAAACGATGCATATTTGTGTATAAAACACATAGCAAAAAAAAATTTTGAGAAAAAATAAGGTTTAGGGTCTGCGACTTGGACTTAAAGTTTATCACTCATACGTACTGTTGCCCATGCCTAAATTTTTAATTTTTTAGTAGTTGGCGTAGACTTGGTTGGAAGTCATAACACTTGACAAAAAGGTACCATGACCAATAAAAAATGTTTTTTATATAACAGACACAATATGTAGGTAAATATATTTGGTACTTAATATATTTAGGAAAAATTTTATATTACGACAAAATTTCTACTATTTTACGCTGTTTACTTCTAGATGAAAGCAAGTTTTAGCCGTTCATTAAGAGGCTATTAAGATATCTTTGAAGTCAGGTCCCACACTGAACTGAAGTGCTGCGCATCACGGTTGCAGCCGTTCCTGCGAATAATCTACTTTTACTGGGCTGCTCATAAATAAGCTTCCTTAGGATCGAAAAATAATGCGGATCACTATACTACTAGGGGCAAAAAATACAGTGAAATTATTCATAAATTAAAAACTCTTTATTTAATATTGTCAATTCATTTCATTCCCTTGAAAGTAATCTTCCCCTACTGCATTACACTTGTGCCAACGTTTTTTACAATTTTGTTTGTGTTTGTAGGACAATTTTAAGAACATGCTGCAAAGTCTTCTTCTGGTATAGTCTTTAATTTCTTCTTTGTTTGGGGCTCTGTCTCTTTATCGATTCAAATCGGTGTCCACGGAGCGATCTCTTGAGTTTAGCGAATTGCCCATAGTAGGCAAAATGGACACTCAAAATGGTTTGCACTGTTATGTCTGTAGTATCTCACTAGAAGGACAGTGCGTTCATGCGTACATGGCAATTTGTTGAAACCCCGCTCGTGGACCATGCCTGACTTCAACTTGCGAGCCACACTAGTCGCACTTTCTGAAATGGGCAGTCTTAAGAATTTAGTCCCATATAAAAGCGTGGAAAAAACCCATCTCTTCGTTGGAAATTGGCTCGCTTCGTCAAAATTTGGTCCTAGTCTACCAACCAAAAATATATTCGATTCCTGCTCCATTTTTATTTGTTGTTCGATTAAATTCAAATTTGACAACTTTTAAAATGATACGAAGAATTCGTCGACAGAATTTCGATTCGGTGAACGGGTCGTATACGTAATATTTGTGGAAACTTTGAAGGCTTTTCGCAGAGGTTAAAACATGATATAAAATTTTTTGATTTTTTAATTCATTATGTATACCCTAAAAGTAATTGTTTAAGATGGTATCAGTTATATTTTTTATCGGCGTCCACCCTAAGGTATATAGATAATTATTGTTGAATAATAAACAAACATCTGAATTCAAATAAGTGACTTCATAGTGGTTTAGCAAAATAAATGAATTGAAAAGAAAAGGCAAAATATGAAAATTTACGATTAATGAGTATAAGAAAAGTATATCAAATGTATGTTAAGTATGCATTTATGGAGAGCTATGATGTAACCAATTATGAAAAATTTTGTGTTTTGTATGTATATATAGGTACTCACAAAAGCTCCGACGATCGATGCATACAGGCCTGCTGCAAAGATGCTACCTTTAGGAGAAAAGTCAAACTTGAATGAAAAGTTGCTTACATACTAATAAACATACTATAAAATAACTCTACTACAAACTATTGATTATTTCATATTAATTGTCTTAGCAAATGAAGAAAGCAAACTCTATCGGCGTTTCCAATAGCCCAAAATGTGCGGTGTTAATCTGGTGTTGCTTTTGGTTTTATTCCAAGCTTTGAAATGGAGAGTTTTCGATGCTTCGTTCTATGGTGTGTGTGCGTAGGTCAAATATCACGCGGAGGAAAGCTCAGCTGCACTGGCTGGCAAAGAAAATTTTCCATCTGCAGTAGCCACGGTCCCAAAGTGTTACTTTTAAAGAAATGATCAATCTTATGATGTTGGCCTGGGATGAGGCTAACCCGAGCTTGGACCCCTTTAAACACACATTATTAGTATAAGCACAATCACTTTTCTGAAATATTCACCTTAACAGCGGTACGTTGGCAATACTATGATATTAAATTTGATCCGCTTCCTAATCGTTGAACGTTTTGCACGTTAAGTTTAGAACTGCAAAATATATCCCACTTTTGGGGTTAGGCACGTGTTCACTTTGATTTAATTGACCTTATGCACAATGTGTATTAAACTTCTCCACAGCCACTAATCAACTGATTTAAGCTCTGAAGAACCTTTTACACAAGGATTTACTTTTTGCATACTGGAACGATACAGTTGTTTCTTTGAACTTTGCCTCTCTCCCAATCGGTGTATACTGAGCTCTAGAAGTTAACATACATACTGACTTCGAGAAGTTTACGCACATAATGCAACCGTCACAGGCTTACATTGTTGGACATTAAACCACCAACACGCTTACGTAGAGTGCGAACTGAAGAAAATATCGCAGATGTATTGGCCAGTGTTAATGATGACCATCAATTATCGATTCGTCGCCGTTCGCAGCAATTGGGCCTCTGTTATTCAACAAAGGGTCAATTGGCCGCCTAGATCGTGCGATTTAACGCCTTTAGACTAATTTTAGTGGTTCTATGTAAAAGCTCATTTCTACACAGACAGCTTCAGTTGACGCATTGGAAGACAACATTGAAGCATTTATTCGTGAGATACCGGCCGAAATGTTGGAAAGGGTATGCCAAAATTGGACTAAGCGGATGGACCATTTGAGGCGCAGTCACATGCAATACAAATCAGGGCTGCAAACCGGTTCGGAGTCGAACCGCTCCGGAGTCGGAGACTCCGGGATTTTTAGGAAGTCCGAACCGAACCCAAACCGGAGCAGAAATATTTTTTTTGGCCCGAACCGGAACCTGAACCGGAGCAAAAGATTCTAAAATGGGTTCGGTTTAAAGACTATGGGCCCTGTTCCGAATTCCGACTCGAATTTATATAAATTTAAACGTAAGTGTCGATGTAATTTGAGACTACTAAATCCCGTCGGAATTATATCTCGATTTGAATTCATTTAGGATTAAGCAAGCGGTTTCAGCTGCTCCCACCATTCCGAGTTTTTTTATTCCTGATTTAGTTGCCGTAGGTAAATTTGTCGCCTTCTATACAACGTTTTCAAATTTGACTGCAAAATACTTAGTTTACACGAAAATCGAGTCGAAATTCGGAACAGGGCCGTATAATATTTTTTCTAGATTCTATAATTGTTAACTTTGCCACTCAGGAAAAAGTATATCATGAATTTAAACAAATCGCTTTTTTTCAATTTGTCCTGGTAAATTTTCTAATGCACAGAAAAAGTTTTCTAGAACTTTGAAAAATAAGACAAAAAATAGTTTAAGATAAAACTTTTCTAAAAATAAGAATATGGGAAATTTTTCTAATAACGCAGGATTACAAAAAAGAGACCAACTTTTTTAACAGGAAAGATAGAAAACTCTTATTTTGGTCGCTGAATTTAAAATCAATTCTCCTTTTTCAACCAGCTCGTCAGGGTTACGATATATTTACATAATCGTGTGTTGAGCAAGGATTGTTAACATTTGTGATCGGATCGTGGGGGTTTTAATATGGAATATTTGGAATGCTATTTTTTGAATATTATTTTTCCCAAGTTTTTTGTTTGAGCTTAGCGACTAATATAAAAATTTTGCTATCTTCTCTGTTGGAAAAGCTTGTAAGCCTGTGTAATTAGGATGAGCTTTTCTAGTCACTTTCCTAAAATTTTAAAATATCCCTTAAACTAACTATTATATTATTGAGTTCAAATATCAAATCTCTGGACTTCCAAATATGTATGAAATGTTTAAGGTTTTCCAAATTATCATACATTATTTTTGAGTCAGCGAAAACAAAACTATTTCTGAACCCCGGTTCGAACCTGAACCTAGGTTCAGCGACCTTCTAAACCCGCTCCGTGAACCCGAATCCAAAAAGTTTCAACGGTTCGAACCTCGGAGTGAACCCCTTCCGATTTCTAGGAGGTTTGCAGCCCTGATACAAATACAATACATTAAATTATATGGACCGTACTATCGATTCAAATAAAGATTTCATGCATTTTTCTGAATTTTATGTGTTTCTATACCCTTGAAAAGGGTATATTAAAATTGTCCGGATGTTTGTAACGCATAGCCGGATCGGATGACTATAGCATATAGCTGCCATAGGAACGATCGGTTGAAAACTAGTTTTAGTGAGAAAAACTTTTTTGTTCCTATCTATCGCTCCCAACGCTCGTATTTATAAGTTTTTAATGATTTCACATAATTTCACCAAAACTTGTCGAAATCGAACAACTATATAGTATAGCTGCCATACAAAAGTTAGGTCTGAAAAAAAGTCTTAGTGAGAAAAACTTTTTTGTTTACAATGTTATCGCTCCAAATGCTCGTATTTATAAGTTTTCAATGATCTTACATAATTTCAACAAGATTTGTCGAAATCGAACCACTATATGGTATAGCTGCCATACAAACTGTCAGGCAAATATCAAGCTCCAAGCGTATATAAACTTCGGTCGAGCCGAAGTTAGCTTGCCTCTATTTTTATACCCTGTACCCATTGAAAATGGGTAAAAGGGGATCATGAAGTTGTGCAAATGTATGTAACAGGGAGAAGGAAACATTTCCGACCCTATAAAGTATATATATTCTTGATCAGCATCAACAGCCGAGTCGATTTAGCCATGTCCGTCTGTCCGTCCGTCCGTCCGTCCGTCCGTCCGTCCGTCCGTCTGTCCGTCTGTCCGTCCGTCCGTATGAACGCGTCGATCTCCGAGACTATAAGAGATAGAGATACAAATTTTTGCAAGTACATAGGTATAGGCCGTACGCAGATCAAGTTTGTTTCAGATTTGCAAAATTTCCCCCCCCCCCTTAAACCGCAAAAAACTGTCAGAGCCACAATTTTAAAGTTACAACATCGTCGCTTAATATATATTATCTTAGGCCTATAATCTATCAATTCTGAAAAGCACATTGAAATCTGAGCAAAAACACAGAAGTTATTAACGAAATAATTTTTGCACCCCCCTTTCCCCCACGCTTTGCTAATTACGCATTACGTTTGCTGCTTGCGCCCGCGTTTGTGAGGGCGCGTTTGTGTGTATGTGTGCGTGTGTGTTTGTTTGTGTATGTGTGTGTTTGTCAATTGTACAGGGTATTTTGAAGTCGAGCTAACTCGACTGCAATGGTCTTACTTGTTTTTTGTTTAACTTTCCCATAGCTCAATTGCGTACACAGAGCGAAAAATCTAGTATTCCGTGCATGAACTCTGTATTTTCAAACTTAATAGTCAACTGAGTTTGCAAATACTGCCGCCAAACTTATATCAAGTACGCTTTTTAAGTACTGCTAAAGACACTACATATATAGATTCCGGATCTCATACAAACTTTTTTTTTTTGGGATTCAATGTCAGATCCCAAGACAATACGTTTTTGGCGTCACATGTGACATCTACAATATCTATAAATTTTTTCTCTTA
This sequence comes from Lordiphosa clarofinis, assembly GCA_018904275.1. Classification (NCBI taxonomy): domain Eukaryota; kingdom Metazoa; phylum Arthropoda; class Insecta; order Diptera; family Drosophilidae; genus Lordiphosa; species Lordiphosa clarofinis. Next base: position 1,698,202 of record JAEIGQ010000041.1, on the reverse strand, counting down.
GAAAACGTATAGCTAAATTTTAATAAATGTATCCTCGTAAAACCGGCGAGAACTAAAAATTGGGATCCACTGTCAGCTTCCAAAAACATTAGTTTTTTGTTTTACATGCGTCATTTATTATATCTATAAATCTTTGGTACTGCATAATTGAATACTAAATTTTCGGACTTAAGAAATAAGTAAGAAACATATCTAAAATAAGAATATTTAAACTTAGAAAACGACATCGACCCGTTCTTAAAATAACTAAGTGCATACTTGTTTCAAGTAATATTACAAATTAAACCGAGTATTCATAAACTGAAAAAGTAAGTCCGAATCGTACTGGATGAAAGTACTCCATACATAAGAAGTAAGTACGACATGTACTCCAATAAGTATGTAGATGCCTAAATCAGTTATCTGTATACTTAAATCAAAATCCAATGATCTTAAATAAATAAATCAATACTTCGTTGATTGATTGCAGTTTTTGTAGTTATACGATATTTTTTATTAAATATATAAATTTGGGAACACTTTAAACTAATAAACTTAAATGAAATTTATTTTCAATTTTTGCTAAACCCCCTCCCGCCCCCGCAATTTGAAAAAAAACGAGAAGGCCAAGCTAACTTCGTCTTTGCCGAAGTTTTTATACCCTTGCAAATGTTTTAATACATCAGAGTTTACGAACGTCAGCAAAACCCACTTTTCGACCAAAAGTTCCTATGGCAGCTATAAGATATAGTCATCCGATTTTGACCAAAGCTTCCAAATCTGTGTAAAAGCGTATAAAACTAATTATTGTCGAAGCGGAAGCCGTTTACATTAAAAACAAAAAAGTTTTCTCACAAAAACCCACTTTTCGACCGATAGTTCCTATGGCAGCTATAAGATATAGTCTTCCGATCCGGTCGACATATTATCAGTGTGCAGTAAAAAGAAGACTCTGTGCAAAGTTTCAGCTCGATAGCCTTAAAACTGAAAGACTAGTTTGCGTAGAAACAGACAGACAGACAGACGGACGGACAAAGCTCAATCGACTCAGCTCGTCGCCCTGATCAAGAATATATATAGTTTATGGGGTCGGAAATGAATATTTCTATGCGTTGCAAACTTCTGGGCAAAATTATAATACCCTTTGCAAGGGTATAAAAACGTTATATCTCCCACAGTTTTGTAGATAGAAGACCTATTTAGTCACTAACAGTATTTATCGGTTCTCAATTTATGAGCAAAAAAAACCATTTTGATAATATTTCTTTTTCGGTAAAAGCTAACAGGCTGTTAGTAACAGCCAAATGAAAATCCATGTTTGAAATCTATTGAAAATAACTTATGTAGTAGTAGTAGTTGTAGTTCTTTTATTTGGTTTATCTTTTCCATTTTTTTTTAAATTCATTCGAGTATCATTACTAAAGAACATTAAAAAAGGCTTGGCTCAAAGCCGTCTGCCTATTACATAAATTAAGTTGATTAATAACACTGTGCAACACTAAAAAGTTAATACGGTCGAGACCAAAAATTTTTGATAGGGTATGATGGTAGTACAAAAACCTTCGCTGGGTTTGGTCTGATTAGCTGCCGTTTTCTTTTTATTGACCCTTGAACTTTTCAGCCTCATAGTAGGATTATCGATACCATATCTCGTAAACTATTTGGAATTCGTTTTGACGTCTTAAAGGAAGTTGTTGCTCTTGACTTCTAAGTAACAATTCAAAATAGTCACATCCTTAAACTCAAAATTGCAAAAATGTCTTAAATTCATTATGTTTTCCAATCATTTTGTACTGTTTTTCAACTTTTTCTTGAAAACTATAACAAATTTGACTAAGCAATGAAGGACGAAAAAGTAGCTTAGACTAAAATAAACAATCGGATGGAACATACCAACTTCATTCGATAGGTCCTTCATACAGTAAAGTACCCTAAAGTATGTAAATTTTCAACCAAATCTCCAAAAATTACAGTTTTTGGTAGAAATTGGCTGACACAATCAAAAATTTCAATTCTTGTGTATTAAATCAAAAAATAGTGAAAAAATATATCCACCCACCTTTCCCGCTCGTCGCGAGATAATCGATCTTCCACCCAGAAGAAAACCTGCCTGCGCCCTTTTATTTCAAAGTCACCGCTTAATATGCTAGTTCTGCAACGAGTTGGCTCTTTGACGTAGGTAGCTAATCTGTTCCAGTCCATGCCATTGAACACAAGTTGGATCTCCCGGTCCTCCCGGAAAATAGGACATGTTGCGCAAAAGTGGATGACATCTTCCCGTTCTCCAAGGTTACAAAGACTGCATATCTCAGTTGTGTTATGCCTATGTGGGGAATAGTTCAGGCTTATCATCTCAGTTCTGGCCTTGAAAATAGCTGAGATCGTAGTTGCGTCATACTGGTCTTGAAAGTAGTTAAGCTCCTTGAGATTCGGGTTCAATTGTATATAGCTGTTCCGAGTTAGGCTTTCGCGTGCTGATATTTCAAAATTTGTTCGGGCTTTTTTATACATTGCCAGAAGGAGGACTCTTTGCGCTGTGTTCCAAGTTGACGGGCTGCTTATATCCAAGTTAATATTATACTCCTGTGACAGGTTTTCCCATTCGTGAATACATTGCGACTTGGTTTCTACCAAAAAATTTGCCACAATAAAGGGTAGTCGGTGCCGTGGTAGTGATAGGGCTTTGTTCACGTATCGGAAGTGCCGCATAAGGGTGTGCTCATAAAGCTCCGATAGGACTGTCTTCAAATGTATTGCGTATGTGGGAGTGTTCTGAGGACGATAGAATGATCTTTTTACAAAATACCTCAGAAGTTTTTTAACTTCTTCAAATTTGTTGTAACCCCAGACTTCCGCACCGTAGCACATAGTTGATTTAGCCGTGGCTTGAAACATTCTGTATTTTGTACTGGCGCTTACATTCTTCTTGCTAAAAAGCGTTTTCCACGTGCTGTTAATAGCGGCTTTAGAATCTCTCAACTTTTGCTGTAGGTGCTTTTGAAATGACATGTTTTGCGTGACTGTTATGCCCAGATATTTGTATTCCATTACTCGGTCCAGTGGAGTTCCGTCGAGGCTCCAATGTTCATAGTGTGCCAACATAACTTATGTTTTATCGAAAACAACTCTTATGTTCTACTGAACCGTTTTTAATGATCTAGAGCAGTGGTGCACACATTTCATTTTTCGTACCCCGTGGGATACGAAGTCATAATTCTGCCAGCGTCGCAGCCGACACACGCATAGAGAGAGAGAATACGTGTGTGTTTGTTTGTAGCCTATATTTGACAAAACAACGTTTACTTCGTGTTGCTCTGCTACGCACACCAGCGCAAATCATGATAATGTGAGTTTGTGCACCACTGATCTAGAGCTGAATAGACTTAGAACTTCGTTCATTAAACTGATATTTTTATACTCTGTACCGAAGGTACATAGAGAAGGAATCATTTGCTACCGTAGAAAGAATATATATTCTTGATCAGCATGACGAGCTAAGTTGATTTAGCCATGTTTGTCGGTCTGTTTTTATGCTATCTCCTCCATGAGTTTTAAAGCTATCTTAACCAAACATTGTACGAAGTCTTTTGGTACAAATAGACTGCACATTTGTCGGAACCGGCCGGAACGCCTGACTATAGCATATAGCTGATACAGGAACGCTCAATCGAAAACCTATTTTGTTTTTAATTCAAACGTCTCCAAACCTCGTATTTAAAATTTCTCTATGCTTTTACATGATTTGACCAAGTTTTTTGAAAATCGCACAACTATGTAGTATAGCTGCCATACAAAAGATAGTTCTAACAAAAAAGTCTTAGGACGAAAAAAAAATGTTCTAGGCCAGAACTATATATAATCTCTTCCATTTAGGTCAGTGTCCGGCACCGTTCAATGTTCTGTGTATAGAAGTAGCGACGTCCATCCTCTGTAGCAGCGGCGTCGATACACAGACACTATACGAGCGTACACTGCTCTCTTTTGCACTAACAAACATGTGCTAACTGAGAGCGCTCTCGCGTGTCTGAACGCACACATTCAAAGGCAAAATGAGCATGTTTGTTTTGCCGGACACTGATTTAGGTTGATGTGACGTACGTTTGCAAAACTTCATGATCTCCTTCTACCCGTTTTGAGTGTGTGTCATGGGAGGCACTGAATTCACAACTTTACCTCATAACAGTCAATTAATATTTTACTCAAATTTGCTCTCACTCTTCCACTCCACTATGCTATGTTTAGTAACTAAACTTTAGTTGCTCAATGTCACATAATTTCCAAAAGTATTAATCCATGGAACACTTTTATATTTGATATTTTTTTTGCCAAAATTACAATATTAAAACAGTACACAGCACAGTATTCAAATAGTTTGCAAGTGTATAATGAGATCTCAACTATGCGTTCAGTTGACACAAAAACTTTTAAAGCTAAATCCTTTGCATTTCAAATTGCCCCCTAACGAGTTTCTGAGGGTTACATAGTTATGTTTAACAAATTTGTGCTTGACCTTACCACGACGTTAAGTGTGAGCCAAAGTAAAAGTTGTGTCTGATTTTGAAATTTTAATTACTCGGGGAAAGGAGCAATGTTGTAGGAGCAATGGGAACTTAGGATCCCGAAAAATCGCCACAGTTTCAGATCATCTGTGTACACAAGAGCACGACTGTGCTTTGGTACCCGTTGCTTATCGTTTATAAATATTGGGTTAAATAGTTGAGGGCCAAGAGAAACTTCTGAAGTTGCGTAAATAATTCGAGGGAGGACTTAAAACAACCTTTCACACAGAAATACCATACCAATTGCTCCGAAACCCGATATCTACAATATGTACACTTAAACTCGAGTTGTCTGGTCGAAGTCAAACGGCGTTTTATCAACACCAATCATCTATCATAACAAAGTTAGCGATTTCTTTTTTTGTTCGCTAAAGTTTTGAATTTTTGACGACAACAAGGTAAATAAAATTAAGAACAGACATTATATTTGTATGACCATCGTCAATAGCTCCAACTGCTCTTGAAATTTCCCTTGACTTTTCCTCAAAACCTTCACAAGCCATTTGATGATTGTTGGAAAGTCCGGCGAGAAAGTACACAGCAAAATCAAATATCCGATGAGCAGATTTATTTTCTATTCCTGAAAGTGATTTGCTTTTGATTTGCTTTCGATTTAATTTCGTGAAACAGCTGATGACAGCTGCTCCATACAAAATGAGCAGTATGCCCAGAAAATGCAAGGAAATTAAGGTCATACGAATTGATTTCGTAAAATCAGCTTCGAAGCTGATTTCGATTTGTTTTCGTTTTAGTGTGACAGTTCTCTTAGAGAACTGCTTGACTTGGTCAAAGATGTTCATGGTGACTTATCTGCACAGCTCCCACAATTTTATTCTGCCCTTCCTCTTTGGATCTGTCAAATTGTATATGTGTGTAAATTGTATGAAAGCAAATCAATATGAAACCAGAGTCGTTCCACCAACTGCTTTGCTTTTGCTTTCACGAAAGCAAATCAAATGCAAATCAACTTTCAGGAATCCCACTCCTATTTTTTCAAAAATTATGTTGGCAGTTGGTTCATCCAGAGTCGCGCAAATAAGGATCTGCAATCTTAATTTAAATATCTCTCTCACTAACATAGTGAGGCCTTTTGTGGACACACACAGTCTACAGGCAACTAAGCGCTGTCTCGTAGTGCCCGGTTTTTGCTTTTAAGCAGGGCTGCAAACCGGTTCGGAGTTGAACAGCTCTGGAGTCGGAGTCTCCGTCATTTTTGGGAACCCGAACCGAAGCTGAACAATTCTTCTGTCCGAACCTGAACCCGAACCGCTGTAAAAACAAATCAGAAAGGGTTCGGTTCAAAAATATTTTTTTTTAGTACATATTCATAAATAATTCCAATTATGTTAATGCATTCGTGCAGGCTTAATTAGAAAGTGCTTAGAAATCCGTTCTCACATTTTAAATTCAATCCCAACTGAATCTTGGAGTCCAAGAAACCAAATATGTTTGACTTAGAATAAAAATAGCTTGCAAATAAACATATTAATTGTATAATCGTAAAAAAGAACTATTAAATAAAAGCATCATTATTTTGCACAATGATCATCTTTCTTTTCTCGGAATTTAAAGATTGATCCAAATTTCTTATGTATTAAAGCTTTGGAAAAACTATCATTGTAAAGAACTTAAAATATCTCATTTCTTGTATAGACTCTTCCTGAGGCACAAGTACCCAGCCAAAGAACCAGAATTAATAAAAATTTACTGAAATACTCTGATGTTAAATAGAAAATATCAAGACTATAAGCTTCCATTAGATATCGCGCACACTTGCATCTGAGAGATAAGCTGATGACTCACCATGATATTTAAGTCGGGAAGGGTTATTTTGTCAAGGTCAGCCTTAAATGCTGCCGTCAGTTCATCATTAAGGCACATGTGCGCGCGCGCCCTCAATGACTAAAATTTTAAAGTAATTTCCAATTTAATGTTGTCCGAATTAGCCAGAAAACAAAATTATTCCCTAACCCCGGTTCGAACCTGAACCTTGGTTTAGCGACCTCCTGAACCCGCTCCGTGAGCCCGAACCCAAACATTTTCGGAGGTTCGAACCCCGGAGTGAACCACTTTCGATTAATAGAAGGTTTGCAGCTCTGCTTTTAAGTCGCTTTGGAGTTCCCAAGCGGTTATAACAACGCTGACATGTGGTGGCACCTACTGGCTAGCAGTAGTCAGGCAACGACCGCTGAAGATTGAACTGGGAAGTTTATGAAACTGCTGTACGATCATACACCATCTATACTTATAAATCTGTTGGCCCGACTGACTGACAGATTATCAACCCACAGCCAAAACTGCTCATCCTACAGATCTAAGATTTGGTATGGACCTTCGTTTAGTTATGCATGAATGCACTAAGATAGAAAATTTGGAAAAAAGTTTGTATGAAGCACATGACATACTAAGCTGTTTTACTTAGAGCGCGAGAGAGCGTGAACGACTCTCTGAGTGACAGTATGTGCTGTGTGCGTGTATGCAGTGGCGTACGCAGGATTTTCTCAGATATATGAATTAACTGCGTCTTCATTTTTATCATGAAGCTGAACGAAAGCAAATATTATCCGATTGAAAACAACTTTACTCATTCCATGAACATTTGAAACATTTGTTTTCAAAAATTTCTTGAGACCATCTTGTTCTTATTTTAAGGTGAAGATTACTTATTTCTGAACAGTTTTTTTCCTTCTGTGTAGCAGCCAAAAAATGTACATACATATGTTGCCATAGAATAGTAACGGAACTGTGGAAACCACGGTATATTACGTTGTGGGATATCGGTTACATTACGTTATTATAAGTCGGGTTGGGTAGTTACGTTAAGTTAAAATATCATTTGATATACATACATACAATGCAAACTCATTATATTAAAGTAAGTCAAATTTGTATACAGAATTTCCACTCAGAGTCGTATTTAAAATTTAACAAAGGATAAAAATTAATAAAGTAGATATATTAAGTAAATATCGTATGTATATTCATGTAACGAGTTGTTAATCAGAAATGACATCTTAAATGAGATTGTAATTACTCCTGAAAATAAACCCCAACACTTCTTGTGTGGGTGGAACTAGCACCATTTTGATAATTCAAAAGATCGGAAAATTGCTGAATTTTTTCCCACCATTCCCATAAATACCTGAGAATCTTTATTTTTTGGAAACATATAAATGAAGAGAATTGTGTAAAAGAACTGTTAATTTTGTTTTTTTTTGATACAGTGATCAATAGCGTCACCACATATTTATAATTTATAAACAATACAACATACATAGTATAATTTTAACAAAGCCAAAACAATAAAAAGTTCCATTTCAAAAGCGCGTCATCTAAATTTGGCGCAATACGCAACGTGCTTATATTTCACGCATTACACATAAACACTCAGTATGTATAGTAATATGACTTGCTTTAACTTTTTTCACATTGCTTGTCATTTACTTTAATAACTATTCAGCTCTTACATATGTTAAAGGCATAGCGGCTTTGCTTTGCCGACAATAAAATTCTTTTTTTTTTTTGAAGAGGACGGTCTTTTAGCTCACCACAACCTACGCAACACAAAAAATACTTTAATGTTTTGTGAAATACAACCTGGCATCTAAACGTTAAACAATATAACAAGTGAAAAAACTATAAAAAAACGAATTAAGCTCATAGACGCATGAAAAAGCTAGAAAGAGCTAGAAGTTAAAGACTATATATAAAAGAAAGTTTTTTATTATGAAGTAGTTAGACCGAAATTGTTAGAGCCCAACAATTAGCCAGACTTTTTCGGAAGCTCAGTTGTTATGTATTTCCCATTATAAAAAATATACAGTGTAATATAAAACATTAAAAACTAGAGTGGCAGGTGTTTTCGTACAAAGCAAGCCTGGAAAAACAAACGGATATAAAAAAAAATACCAGGATAGTCTTTAAAAATAAAATGGCTTGTTTTGTTAGAATGAGGAGGGAGGGGAAAAAGTAAAGAGCGGTGGAAGATGAAAAGGAGGGTGAAAAAAGAGTGGTGAGCGGGTGAAGAGGGGGTGGGGAAAAAACGGGAAAGCCAATTTGAATTGAATTATATTTGAAGAGTGCTGGTTCTGTTCTGAAATTCACATTCTTCATATAATATCGCTATCCCCGAAATTAACTATCCAAAAGGTGTGCTATGGAAAATTCGAATTATTTTAAGTTGAATCAGTTCTTAAAATTCTCCGCAGCTTTGTTTATGTAGTGAGGGTAATTTTTGACCTAGAATATAAAAAAACCTGGTCTTTGGTTTTCTCTAGATTTGGATATTATGAACAAATTGGGAAAGCTTTATAATTTTATAGGCTTAAACTAAGAACATTTTTAACTTATTTTTTCAAGTATTGTTTTGTTTGAAAAATGTTTGGAGTTGACTTTAGAATTAATTACACTGCGATACAAAATTTTTGCACTTATTTTGAGAGTAAATCGGGCTGTACTTAAGACCATGACAAACAAATAGTATGACCAAAAGATATTATAATAGTTCGATATGTACTTAAAATATCCCGGACTGAAATATTTAAACTTGCAGTTGTTTTGTACCGTACTATTGACGCCGTTTGTGCTTAATTCAAGTACAAAATTCTTGCTTTTCATCTGAGTGTAGGGAATGTGTTTGGGTATTAGTCCCAGGTTGTAAGGCAGCGTGGTTTTACCGTTAGGCCACTCGGACACTGGCAGCTTCTTCTTTTTAATGTGTGTTTGATTTTCTATAAACATAATATTTTTATACCCGTTACTCGTTGAGTAAAAAGGGTATACTAAAGTCGTGCAAATGCATGTAACAGGCCGAAGGAATCATTTCCGACCATATAAGTATATATATTCTTGATCAGCATCAACAGCCGAGTCGATATAGACATGTCCGTCTATCCGTCCGTCTGTCTGTCCTGTTCCCGTCCGTCCGTCTGTCTGTATGAACACCTAGATCTCAGAGATGATAAAAGATAGAGGTTTGACATGTATGGGACAAATGCTTCTTTATCTGCACGCAGATCAAGTTTTTAACTTGACGCAAGACTTTAACTTGCGCTCTCGTTATATTTGATTAGTTGCTTTTTTGAAAGAACACTTAACTTTTTCTAAAATATTTATATTGCAAGAAGGATTCTGATGATTGATATAGATATATTCGTAAAGCCCCATACGGAGTACGACGAAAAATTCGTTTTTTTACAGTATTTTACAGTAGTACTCCGTATGGGGCTTAAGCCTTCAAACATTTAACACTTTTTCAATTTAATTTTCTGTTTTTATCTGAATTCAAATTGCTTTGTTATTTATTTTTAAAATGCCGATACACGGGATACACACATACACACAAAGGCCTTTGTGTTTTTGGCGTTTGTTGCTGATGACGAATTTTGCTACAAGCCTGCCTTTGGGATTCCCAAGCGGTTATAGCAATTTTGTCATGAGGTGACTTCTGCCAACACACCAAGTACAGGCAGAGACAGCTGATGATTGAATTGGTTTTCATGAAATAGCGTTATACTGTCAACCAGCCTCCTTTGTGGTGTTGTGCGTGTCTTGTTTTAGACAAGTTTTTGACAATATCCAAAACTTAAATGACCTAGAGCCTGCTTAAAAAGTTCTATGATTTTCAATCAAAAAGGTCACTAAAACAATCACTTTATTTTTAAAATGTTAATGTTTACCCTAAAGTTTTTCGAAGCTCTTATTTGCAGCAAACAAGAGCAGAAATAAACAACCTGTCTTGTTTGCAGCGAATAAGCCATTTACTGCTCAGCGTTGCTAAGCTATGCACTCAGTGTGTTTGATTTCAAAAGCGGATAGGCTGTGCTCAGCTCCGCTTTTTGTGTGCGTGAGTAACGAGTAAAACCTTCTGTGGCATCTGTGTGTCAACAAGGTTCACTTGATTTGCAGAGCTTCAACTATTTCGTCCGGCTGTCATCAAAAGTTATTTTCCACTTTAAGAAGAATAATGGTTCGCCATTAGAAAACTCAAGTGTTTTTTGTACAACTTTATTGGGTGTCGATAGCAGCTGCAATTGCTTCAGCTTATCCGCTTAAGGAAATCCGAAGCTGCCTTCACGTTTCCAGTTCTTTGTGCTGGTAACGCGTGTCCCTGATCTCTTTTTTGTACATTGCAGTGCTTTGGTCAGGCGATTCTGCTTACAACACATTTGGCAGCATCAAATTCCCACTCCCACCCACTGCCCACACTACTCCCAACTTTTTATCAATTTGGTTCCGGGCTGTGGCTTTGCAGCTTCGCTCGCCACCTCCTGATTTTTTTGCTGGTGCAGGCCTGGCAATTGCCACAAGCCAGCGGCAGCGGCTGTGGCTGGCCACACATGTGCCTGCCCGGTGGTGCTCGACCAGTGCGTGGCCAAAGCTTTATTAGGTTGGTTCCCGGGTGCTGGTCGGATTTGGTTGCCTGCTGTTTTGCGTGTGCCTTTTAATTTATTTATCACAGGCCGCAGTCGCCACCGCATTTTTTGCATCGTTTTTGCGCCGTCTGGCTGCCCATGGCCATGGCCTGGCAATTTGGTGGCGTTTGGTTTATGCATCGGCCCCGCAGTAACGGGGCTTACGTGCGTTTTTGTTTTCAAAAAATGCATAACGGTCGTCTGCGTATCCAGCCAAGTGTCGCCTGTGAAGCACCGGGCGCGGTCGAATTGCCAAAGCATTGAAGGAGCATATGTGCCGGAGTGTGTTTAGAAATGCATTAGAAAGCAAACACAAACACGAGCTGTAGCCTACTCTTGGGCAGGCAGAGCTGTAGAACAGAGTTATCTAGCCGTAGCCCCCTGAGGGCCGAATGCTTGCCGAAGTCAAGGTCTCAAACTCAATCCCTTTCGCAGCATGTACACATTTTTTGTCCTCGCTTTTAGGATAACCCTGCTGTAATGTTGGACATTGATCGAAGATTAAAACCTTCGCATGTCTGATGACAGGGATAAAAAGGAACCGGATTAGGCTAATGTTTGGGCCGAACACCCTGTGATATTTTATAGTGGATTATCGACTGGAAAAAGTCATTACTCAAAATGTCTCCGGAATCGTTTCCATCTGACCTCACCACACACTTAAAACCGCCGACGAGCCTGCCAATTACATTAACCTGTGCAACCTCATCATTATCATCATTACCATCAGGGTCATCGTTTGGAAGTGGTAGTTGGGTACCAAGTGTGACCCATAAATAAGATTCTTCATAAACTAAACGTGAGCTCATTTGTCCTTCACCAGCCGATGATGAAGACACAGGGCCAATACATCTGTATGTGTGTGCGCAAGGGGATGTATTGTGACTGAGTGCCCATAATAAATCCTTAATAATTTATATAGAGAGTGTCAACCGCATTACTGAAAATAAGTAGGTGTAGGCGTAGCCGCAAGACGAAGCAAATGCGAAATTTGTTCAAATATTTGTCGCAATCAAAAATCTAACAAATATAAAAATCAATGCAAGACAACTTAAGTACATCGTAGCTTATATATATTGATTCGCGTTGTCCTATTTACAACTGAAACCAATATCATTTGATTTGCATCCATATAAACTTAAAAAGTATAAAATTAAAATTTTGGGTATTCATTTGATCTTTAGAATGTTAATTTGATGCTCAAATATAGAGTTTAAAACTGTAACTAAAACCGTAACCTTTAAGTTTTAGAGACAGATTAGTAACTAAAACCGTAACCGGAGAAAGTGGTTTCTTATAACCGTAACCCTTTATTAACATAACCGGTTATCAAAAAAGGAAACAGAAACGAATATATGGGCTCATTTTGCTTATTCCTTTTTTTATACTTTGTACCGAGGGTACATGGAGTATATTAAGTTTGTGCAAAAGTATGTAACAGAGAGAAGGAATCATTTCCGACCATGTCCGTCTGTTTGTCCGTCTGTCCGTCCGTCCGTATGAACATTTTTTGCCACGCCCCCTCCCTTTTGAAAAAACGTCATATCGTCCACAGTTTTGTAGATACCTTCTAGAGATAGTTAGAAATTGTCGAAATGTATCGAATTGCTGAAGAAATGATTAAGATCGGATGAGCGGTTCTTAAGTTATGAGCAAAAAAGTGAACCAAGCACCCCCGCCAACCCCCCTCCCACCCTTTCACAACCAACACCGCACAGTCTTAGAGAGAGAGAGAGAGAGAGAGCGAGAGAGAGAGAGAGACAGAGATAGAGAGAGACACAGCAGCAGCACTGGATTCAGCTCATACTCCAGGTACAGAGTATTTTATAGTCGGGCTTGACCGACTTTCTCACTTGTTTGTGTATGTAGGATGCATATCTGTGCAAAAAAGGCATAGAAAAAAAAAATTTGAGAAAAAATTAATTTTAGGGTCTGCGATTTGAATTCAAAGTTTATCACTCATACGTACTGTTGCCCTTGCCTAAATGTTTAATTTTTAAATAGTTGGCGTAGACTTGGTTTGAAGTCATAACATTTGACAAAAAGGTACCATGAGCATTGAAAAAATTGTTTTTTATATGACCAAGACTTTACTGCGATGTTCACTTCTAGATAAAAGCAAGTTTTAGCCGTACACCAAGAGACTATAAAGATATCTTTGAAGTAAGGCCCACACGAACGGAACTGAAGTGCTGCGCATCACGACTGCAGCCGATCCTGCGCATATTCTATTTTTACTGTGCTGCTTATACATAAATAGACTATCGTTCATTTGATAATTCCCATTCTTTGAGGATCTAAAACGAGAAGGCCAAGCTAACTTCGTCTTTGCCGAAGTTTTAATACCCTTGCAAATGTTATAATACAACAGAGTTTACGAACTTCAGCATTAAAACAAACCATTTTTCTGATAAAAGCCACTTTTCGACCGAGAGTTTCTATGGCAGCTATAAGATATAGTCATCCGCTTTTGACCAAATCTTCCAAATCTGTGTAAAAGCGTATAAAACTAATAATTGGAGAAGCGGAAGGCGTTTATATTAAAAACAAAAAAGTTTTCCTACAAAAACCCACTTTTCGACCGATAGTTCCTACGGCAGCTATAAGATATAGTCATCCGATTTTGACCAAATCTTCCAAATCTGTGTAAAAGCGTATAAAGCTAATAATTGGCGAAGCCGAAGGCGTTTACATTAAAAACAAAAAAGTTTTCTCACAAAGACCCACTTTTCGACCGATAGTTCCTATGGCAGCTATAAGATATAGTCATCCGATTTTAACCAAAACTTCTAAATCTGTGTAAAAGCGTATAAAACTAATAATTGGAGAAGCGGAAGGCGTTTACATTAAAAACAAAAAGTCCACAAAAACCCACTTTCGACCGATAGTTCCTATGGCAGCTATAAGATATAGTCATCCGATTTTAACCAAAACTTCTAAATCTGTGTAAAAGCGTATAAAACTAATAATTGGAGAAGCGGAAGGCGTTTACATTAAAAACAAAAAAGTTTTCTTACAAAAACCCTTTTCGACCGATAGTTCCTATGGCAGCTATAAGATATAGTCTTCCGATCCGGTCGGTTCCGACATATTAGCAGTATGCAGTAAAAAGAAGACTCTGTGCAAAGTTTCAGCTCAATAGCTTTAAAATTGAGAGACTAGTTTGCGTAGAAACAGACAGACGGACGGACAAATCTCAATCGACTCAGCTCGTCGCCCTGATCAAGAATATATATAGTTTATAGGGTCGGAAATGAATATTTCTATGCGTTGCAAACTTCTGGGCAAAATTATAGTACCCTTTGCAAGGGTATAAAAATGCGGATTACTATACTGCTGTGGATAAAAAATTCCTGGTATTTGTATATAAATTAAGAAGACAAAGCAAAGTTTTTCCAGTTTTAAAATCATGCTGCAAAGTTCTTTTCCGGTATAGTCTTTAAATCTTACTTCGTTCCGGGCTCAGGCTCTCTTTCATTGATTCAAAACGGGATCCACGGAGCGGTCTCTTGAGTTTAGCGAATTGCCCATGGTACTGCAAATGGTCACTCAAAATGGTTTGCATGGTAGTATCTGACTAGAATGTCCTCGCGTTCATGCGTACATGGCCTTGCTCTTAGACCATGCTGATTCCAACCTGCGAGCCACACTAGTCGCACTTTCCGAAATGAACAGTCTTAACAATTTAGTATAAGAGCGTGGATAAAACATAGCTCGCTTCGTCAAAATTTGGTTTTAGTCTACCGACCAAAAATACATTTGATTCCTGCTCCATTTTTATGCGTTGCTCGATTAAATTCTAATTTGACAACTTTTAAAATGATACTGAGAATTCGTCGACAAAATTTCGATTCGGTGAACGTGTCGTATACGTAATATTTGTAGAAAATTCGAAGGCTTTTCGCAGAGGTTAAAACATGATCTACATTTTTTTGATTTTTTAATTTATTATGTACAGTGTACATTGCACACCCTAAAAGTAATCGTTATAATGGTATCAGTTAACTTTTTTATCGGCGTCCACCCTAATGTACATAATCGTCTACGTCTAAAACTGAATTTGGCTCGCCTAAGAGACTGTCTAGATAATTGATGGTCGTTGGTCATGGTCTCACCTCCCTATCTGATATCTTACATGAGCAGTAGATGGGACCTCCTGAGAATAAATTTTTAAGGTCATGGTCTCACCCCCTATCTGATTCTTTTAAGTGTATTAATATGCGAACAACAAAAAAAAAAACAACAAAAAAGTTAAATAAAGACGAGTTTTAATGGGCGCGTATAGGCTCTAAAGTTTTTGTGAATAACTTATAAGCAGTGGAGCCTACTTTCATATATAAATAGTCGGCGTTGATTTACATTGAATATTTATTCAAATTTTGTGGTTGATAGTGTTTTTTATACTGCGGTTTTTGCCAGCCCGAGGTCTGTGTTTTTAACGTAGCGACAAATCTTCAGGAAATTTTTAGATCAGTTTAAAAGTTAGCAAATTTTGAAGACCCCCGTGTTAATGAAAATGATAAACTAAACAGTTACAAAATTGTGTAATTTTTTTTGTCATTTTGTAGAGCTTTTGATCTTTACATAATCTCATATAATGTAAAAAAAGAAAAAGCATAAAAAACTGCCCCCACTCGATCAGAACCAAATTTAAATATGTTGTTACCATCAATGAGAAACTCACATAGAGTTATGAGGTGTAAAGTAAAACAAAAACTCGTTTTTCTTAAGAACCGCTTAACCGATTTGAATGCGTTAAAAATATGTTATAAGTGTCCACCACAGAATTCAGAAAATTATTTTTGCACATTATTATTACCAATTCTTAGGCACAAAAAATATTATTAAAATTTTCAAATAATTTTTTCGCGGTGTAAATCGATTTCAACTCTTATAGTTTTTTGCTGGTTTTTTCAATAAGAAATCCTTAACAATGTAAAATTTTTGCACGGTCATCAGGAATCATCTTCATAGTGAATGCCAGTAAAACATGTGAACAGTTTTACAAATATATTTTATAATACTGAGCACACTGTAACTACTCACACAGAATTGACAGAAAATTTCCCCTTTTCCCCTTTTTAAGTTGATTTACAATGTGCCTAATATGTATTAAATATATATAAAAATTCCTAATTTAACGTTTAATAGTATTTCACCATGAGGTACACTTGGGATGTGTTTGCAAAAATTATATGTTGTTAGGGACCTCTTGATGAAAAAACCAGCAAAAAACTGTCGATGTCGCAAAAGGCTAACACCGTAAAAGAATTATTTGAAAACTTCAATAATTTTTTTTGGGCCAAAGAATTGGCAATAAAAATGTGCAAAAATTATTTTTTGCATTGGTCTGTCGATACTTACAACATATATTAAACCCATCCAAATCGGTTAAGCGGTTCTTAAGATAAACGACTATTTTGATTTATCTTTCCGCCCTCATAACTCTACCCAATAGCGATTAGAAGACTACAAATTTAGGAGAGTGAGTTTCTCATTGATGGTAACAACATATTTAAATTTGGTTCTGATCGGAGTGGGGGCAGTTTTTGTATGCTTATTCTGCTATGCCCTTTAGCAATTTTTATATACCGTTTGACTTACACCTCCTACATACCCGTCTATTTGCCCATCTATCATCCCTGTTCCTTATTCCGAAAACTAGTGGAATTGTCGCAAATCGAACTAATTGCTGTCCTGAATTTCGCAAATCAAAGTCGTTTGATGAGCAGAAGAGCAAGCGGAATTAAAAATAATTGATATTGAAGACTTAAGGGGCTATTCTTCATGTCGAGGCTGTTTTTGAACCTTTTTTGGAGAAAATCTTATTTAAATCCGCAGCGTTTTTCCAATTATGTTTTTTTTTTGTTATTTAAACAGATTAAACTAACAAAAAAAAATTTTACTGCTTCGATAAGAGGGCTGTTCAAAAAGTTCTAAGCCGTCAAAGTGGGGAGTCCAAAGAAAAGGTGTAGTGCTGGCGGCCACGATCTCTGCCCTCCAGGTTGTGTGCAAAAAAAACTAAATATGGGGCTGTAAATAATATATATGGTTTTCTGGTCTGAACCTCGAACAAAATTTTGGGATTTTTTTTTGGCGGCCAATGATAAATTTAATTTCGATTTTGGGCACTTTTTTGTAGCTTTGTATAAAAAAAAAGGAAAAAATTTATTAAAATTATGATTGAGAGTCAGACTAGAATGGTGACAGTTCTGCGTCGATTTCACTTTAATTCATCAAAATTGGTTTAGTGTAACTAAAGAAGATTGGCCGCCAGTTCGAAAAATGTGGTTTCGAAATAAAGGCGCACTTAGTAAAATGGAACTCTAAAAGTGAAACCGTCTAGGAACAAAACTTTCAGTACAACCTCCTTTTTGAGGTCCCGCAAACTTCAAATAAGTTTATTTCAACAGATTTTATAATAACAATTATTGGCGCTTATTCATATGCTATAAAGGATCATTTTAAATTTAAGTTCACTTGTTGTCACAGCGCCGTGCTAGTGTGTCTTGGCGTCGGCTAGCAAAATGCCATAACGAATTTGACAAATGCCTTCAGTGTACCGAAACTCCCATGAACGGATCAGCTTGATATCAGTACCCAAGCAAGTAGGCTACATAAATTGAATTTGGTGAAAACTCGTTACCTTTCAGTTCATGCCCCATGCCCCAGTTTAATACTCTGGGGTATAAAAATACCAAAAAGAATGAATGAATGCTGCTTGTGCAAGAAATGGCAAATGCGACCCACTACGCCCACCGCCCCTTTGAGCGGACAAGCATTTCGAGCCATTTCATAACTCAAAGTGACAAGCGGACAACAACGCAGTCAATTTATATTATGAGCATGGCCACGGGGACATGGCAATCGAAATGGACAGATGAGAGCGCGGATAATGATAACAGCGGCAACAGCAACAACTGCGGCAGCAACAACAACGATTGGCATGCACAAAAGGAATTCAATAAAGTGTTAAGTGGGGGATGGGTGGGCGGGTAGCATTCCCAAGATGCTTTTACGTCACTTGAACGGCGATTGGGGAAACGCAGAATTGGGGGAACGGGACAACCAATTGACGATTTGTGCATATAACATTATTATAATGACATCATCCAGGCCAGGGAGGCGAACAAAAGTGAAAAGGAAATGTGCAAAACGAGTAGAGGGAGAATCTTGGGAGTGCCGGCCAAGTCGGTCGCATGCAGAAAATAATAAGAAAATTCCTGTTCGCTTCGGCATGTGTTCATCATGGTCGTTCACTTACTCTAAACTATGCACAGTCCTCCCCCATCCCTCCCGCTGCCAGTGCCGGCATGCCACAAGCGTAGCGTCAAAATGGCATTTCAAGTTCAAGTGTTCGAACAAACTTTTTGATTAGGATCACCGAACTTAGGAGCAGTCAAGCAAATTGCAATAAACTTTGAGTTTATTAAATTTACAGGTGTGCATAAGGGTGTGCGGGAAAAAAAAACGTGAGTCGGTTAAGGTGAAATCTGTAAAATCCCAGCAAGCATTTTCATCAAGGAAGCCAAAAATGCTACTCTTCCGGCAGGGAACTTTTGGAAAGTGGTCAAGTGATTCTTAAATCACTTGAATGGTTTTATCCTGAAAATACTGGGAATAGGCTAACATCTCCTTACAGATATTATTCTAAAGTCTTTTGTAAGAGAAGACTTAAGCTCTTTTAAACGACCTGATCATTGATGAGTTTTCAGCAGACCTAAACTCATCTGAGCAACTTGATTTCGCTTTGACACAGACCTTTAAAGTTCCGATGAGCTAGTTACAGATCCATTGGTTCATCGGAATCACTTTGTTCTTATGAACATTGTGACGTTGCTTTCTTTAGGTAAAAGAGGAGGAATAAAGAGCGAAATGAATAGAGAAGCGTAAAAATTATAGCTAACATCCTAGCAAGTAAAATGCAAGATGCAAAAAAACTATGGAAGCGAAAAAAAATATATACAAAACAAGTGAGAAAGTCGGTCAAGCCTGACTATAACATACTCTGTACCTGGAGTAAAAGCTGAATACAATGCAGGTGCTGCGCTCATCTCATAGTCTCTCTCTCTCTCTCTCTCTAAGATTGTGCGGTGTTAGTTGAGAATGGGTGGGAGGGGGTGGGGCGAGGGAGATTTACTTTTTTGCTCATAGCTTGAGAACCGCTGATCCGATCTTTATCATTTCTTCGGCAAATCGATACATTTTGCTAATTACTAACTATCTCTAGAAGGTACGAAACGTTTATCTTTGCGAGGGAGATTTACTTTTTTGCTCATAGCTTGAGAACCGCTGATCCGATCTTTATCATTTCTTCATCAAATCGATACATTTTGCTAATTACTAACTATCTCTAGAAGGTACGAAACGTTTATCTTCAAAGCTGTAGGAGATATAAAATTTTTTTCCGAATTGCGGGGGCGGGAGGGGGCGTGGCAAAAATTGAAAATTAACTTGATCTGCCTGCAAGTAAAGGAACAACTGTCCCATACATATCAAACCTCTATGTCGTACCATCTCCGAGATCTGTTTGTTCATACGGACGGACAGACAGACGGACGGACGGACAGACGGACATGGCTATATCGACTCGGTTGAGTCGACATGATCAAGAATATATATACTTTATACAGTCGGAATTGATTCCTTCTCCCTGTTACATACTTTTGCACAAACTTAATATACTCTACGTATGTACCTTTGGTACAGAGTATAAAAATGCATATCGTCAGCCAGAAAGTAGCCACGCCAACACACTGCAATTAGGTCACACTGTAGTTCGTCAGATGCCACTCAGAGTTGTGCTCAGGTCAAATAGAGCAGGGCTATTTCGCCTGATCGCTCATCTGAGTAGCTTTATGTCTACTCAGACGCCTTTTTACACGGTCTGACATAAAAAATTAGCTGAGTGCTCAGGTCGTGTAAATAGAGTATAAGCAATTCTTGTATTATGGATAGAAATTAAATCTCTTCTCAGGCTATGAAATTGTTTATTTTGGGAATAAAAATGCATTTCTCCCTAAACATAGGAAAAAAAGTTTCTTCGGAGATACCGAAAAGAGTTTGTTAAGTGGATTTTTGTCATAGTTATTTACTTAAGTTGACTAACTTTTCTCACCTTATCAATTGCATATATCTTTGCATATATCTTTGCAAACTGTGGAGAAGGTGATAGTTGGCCGACTATATTCCAAATTATATCTATACGAGTGTGTATTAAAGGCTTGGTCGTGATTCTAAATGATTTTGGTGCAAAACCTGAATCTGTTTTTGAAAATGGTGTAGATTTTCGGTAATTAAAGCTTGCGTGAATAAATGAATAACTATTTTCAACCTTTACTTCTGTTTTTACTTTTTAAGCTTAGATATACCATTTTGAGTTCATGTGCCAGATGAGATATTATTTTGTACAATTTTTTTTTGTGCACTGGGTGTTGTTGAATATTTACATAAAAATACTCTACAAATTACTAGCCTTTGTAAACATACTAAATGAGGCCAGCACACATCATGCATTACAACAGCCTACAAGTATAAAGCATTTTCGCTACACTTTGTGTACAGAGTTTTCATACGGAGTTTGTCAAGTCTTCGATGCTTCGCTCATTAAAAATTCGAAATGCGTTCGTATGTTTGTCCGTTTGTTGGCATTTTTCATGCATTCACACACCAACATATGCTTCCCCCAACCACCACACAGAAATGTATTTACATATAGAATTGTTTTAGATGTGAGAGTTTTTTGATAACGTTTGTGCTCGTATTGAGTCCAATATTCTCGTTTTTTTTCCTTTGTGTAATTATTTTCGAATTTTTAAAATAAATTCGGGTTGTAGGGTCCACTGAATAATCTTCTTTCTGAAAAACTTTAGCAACTTGTATTTTTAATAATACCCTAACTTGTTCGTCTGGGACTCGCGCTCAGGACCTCAGGGGACTGAACACACGGCAGGGCAACTCAACTCGCTCCACCATCAACACACGTGACGTTGCTACCAGTCACAGTAAAAGCAGCAATCATACAAAAAGCTAATGCTTAGACCGTCCCCTTAAAACGTTAAGGCTGTGAGTCCCGGACGGGCGGGTTGCATTGCATTGTTGTGACTGGCGCAATAATTTAAAAGTATATTGTACTTCTAGCGTCAGGATGTATTGCCAATTAAACAAACAAACAACCTTACATTGCTTTAAACCTTTTTGAGAGGGTATATTAAAATTGTCCGGATATTTGTGACGCACAGAAGAAAGCATCTCCAACTACATAAAGTATATATATTTTCTTGATCAGCGTGACGAGCTGAGTTGATATAGCCATGTCGGTCCGTCCGTCAGTTTTAAAGCTATCTTAACCAAACTTACCAGGAAGTCTTTTGGTACAAACACGCTGTACATTAAACCGTACCTGCCCTATATGAAACGTAATAATTTATCTAGTTCTTTGCACAACATGGCTCAAAATATTCTGTATATTTTGTAGGGGATTTATAAAAAAATTAAAATCAGATATTTTGAGACGGCACCAAATTGATGATTATTGCTGATTTTGGCATCTCCTTATTGCCGTCAAACTACAAAAATATAGAAAGGAACAAGTGAAAAAGTCGGTCAAGCCCGACTATAACATCCTCTGTACCTGGAGTAGAAGCTGAATGCAGTGCTGGTGCTGCGCTCATCTCTAAGTTTCTCTCTTTCTCTCTCTCGCTCTCTCTAAGATTGTGCGGTGTTGGTTGTGAAAGGATGGGAGGGGGTGGAGCGGGGAGTCTTATTTACTCATAACTTGGAACCCGGTCATCCGATCTTGATCATTCCTCGACCCACCAACTAAAGTCCGATCGCTGCCAAACTTTTTATTATATATATTGGGACCAAACCGAAACTTCTTCCGCCCGGGCAAGAGCAAAAATCAGAGTGTCGTATAAATTAATTTATCACAAAAAAAAAACACAAAAAAAAAGAAAAATTTGTGTTTTGATTTGATTTTGACCAAGTTTACGCTTTAAATATCCAACAAAAATATTTCAAATGTTGCTATGATATTCCGCTAAAAGTATTTAAAGAGAATTACCACTTAAACGAAAACTAAAAATTTTGAGAGACTAAATTTGAAACTCATTATTAAAAAAAAAAAAAATTTGAAAAATGGGCCGATTTTATATGATTCTGACCAAGTTTGCGCTCAAAATACCCAACAAAAATTTTTTTTTTAATTTTGCAGATTTAATCCGTATCTCATCCCATATATTGGTAGTACAATTAAAATTTTTGGTTTTTGGGGCGAGAGCGCGTTCACTAAATGTAGTCCGATCGCTGCCAAACTTTTTATTACATCTATTGAGAGCAAAACGATAGTTTTGCCGCCCGGGTAAAAGCAAAAATCAGAATCTCATATATATTAAAAATTCTTCGAAAAGAATACCAAAAAAATAATTTGAAAAATTTATTATTAAATTCGAAACTCATCCTCCTCATTTTCCATATATTTCAAATTTTCGATTTTCAGGGCGAGCGCGCGTCCTCTAAATGAAGTCCAATCGCTGAGAAACTTTTTTCATATCTATTGGGACCAAAACTAATCTTTTTCCGCCCGGTGTTTTGAAATCAAAAAAAAAAGTTAATATAAGGCCAGTCTACTATGTACCTTTGGTACAGAGTATAATAAACTAGAGTGATGTTGGAACTTTTAAAGCCTTGGCAAGACCATCAAAACTCAATATAAATGATTTAGCATTTTTGCTAAGTTCTCTATAATACATACTAAATTTTTTGAGCCATGTTCTTCACATGTTGAAAATCGTATGGAGAAAAGTCCGGTCTACTGTACATTTTTTGAAACCGGCCGTATCGGATGGCTATATCATATAGCTGCCATAGGAACGATCGCTCGGAAAAGTAGTTCTAGTGAGGAAAACTTTTTTGTTTTTCATGCAAACCTCTCCGAACCGTATAACATCTCCGTATTTATAAGTTTTCTTTGCTTTCTCATAGTTCCACCAAGATTTATGAAAATCGGACTACTATATAGTATAGCTAACATACAAAAGATAGATTTGAAAAAAAGTCTCAGTAAGAAAATCAACATTTTTTATACCCTTGGAGAGGGTATATTAAAATTGTCCGGATGTTTGTAACGCATAGAAGGAAGCATCTCCGACCACATAAAGTATATATATTCTTGATCAGCATGCCGAGCTGAGTTGATATAGCCATGTCCGTCTGTCCGTCTGTTCGTCTGTCCGTCCGTCTGTCCGTCCGTCTGTCCGTCCGTCTGTTTCTATGCTATCTCCTCCGTCAGTTTTAAAGCTATCGTAACCAAACTTTGCACGAAGTCTTTTGGTATAAATACGCTGCACATTTGTCGGAACCGGCCGGATCGGATGACTATAGCATATAGCTGCCATAGGAACGATCAGTTGAAAAACTAGTTTTAGTGAGAAAAACTTTTTTGTTTTTAATGGTATCGCTCCCAACGCTCGTATTTATAAGTTTTTAATGATTTCACATAATTTCACCAAGCCTTGTCGAAATCGGACAACTATATAGTATAGCTGCCATACAAAAGTTAGGTCTGAAAAAAAGTCTTAGTGAGAAAAACTTTTTTGTTTTCAATGTTATCGCTCCCAACGCCCGTATTAATAAGTTTTCAATGATTTCACATCATTTCACCAAAATTTTTCGAAATCGGACTACTATATAGTATAGCTGCCATACAAAAGTAAGGTCTGAAAAAAAGTCTTAGGGCCGTTTTCTCATGTTGCTGTTTTTGCAAATCTAGGTGGATTTCTTACACATACATGCAACGAAATGCAGCAAATCCACCTAGATTTGCAAAAACAGCAACATGAGAAAACGGCCCTTAGTGAGAAAAACTTTTTTGTTTTCAATGTTATCGCTCCCAACGCCCGTATTAATAAGTTTTCAATGATTTTACATCATTTCACCAAAATTTTTCGAAATCGGACCACTATATAGTATAACTGCCATACAAACTGTCAGGCACATATCAAGCTCCAAGGGTATATAAACTTCGGTCGAGCCGAAGTTAGCTTGCCTCTATTTTTTTTCAATGCTATCGCATCCAAGCTTGTTATGCTACCACAAAATTGTGTCAAGTCTGATCCAAATCGGATGACTGAAAAAAATAGCTGTCATAGGAACAATCAATCGAAAAATTAGTTCGATTGATCAAAATCGGATGAATATATCGTTTAGCTGCCATATAACAAACTTGCAGGCATACATGCAAGGGTATATAAACTTCGGTCGAACCGAAGTTAGCTCTTTTTTTATTATTTGTGTTATCTTTTATAGATTTCAACGCAGCCTTCGATACCGTCAACCGTAGAAGTTTACTGCTAAAGCTAAGCCTCTTGGGAGTATCTACGCGTTTCATAAATATGGTTTCAAGCCTGTACGAAGAAAACACTTTTGCTGTTTGGGATGGACGAGAGCTTTCACACAAATTTCCAGCTAATGAAGCTACTGCTAGATCAATAATGTGCTATGCATCTCAAATCTGGGGACACTGCCAATATGAGGAGGTGGAGCGTCTGCAGAGATTATTTATTAAACGCTTATTTAAAGTACCCCGCTCCACGCCAAACTCTGCACTCCACCTAGAAACTGGCCTGCCCTCCCTATTCTCGTACTGTTTGCAAAACCACTTCACATACATTCGGAAAGTCATGGATATGCCAAACTGTAGATTGGTAAAAATAGTCACTGCTAAGATGCTGGCAGAAAAGTCCCAAGTTTTTGACAATTGGCAGTCCTTATATGAGGATCATGATGTACCCATTTACCTTCAATGCATCGGATCATGGAAAAAATCTCACCAGTTGTTGTTGGAGAAAGTTGTAAACAGAGAAAGAGACTTATTTCTAAGCCAAGCCAGGCAAAGTGTGGTACGAAACACCTACAAAAAACTGGAGCTAAATCTGAACACTTTAAACTATTTTCATGACCGGTATGACACTCACGCCATCTCTCTGATCTGTAGGGCTCGCTGTGAGATGCTTAGCCTCAACTACAGGCCACACTGGAGCACTGATAACACAGATTGTAGTCTCTGTAATCTGCACGCAACGGAAGACGTCATGCATCTGCTTGGGGTATGCCCAATTTTAACGGAAATACCAAGTGCCCATCTGGGAAGCCGTTTCCTATCGGAAGCAGACGTAATAAACTGGCTAAATGGCAAGAACTGGACAGCGCTATCCTCCTTTTTACAACAGACTCTAAAATATAGGACCGCAATTATAAATGAATATCTGTAACTTTTCCAAAATCGAATTATGTATCTTTTCTTTATCTTGTCTTGGTCAATGCAAAAATCGAATACTGTGTTCTTTGTTTAAAACTATTGTTTTTACTATTTAACTAAAACAATGTAAAAAAAACCTCAAATGTTATGGCTGACGGTTTAAAACCAAGTCACAATTTATATAAATAAATACCATACTACTACTACTACTACTACTACTACTACTTAACAAAATAAGGACCGATTTATTTTCTTCCAGACAACTATTATGTGTCAGATGGACTTACCATTTGCTCTGTTATTTGTTAGTTTCTGCAACAGATAGCTCTAAACATGTACAGCTAAATTAGCAGAAAGTGCAAAGATTCGGGAATTAATTAAACAGCACATGCCAAAACATATCTTGTGTTGATACCTCACAGCTGTTGTGATGTATATCAGAATTCTTCATGAATTACTTTTCTAAGTTAATCAAAGTATCGGTGATCGATCAATAAATAAAATGAAAGCTTTTTCAAACATGAAAAATTGAAAATTGAGTTTTAAATTTAAGTAAAAAAGATAATACCTATTTTATTTAGTTTATGCAAATAGCTTAACTCTCTTCTGGACGATAAAAGATAAGTAGCACTTCAAAATGTTTGAGGGGATCAAAACAATTGAATTTCCCAAGGAAATGCCCCAATATGTAGGCAATATTAAATTCAATTTTTACTTTTCTTCAAACACAACTGGAATTGGCCTATCGAAATTGGGCTCAGTTCTGACCAAATTCCATTTCAATGCATTGCATCCACTTCTCGCGGAACTCGTTGCCCGCGTGATTGTATGTGCGAAATGGTAAGCAGGAAAAGCATAACAATGAAACCAATTTGTTGTTCTCTATTACCATCATCACGTTGCTGTTACCACTTTAGAGCTGCCCACCCGCCCCCCTGTCGGCCTATGTGGGCGGTAAAGGCAAACACACTCACAAGGCTCCGACTACAGTTACAGTGTTTGTTCTGCTTCCCGGCCCGAAGTGAGACATATGTATGTACTGTAACAAATCAATTTTAGTGCCACCCACAGCAGGGGCGCAGGCACAACATCAACTTCAACTCGTTTGGTCCATATTACTTCCGCTGAACTTGGTTGAACTGCTTGGTTTGGCCCAGACAGCAGACGACAGCCACGGAAAGCGAAATTCATCAGGCCCCCCAAACCAAATGGACACGGACTGGATAACCCAGCCAGAAGCCCACCACTGCTGTCACTTTTGATTGTAATCGAGTGTTTTTACTGTCGCCCGCGCCGCCACCCGCGCCCGCCTGCTGCTCCTCTGCACTGTCAAACAATTTGATATACTTGGCGAACTGCGGTTGGTGCTGGAGCTGCTGCGGCTGTTGCCCACAGCCCCAATCCACTCGCAAAGCCACGTCCTCGATCTCAGTTGTGTGTTTGCCAATTGGATTTGACATTTTATTGGGTTTTCTTTCTCGTTACTGCCGCTCCACTGGCTGGCCGATTGTTGTTGTAGCTGTAATTGATGTGCTGCCGCCTGGTCCAAGTCGCTAGCAGCATAAATCCATGGCCAGGATTGCGGCCGGAGTGGAAATAGAAGCGAGAGTTGCTCACTCAATGAGTGGGTGAGTGGTTTAGTGGGCCAGGTAGATAGGAATCGCGTGTTTTGCTTTTATTTGGGTAATTAATACAAAGCAACTTGATTATCCTGCCAATGTAAGGCAAATCCCAACTTCCGACCACCAGCGACTTGTAACTTGCAACTGGAGCCGCTGTTTTAATTAAAACATTAATTTTGAGTGTCAGGCGAGAGCATGTCATAAATAAGGAAGCAGTGTGGACAGCTGAAGCGGAAAAAGAATGTTTCTGTTTTCCTTGGCAAGAAAGAACTAACCAGGAAAGTAACCTTAAGCTCAAGCGCATCTAAGGCTTTGCTTAAGCTTGATTGCATTAATCTTTGATCAAGTTCAGCTCCAACTTGGATGAAGCTGAACACGAATACAGCTGAATCTTAACTGAACCTAAGACTTATTTTGAATTTTCCTCAAACCTACTACAAAGTTTGGTTCACACTGTAATGTGTACATACGTCATTTCAACACATTACAAACTAAAACTAAAAAAAATCATTCTAGAAAAGAAGGTGGCAGGCAAAAATTGTACGATATTTACAACGTCTGAATTCTTTTGAATGTTATTTAAGTTATGTACAAAAGAATGTTAGCTCTTCTGCCTTTAAATGTGCATACACTTTCGGAGAATACTATAGTCGGGTTTGACTGACTTTCCTACTGGTGGGATTGATATAATAATATTTGTTAAAATTGTTGTGGTGTTCTATTTTCTGGTGTTTAAATTGTACTGTATTAAAATTTGGCAATGTTTAATTGCTTTGTGATGGAATAGATTACGTCGAAATTGTAAATGTTTGAAATACCTTATGTTATGATTGTGCTGTTTTTAATTTGTTCGTAGTTTGTGTTAAATTGACTTGTAGAAATTGTTTTATGTTGAAAAGTCTATGGCTAACTTAAGTATGATTTAACTAATAATATTGAAATTATGATACTCTCGTTAATCTATACGTATTAATCTATCAGTCCGACTGACTGACGTACTGACTGACATATAATCAACCCACAGCCGAAACTGCTTATCCTAGAGATCCAAGGGGCAATTATGTTAAAAAAAAATAAATATGAAAAAAAAAGTACTAGATTGTCGATGTGTACTATGAAAATCGCTCATAACTTCGTCAAACGGTATCCAAATTCATTAGGACAACAACCATTCAACGGATAATTAAATGGACTTTTATTACAAGCTTTAAAGAAAAATTTCATAGAACACAGAGGAACAAAATTCAACTTTTTTTTTTGCCTGGGACTGGGACCAATAAATTGTGAAACTAGAGGCATCAAGTAGCAACACCTCATACCCAGTTTTTCTGGTCCACGTCAAGTTCGCGTTTAATGGGCACATTTATACTAGCAACACACAGTTACAACATCTGTTGCTGGTTAAAAAAATATGAGAGCTAAAATTTTAGAAAATTCACCAAAGTTAGAGGGGGTCACCACCATTGTTATACTAAATTCCCACTGCCAATGGATAAGCGGTTAGTACCCCGCCCATAGAGGTCTAACTTAAAAAGTGGAATTAATGGAAAACCACTCGATAGAATTTTGTTAGATTTTAAACATATTGAGATACTGACCAGTTAAATGTGTCCTTAAGAGATGGTAACATGCATCGAAAAACCGCGATGGTGGGTACCACATTTGGCAGCACCTATCATCGAGGCAATATAGGCCATAAACAACAGATAAAAATAGACCGAACTGCGTTTTCAATTTTACCAACGAATCCATGGTTCGCGGTTTATAGTCATTTTTGTACCAGCAATTGCCTTAGAACAACATTGACCATTAAGGGCACTTCCCTTGACTTTAAAATTATATTTTTATTCATACATGTAAAAAACATTCCTTACAATATGAAAATGCATCAATGTGATTGGCTTATGATATAGCGGTTCGCTAATAAGTCTAACAGTGTTTGAAGAAATTTTATTCTACCTAGACTACTCTATATGTCCTCATAAAAATTTCTTTCTAATTATTATATTCATTAGCTAGCAAAGGCATACCGCCGAAATTAAGATCTCTCTGAATCATTGGTTAGCATATATACGATTGCGATTGCCCAGTGCAAATGTATGAAATTTTTATTAAAGTTTGGTGTGCATAGTATGCTTTGAAGCTTTACATTTTTTTTTAAATGGATGAAATGTTAAAATTTATTTTAATTAATTGACATTTAAAACGTACAAAAGGAAAGTAAAAATAGAAAAAAATAATAATAACTTGTTGGAAGAAAACGCCGAAAACTAGTCTGACTGACATCACTTGGACCATCCCGCCATGTAATCCGAAGCTTCCATCACACAATTGGAAGGCATATCATATTATAAAAAACGTGAAGGCCAAGCTAACTTCGTCTTGGCCGAAGTTTTTATACCCTTGCAACTGTTTTAATACATCAGAGTTTACGAACGTCAGCATTAAAACAAACAAATTTTTTAAATAAAACCCACTTTTCGACCGACAGTTTCTATGGCAGCTATAAGATATAGTCATCCGATCCGGTCGGTTCCGACATATTAGCAGTGTGCAGTAAAAAGAAGACTCTGTGCAAAGTTTCAGCTCAATAGATTTAAAATTGAGAGACTAGTTTGCGTAGAAACAGACAGACGGACTGACAGACAGACAGACGGACGGACGGGACGATGGCCAACTATCAACAATATATATTGTCCTCAGTTCTCTGATGTTTTATTTTTAAAAAAAGAAACTTTTTTCCTTTTATTTTGACGTCTGAAATTCAAGGGATCTGTTTCTCTAAAAAGGGACCAACAATATTGTCCTAGCATAGATTGAAGATTTTTTCCTTTGTATCTACTTTCAATTATAGCAATTTCCTGGTGAAATCTTTCTCCGTGTTCGTCACTAAAATCGCCCAAATTCGGGGAAAAAAGTCCAAATGGTTGTGTAAAAAGTGGATTTTCAGTGACATATTTACACCCATATCACGGTATGTGAAAATTAGGTTTTGTACATTTTCCTTGTAGTTTTCAGCTCTTTCATTTCCTAAAAAATTTTCTGTTACAGATTTAAAAGCAAGCCAAGCTTTTTTATACCCTTGGAGAGGGTATATTAAAATTGTCCGGATGTTTGTAACGCATAGAAGGAAGCATCTCCGACCACATAAAGTATATATATTCTTGATCAGCATGACGAGCTGAGTTGATATAGCCATGTCCGTCTGTCCGTCTGTCCGTCCGTCTGTTTCTATGCTATCTCCTCCGTCAGTTTTAAAGCTATCGTAACCAAACTTTGCACGAAGTCTTTTGGTATAAATACGCTGCACATTTGTCGGAACCGGCCGGATCGGATGACTATAGCATATAGCTGCCATAGGAACGATCGGTTGAAAAACTAGTTTTAGTGAGAAAAACTTTTTGTTTTCAATGTTATCGCTCCCAATGCTCGTATTTATAAGTTTTTAGTGATTTCACATAATTTCACCAAGCCATTTTGAAATCGGACAACTATATAGTATAGCTGCCATACAAAAGTTAGGTCTGAAAAAAAGTCTTAGTGAGAAAAACTTTTTTGTTTTCAATGTTATCGCTCCCAACGCCCGTATTTATAAGTTTTTAATGATTTTACATCATTTCACCAAAATTTTTCGAAATCGGACCACTATATAGTATAGCTGCCATACAAACTGTCAGGCACATATCAAGCTCCAAGGGTATATAAACTTCGGTCGAGCCGAAGTTAGCTTGCCTCTATTTTTTTCAATTTCATTAAGTGAACTTTCAAAATCATTATTCTTAAATAACTTTTTAATTTGCGGGCCGTTAAATACACCTGCTTCGATTTTGGCTATACTTAGTTTAGGAAAAGTTTTTCTTAAAAGCTGAAAACTTGTGCTTTCAACATTTAATGCCCTGACAAAATTTCGTATAAGACCCAGCTTTATGTGCAAGGGTGGTAAGATAATTTTTCTAGCATCGACTAGCGGTAAATGCTCGATGCTCAGTTGACCCAATTGGAACCTGACTCGCGGATCCCATTTAAAATCTGTGTAGTGAAGATGATTTTTTCGTCCTTCCCAAACGCATAAAAAGCATTGATGTTTCGAAAACCCTTTTTTCACACCTGTTAATAATGTTACCATTTTTAGGTCACAACAAATCATCCATTGATATTGTTGGTACTTTATTAACCGTAGAATTAACCTCATATTTTCATATGTTTCTGCCATATTTGTTGCGTATGCAATGGGTACTGAGCGATACTTGTTGCCAATGTTTAGCAGTACTGCTTTTAAGCTGTTCGTAGATCCATCAATAAAAAGACGCCATTCCTCTGGGACATGAGGGTGTCCTATTTCGATAAAAAGATCATCGATATTTGTACAATAACATAGATTACTGTCTGTTTCATCAATTGGATGCATGGCGAAATTAATATCAAGTGACTTGGAACAGGTTCGTTTACGAGAAGATGTTATTTTAAAATCATCTGCTACCAAATTCCATTGTTTTAAGCGAGATGCAACCAGCTCTGCTCCACTTTGGGACAAGCTTGCATCTCGAACTATGTCGTTAAAGTCAGATTGAGTAATCAAGTGTTGTGTGCTAGAACACTCTGATGGTTTAAACTCAGAATAAGTAATTTCTTCTAGTTGTTGCATACTTTTATTTTAAGTGTCATCTAAGACAGATTTTAAATTATTATTAGAACTTAATTGAGCTCTAACTACCGTGTCAACTTCAATGTAGTCAATTTGTTCACGACTGCTATAACGGTGTCCCTGACAATTTTCACGGTTTAAGCAAAAATAGCAAGCATCCGGCGAATGCTCGGTTCGCCTATACCAAATTGTAGGATGCTCAAACTTAAAAGCTCTAGAGGCAATTGTATTATTGTTATCATTTAAAGTTCTTATACAGGAATCACACACTCTATCAGGAGCGTACCACACATCCTGTTGAAATGAAGTTTTAAAATAATCTTCGAATGCATTCCTATATCTGGAAGATGCTTTTCGGCTTTTTCTTTTAGGCGTATATAAGCCACAAACATAGCAAAAGTTATCTTTGAATGGGCAAGATGGAAACAGCCTACTTTGTTTGTTTTTGTAAAAATGTGCAAGCATTATTGCTTTGAATATCCAAATAAAACGGTTTTAAAAATCAGTGTTTTCTTCCAACAAATTCGTATTATTATTTTCTTACTTTTACTTTCCTTTTGTAAGTTAATTGTTAAAATAAAAATTAAACAAGTAAAATAAATAAATAAATTGGCTTCTGTGTGTTGTTGCTCATTATTCGGATGCCTTTGTTTAAGTGTCAATAAATTAAAATAATTTTTAACATTTCACCTTTCAAAGCATACTATGCACACCAAAAAAAATTTTTCTGAAGGTATACAGTACCCTTAATTTTCTTATTTTTGCTAAATACAGAAATTCCATTTTTTTATATCAAACTAGCAAACAGCCCGTCACGCTTCGCTGCGCCTTCAACAGTATATAACCAACGCACAGCCACTTACCACCCACTTCAGGCCCACATCCCACCCACTTCCCATTTACATCCCACCCACATCCCTCCCACATACCGCCACATTCCACCCACATCCCACCCACTTCCCATTTACATCCCACCACTTGCCCACATCCCACCTACATTCCACCCACCTGCCACCCACACACTTCCCGCCATCTTCCCGTCCACTTCCCGCCCAGTTTCCATTAACATCCCACCCACTTCCTGCCACATTTCACCCACTTTACATCCTTCCAAAACAACTTTCCACCCACATCCCACCCATATCCCATTCACTTCATAGTGAGCATCCCGGCGATATTTCCAACATCGGAAAATTAAAAACAAAATAAAATCTCATTTTGACCTTACAATCCAACTTTCAAGCCAATCGTATAAAAAAAAATTTTTGCATGCAGAATTTTGCGGCCATTTTCCTCGTGGGCGGCTTTTCCGACATTGAAAAATCACATTTCAAATTAATTCGCATTTTGTCCTTACAAACCGAGTTTCAAGCCAATCAGATGAAAAATAGTTTTTTCATGCAGAATTTTCCGGGAATTGTTCGACCGTCAGGTAAAATTTTCCAACTTCGGAATATAACATTTTAAACTATTTCGTATTCTATACTTACAAACCGAGTTTCAAGCCAATCGTATGATAAATACTTTTCTGGATTTAGAATTTTCCGGCCATTTTCCTCGTGTGCAGATTTTCCAAAATCGGGAGAACACTTGTCAAATTTTTTTCGCGTACTATGCTTACAACTTATGTTTTGTTATGTATAATTTTGAAAATGAATTTGGCGCTAGACGCTGGCAACAAAAGTTTCTACCATACAACCTTGACCACCCACTTTCCACCCAGCGGGGTGAATTTTCCGGAAGATTGGTATGCAGTTGTTGTTGAATATTCATATTGATCTTTGAAAATGAGTTTGAACTTGATCGGATGAAAAACAAAAAAGTTTCATACAACAGTTTTCCGCGAATTTTCCACATTTGCAGACAGAATTTTTCAAAATCCGTTCTTAGTACTCACTTTCTGCATAAGATAAAACTACTGTGAAAATCTCATCTTCCTAGCTCTTATGGCTTAGGCTGTGCGACGGTCACCAGTCAGTCAGTTAGTCAGGTTGAACAGTTTTAAATATATGGATTTTCATTATTTAATTCACAGAATTGATACAACTTTAGCGGCGCAGGCGAAAATTTTATTTTATTTTAAAATTTTCGAAATTGGGGTATTATTTCCGAAACTTGGGGCCTTCTCTAATTTTTTTTTTTTTTTTGCTTTATTTCATCGTAGCGGGGCCCTATTTTCATACTTCAAATTGGGGTATAGTTTTATTATGAAATAACACCCCAAATTCGGGGAAATATTTCATTTTATATTTTGGGGACTTATTTCCTGCTGCCTTATAAACTCCTTTCCACGCGCGTCATAAAAATGTTTCCTCCCCCCCCATCAAAAAAACACTTTGTCTACCTCAAAACGACGAGAACCAGCGACAACAACATCAGTCTAGAAGTCCGACGAAGAATCACTCTTGGGAAGAACAAAAATTTCTCTATTTTTTATCGATTTTTTGATGTATCGATATTTTGTTTGGACGATAAGGTGTAATTCCGATATGATATTTCTTGTACCGATATAGGCGATTATCGATATTGTTTTAAACGATATATCAGAATAAATGAAGAACTAAACTAATTGCTAAGTAAAAATATTAAAAAAAAACAAAATCCTTAAATATCTTTAATATTTTAGATCGATTTGCACCGACTAGGAATTCATTTTGAACCCATGGGTTCTTGGTGAAATTTTTTTAGAATTTTCATATTTTCCGTTTTTGCTATACGCTTTGACGATTTTTTTCCGCCTATGCAAATTCAACCCTAAAACTATAATCCAATTTTAGAAAAAACAAGATAAAGAAAGATAAAATATAACGGCGACTAGAAATGGTCCTTTGGCGGTGAGGACGTCCCTAAAATCTTTTTAGTTTTATTAAGCTTTAGAAAATAACGATATATCGTTATTTCGATGCCAAAGCACGATATATGAAATATCAATGTAAAAAATTTTGCGGGAAGACATTGCCAAGCCAACTCGCACGAAACAGAAGCGACTGGAGAGCACTAATCGCAGAGGCCGAGACCGTCAAACGGTTGTGATGGCCAATAAAGAAGAAGAAGAAATTCACTACAACTTCAAGAGAAGAACATACTAAGATATAGTAAGATCTGTTGAGCTAACCAAAAGCAAGAAAACAATCCAACTTCAATTTTTTTCAAAAGTTGAACGCGAACAAAGTCGCTGCGGTCTCAACAAGTATTAATAATGATTCATGACAGTTCAAGAGCCACTGCCTTGTTCATCGATTCCACTCAGGTGCGACAGCAAAGTCAACTTGTACAGTTTGAGAAGCGTTGGCCAAATATTATTGATGAGCTGACTATAAAGCGAACTTCATTATGAGGAGGCTGACCGTGAAATATAAGTAATTATGATCTTTTTGGCTTTAAACTTGAATTTGGTACCGCTGATGGACAAAAACTAGAGAACGAAATGCATTTCAAAGAGTATCTACCTTAAGGGAAACGAATTCTGGAAAGTGTATTAATTTTAGGTTTCTAGCTCCAAGCGCTTTTCTAAAACAATAAAGCCATAGCATTGATGCGTGGAACATTTAACCCATGACATCGTAGACCTTATTGCGCTTAGTTTCTGCTCCGCAGCACAGACATGGGTAACATATAAGAGGTCCAGAACATAACTGGATAACGGTATGATCTAATGCTCGTCCGTAGAATTACTTTCAACTGAGCTTTACCTTTAAATTCCCTCTTTTCGATACCGTTCAGCGTCTTGACTTCAACAGAATGGAGTTTTACGATAAATTTTAGGTTTGTCGTTAAACTTGCCGCCTTACAACACCTGTCACTCTCATTACCATCAACCTTAACAAGCCTTACTTTAACTCTGCTCATCATCTCTCTTCAGGCCTGTCGGACACCAAGCTTCATGAAATCTATCTGGACGACAAAGAGATCAAGCTTAGCTGGATGGTGGACTGGTATAAGCAGGAGGTGCTGTTTCATTTGCAGAATGCTTTCAATGAGCAGCATCGTTGGTTCTACTTAGGCTTCTCGAAACGTGGCAGTCTTTCGGATGCGGATATTTGTTTTTTTGAGAATCAGAATGGCTTCTTCAATGTGGTGACAGACACGTACACCAGTCCCGATGGCCATTGGGTGCGGAAGGATTATCAGCAGGACTGTGAGGTCTTCAAAATGGATGAGTTTACGCTGGCGTTTAAGCGCAAGTTTGACACATGCGATCCACTCGATCTACGGCTGCACGTAAGTATCGGAACCTTTGTAGGCCGAAAGAGATTGATCCATTGATCGCTTTACTTACAGGAGGGCACCATGTATGTGGTGTGGGCACGTGGCGAATCCGAGCTGGCTCTTGAGGATCATCAGTTTGCCCTGCCCAATGTGAGTGCACCGCATGAGGCGGGAGTTAAAATGTTGCAGCTACTGCGGGCCGACAAGATACTCATACCCGAAACGTAAGTATCGTAATTGCTTGCCAAACAATGATCCCCTGTTGCTAAGGGCAACTGCTCACCCCACAGCGACCTGTCTCAAATTGAAATTACTCTGAAAAAGGCTCCGATACCAAATCGTGAGACCACCTACTGGTGTCATGTGCAACGCTTGAACGACATCATCAAGCATCGCCATCACATTGTGCAATTCGAGCCGCTGATAAAAACTCCCAGCATTGTCCATCACATGGAGGTCTTTCACTGCGAGACGGATGAGAACGTTGAGATTCCGCTGTATAACGGCGATTGCGAACAGTTGCCCGCCCAGGCCAAGGTGTGCTCCAAGGTAATGGCCCTGTGGGCCATGGGAGCCAGCACATTCACCTATCCGCCAGAAGCTGGCCTTCCCGTGGGTGGTCCTGGCTTCAATCCGTATGTGAGACTTGAGGTTCACTTCAATAATCCAGAGAAGCAGGAGGGTGAGTATGGGGTGGGAATGGACAATGTGTACAGCATATACGTATGTATTAAATTAATTAAGATGCATCACATTTCCCCATTGTACGAGGTTTGCTATTTAAGTTCTGCGATTTTGACCAAACATTTCGTAGCATTTATTTATTTATTAAATAAGTATTTTGGAAAAAATTTTACAAAAAGAAGCTTCTACAGTGACACCAATTTAAGTGCTGAAAAAGATCTTTCGACGCTCACTCGGTTGCAGGAGCAGAGTGCACTACTTTGAATAGAATTAAACTCATTACTAATGAATAGAATTCATAAACTCATTTAGAAGGGGTTAAGGTGTTTGCGTGTTCAAGATCAAGGGCCTCTTGGTTTTGTGTTGTTTGGCTTTGTAATGGTTGGTTCTGTGATAATAGGAATGCTTGCGAAATACCGCTGCATTCAGTAAGTAAGGGATTAATCTAAAAAAATAGTAAAATAATAATTAATTTGTAGATATGTGTAAAATTACAATAGCTTACAAAAATAAAAAATATAAATGACCCATTTCAACTAAAATATGTTGTTAGTATAGTTTGGAATGGTGTTCTCAAAAATCGATTTAAAAATTTTTTTCATGGTTCCGTTTTTGAAATATTAATTTTTTAAATTTTTTTAGTAGGTACTCTTACATTTTAAGCCATGTCTCACTTCCTAACAGTCAAAAAGGATATAAATCGAAAGCTAATTAAGCTGCCAATAGTCGCGTAGAATATTGTTTTTGAATCGGTTCAGTAGTTTAAATTCAACAACCAAGAATATTTTAAACGAGAGCGAAAGTTAAAGTCGGCTCTAACCGACTTCGATATACCCGTTACTCATGAGAAAACATGCTTAACAGTGTTCCTGCGTTCCCTAGGGTGACCATCCAAAAAGTATGCAACATTTTTAGAGTGGGAGGGGGTTGGGTGCTTGGTTCACTTTTTTGCTCATAACTTGAGAACCGTTCATCCGATCTTTGTCATTTCTTCGGCAAATTGATTCATTTTGCTAATTACTAACTATCTCTAGAAGGTACGAACCGTCTATCTTCGAAACTGTAGGAGATATACCGCGGGGGCGGGAGGGGGCGTGGCCAAAATTTGAAATAAACTTGATCTGCGTGCAGATAAAAGAAGCATTTGTCCCATACATGTCAAACCTCTATCTCTTACCATCTCTGAGATCTAGGTGTTCATACAGACAGACGGACATGTCTATATCGACTCGGCTGTTGATGCTGATCAAGAATATATATACTTTATATGGTCGGAAATGATTCCTTCTGCCTGTTACATATATTTGCACGACTTTAGTATACCCTTTTTACTCTACGAGTAACGGGTATAAAAACTCGTTTTTTTGCTCTTAAATACAAGAAATTTCATTTTTAAAAGCATAAAAAAAATATAAAACGAGAAAGGCAAAGCTAACTTCGTCTGTGCCGAAGTTTTGATACACTTGAAAACGCTTGTCTCAACGGTTAGCGACTTTGACCAAACTTCGCAGATCAGCTTAAAAACATTTAATATTACCCATGACCGTGATTGATAGCGGTAATATTGAGGGAAATCCAGTTTTTTCTCATTAAAATCCATTTTTCGACCGATCATTTGTATATTAGCTACAAGAAGTAGTCATCCGATCCATGCGGTTCCGACATATTAGCAGCGTGCAGACAAAAGAAGACTCTGTGCAAAATTTCAGCTCGATTGCTTCAAAACTGAGGGACTAGTTCGCGTAGAAACAGACAGACGGACAGACGGACGGACAAAGCTTAATCGACTCAGCTCGTCACGCTGATCAAGAATATATGTATTTTATGCGTTGCAAACTTCTGGGCAAAATTATAATACACTTTTCAAGTGTATAAAAATACAAAAAATTGTTTTTTATTTTTTCTTCTTTTACGAAGAAAATAAGGTATTGGTGAGGAAAATCGTTACACACGTGCCGTAGATGGATCAAATTGAGTAGAGGAACTAACAGTCAAATTTGAGTTCTTTGTGTGTTCACAATAAATAAATTTGTAAATTTCTTCGATATTTCATCAATTTATGAAGTGAACGAATAGCCATAACAATACTAATAATCAAAAACGCAACAAAAGTCGAAGGGAATGAAAATTTATTTTTAAATAATCGCGAAAATATCACATTTTTTTTGTACTAAATTGCTCTCAGCTCCTGTGTTTAATCATAGATTTTAAACATCGTTACCTTGTTTTCTTCGTAGAAGAGCTATTTTTAAGTAGAAAAAATAACACTAATTATTTTTTACATTTTTATATTTTTCCAGGCGACCATAAATGAAATTTCTCGCATTTTCAAGCGAAAAATCGATTTTTTTAATATATATTTGGTTATTGTATTCAAACTGATGAATCGATTTAAAAACGAGATCGTAAGTTAAAGTCGGCTCTGACCGACTTCGATATACCCGTTACTCATGAAAAAACATGTTTAAAGTTGTTCCTGCGTTCTGTAGGGTGACCATCTAAAAAGTATGCGACATTTTTTAAGGGTTGGAGAAGGGGTAGCGGGGGGGCATGGTTCACTTTTTTGCTCATAACTTGAGAACCGTTCATCCGATCTTTATCATTTCTTCGGCAAATCGATTCATTTTGCTAATTACTAACTATCTTTAGAAATTACGAATCGTCTATCTTCAAGACTGTAGGAGATATACCGTTTTTTCCAATTTTCCAGTGTGCGCACTTTAATTTGAATTGTAATAAGAAAATAGTTGAGTTTAACACTGTGGAAGACTTAAAATTGCCTGGGATTGGGACCAATAAATTGTGCAACTAGAGACATCTAGTAGCAACTCCTCATACCCAGTTTTTCTGGACCACGTCAAGTTCGCGTTTAATGGGCACATTTATACTAGCAACACCCAGTTACAACATCTGTTGCTGGTCAAATAAAGATGAGTGCTAAAATTTTGTGAAATTCACCAAATATGAAGGGAGTTACCACAATTATTATACCAAATTCCCTCCGCCAATGGACAAGCGGTTAGTACACCGCCCATAGAGGACTAACTTAGAAAATGGAATTAATGAAAAACCACTCGATAGAATTTTTTTTAGATTTTAAACATATTGAGATACTGACCAGTTAAATGTGTCCTTAAGAGATGGTAACATGCATCGAAAAACCGCGATGGTGGGTACCACATTTGACGGCACCCTCCATCGAAGCAATATAGGCCATAGACTAGAGATCAAAATAGACCAAATCGCGTTTTCAGTTTTACCAACGAAGCCTTGGTTCGCGGTTCTTTGGAATTTATACACTAGCAATTGCCTAAGAACAACATTGACCAACATTGCCTAAGAACAACATTGACCATTTAGGTGAAACCTGCTTCACCAAAATTATGGAATTAATCTTGAGTTAACTGCTTCACTTACAGCAGATATACAGATAGGATCAATTAAATACATCAGTTCGAGGCATCTTAGCGTATCGCGGTTTGTCCACCAAAGATACTTTTAAACCAAATTTTATTTTTTATACCCGTTACTCGTAGAGTAAAAAGGGTATACTAAAGTCGTGCAAATATATGTAACAGGCAGAAGGAATCATTTCCGACCATATAAAGTATATATATTCTTGATCAGCATCAACAGCCGAGTCGATATAGACATGTCCGTTTGTCCGTCTGTCCGTCCGTCCGTCTGTATGAACACCTAGATCTCAAAAATGGTAAGAGATAGAGGTTTGACATGTAAGGGACAAATGCTTCTTTTACGCACGCAGATCAAGTTTATTTCAAATTTTGGCCACGCCCCCCTCCCGCCCCCGCAATTTGGAAAAACGTTATAGTTTTGAAGGTAGACGATTTTTATCTGCGAAAGATAGTTAGTAATTAGCAAAATGAATCGATTTGCCGAAGAAATAATAAAGATCGGATGAACGGTTCTCAAGTTATGAGCAAAAAAGTGAACCAAGCCCCCCCGCTGCCCCCCCTCCACCATAAAAAAATGTTGCATACTTT
Organism: Lordiphosa clarofinis; assembly: GCA_018904275.1. Taxonomy (NCBI): domain Eukaryota; kingdom Metazoa; phylum Arthropoda; class Insecta; order Diptera; family Drosophilidae; genus Lordiphosa; species Lordiphosa clarofinis. The sequence continues at coordinate 1,657,827 of JAEIGQ010000041.1, read as the reverse complement.
TAGGATGGTCATCCTAAGGAACGCAGGATCACTGTTAAAAATGTTTTTTCATGAGTAACGGGTATATCGAAGGCGGTTAGAGCCGACTTTAACTTACGCTCTAGTTTAAATCCTTACTCGTTTTGCATATTTGATATATTTACATATCTTCAACCTAAAAGCATATTTGACAATATGCTAACCTATTTTAACCTATTTCGACCTAAGTATTTTAGAAAATATGATATGCTTTTACACATTTTGCGAGTAAATATATGCTCTCAAGTAGGCGTCTGCACATCTAAATATGCCTTTTTTTCAGGGCTCAAAACGAAACTATTAACACAGCAAGTACCGCACAGAGTCAAGTAGTGTAAATGCTTCGAAGAGTTCCGACTAAAAGAAAAGAAGTTTCCAATTACACTAGTTTACAAAAATAAAAAAAAAAAAAGACCCATTTCAGCTGAAAATTTTTCTTAGTATAGTTTGGAATGGTGATCTAAAAAATCGATTTCAAAAATTTTTTCATGGCTCCGTTTTTGAAATATTAATTTTTTAAATTTTTTTGGTAGGTACTCTTACTTTTTAGGCCATATCTCAGTTCATAATTGTCAGATAGAGTCAAGTAAGAAATAAATCGAAAGGTAATGGAGCTGCTAATAATTGCGTGGAGCATTGTTTTTAAATCGGTTCAGTAGTTTGAATTCAACAACCAAGAATATTTCAAAAAAATCGATTTTTTGCTCGAAAATCCAAAAAATTTAATTTTTAAACGACTAGAAAAAAATATAAAAAAATACAAAAAAATTATTTTTATTTTTTCTACTTAAGAATCGCACTTTTACCAAGAAAATATGGTATTTGTGAGGAAAATCGTGTAACACGTACCATAGATGGATCAAATTGAGTAGAGGAACTAACAGTCAAATTTGAGTATATTGTGTGTTTCCAAAAATTAACATTGTACTTTTCTTCGTTTTTTGGTCAAATTATGAAGTGAACGAAAAGCCAGAACAAAAATAAAAATTAAAAACGGAACAAAAGTCGAAGCAAACGAAAATTTATTTTAAAATATTCAGGAAAATATCACATTTTTTGCACTAAATTGCTTACAGCTCCTGTGTTTGTTCACAGATTTTGATCATCGATATCTGTTTTTCTTCGTAGAAGTGCGGTTCTTATGTAGAAAAATAAAAATAATTTTTTGGATTTTTTTATATTTTTTTCCAGGCGACCAAAAATGAATTTTCGAGCAAAAAATCGATTTTTTCGAAATATTTTTGGATATTGTAGTCAAACTAATGAACCGATTTAAAAACAATGTTCCACTCGATTACCAGCAGCGAAATAACCTTTCGATTCTGATCTTGCTTGATTCTATCTGACAATTATAAAGTGAGATATGGCTTAAAATGTAAGTGCCCCTACCAAAAAATAAAAAAAAATTATATTTCAAAAACGGAGCCATGAAAAAATTTTTGAAATTGATTTTTGAGATCACCATTCCAAACTACACTAAAAAAAATTTTCAGTAGAAATGGGTCTTTTTGGCTGTAAACTAGTGTTATTATTGTTCACCACGCAGGCGAGCAAAATTCTTTGTCCGTTAGCGGCACTAACAGCCATGTTCCCATTTTCGCTTTCGCAAAATTTTTACGATTTGGTCTCTAAATCTCAAAGTAAGGGCTCCGAAATTCGCAAATCGCAAGATTTCGCCGATTTAATGCAATTACAAAAATTTTCCATTTTTCTTGGGTACCCAGGTTCGAGTCCCAGTAAGGACCGAGTATATATTATATTTTGTATACCCTTGGAGAGGGTATATTAAAATTGTTCAGATGTTTGTAACGCATGGAAGGAATCGTCTACGACCACATAAAGTATATGGGTGATTCCATAAAAAATCGCCCACTGGGATTTTTTTTAGATCGAAATAATTTTTTTCGTATTCCTTGTGGTAAAATAGTATTTACGTATTTTCAGCATTTTGGCGAAATATACTTAATTCGCGGGTAAAGTCGATTTGAAAATTTACATATTTAAAGAATTTTAGTTATTTTTAATTGCTTGATATCCAAAGCCATAATAATAAAAATATTTAAAAAATCTGAAAATTTAAATCTGAATCCAAACATTCAAATAACTCACACTTAAAAATTTAACCATTTTTCTTTGGTCTTCAAATCGCGAAAATAAGTAAACAAAAATTAATTGCCGCGAAAGGGATTTTTTTTTTCTTCATTTTTTTCTCAAAACTTGCTCTTGTGTCCAGTAATTTACTGTATTAAGCTGTAAATGGGAAATCCAATAGTTCCAGAGTTATGGCCATTTTTCATTTATTGTGTTCACCATGCGAGCGAGCAAAATCCGTTGTACGTTAGGGACACTAAGTGTGAAATAACACTAGTTTACAGCCAAAAAGACCCATTTCTACTGAAAAATTTTTTTTAGTGTAGTTTGGAATGGTGATCTCAAAAATCAATTTCAAAAATTTTTTCATGGCTCCGTTTTTGAAATTTATTTTTTTTTTATTTTTTGGTAGGGGCACTTACATTTTAAGCCATATCTCACTTTATAATTGTCACATAGAGTCAAGCAAGATAAGAATCGAAAGGTTATTTCGCTGCCGGTAATCGAGTAGAACATTGTTTTTCAATCGGTTCATTAGTTTGACTACAATATCCAAAAATATTTCGAAAAAATCGATTTTTTGCTCGAAAATTCATTTTTGGTCGCCTGAAAAAAATATAAAAAAATCAAAAAAAAAACTATTTTTATTTTTTCTACATAAGAACCGCACTTCTACGAAGAAAAACAGATATCGATGATCAAAATCTGTGAACAAACACAGGAGCTGTAAGCAATTTAGTGCAAAAAAATGTGATATTTTCCTGAATATTTTAAAATAAATTTTCGTTTGCTTCGACTTTGGTTCCGTTTTTAATTTTTATTTTTGTTCTGGCTTTTCGTTCACTTCATACAATAGTGGACAAAAGTATTTTGACTAAAAAAATTTCGTAAATAATCCGTTAAATCTTTTAAACAAAAAATCCCAAAATTTTGAAATTTGTATCGAATACTGGTATAAAAGTAAGCTTTCAAAAAATAATAAGTAGTACACAATCGGTTGCTTATTCTAGAAAATATAAATCAAAATGTAAAAATGGAAGAGGACATAAGTATTTTGACAAGAATTCAAAATTAATTTATTCTCAGCGCAGGACCTCAAATGCTATACGAATGATTGCTTCTAGATAATTTTTTCACGCTAAACCCGAATCTGGCTTTAGAAATTCCATATCTCTAATGGATTAATTGTAAAATGAACACAAAAATTCAGAAAATGGCCTTTTTGCACATTTTGTAAGGACCCTATGTCCTAGGGACGGGTTCTTTTTCAAAAATTTGTAAATGTCAAATTATAGTACTCAGTTTTATCTGTAAATCGTACTTTTTACTTTATTCATTTTTATAAAATATAAGTACGAGATCGATCTGCAAAGTAAGGCCGATTTGCATGCAAGTCAGCAGCTCAGTACTAAAATTTACATTTTTATTCAAATCGGTCATACTTTGCAGACCGATCATGAACTTATATCTTATAAAAATGAAGAAAGTAAAAACTACAATTTATAGATAAAAGTGAGTACTTTAACTTGACATTTAAAAATTTAAAAAAAATTACCCGTCTCTAGGACATAGGGTCCTTGAAAAATCGGCAAAAAGGCCATTTTCTGAATTTTTGTGTCCATTTTACAATTAATCCATTAGAGATATGGAATTTCTAAAGCCAGATTCGAGTTTAGCGTGAAAAACTTGTCTAGAAGCAATTATTCGTATAGCATTTGAGGTCCTGCGCTGAGAATAAATTAATTTTGAATTCTTGTCAAAATACTTATGTCCTCTTCCATTTTCACATTTTGATTTATATTTTCTAGCCTAAGCAACCGATTGTGTACTACTTATTATTTTTTGAAAGCTTACTTTTATACCAGTATTCGATACAAATTTCAAAATTTTGGGATTTTTTGTTTAAAAGATTTAACGGATTATTTACGAAATTTTTTTAGTCAAAATACTTTTGTCCACTATTGTAATTTGACCAAAAAACGAAGAAAAGTACAATGTTAATTTTTGAAAACACACAATATACTCAAATTTGACTGTTAGTTCCTCTACTCAATTTGATCCATCTATGGTACGTGTTACACGATTTTCCTCACCAATACCTTATTTGCTTCGTAAAAGTGCGATTCTTAAGTAGAAAAAATAAAAATAATTTTTTTGCTAATGCTCCACGCTATTGTTGGCAGCTCCATTACCTTTCGATTTATTTCTTACTTGACTCTATCTGACAATTATGAACTGAGATATGGCTTAAAATGTAAGAGTAACTACCAACAAAAGTTAAAAAATGAATATTTCAAATTCGGAGCCATGAACAAATTTTTGAAATCGATTTTTTAGATCACCATTCCAAACTATACTAAGAAAATTTTTCAGCTGAAATGGGTCTTTTTTTTTTTTTTTTTTTGTAAACTAGTGTTATTAGAGTAGGTTTTTTTACACTCTGTAAGGAACGATAGAGTTTAGAAAATTGAAAAGGAAGAACGAAAGTGCGGAATTTATTTCAAACAATTTTACTGTTTTCCGAATCATTAGGATTAGTAGCAGTATTGCACTCCGTAGTGCGAATTAAGATCAAAATTATTTCAGATCTATTGCGTTAGCGCACTTTTTAGCTAACGGACCCCCCGTGGTACATAGTTAAGTAAATAATTACTTATGCAATTGCTTTTAAATTCCACAAATAAGTGCACAACTATGATTATGATCTTACCGAACCGCGATAAAACACCACGGATGAGCAACGGTGAAGAGAATAGACCAGAGCACGCAAAAGGTTTTATATAATTTTACTATGAAATTTCATAATATTTTTATGATGAGGCCCTGACTCAATCTATTCGCTCGTATGTGAACTGAACACATTCACAAAATAACTTTTTGCGGTCTGAAAGAAACGTCGTATACCATACGAGAAAACGGAATTACATTTACCGTAAATGTGCTTCGAATAGTACGCAACGAACCATTTAAAGCGCTTGCTTATGTAAAGTAACTTTATGTGTTTAGTTTAGTATATTTTTGAAGCGCCACTTCAACTTTGGCAATGTCAAAATGCATCAAGACACACCTTCATTTAAATATTCCCCATATATAAACGACAACCCTCTTATTCAAACAGATGGTTGGGGTAACTGGAAGAAAAAATTAAACTGTCGGAAATATGATTACCCTAAAAATAAAATGTACTTAAGGATTACATATATATATAAAGTTCTCCTAATATGTGCGATAGCAAGAGAATGGACGCTAGGATAGGTCATTTTCCCAGTGTATAATAAATGCTGCAAAAGTTAAATCGTTTTAATACTCCATAAGGACAGGTGGATTACCCTCTTTAATGGTATAATTTTGTCATTACGGTTTTATAATTAATAACAATTTGTGTGGCTTTACTGTGGCTCTTTTGTTTTTATACCCTGTACCCATTGAAAATGGGTAAAAGGGGATCATGAAGTTGTGCAAATGTATGTAACAGGGAGAAGGAAGCATTTCCGACCCTATAAAGTATATATATTCTTGATCAGCATTAACAGCCGAGTCGATTTAGCCATGTCCGTCTGTCCGTCTGTCCGTCTGTCCGTCTGTCCGTCCGTCCGTCTGTCCGTCTGTCCGTCTGTCCGTCTGTCTGTATGAACGCGTAGATCTCAGAGACTATAAGAGATAGAGATACAAATTTTTGCATGTACATAGGTATTGGCCGTACGCTGATCAAGTTTGTTTCAGATTTGCAAAATTCCCCCCCCTCCCCCCTTAAACCGCAAAAAACTGTCAGAGCCACAATTTTAAAGTTACAACATCGTCGCTTAATATATATTATCTTAGGCCTATAATCTATCTATTCTGAAAAGCACATTGAGATCTGAGCAAAAACACAGAAGTTATTAACGAAACAATTTTTGCACCCCCCCTCCCACCACGCTTTGCTCATTACGCATTACGTTCGCTGCTTGCGCCCGCGTGTGTGAGGGCGGGTTTGTGTGTATGTGTGCGTGTGCGTTTGTTTGTGTATGTGTGTGTTTGTCAATTGTACAGGGTATTTTGAAGTCGAGCTAACTCGACTGCAATGGTCTTACTTGTTATTGTTATGATTATTGTTGTTGTTGTTTTTGGCGTGCGGGGAGGCGGAACGCGCTCTTGAAATGGAAAGGAAGTATCCTGCTTTTAATCCAGTTGAGATTTCATTAAAACTTTTATATAAATAACAACGAGAGCAATGTCATTATTGCTCGTCTGGTTGGAGTGTCCTTGTGTCCTTGTGCTGGAATCAGCAATGTGGCATACGACATGGCCGCAGTGGAGCCGTGCTTTATGCGTGTGTGTGGGGGTTGGGGGATCGGAGACTGTTTGTGCGCCTCGACATCTTGCATTAAATATGAATTATACTCCGGCTGGTTGCAGGTCTGGTGGATAGCTCGGGAATTCGCATCAAAATGTCAAAAACATTGCGTCAGTATGACGCGGCTGTCATGGAACTCGGCCTGGAGTATACCGATAAAATGGCCATACCACCTGGCCAGACAGCCTTCCCCCTAAGCGGTTACTGCGTGGCGGACTGTACCCGGGCCGCTTTGCCGGCCACAGGAATCATCATCTTTGGCTCGCAGCTGCACACCCATTTGCGCGGCGTGCGAGTCCTGACTCGGCACTTTCGAGGCGAGCAGGAGTTGCGCGAGGTGAATCGCGATGACTACTACTCGAATCACTTTCAGGAGATGCGAACGCTGCACTACAAGCCACGAGTGCTGCCGGTGAGTGAAACTTCTAACCTTAACATTGTCGCTCCTGCGGTTATTGTAGGATGATCTTCTCATCGTCACAGGGCGATGCTCTGGTCACCACCTGCTATTACAATACCATGTCCGATTCAACTGCCGCCTTGGGTGGCTTCTCCATCAGCGATGAGATGTGCGTCAACTACATTCATTACTATCCGGCCACCAAACTGGAGGTGTGCAAGAGCTCTGTGTCGGAGGAGACGCTGGAGAATTACTTCATCTACATGAAGCGGTAAGTTCTACATTGCGTATCCTCCCTGCTCCTTTTGTTTTCCAATTATGATGGCCCAAGCCGAAGGCGCACTTTTTAATCTAAGCCCGAACCGTTGGGACTGCGTTTCATCTTTGCTTTGGCATTTTTGGCATCAAAGGCTAAACTTTTGGGCATTCCTTCTTGGTTGGGCACGCGGGAATGTGCTTTGTGTTGACAGCCATCCCTGCAAAAAGGTGTTCGCTAATTGCCAACTTTAATGGTGCAAAGTCGGTCCCAAAGTTTGCATTAGATTAGCGACTCGTGGGAGTTTGTGGCTGTGAATGCGTATGGAAAACCATCAAGTGAAAAAAGAAGGGGGGACATTCCACAAAGGGTTAAATGGCTTACGCCTTGAATGGAAATTAGGAAGATGCATTCAGCTTAAGTAGTTGAAGGACCGAAGGCCCCTTTAAAGTGTAGTGACAAAAAGAAAAGTTGTCGAAAATGGAGAACGATAAAAGAAAGGGATATGACAAACAATGGAAATTACTAAGAAATTTAAACAGTTGAGAAATTCAATAGAATCTTTTAAAAGCCAAACTTAAGTCAAACAGAGGTCGCTAAATTGGCTATGCTGTTATTGTTTTTGTTGTAATACCTATTAGAAAGAGAGAGAGACTTAGAGATGAGCGCAGCACTAGCATTAGATCAGAGCTCCCCAGCGATAGCCCCGGGGGCACGAACTTACTTGCCGAATGCTTGCCGAAGTCATACTTCATAGTGTGTTAGAGCGAGACACAGCCATGTTTTAGCGCTCTCTTCTTGGGGAACCCTGCATTAGATTCAGCTTGACCGACTTTCTCTTTTGTTTTTTTTTCTTCATATGTTTCTCAAAATTTGTTCTTGTATCCATGGAGTTTACTGTATTAAGCTGTAAATGGGAAATTTAATTGTTCCACAGTTATAGCCTTTTTTTCACTTATTTAAATTAATTTTCTCTAACCGTATCAGGCTTAGTATGTTTTTATTTTAAGAGGGTAATATTTTTGTGGTTGAATATCATAAACATGCTTGGCATTTACATGCAATAGCCCACGGTAAAGGGCCTTGTGATTTAGCTGGATAAACACTAAAAAGAATGGCTAGACAGGCAAGCCTTCAAATGATTGCCAACGAATTTTTACCAATCATCACAGTACGATACAAAAACACAAATCACTAAACTACGGCCACAGAATTATTAAAATTACGATTTTCGAAATGCAAAACTATGTAAGGGACACAAAATCTCCACTCTATTCAACCACAAAAAAATTATGTGTCTTAAAACCAAAACATTTTCACATTCCGAAACATCTAATATTGTGTGTTTCTAAAAAAAAGTGAATTTAAATAAATTAAAAATGGCCATAACTCTGAAACTATTGAATTTCCCACTTACAGCTTAATACAGTAAACTCATAGATTTCGCAGCAATTAATTTTTGTTAACATATTTTCGCGATTTGGAAACAATAGAAAAATTTAAAAAAATTTAAGTTTTTGCTCAGAAGATGATTTACAGATTTTTAAAATAATTTTATGACCAATGGCTTTGGATAGCAAGCAATTAAAAATAATTAAATAGCTAAATTTTCAAGTCGATTTTTCCCGCTAATTAAGCATATTTCGACCAAATGCTGAAAATACATATATACTATTTTACAACAAAGAATACGAAAAAAATTATTTCGATCCAAAAAAAATCCCAGTGGGGGACTTTTCATGGAATCACTCATATATATTTCCGTCTTTGTGGAAAAAAAACCAAAATTCTTCCTATCCTTAAGCCAAATAAATAATAGAGGCCAATCTCGATTCTTTCATTTCTGGCAATAGTCATTGAGAACCTAATGGCTGCACAAATGCAAAATTTTTTCAATATTAATATGCTTTTAAGCAAAAACCAATCCGGATTTAGGAAAAAGCGAAGCTGTGTAACTGCAATAGCTAACTTAGTTGAAGACATACGTCAACAGATAGATTCCGGCAGTGTTACTTTCCTTACCCTTCTGGATCATAGTAATGCATTGGATACTGTCAACCATAATATCCTCTGCACGAAATTAAAAAATCCTTACAATATTTCTAATACTGCTGTGAATTTCCTTAAGGCATATCTCACTGATAGATGACAGGCAGTCGTCTCTGGATCGTCTATGTCTGGTTTTAGTCGTTCATTACTTTCCTTACTGTTCTCTGTTTATGTCAATGACTTACCAAATGTTCTGTCCAACTGTAAAGTACACATGTATGCCGATGATGTTCAGTTATATGTTAGTCGCCCGTTAGTGCAGATTGTGGATTGTGTTCAACTTTGTAATAATGTACTGAGTAGGATTAATGAATGGGCAAAAGAGAACGGCTTAGGGCTCAACCCGTTAAAATCCAAATGCATACACAGAGGGATAAAACCGAGAACATTGGACTCAAAACGAGCACAATCATTATCAAAAAGTATGCATGAACGGGCTTTCTCATTTATAGTACAATTTTCTCACTTCAAGAACAATTTATTGAGAACGCAAAAACTCAAATTGAGTTGACATTGTACCATTTTTGAGAACATGATTTGAGTTTATATTGTTCCGTTTTCAAGAACATTTTAAACTCACCTGGAAATAAATTTGATAGCACTTGGGACCAGGTGTGGGCGGAATATGGGTGGAATATGGAATGTGGACATACCCCTCTTTTGATTGGAAGTGAAGAGAGGCAAGGCTACTCTGGATATGCGCGCTGCTGCTTCTCCCTCCACCCATATGTGTCATAGGAATCAGAAACATCGCTTCAACGACCCACTTCACCTGACTCGTTTTATTTAAGTTTCCAGAAAAACACAGAAAAATTGGTTCGGGCTTGACTGGGATTTGAACCCGGTAATTTAAACTCAACGTATGGATTAACACGATAGCCAGTTCAGCCGTTGAACAGTTTTGCAAATGTACGTCAGGAGGGCTATTTATGCTTTGTTGAGCAGACAAGAGAGAGAGAGTGAAAAGAGAACCAACTCGCTCTCTCTCTTGTATATCTTTCTGCTAAAAACCGGTGTAGTTGTTGTTTGAAGTAAATATTATTCGTTTGAGAACAACTTTACTCATTCCAAGAACATTTAGAACATTTGTTCTCACAATTTTAAAAAATACTTACAGAATACAGAATAAAGTCTATTATTATAAATTTAAAATACATAAAATACACAATTAGCGTGTTCACTTTGTTGAGCACTTGAGCACTTGGGAAAAAGTGTAAAAATTTCCAACAACAATTTACTCTGAACAAATTGTGCACAGCTTGCTCGACCCAGACCCTGACTACGAAAAGTCGGGCACTTGTACCTTAGTGCTATAAGCGTTATATGTAAAAGCTAAAATCAAATGTGTGATCAAACATTCATATAAATTGTATGGAAAAAGCGCCAACTTTGAATGAACCATGGATTACTGCCGAATCATATCTCAAACGTAGTTGTGCACAAATTTCGTGCACAGAGGGCTGCTCACAATACTATTCAGGCAAAACTGCTCAAGTGCTCAACAAAGTGAATACCCCAAATATTGTAAAATCTTGTATTGAATTTTAAAAATAATAACTTTTCTATATTCTTTTTGTTTTTGTTCTTTTTTTTCAAAGAATGTCCCTATATTCTTTGTAATAGTATAAGTTAGCTTTTAGTTTTTGAATCCAAATGTATTATTTATCAACCACATGTGACTAGCGCTTTAAATATAAGACAATCATTTTTGTTCTTGTAGCGCTGGGCTAAAATAAATTGAAAATTGAAATTGAAATTGAAAATATATTCTTGATCAGCATCAACAGCCGAGTCGATTAAGTGCTGTCCGTCTGTCTGTATGAACGCGTCGATCTCGGAGACTGTAATTGATGAAGCCACAAGTTTTGGCATGTGTGTAGGTGTGTACTGTACCCACATCAAGTTTGTTTCAGATTTGGAAAATTTGCCCTTCTCCATCTTTTAACAGCGAAATGTTGTCTCTCTCTCTGTATAAACGTGTGGATCTCCTAGACTATACGAGGTAGAGCCACCAATTTTTGCATGTTTGTAGGTGTACACCGTACCCAGATCAAGTTTGCTCCAGATTTGACAAATTCATCCTTCTTCTTCTGACCGCGAAAAGAGCTACAATATTTATACCCGTTACTCGTGGAGTAAAAAGGGTATACTAATCAAACATTTCTGACCATATAAAGTATATATATTCTTGATCAGCATCAACAGCCGAGTCGATACAGACATGTCCGTCTGTCCGTCTATCTGTATGAACACCTAGATCTCAGAGATGTTAAGAGATAGAGGTTTGACATGTATGGGACAAATGCTTCTTTTATCTGCACGCAGATAAAGTTTGTTTCAAATTTTGGTCACGACCCCTCCCGCCCCCGCAATTTGGAAAAAACGTTATTTCTCCAACAGTTTTGAAGATAGACGATTCGAGCCTTCTAGGGGTAGTTAGTAATTAGCAAAATAAATGCTGCTAACCACCCTTCCACCCTAAAAAAATGTTGCATACTTTTCTGATGGTCACCCTAAGGAACTATGTTAAACATGTTTTTTATACCCTTGCAAAGGGTATTATAATTTTGCCCAGAAGTTTGCAACGCACAGAAATATTCATTTCCGACCCTATAAACTATATATATTCTTGATCAGAGCGACGAGCTGAGTCGATTGAGCTTTGTCCGTCCGTCTGTCTGTCCGTCTGTCTGTCCGTCTGTCTGTCCGTCTGTCCGTCTGTCTGTCCGTCTGTCTGTCTGTTTCTACGCAAACTAGTCTTTCAGTTTTAAAGCTATCGAGCTGAAACTTTGCACAGAGTCTTCTTTTTACTGCACACTGATAATATGTCGGAACCGACCGGATCGGATGACTATATCTTATAGCTGCCATAGGAACTATCGGTCGAAAAGTGGGTTATATTTAGAAAATTTTTCTTAATCTCTGATGTATTAAAACATTTGCAAGGGTATATAAACTTCGGCAAAGACGAAGTTAGCTTGGCCTTCTCGTTTTCATGAGTAACGGGTATATCGAAGTCGGTTAGAGCCGACTTTAACTTACGCTCTCGATAAATTTGAACCTAGTGACATAATATATAATATATTCAGTTAAGCCCAATAAATTTTTAAAATAAAAGGAATTCAAAGCTATGGAAACCACTTTACTTGGTACAGGGTATTTTTCTGTCGGGGCACTCGACCGCAACACTCTTACTTGTTTTTGTTTCTTTTAGATTAGAATTTCTTATTCAAAAGAAATATTCTTTAATATTAATAGGCTATAATATATTTTTGGTCTTGCCAAATTTCTTTTTTGTGGCATAAGTTCCAATTTTGGTTTGGTTCAAAAGCGGGGTGAAGAAATGTTGAAATGTTGAAATGTAACAATGGGGAAAGCCAAATTGAATTGAATTATAATTGAAGAGTGGCTGACATGAGGCCAATATGTTTTGATATTTAGTTCGTAATAATTGGTTCAACAAAACAGGTCTTAAAACAGAGTTTTATTCAAAAATATTGCCTTTTTAATTTCTGGGAAAGACTTAGGTTCTCAATTACGAGGAAGGACTGCTGATGCTGCTGTGAAATTCACAATCTTTAAGTATTTAGTAGATATTGGCTCGCGATGGAAGTTTCGGTAGACCCGAAATTCACATCCACTTGACTGAAGGGAGTAATATCCCTTCAGTACGCTACTCTAGCACATGGGTGCAGAATTCGCTACTTAATAGTAACCACCGGTAATTACCGCCCAATCCACCAACAATGCATTTCAGTACTAACTTTTTGCAGGGCATGTCCTAGGGGGTAATCAATCGCCACCTCTTCGCGCAGTAAGTACCGAAAACTGTCAGTACCGTAAGTACTTTATTGTAAGTACTTACCGTAAGTACTTACCGTAAGTACCTACAGTTGGATGTACCGTAAGTACCTCCAGTCAGTACCTCTGCAAGTACCTCCAAGTTGCTTGTTGCATAAGTAGATATTACCTCAGTCAGCACCTCAAATTCCAATAGGTATCCTCCAGTAGGTACCCAAGCTCTCTCATAAAAATATGTTTTATGTTATGTTCAATTTGTAATGTTTTATTTATATTTCTTTTTCATTAATATCATATTATTATTATTTGAATTTATTCATCATTTTTCTTCATTATAATTATACATTTCTTCATTATAAACCTTATTTAAGCGAGTTTTGTTATCGCAGCTGGACTTTTGGAAAACTCGCTTTCCCTAGAGCTCCTAAGATAAACGACTTTTGATTTATCTTTCCGCCCTCGTAACTCTACTCCAATAGCGATTAGAAGACTACAAATTTAGGAGAGTGAGTTTCTCATTGATGGTAACAACATATTTAAATTTGGTGCAGATCGGATTGGGGGCAGTTTTTGTATGCTTATTCTGCTATGCCCTTTTTTTTGTTTTTAATGTAATCGCTCGCAACGCTCGTATTTATAAGTTTTCAAAGATTTTACGTAATTTCAACAAGATAGCTGCCATACAAACTGTAATCTGCTCCAAAGGTATATAAACTTCGGTCGGGCCAAAGTTAGCTTGCCTCTATTTTTGAATTATAAAATTCCATAAATATTAAGAAAAGCCGTGAGCTTTTAAATACACTGCTTGTGAAATATGAATTTTAAGCTAGTGTGTTTATATTCTCAATCTTGGAAATCTTAGACCAAAAAACTCTAAAGGGTTGATGTAGTTTAATAACACTGCCTGTGTTTGATATGATTAGCTGCAGTTTTCTTTTTATTGCACTTTGTACTTTTAAGTTTCAGATTATTATTTACGTTTTAATATCTCTTAAACAATTTTGAATTTTGCATTTAATTCTTCAGCAAAGTTATTGCTATTGGCTTAGCATACAAAACATTTCATTTTAGCAAAACAAAAAATTACATGTTCATGCCCAAAATTACAAAAATTGCCCAAAAATCTAGTTTTGACCACTTTTTACAGATTTTCAACTTCATCTTGAAACCCAAAATAAACAACTCTTTTATAAAACTAAAGGCCCACTAGCATATAGAACTGTTATAAAAACTAGGAAAATTGAATATTTTCTGTTCAAAGTAAAGTAAATTAATTTTTTCAGTTATAATTTTTAATTTATGTTTGCTTACTAAGTTATTGATATAAATTTTCGACATTTTTGTAATATAAAGATGTGACTTTTTTGACTTGCTCTTTAGAAATGTTTTTTAAGTCCAGCCAAGAGCAACAACTTTATGTAAGATGTTATAGCGAAATTCCAAAAAGTTTACCTAGATATGGAGTTGTAACTCCTAATCTGTAGATGAAAACTGCAAAGTGCAATAATAATTAGAAAGCGGCTGCTAACCAGACCAAAGCCAGCGAAGGTTTTGGTATTACCTCATACCCTCTCAGAATTTGTTGGTCTCAACTCGATTTTAGGGTTGCACAGTGCTATATTCCCTAGCTACGTACTTAACATCGATAACAAGTTAAATTTTTTCCTTTATCCTCTTTTCCGCTTTATAACCCTTCTCTAACATCCTCTAACACTTTCGCTTTCTCTTTTCTTTCTTTGGCCGTGATCTCCATCTAACTATAGCACGGAGCATCAGCGTGGCATACATTTGAATGGGGCACGTTCCGCAAATTATCGCAGCATCGAGTGGACGCAGCCACGCGTGGATCAACTGTACACGATGTACATCCAGGAGCCGCTTAGCATGCAATGCAACAAATCGGACGGATTACGCTTCGGGGGTCACAGCTGGGAGGGTGTGGTCACGACGCCTGTCCAAATCAAAATGCCCATACATCGTAAACTCTGTCCCAACTACAATCCGTTATGGCTGAAGCCGCTGGAGAAGGGTGAATGCGATTTGCTGGGCGAGTGCATTTACTAGAATGGAGAGTGGAGAATGGAAATAGAAATGGAAATGCAGGGGCGGCCTTGGGCATCATGGACATGGCATCACACATACACACACACTCACCCACACGTGCACACTCTGGTATTTTGGATTATTCATTTTCCTCTGTGGGGTGGCTCGCATCGTCATCATCATCAACATTGCGCAGAGACAAAAGGCCACACAAATGTTTTCACTTTTTAAATATCTAATGAATTTTGCTCGCTTTCTTCGTTGTTGAACTGTCTTGTATTTGGCCTTTGAAAATTGCCGACTAAGGCAGCCGCCAGGCTAAAACGTTTAAAACAGCGCAGCTGTTCACACACACACACACACACAGCCACTCTCCCACGCGCAGCAACACAGAGACACAAATTGTAGCACACTTTTCAGCGCCAGTTTTTGAGAATTAAATGGGCAACTGCAAAAACAGACGATGCTGAAGAAAGCGAAAGATTGCTGCCAGCCCTGCGGCGCAGACATTGCTTCAATGAGCTAACGGCCATGTTTATGCAATATAAATGAGCAAACTTTGATGCAGCCGGCAACGGAGATGGACAACGCGGGGCAACAACTCTAATTACCAACAAAGAGCCAAAATGTTGGTCAAGTGGAGCATACAGACACATAATATATGAAAGGACGTGCACATTTGAGTCGAAGCAGCTATTTTGCTATAAGTGCAGAAAGTTA
Organism: Lordiphosa clarofinis; assembly: GCA_018904275.1. Lineage (NCBI taxonomy): Eukaryota > Metazoa > Arthropoda > Insecta > Diptera > Drosophilidae > Lordiphosa > Lordiphosa clarofinis. Next base: position 1,642,113 of record JAEIGQ010000041.1, on the reverse strand, counting down.
AGCTTGGAATTGTTTCAAATTCAACTGGGACGACTTTCTGCCAGAGCACTTGACTTGATTTGCTCTCTTTCTTTGTTGACTCACTCACATGATGGCACACATTGTCCCAGTTCTGTTTGTGTTGTCTCTAGGAAAATATGTAAAAAGCGAATGAATTGCAAATGTATCCAAGGTATTCAAATATACCTGCCCATCTTTGGCTGATGATGTTGATGATGTGATGGAAAATATATAATTGTTTTATCCAAAACACTCTCTTTCACAAGCAAACACACTCACGCACACACACACACATATGAGTAAAAGTAAACATGTAATGGATACGTTTAAGTGTAGCCCTACATATATGTAAGATGTGATAATTGTTCTATGGCTATAAAAAAAAACAAGAAAAACAAAAAACGCAAAAAACATGTATGTAGTAAAATATTTATAAAAAAAATGAATGGAAAAAACAGAAAATAGGCATTCAAGCTGAACCAAAAAATATATATATATATATACTTATACATATAAAATTTATCTAATAAAAAATGACCACCATACCAGCATGAAGCAAAATTTGAGATGTTTTGGGCGTTATTTATTGAGTAGAAGGTGGGCGGACAGAGATTATCCGGATCCGAACTCCCCAGAGCCGATTCGCCTGAATCATAAACCAAAACTTTTTGGCTAATGACAACCCGAACATTAATCAAAACCAGAACACCTCTTAGAAAAACCGAAAGAAAAATAAAGAAAAAAACAATTTATTATTATTGATCGTTGTAGGCAAAGTACACTTAAGGAAAAGTGCTTTAAAATTTTTAAATTTACACGTTGATTTAAACATTCTAGCACTAATTCAGAGTTAAATATAGAATTCGTAAATACAAATAAATCTTTACCGACAGACGATTTTTTTTTAACTTCGAACTCGTAATCAGCAAACTTTCAACCAAATCAAATACGTTTTTCGACTTTTGGCCAGCTTTTTGGGATTTGGGACCACCGAGCAATGTATTGGATTCTCGAGAATATACTACACCTAATAGCAGAAATTTCTTGACAAAGATTTGCGGGATCTAACGTTGGCGTATATTGAAATAAAAAAAGTGGATTTCTGCGCCTCAAGTCGACGTACGCCTCCTCATTGCGACAACAATTAAATGAAAGAACAGCAAAAAGCTAGCATAGCGACTCTGCGACGCAGTGGTATCAGAATGTTAATGTAGCACCCCTTCGTTGATGTATGCTGAACACTGGTGTTCTGCATAATAAACACAGACGCTGTAAAACATTGGCCTTTCTTAACCAATTTAAGTAATATAACAAATTACTTTACAGATAGCTCAACATTAGCTTTAAACATTTCGCGTCAAATAAAGTGAGGATGTTATTTCGTTAATAGTTTTGGTTTGGGCACTTTATAGATACTATACGTCTTCGATGGCAATCGACATCGTCCATAAAATATTCAAAAAATTAGTCCATTTGTAGCTATACACAGACAAAGGTATCGAGCAATTGCCCGTCATGAAATCCGGCTCTAGCTCGTCGGCTTTGGGGGTGGAGGTCTTGCTGATACCATTATGTCACTTTGTTACATTAATATAATTAGAATAATAACGTGCTGCGACAAAACAAGAATGCTGAAGAAGATAAGACCCGTAGAAAACAGACATCTTGAGATCAACTCCAAAAGAGTGAGGGAGAATGAGAGGATTGAAGAAAAGAGAGAGAGTTATGGTGTGCGAAGCCACAGGTAGAATCGTGGTCACATATTGCCCACCCTACCTTTGATCACCAGCCTCATAATAAATCCGGGTGATCCCTTTGAAAATACCCTACGACGGCGAGAACGTTAGCTTGAGTTCAGACTACATTTAGTTCAAATTCATTATAAACTTCAATTCAGAGCAATATTTGAGATAGCATAAGGATTCCATTTTGTGGTACGATAATAGTTTAGATAATACGAAAATATTAGACTAAATACTAATAGGAAACATATTTGGGTTTTAAATTAACGCTTTAGATGAGTAGGTAAACATACCTTTTATAATAATATTATTATTATTATTATCCGGTTTCGGAGTAATTACAAATTACAACTAACCATTATGATAGCTATAGCTACTTGGCCTTAAGCTACTTATGAAATTTTTAAATTAATTCGACTAATTCTTCTAGTCTTTCATTTCTTCACATTCAATTTACTTTACTTTACTTTAAATATAAACTGGCTTCAACTTAATTTTCTTGCAACACTCACTTAAATTTCCAGCAACGAAAGATCGATCTCCCGTGGATGAATCCTGTAACTAAAAGTTAAATTAGATATATGCATTTCTACCTGTTTGTATGTCTTCATTTCTTTTCATTTCTTGTTAATTTCTCTTTTATTAAATCAAACTCTTGAGTTTTTTTCGTTTTCACTTTAAAACTCTTCTGCTTCATTTTTCTTATCCTTTCATTTTTGTTAAAAAGCAAATTAAAAAATAGAGGCAGGCTAACTTCGGTTCGACCGAAGTTTATATACCCTTGGAGCTTGATATATGCCTGACAGTTTGTATGGCAGCTATACTTTATAGTAGTCAGATTTCGACAAGCCTTGGTGAAATTATGTAAAATCATTGAAAACTTATAAATACGAGCGTTGGGAGCGATAACATTGAAAACAAAAAAGTTTTTCTCACTAAGATTTTTTTTCAGACCTAACTTTTGTATGGCAGCTATACTATATAGTTGTCCGATTTCGACAAGCCTTGGTGAAATTATGTGAAATCATTAAAAAATTATAAATACGAGCGTTGAGAGCGATAGCATTGAGAACAAAAAAATTTTTCTTACTAAAACTAGTTTTTCGACCGATCGTTCCTATGGCAGCTATATGCTATAGTCATCCGATTCGGCCGGTTCCGACAAATGTGCTGCGTATTTGTACTAAAAGACTTCGTGCAAAGTTTGGTTACGATAGCTTTAAAACTGATGGAGGAGATAGCATAGAAACAGACGGACAGACGGACGGACAGACAGACGGACGGACAGACGGACGGACGGACAGACGGACATGGCTATATCAACTCAGCTCGGCATGCTGATCAGGAATATATATACTTTATGTGGTCGGAGACGCTTCCTTCTATGCGTTACAAACATCCGGACAATTTTAATATACCCTCTCCAAGGGTATAATAATCAAATAAAAGAAACACAAAAGAAAATGAAAACTATAATTAAATTCCAAACTCTCTAGAATATTTCTCTCATCAGCTTTTCATATAGTTCCATTTAAACTGCTCGGGCGGGATCTTTAATGTCAATCGGCTCAAAATGAGACCCAATTCAAATGGACACGCCCGAGGAAAGACTTCTTCAAGGTTGATCGCTCGGATGAGGTTTCTGTACGCTTAGGTTAGCATCTTAGCCGCAAATATGGACGCTTGGTTGGTTAGGTCTGAACGGTAGGCTAGGCCGAAAAGTTGGTTAGGGCCGAACCCTGATGATCGGGCCGGTAAAGATGATTATGGCCGACATAGGATGATTAGGCCAAGCTCAGATGTATATTCTGCTTCCTTTATTAAGCTCCTAGTGGCTGGTTAAATTCACATTTAATGTCGACTGTATTTGGTGGTTAGGGGCGGCTTGGTTGTGGCAATCTGCCTGGAGCCGAGCCGCTGGATCTGCACTTGCAAGCAATTATGGCCGTGTGCAGACTCAATCCGCTTGACCTGGTACACAAACTTTTATGAGTAAGTGTGTGGGCAGGCGAAACTCTAACTCACCCAAGGCAATAAACAACACGCGCTTGAATATATATGTATTCTTGACTTTCACACAACTCTTGACGGGCACGCACTTCTGTTCGACGAAGAGCGAGAATAAGAACGGAAGCGTCGATGTACAAATTTTTGACAGTTGCAAATGACAACCGAGTGATGCCTTCGATAACTATCGATACGATAAGTACTCGATCGACACACAATCAGCTGTTTTCGCTTTTTCTAGCTTGTAGCCAAATCCGCCAAAAGAACAATTAGAATTGCCTAAAATCCAAACACTTAACAGGCAAACCAAAAACAAGTGTTTAAGACTCACCATTTTTGCTTTCAATATTTATTTATTTATTTAGGTTTGACAAAGTTCTGTCAACATTACTGGGTTCAATCCAAAAAAGACAGTAAATTATTTTTTACATCTAACACAGAAAAGTGATCAGAGAAAAGATGGTTATACAAATTAAATGAATACACAATTTCGGAAAGGTTCATAGTGAGCAAAATGTGTTAGGTAAGTCTGTAAGTAGATCGGAGAGAAATTTAAGTTAAGAAGATTAGAAGGAAATCCAAGTAGATACAATTTAGTAAAGGAGGAGATCATGATTGAAATTACATCCGTTTGCAGTTTATTAATGAAACCCGAATTCACAATCGAAGTAAACTCAAGCATGTTTGAAGAAACCGAACTTTTTTTCATAAAGCCGCGCTGAGATTGTGAAATAATTGAGCAGCAGGAGTGCTGTATTTGAGAAGTAATAAGGATTTCAAATAGTTTACACCCTTTTTATGAAGAGGAATGACAAAAGATTCCTTCCATTCGTTGGGAAACTCCCCTAGTTCAAGAGATAAGTTAAACAGCTTTAAAAGCGGAAAACATAAAGAACTAGCACAATTTTCAAGCACACAGGCTCGAAAGTACATGACGTTGTAATTGAACGAATACCCGAAAACAGACCCTCTTAATCCAAAACAGGTGGATGAATGCTATTAGAGTGAATAATAGAATAAGGATACGGGTTGCAGGTACCAGAACTAGTCGATGATGCGGAGTAGCAACGCTGAAAAAATGTTGCGAATAGATTTGCGATGTCAGCATCATTATAAGCAGTCACTTTATCGAGGGAAAGCAATGAAGAAAACTGAGAAGATTTGCGTTTGGAGTTGACGAAGTTATAAAGCCTTTTGGGGTCATGCTGAAAGCTTATCTTTCACTTGAAAAAATAGTTGTTGTAGCATTCGGTATTATCTATATACATAAAGTGATAAGACATTGTCGATGATCACCAGCCTAGAAGCTAAACCGTAATAGTTAGAAATTTCAAAATTTCACAATAACTTCCTTTAGTGATCGGACATTGTACTCTCTCACTTTTTGGCCTCGCTCTACATCTATAAAAAGAGAGTGTACTGACTGGCTGACTGACCGATTGACTGACTGATTCACTGACTCAATGGCAATCATCGCACAGCCTAAACGGTAAGAGATATAGGGCTGTAATTTGGAGAGGAATTCTGTTAGTGGAGAAGGTGCGTACTAAAACGGAGCCCACGAGGAAAATGGACGGAAAATTCTGCACTCAAAAAACTATTTTTCTTTCGATTGGCTTTAACCTCGGTTTCTAAGGATGGAATACGAAATAGTTCGAAATGTGATTTTCTGATGTTGGAAAATTTTACCCAAAGGTCGGAAAATTCTGCATAAAAACTTTTTCATTTCAGAAAATTCTGCATGCAAGAAAACTTTTATTCATCCGATTGGCTTAAATGATAGAATACAAATTAATTTGAAGCATGATTTTCCAATGACGGAAATTCCGCCCCCAGGTGAGTAAAAATGATCGGAAAATGTAAAATGCAAAATAACTATTTTTTATCTGATGGACTTAAAAGTCGGGACAGGGAAGAGGTTGGGAAATGGATGGGATGTGGGTGGGACGTGGGTGGGATTGCGATGGGATGCGGGTGGCACGTTGTTTTGGAAGTGGGTGGTAATCGGAATGGGTGGTGGGATGTGTGCGGGTAGTGGGAGGGATGAGGGCGGTAAGTGGTTGGGATTTGGGTGTTATGGGGGTGGTATGTGGGCTGATATTGGTTCTATACTGTTAAAGGCGCAGCGAAGAGCGACGGGTTATGTGCTAGTCTTCAATATATTCTAACTTTGACACCTAATATTGTAGAGTATTGCTGCAACCATACGTGTATGATTAGTTCTTAAGTGCGATTTAAAGTTGTAAGTATTACCATATGTTTTTTATCAGGATAGCCAAATAATTTGCACCAATGTATTTCCATAGTTACTTTTCCGATATATCGTTTATAAAAATATCGATAATCGTCAATATCGTCCAACAAAAATATCGAAATATCGATAAAATATTGACAACCCTACATCACAACCGCTTGACGGTCTTGACCTATGCAATCAATGCTCTCCAGTCGCTTCCGCTCTGTGCAAGCTGGCACCAGTTGCTCACACCAAGCTTGACAATGTCTTGCCGCACCTGGTCGAGTTTAAGAACGCTGACGTTAAAAATAAAAAAGTTTTTCTGACTAAAACCCATTTTCAGACAGATCGTTTCTATTGCAGCGTGCAATCAAATTTTCAGCTCAATAGCTTCAAAAGTGAGGGACTAGATCACGTAGAAACAGACACACGTCAAGCTTATCAAAAATATATACAGGCCTGTCCCGTTTCCGAACTCAATTGATCGGAATTAGTAAGAGCCCTGATTTCAAAGAATCGGTTAAAGAATTTTGGCAAATCTTTTCGTAATCAAGAGGGTCAAATGAAGGTAAATGGGATTTTGAAGTTAAAATTGGAAAAAAGGGTTTTTTAATAATGGAATTCTCAGGATTCGGAACAGTATTTTACTTCATCTACTAACTCATAATTTCACCATTTTATTGAAATCAAAAATAGTGAGTTTTTATTATATTAATTTAACCCGATTTGAATTATTCGATTATTTGAACTTTTGAGAAATAATGCTAACTACTAACTATCTCTTGAAGGTACAAACCATCTATCTACAAAACTGAGAAAACAATTAATTTTTTCCAAATTGCGGTGGCGGGGGCAAAAACTAAAAATAAACTTGATCTGCCTGCAAGTGTACATCTCTTACCATCTCTGAGATTTGTTTGTTCATTCGGACGGACGGGCAGACGAACAAAACTTTATCGACTCGGCTGTTGATGCTGATCAATGCTGACTTTACAGGGTCGGAAATGATTCCCTCTCCCTGTTATATACTTTTGCACAAACTGAATATACTCTGTGTACCTTTGGTATAGAGTATAAAAAATAAAAAAGTTTAGTGATCAAATTGGGAGGCCAACATTTTGCTAGTTTAACTACAAAAAATCTAAAGCGTTAATTATAGGCGACTGCGCAGTACTTTGATATATTTAGTACTCACCAATCAAAACTGTGAATGCTCTGTTAGCCCAGGAAATTTTAGTGCTACAACTATTTAAATAATATCCTTTGTCTTCCTCGTGTATTTGTGATGACTGCCTGTCGCCTATTTCGCCCTTCAACCCATTGACTGAAGAGCAAATTTTAATTGATTTTCAGTTCTGTGCACTTTTTTTGTGTTGTTGCTTCTTTTTGCCAGCCAAAGGCCGGAGCGGTTGGCGTTATGAAAGTATTAAAACGGCAACAATCCAATTAAAAGTTTTTAACATAACAACAAATATTTTAATATTCATTGGCGTGGAACATTTACCCGCACACACAAAGTGAGAGGGTGATCCAACTAAATTCTTGTATCTGTGAACTGAATTTTTTTCAACATTCTATAAAGTGGCCGATTAAATAATTTTGTAAAACAAGAGGTGGCATGGCCTTTCCGTATTTAAACGTGCAAGTTTTTTCATTTTTTTACAGCAAAAAAATTCCTCTTTTGTCTATTTACAGGGTAAGTCCGGAAAATAATAGGACTGAGTCGATTTAAAAAAAATTATTAAGCCAATCGTTACAATTCTTTAAGAACTTTCAAAATAGGTTCCTTCTGCGTCGAAGCAGCGCTGCCAACGCGATTTCCAAGCATTGAAGGCGTCACGGAAGGCATTCTTCGGAATAGCCTTGAGAGCCGGGGTGCTTGCTGGTTGGATCTCCTCTGTCGTCTCAAAATCAGTCGTCCCTTTTTCATCAGTCTTTTTAGGCGTGGACACAAAAAAAAAGTCCGGGGCCACAACTGGACTGTAGGGCGGCTGCGAAAGCGTTGGTGTGCCGTCCTTGGTTAGTTAGCTGTTCACAAGAAAAGCGGTGTGGGCCGGGGCGTTGTCGTAGTGCAACTTCCAGTCGACTGCGATGTCTTGTCGCACCCGTTTGACCCTTCGTTTGAGCATCTTGAGTACTTCCACGTAAAACTTCAGATTCAGTCACATTGTCGGTGTTTGTCGAAAGCCTTCCAGCACGCTCTTCATCGGCGACCTCTTCCCGGCCCTCTAAAAAGGCCTCGTGCAACCGAAACACAACACTTCTTGCTAAAGCAACATCTGGGTAAGCCTGCTTGATCATATAAAATATCCCTGTCGCAGATTTGCCGAGTTTCAAACAGAATTTATTCGCGAACCTTTGCTCTAACGAACGCTGTTTTTTCGGCTTGCACCACTCACAGAAACACGTCGCGTGAAAATGCCTGCCCCGCTCGGAGACAACTGACCAGCCGCTCGTTCGTTAGCTAGGAACGCCCTCTACCGAATCCAGTCAGTCCTATTACTTTACGGACAAACCCTGTAATTAATATTCTGCCAAATGGACAATTATTTTATAAACTCGATAGTCGGAAACAATCGAATATTACCTAAAATCACAAGGATCCAAAAGACTTTTTAGACCCTTGCAGAGGGTATATTAAAAATGTCCAGATATTTGTAACGCTTAGAAGGAATTATCTTCAACCACATTCTTGATCAGCATGATCAGCGATGTTTCTGATTCCAATGGTATATATCCAGGAATTTTTCCTCCCTTTACTTTCAATCAAAAGAGGTATGTCTCCGTTTCCTATTCCACCCAATTGATAGGAATCGCCCACACCTGGTCCAAGTGCAATCAATTTTTTTCCCAGGTGAGTTTAAAATGTTCTTGAAAACGGAACAACGTTACCTGAAATCATGTTCTCAAAAATGGAACAATATCAACTCAATTTGAGTTTTTGCGTTCTCAATAAATTGTTCTTAAAGTGAGAACATTGTACTACATATGACAAAACCCGTTCATGCATACTTTTGGTAACTATTGTGCTCGTTTTGAGTCCAATGATCTAGTTTTTTTCCCTCTGTGTATGAGCATATATTAAAAATTTTAAAAAAAATTTAAAAATTTGTTTTTGGTGTGGTTTAGTTTGTTAAAAGCAATTTGGAATACCCTTGCGGGATCCTATTAAATTGAGGAAGTGTTGTAGGTAGGTGGTGGTATGCAAAATCTGTAATTTATCTATTTGTCCTAAAACTGGTGACCATAGCTGTTAAATTGCGATTACGATTAGTAATCAATTTCATTATTTTTTTTTTTTTTAATTGTAATGATTACACTAGTTTACTAAATAATACAAATTGCGCGATCCCGAACATTTGGTAGCAATTCCTTGTGTAAGTCCTTCCGCTGAGTCAAAAAATCCAACCCACAAATTGCTTTATAGGGCCGTTTTCGAGAAATCGCGGAAAAGCTTGATTTTTTGATTGGGGAAATAAGTACCTTCTGAAAAATGGATATATCTTCAGTTTTGTGTCTTCCATTATGAACAGGTAATGCTCTCTTGGAAGATAATTGAACGCCCTAACATTCATTTATACACTACTTCTTAGTCCGGTTCTCGACTTCGGCTTTATAAAGGCTTTTATCTGCAACTTTGCACTAAATTCATCAATTTTTTTAAAAAAGCTAGATTTTAAGTGCGATTTTAACCATGAAAAAAATTGTGTAAAATTTATTTTAAGGCTGGTCACTAAAGATTTATCTATTTAAAATACAACGCCATATAACTCATTAAAATCCGATCAAGAATAAAGAAGTTATTGGTATTTTTGTAAAAAATTTAAGGTTTCAACTTCAAGCAAATTGATTTAGTTTGACTGTTTTATGTTCGTCGTACGAGGCATAGGTAACATTCAAACTATTCTATTTAAGGGCTACTATGACCTGCAAAATATATTTTGTACCTGGTTAAGTTATTTTGTGATTGACTTATGTGGAAAAATGAATGTAAGGCGTAAATTTGAATGCAAAAATGATCTTGATATGCTTGCGGGCATTAGACATTTTCGACTCCGCTAACAATTTCTATCGAATGGTTTCCATTAATTCTATTTTCTAAGTTAGACTTCTACGGGCGGATATGAGGTGTTTCTATCTGAGGCCTCTTGTTTCGCAATTTATTGGTCCCGTTCCCAGGCTATTTTGAGTGTTAACTGTGTTATATGTGTTAATTGTGTATCTTAACAATCAAAACTTATAAACATTTTTAGGGGAATATTAAAAAATAATCAATTGGCTCCTTGCAGTCAATTTAACGCCTTACGTTCATTTTTTAACCTCAGTCAATTACAAAATAACAGGAACAACCAGGAACAAAATAAATTTGGCAGGTCATTGTAGCCCTTAAATAGAATAGTTTGAATGTTACCTATGCCTCCTCTGACGAACATAAAACAGTCAAACTAAGTCAATTTGCTTGAAGTTGAAACCTTCCATTTTTTACAAAAATACCAATAACTTCTTTATTCTTGATCGGACTTTAATGAGTTATATGGCGTTGTATTTTTAATAGATAAATCTTTAGTGACCAGCGATAAAATAAATTTTACACAATTTTTTTCATGGTTAAAATCGCACTTAAAATCTAGCTTTTTTAAAAAAATTGATGAATTTAGAGCAAAGTTGCAGATAAAAGCCTTTATAACACCGAAGTCGAGAACCGGACTAATAGCCTATTTCCATATGAAATGCACATATTTCTCAGTTTCGTAAACATGTTAATGGCAAGTTCAAGTTTTTGTTTTGATTTGTGTCGGTGTGTCTATTTATATTAAAATGTGCGATAAAAATAATAAGAAAATAAAGCCAGCTGTAATGGGCATGATACGAGACCACTGTAATCAAACCTTTCAAGCGTTTGTAGAGTGGGAGAATGAGTTCGAGGACATCTGTGCAGAATTTGCAGAGCATGACTTTGTGCCGTCGAGCTATCAAAAAAGAAAGCGCAAAGCACCGTCTGTTTGGACATTCGTAAGCTTATATTTAAATTATACAGGAAGCATTGAAAAATGTACAAAATACTACAGCAACGACATGGAACGTTTTGGGAGTTTTTTAAGGAGAGTTTCCGTGTGGACAAAGTCAACTTTAAAGTGCTCGTAGAGCGTCTGCAATGCCTAGCTAAGCAGGATACTAGTTTTAGAATGTGCATTCCGCTGGAAAAGCGTATTGCCATTGCACTGTATACTCTTGGGTCGTCGGCAGAATACCGCACAGTTGGGAGGTTGTTTGGGGTGTCAGCATCCATGGTATGCAAAATACTTCTGGAGTTTTGCAGAGAAGTACGGCGGGTTCTTGCACCCGAATTTTTGCCGCGGGAATTCATAGCCCAGCAAAAAGTCAAAGAATGTGTTAAAGGATTTGAAGCACTTGGATTTCCACAATGTTTCGGTGCTATCGGTGAGAGGATGTTTTTATTTAATGTTAAAATGTTTGTTAATAGGGATATTTGTAGATGGAAGCCACATCGAGGTTCACCAACTGCAAGTGAGGCGATCGACCACTACAATTATAAGGGATGGTACTCAACCATTCTATTTGCATTGGTGGATTGTCGGTAATAAATTTTAATTATTTTTTAATCAAATTTATATAATTGAAATTTGTATGTGTTCAGATACAGATTTCTTTACGTGAACGTGGGCTCTCCAGGTCGCTGCCATGATTCCCAGGTGTACGAGTGTTCCACATTAAAGAATATGGTTGATGCAACTACTCTTTTCGAAGAGAATTCAAAGCACATTGCCGGGGTTGACGTCCCAGTCGTTCTCCTGGGAGACTCGGCATTCAAATTCTCAAGGAGCCTGATGAAGCCTTATCCATTTTGTCCTTCCGAGGGTGGAGATAAAAAGGTTTTCAACTATGCCTTGTCAAAGGCAAGGAGAGTGGTCGAAAATGCCTTCGGTCGATTAAAGGCACGGTTTCGAAGGATAGGTAAAGGCCTAGATAATCGATGCGACAAAGTACCAAACATGGTAATGGCCTGTTGCATATTGCACAATTTTCTGAATCACCACAATAGTGCTATGTAAATTATAATTTCCACTAAATGATAAAATTTGTAACTATCCTTACCTGTATTTGTATGTCAAATTTTGTATTTTTGTGCGAACGTCTTTCCACTCGAGCTCCTCAAAGCCAGCTTCCTTTAGTTTCGACGCCATTCTGGCATACAAGTGCGTGTTCCGCTGGGGGGATCGTAGGGCATCGAAATTCTCCTCCCACAGATCCATGAGCATTGCTTCATGGTAATCCTTCCACGACACTGACTTGCGTTTCGGAGCCATCTAAAAACAAATGTACTTATTTAAAATAAATACCTTGAAAGTTCTGCTTACCTTCAATTTGGAATTCACATGAATTATCAATCAGAGTTGTCTTTTTGTGTCATCGATAACAAAAGGGTTGATGTGTTGTGGCAGCGATAACCAAATATCTAGTACTTTTTTTAACAACACTGAAAAAATTCCGGGTGAATGGACACATATTTTAAATATGTACATTTTTTTCTATGAAAAATATGCTACATATTTTTTGATATGCGATAATATGTGAAAATATGTACATATTTGCTATAGTGGAAATAGGCTATAAGAAGTAGTGTATGAATGAATGTTAGGGCGTTCAAGTATCTTCCCAGAGAGCATTACCTTTTCATAATGAAAGACACGAAACTGAAGATATACCCATTTTTCTGAAGGTACTTTTTTCCCCAATCGAAAATCTAGCTTTTCCGCGATTTCTCGAAAACGGCCCAATGGACTGCAGAGTTGGACTCAGCAAATGGATTTACATACGAAATGACTGTCAGATGGTCGGGATCGGAAATGCTGTAAACTAGTGTTATACAATCCTCTTGGTTAAAAATATTTGATTACTAATTGATTACTTTCAGAAATAATAATAGAATAATAAAAAATCGGGATTATTGAGGAAATTAAATAACGTTCTCTGGAGCAAGAATCGAGGTCTTTACATTTAAAATCAGTACAGTAATACGGCGCTATTGCAGATAGTGTGCGGGTACTGCGTGTTTTAATAAATTTTAACCACCTTCCCTAATTTTAAAAACTCTGACAAAATTAAAGAAATTGTATCTATAAATGACAATTATGGAACCTCAATTAGAAGTCTTTAATAAATAGTGTTAAAAATTTCACGGAATTTTGCAGGTAACGGATTGCATTTTAAAAATCGGGAAAATTATTCAGTGGAAGTGTGGACATGCCAGCTCTGACCAAAAAGAAATGCAGAATTTTTTAATGGGTAGATGACCCGAAAATGGGTTGTGATTGAAATGCTGCAAAACATGCAGGGTTGGTACTAAAAGTATACAAAAAATCGCGAAATTGCTTTCTGTTGATGTACTTTACACCTGCACAGTTAAAAAACAAGTGAGAGAGTCGGTCAAGCCCGACTATAACATACTCTGTACCTGGAGTATGAGCTGAATCCAGTGCTGCTGCTGTGTCTCTCTCTATCTCTGTCTCGCTCTCGCTCGCTCTCTCTCTCTCTTTCTTTCTCTCTCTCTCTAAGATTGTGCGGTGTTGGTTGTGAAAGGGTGGGAGGGGTGGTGGCAGGGGGAGCTTGGTTCACTTTTTTGCTCATAACTTGAGAACCGCTCATCCGATCTTTATCATTTCTTCAGCAATTCGATACATTTCGACAATTACTAACTATCTCTAGAAGGTACAAAACATCTATCTACAAAAATGTGGAAGATATGACGTTTTTTCAAAATTGCGTGGCGGGAGGGGGCGTGGCAAAAAATAAAAATAAACTTGATCTGCCTGCAAGTAAAAGAAGCATTTGTCCCATACATATCAAACCTCTATTTATTACCATCTCTGAGATCTGTTTGTTCATACGGACGGACGGACGGACGGACGGACAGACAGACGGACAGACAGACAGACGGACAGGCGGACATGGCTATTTCGACTCGGCTGTTGATGCTGATCAAGAATATATATACTTTATATGGTCGGAAATGATTCCTTCTCTCTGTTACATACTTTTGCACAAACTTAATATACTCTATGTACCTTCGGTACAGAGTATAATTAATAGTATTGAGGGCCCCAAATCTGGCTAAGCCATTTTTTGAAAATAATCAAAAATAATCTTGAAAAGTAGTCAAATTATTTTTTGGCAATCCTCAATAATCCAGATTATTTCTTATTATTTCTGAAAGTAATCAATTAGTAATTGTGTGAAAAATAATCAAATATGTAATGATTACGATTAGTAATCCGTTTTTAACACCTACGCTGGTGACGTAGTTGATGATCTTGGGGCCTATTTTTCAAGCGTTAAGCTCATCCAGTATGGTCTGGATACCAATTTTGTCAAAAGCTTTGGTAAAATCAAGAGAAATTATTGAAGTGTGGGTTTTGCATGAAAGGGTTGAGGATATCAGATGGTCTAAACCAAGCAGACTGTCTGATATGGATTTTCCCTTTCTGAAACGTGTTTGGCTGCTATCGATCGATTTGTTGTACGTCAGATAATTTAATTTTGAAATGCGTCGCGCTCCTTATGCTCTTAATGTAATGTGGTAGATCATTCCAATAGAGAACTGCCTGCATAAAAAATTGTTTTTCAAAACTAGCGAGTTTTGCCTGTTTACAAACTATGTTGTTGGTCCTTCTTGATGACACAAGATGTACATCTCTATTTATATAAAAGAGAGTGTCCTGACTGATTCACTGATTCACCCACGAGGAAAGTGGCCGCAAAATTCTGCATGCAAAAAACTATTTTTCATCTGATTGAAATTCGGCTTGAAAGGAAAGTAGGTGAAATATATTAAAATGTGATTTTCCGAAGTTGGAAAATTTGACCTGACGGTCGGAAAATTCCCGGAAAATTCTGCAATAATAAAAACTATTTTTCATCCGATTGGCTTGAAATTCGGTTTGTAAGGACAGAATACGAAATAATTTAAGATGTGATTATTTTAATGCGGGAAATCCGCCCACGAGGAAAATGGCCGGAAAATTCTGACCGCGAAAAACTACTTTTGAGCCGATTGTCTTGAAACTCGATTTAAAAGGCCAAAATCAGAATTAATTTTTGTTTTTATTATCCGATGTTGGAAATTCCGCCGAGATGACCACTGGGAAGACGGTGGGAAGTGAGCGGTATGTGGGTGGGAAGTTGGTGTGCGTCTATACTGTTGAAGGTGCAGCGAAGCGCGACGGGATATTTGCTAGTCTATATATATAAAAGAGTTCAACCTGACTGACTGTCTGACTGGTGACCGTCGCACAGACTAAACCATCAAAGATAGGAAGATGAAATTTTCACAGTAGTTTTATCTTATGCTGAAAGTGAGTACTAAGATCGGATTTTGGAAAATTCTGTCGGCAAATGTGGAAAACTCGCGGAAAACTGTTGTATGATACTTTTTTGTTTTTCATCCAATCAAGTTCAAACTCATTTTCAAAGATCTATATGAAAGTACAACTGCATACCAATCTTCCGGAAAATTCACCCCGCTGGGTGGAAAGTGGGTGGTCAAGGTTGTATGGGCGAAACTTTAGTTGCCAGCGATTAGGGCCAAACTGATTTTCAAATTTACATAAAAAAGTGACATTCAAATTTTGAAAAACTTTTTTGCTTATTTTCCGATCATTTTCAAAGATCTATATGCAAATTCAACAATAACTGTGTTCCAATTTTCCGTAAAATCCCACCCGGAAAAGTCGGAAAAGCGTCGGAAAAGTTTGTATGGTAAACATTTATTTGGGCGGAAAGTGGGTGGGATGTGGGTGGTATGTGGGCGGGAAATGTGCGGGAAGTGGGTGGGATGTGGGCTTGAAGTGTGTGGTAAGTGGGTGTGCGTTGGTTCTATACTGTTGAAGGCACAGCGAAGCGTGTCGGGCTATTTGCTAGTTATCAAATAAATACTTAGGCTCTGTAGTTGTCAAAACCGTATGCAGCAGTAATAAAGTTATCATTCTGGTCCAGTCTTCTAGGTTTAAGTCAAAAATTGTATGGGCATAGCGATTAAATGCATACCTTGCAATAGAATTGAATGCCACTTTTAATTTCTGCATGCTGCCATCATCACAGAACCCAAAAATTTCTATTCCATAAAAAAGGTATGGAATTAGGCATGATTTTGCAACTAGAAGCCTAAGAGTATGAGGGATGAGTTTTTGTGTGATAGACAGCTGTTTTATAATTCCGTATATTTTTCCAGTTGCTTTTGCAATATAGTTGGACCACATAACAGGGTGCTGCAGTGGCTAGTACAATGAGTTGTAGTGGTTTAACAGGCGGAGTTTAAACGAAGGCTAAAAACTATTATGGATGTGAAGATCGAAAATTTGACTGGGGAACCAGCCGCTTGCACAGATTGGTAGGGGAATGTGACAAGAAAACACTTATGCCTAATTGATAAGGCCGACTGAGTTGACAGAATCTCTAAAATGAATGTATTTAGGCAATCTTGTAAGACTTCATTTAACTGACGACATTTAGTTTCGTACTTTTAAAAATGCCTAATGAGTGAATATTGTTTGCTTAAATATTGTAATGACGCTGAGAGGCAAGGATTTATCAACCAACATACTCGTGCAGAGTGCAGAAAAGCAATATCCTGTGATGATAATTAAAGCAGAGTCACGTTAAGTAGGATTTAAAAGCACTTGCTGGCTCCCCGTGGTTAAACGGAAGCATGTATAAAACGGACAGCGAAGGGTGCCACATGGGAGAGGTCAAGAGCTACCCGACACAAAAGAGAAGGTCAACAGTTATAGAAAACTATTTATTGATATTTTAATTCTGATTTTAGCCGTGCATCTGATAGTAAGGTCGGAATCAAATCATACTTCTTATGCTTAAAAATTTCCCGGCTTTTTTTCTCTGAGTATAAACCTGCTATTTTGTGTGTTGGAGGTTTCAAACTGGCTTAAAGGGGGTTCACGGCCATATCTTACAAAATATTAAGGCTATGAACTGGAAACTTGGTCCGAAGGTTGTTTTTAAGGAGTTAGATATTTTACTGATTCAGATCCGCCTTTGCGAGCGTTGCCGGTTATTCATCTAGTATTTATATAAATCTAAAAGTAGCATAAGCCATAGACTAAGCGAATGTGTGGAACAGAGAGGAGAGTTGCTTGTTGCTTTGATTCCAAGTTTATGTATCTCTGCAGAAAACTATGGCTTAATGCGTGTTCTCAATTAGAGAGCAAAGTATGTTCATTTACATATTAAAATCATTTCATCTAGCACTAAGAAAATCCTTTGAAAAATCCCTCCGGGTGTGCCACAAGAATCAACCACAACAAAAACAAAATAAGGAAAAAGGCTGACAGGAACAGCTACAGTAACAACGATAAACCAGCGAAGCATGGCTGAGCTTACAGAAGAAGATGGGGCATGCGAAGGAGTTTGTTCAAGCAAATTCGTGACTGCAAAAGTCAAGTGGCAAGAACACGCGGCGTATGCGTAACGTAATGGCATACGTGAAGGCATTGCATTAACTTGTGTGTGTAAAAGTGTCTGCGTGTGTAGGTGTAATCGACTTTTTGGGTCGCCGTCATTGCAGTTTCACGCACACACACACACACAAGACATTTAATCAACCCAACCCCATGACCGCGTCGGCGTTTCAGTTTCGGGTTCAGGTTCAGTTTTCGGGGTCTCTGGGTCTGTGCGTGGCATCATTACTGTCATCGTCATCTTCATTTTGCTAAAACATTTATCTGTGCGCCAATCGCATATGTGTGTGTGTGTGTGTTGGGAGGAACAAAATTTAATGTCACAAACTTTTGATGTGTTCTAATTTATATACAAACTGGCAGCAGGCAACCACCTTTCATTCCATTCCATCTCCTTTTTTTCGGCCGCCGCGATGCCTCGTTAAAGCAAATTTGTTTTTACGCTTGATGGCAAATTGCGCGACTCGTCGTCCTGGCCCAGCCTCCATGTTAATATTTCATATGTCATCGCATCAGCAGCAGCAACAGCGAGAACCCCTCGAGCAGCGGCAGCCCTTAAATCGCCTGCGTTTAAAAATTTGATTATGTGAGGAAAATAAAGAATGAAAAAAGGAGGGAAATTAAATTTATACACAGATTCACAATTTTTAAGCCCGATTGTTGTTGCCATCGTATTTTCCTTTTTATATGACGGCTTTTCCGCATTTTGGGCATTAAGAATCAAAAAAACAAATTATAAAAAAACCGCACACACACCCAAAATATACTTTACAAAATCAAGATTTTATTGAACTTCTGAATAAAAGACATATTCATTCATTGACCCATTCTGCACTCGATGTTGATTCATGCGATCGTACACACACTAAAAAAGTGAGCGATAATATTCTCTCATCTTTAAAGCTTTGGAACTGAAATTTTGCTCAGAATTTATTTTGCTCTGTGATTAACTCACGTCCCTACCACTTATGTATATATTTGAAGAACATTTTGAATAATTTAACCAAGGATTACAATTATAATATTAGGAACACAGTAGACAGCCACATATTTAAAGACGAAAGGATGGTATCGTTTGACATCGTTTCTTTTTTCCCCAGTATTCCGACGGACTTGGCACTTGAGGTGATTCAAAAGAGGTGGAAATTTCTAAACAACAGGTTCTTTAAATTTGAAGAAGATTTATACACAGCTTAAAGGACTACCTATAGGATCGCCAGCATCACCAATTAACGCCGATATTGTGATGGAAGAGGTTTTAAGCCAGATTTCAAGCGAGAGACTTCTCACCAAGCATGTAGTAAGACAGGACGACATTGATAAAACACTTAAAAGCTCAAAAATTATCCCAAATATATAAGTTTCACAATTGAGTTGGCAATTTACCAAAAACTAAACTCTAGATCAATCGGGATAGAAATTATACCCTTTAGTACTTAAAATTTCAATTATGTTGTGTTCTTGATTGTATTTAAATTAAGTATGAAATACTTAAGAATAATCAAGAACATTTCGTACTTACAGTTAGTTTAAAAATTTAAGAAAAGATCGTACTTAGTTCAAGTACAATATTTCTTGGATTAAGTACAAAGTAAACTTACAATGCAAACGATAAAAAGTGTGCCACGAAAAATGCGAATTAATATAAGTTGAATCTGTTCTTGAAATTCCCTCCTGACTCTAACACTTTGGTTATATAGTGAGGGTCGATTTTTGACCGACAGTAAATAAGCATCTTGGTCTTTGGTTAATTCATTTCCTTTGGATTTTGATGTTATACAGAGACAGAGTTTCAAAAGCAAATTGGGAAAGTTTCGAATTTGATAAACTTAAGCCAAGAACATTTTGTACTTATTATTCGAATAAATATCATAAAATTTATTATTTTCACTATTTTCCTTCAAAAATGGTTTGGCGATGAATATATAGCATATTAAATTAATTAACGACAAGTTTGGGAGCGATACCCTTGAAAACAAAAAAGTTTTTCTTACTGAGACTTTTTTAGAACGATCTTTTGTATGGCAGCAAAATTATATAGTTGTCCGATTTCGACAGATCTTGGTGAAATTATGTGAAATCATTCAAAATTTATAATTACCAGGGTTAGGAGCGATAGCATTAAAACCAAAAAGTTTTTCTCACTGAAACTACTTTTTCGACAGATCGTTCCTATGGAAGCTAGTCATCCGATCCGGCCGGTTCCGACAAATACGCAGCGTATTAATACCAAAAGACTTCGTGCAAAAGTTTGGTTAAGATAGCTTTAAAACTGTCGGAGGAGATAGCATAGAAACAGACGGACAGACGGACGGACAGACGTACATGGCTATATCAACTCAGCTTGTCATGCTGATGAAGAATATATACACTTCATATGGTCAGAGATGCGTTACAAACATCCGGCCAATTTCTATATACCCTATCCAAGGGTATACAAAGTGTTTATGAGAAAATTGTTTTTATACCCGTTACTCGTAGAGTAAAAAGGGTATACTAAAGTCGTGCAAATGTATGTAACAGGCAGAAGGAATCATTTCCGACCATATAAAGTATATATATTCTTGATCAGCATCAACAGCCGAGTCGATATAGACATGTCCGTCTGTCCGTCTGTCCGTCCGTCCGTCTGTCCGTCTGTCCGTCTGTCTGTATGAACACCTAGATCTCAGAGATGGTAAGAGATAGAGGTTTGACATGTATGGGACAAATGCTTCTTTTATCTGCACGCAGATCAAGTTTGTTTCAAATTTTGGCCACGCCCACTCCCGCCCCCGCAATTTGGAAAAAACGTTATATCTCCTACAGTTTTGAAGATAGACGATTCGTTTCTTCTAGAGATAGTTAGTAATTAGCAAAATGAATCGATTTGCCGAAGAAATGATAAAGATCGGATGAACGGTTCTCAAGTTTTGAGCAAAATAAAAAAGTGTTGCATACTTTTAGGGTGGTCACCCTAGGGAACGCAGGAACACTGTTAATCATGTTTTTCATGAGTAACGGGTATATCGAAGTCGGTTAGAGCCGACTTTAACTTACGCTCTCGTTTTTTAATGCTATCGCTCCCAAACTTGTTACTTTTCAATGTTACATGCTACAATTCTGCCAAGTTTCATTTAAATCGGATGACTATAGCATATAGCTGCCATGCTATATATATAGGGGGTGATTTTTTATACCCGTTACTCGTAGAGTAAAAAGGGTATACTAAAGTCGTGCAAATGTATGTAACAGGCAGAAGGAATCATTTCCGACCATATAAAGTATATATATTCTTGATCAGCATCAACAGCGGAGTCGATATAGACATGTCCGTCTGTCCGTCCGTCTGTATGAACCCCTAGATCTCAGAGATGGTAAGAGATAGAGGTTTGACATGTATCATTCTGGCCACGACCCCTCCCGCCCCCACAATTCGAAAAAAAGTCATATCTCCTACAGTTTTAAAGATAGACGATTCGTGCCTTCTAGATAGTTAGTAATTAGCAAAATGAATCGATTTGCCGAAAAAATGATAAGGATGAGCGGTTCTCAAGTTATGAGCAAAAATGTGAAAAATAGCCGAGTTAAAAAAGTGTTGCATACTTTTCAGATGTTCACCCTAAGGAACGCAGAAACATTTATTAACATGTTTTTCATGAGTAAAGGGTATATAGAAGTCGGTTAGAGCCGACTTTAACTTGGGCTCTCGTTTTATATGGTTAGGGGGGTATTCTCCATGTCAAGGCTGTTTTTTTGACCTTTTTTAAAAAAATCTTATTTGAAAACGCAAAGAGTTTTTCCAATTCGGTTTTAATACCCTGTTCCCATTAAAAATGGGAAAACGGGGATCATGAAGTTGTGCAAATGTATGTAACAGGGAGAAGGAAGCATCTCCGACCACATAAAATATATATATTCTTGATCGGCATCAACAGCCGAGCCGATTTAGCCATGTCCGTCTGTATTTCTGTACGAACGCGTCGATCTCAGAGACTGTAATTGATGGAGCCACAAGTTTTGGCATGTATGTAGGTGAATACTGTACCCACATCGAGTTTGTTTCAGATTTCGAAAATTCCTCCTCCTCCATCTTTAAACACCGAAAAACGGTCTTTTTCTTTGTATAAACGCGTTGATCTCACAGACTATAAGAAGTAGAGCTACAAATTTTTGCATGTAAGTTGGTGTACACCGTACCCAGATAAATTTTGCTCCAGGTTTTGCAAATTCCTCCTCCATCTTCTTCTAACCGCGAAAAACTATCAGAGCTTTAATTATTAAGTTTTAACCTACTGACTTAATATATATTCAGTGAGGCCCAACATCTATCTATTCTGTGTAGCGCAATGAGATTCGAGCAAAATCACCGAAGAAGATAAGTGCACCTGCCCATTTATTGAAATAAGTTTTAAAATAATTGGAATTCAAAGCGATTGGAACCACATTACTTGGGACAGGGTATTTTGCTGTCGGGGCACTCGACCGCAACACTCTTACTTGTTTTTATTATGTTACAAACAGATTAGAGTAAAAAAAAATGTTTCTGCTTCGATGCGAGGGCTGTTCCAAAAGTTATCGGCCGTCAAAGTGGGTGTCCAAAAAAAGATATGGTGCTGGTGGCCATGATTCAAGGTCTCCAGGATGTCTGAAATGTAAAGTAATAACGGGGTTATAATCAGAATAGATGTAATTCTGGTCTGAACCTTGTACAAAAATAGTAAAAAATTTTTTTTTATGATTGAGGTTCAGACCAGAATGGTGACAATTCTGCGTCGATTTCAGTTTTGATCATCAAAATCGGTTCAGTGTAACTGCAGATATCATGGCCGCCAGTTCGAAAAACGTGGTTTCGAGATAAACGCGTTTAAAATTTCAAATAACTTTTTTGGCAAAAAAAAACAAAAAAAAAACAAAAATGAAAAAATGCAGTTCTAGAATGGTAACAATTCTGCGTCGATTGCATATAACTTTATCAATATCGGTTTAGTACAACTGGAGAAAAGTGGCATGGCAGCCCGAAAAAGTTGCTTTAAGAGTAACCAAAAATTTTACAAATATTATATACTTACAGATATTAGTCGGTGATGCAAGCTGCATAGAGCGGACCTTCCTCATCTTCAAGAAAACTATTTCCAGGATCAGCTCTCTGCTCTGCGTGCAATTCTGCCTTCTTTAGACGCGGCCGCAGCTCTAGATACTGAGCGATTTAGTCGGTAGTAGCATTGCGTAGGATTGCCTTCGATAATTATCGATTAAAAGCCGATTAATAATCGGTATCGATCTGGGCGACAATATCTTACCATTCAAATTGAAGACCCAGCCGTTATATCACAGTTTTATTGACTGGAAATTTATTTACTCAAAAATTTCTCGTTTTAGCGAAAGCATTGCTCCACTAAAACGGCTATATCTTCTGAAGTATTTCGAATTTCAAAAAATTCTTTTGGAGCGATATTCTCAAATATCCAAGCTATAAAAACATTAAAAAAAAAATCGAAAGAAAAATTTTGCGCATGGAGAATAACCCCTTAATCGTTTTACTGGGATCTTATAAACATTCTGTAAAACTTTCAAGCAGATCCGAAACTATGTTTTACAGAACTAAGCAAAAACAATTATGTATGTCGAGCATTTTACATGAAAACAATTTTTTATAGACCCTCGTATTTTCAGATATTCCAATTTTTAGTCGAAAAACTTAATATTTTTTTCGTGAATAACTTTGGAGTTTTTGCTTAGATCTCATTGTGCTGAAACAAACTTGATCTGCGTACGGCCTATACCTATGTACATGCAAAAATTTGTATCTCTATCTCTTATAGTCTCTGAGATCGACTCGTTCATACAGACAGACGGACGGACGGACAGACGGACTCGGCTGTTAATGCTGATCATGAATATATATACTTTATAGGGTCGGAAATGCTTCCTTCTCCCTGTTACATACATTTGCACAACTTCATGATCAATTTTGAAAAAAAATTGAGGGGAAATTATTTTTTTAACCATGTCTTGACGCACTTTGACCCAAATTTCTTGAGAACTATTTAACCGATCTTGAAAATTTTTGTTTTTTGAAAGCCAACACCCAAATGCATCAAGTCCGTATTTGAAACCTATCAAATCAGTTGTTTATATCATCGAAAACAGTTGTCGAAACTTCAAATGCGACTATAATGGAACTACTTTTCCCAAAACGGTTGCAAAAAATCCTGCAGTACGGTGCAGAGGCATGGACAATGACTGTCTTGGAACTACAAATCGAAGCCTAAAATATCCTCCAAGAAGAGTGAGAATAATACTCATATTTTACATTTTACGGTAAATTCAAGAGCAGGATAAACTTACATTTTCAATTTTTTATTATAAAATAATTTTATTACTAAATGGATAATTTAAATAATAAGATAAAAAGATATTTTTTTTAATTTTTATATAAAAACTAGCAGGTACCCCACGTGCGTTGCTACGCCCCTTTTAGAATTTTAAACACAGAACGAAGATGTGACGCTTACTTGGCCATTTCTATCAATTCAATCTTCATGATAGTCTAAGCTCATAAAAACTTTTTTTAAAACTTCCCGATTTCTTGGTCCGGTCGATCTACGCCTTCTATTAACCCGTCTTTATGTCAATTTTACTTCATATAAAACGAGAGCGTAAGTTAAAATCGGCTCTAACCGACTTCGATATACCCGTTACTTATGAAAAGAAATGTTTAACAGCGTTTCTGCGTTCCTGAGGGTGAAAAACCGAAAAGTATGCAACTTTTTTTAACTCCGCTAATTATTATCTGCTTTTGATGAAAATTTCAGGGATTATAGTTAAGTTTTTAATTTAAATTTGAGATCTTAAAAAATGTGGGAGTTATTCAACATTTTTTGTGGGGGGGGGGGGGTCCAACTCATACAAAAATTTTAAAAAATTTTGCAACTTTTGCAAATCTGACCTTTGACGTGTATACGATTGCCATCTGTCAAATCTTAATAATTCCCTAAACTCATAAAACTTGGCAAGTACATGTAAGTACATTAGACTGAACATAATCGTATGGAAATTTTTTTTTGTGAAATGTTTTGTTCCTCAGAGCGCAAAAAATTCGGAAAAATTTCTAGTTTCCGTAATAAAAAACCAAACTTAGAAATTTTAAGGTTTAATACTGGCGCCGTGGGTTTAAAGTTGCTAAATAAAATTTCAGTTTCCCCTTTCTAATTTTAATTTTTCGTAGAAGTAAGCTTTGAGATGCTAAACATATTTTGAATTAAAAATATATTTTTAAAAATATTTTACTCAAAGCAAAATGCTGGATATAGAGGATTAGAGCATTTATTTGATTGACGCGTTGCCGGTTGTGCTGGATTCAGCAAGCAACCATCTAGCCTAAGCAGCAGTGTCCTTCAAATTGATGGTGTATTGCAATCACTTGGTCTTACCATGAAACTAGGAAGAGCTTGAGGAAACTTTATGATCAACATGTGTTCCTCAGAAAGAATGCTGGTATCGATAAAGAGTTGTACCACAACAGAGAAAGGAGTTTTATGGACCATTTAGAAGAAATTTTGGATGCTTCTTTAAAAAGTTCGATTGAATTAAGTCCTGATGCTTTAAAAGACTGAGGTCCGATGACGAGGAGTCGATGACGAGGAGTACGCTTATCCAAATAGCAAAAAAAAATATTCTTATAAATAAATTTAAATAACTACTTTTAATTGCATTTTGCATTTTCGTTTTAAACCCTTACGATCATTAGTTTTTTTCTAGCAGCGAAATTAATTAAAACTGAATATCTATGTTTCATTTGTTATCTTTGTTGCCAGCCATTTTGTAAATTGTTAAGATGCATATGATGAAGCAACACAATGAGGAGAGGAATCTGCATTTTAAGAGATGATCTTTTGCAAATTTGCTTCAGTGAGGAACCCATTTTAGTTTTGGTTTGGTGTTCGGCTCATATGTATATCCATGATTAGTACAAATCCCTTAAAGCACAGCTCAACACTTTATTTCATTCTTGGACAATGGTCAAATTATGAAGAATTCCACGTGAACAAAGCTTGCGGAACATGGAATGTTTGGGTGAAAAATGCTTACGCCCAAGGACCACTTCATCTCACGGTATGCCGATCCTGCAGTTTAAATTTAGTCACAGCATTGATTGTTTCTGACACATCAACCGTTTTTAAGTTGTACCAAAACGTTTGGCATCTCAGGTTGCTTTAATGAAAACGTAAAATGAAAGAGGGGAAATCAAAATTTAATGTAACAACTTTAAACCCACGGCGCCAGCACTATACCTAAAAATTTACAAGTTTGGTTTTTCATTACGGTAACTAAAAAATATTACGAATTTTTTGCGCATTGAGGAATAGAATATTTCCAAAAAAAAATTTTTTCATATAAGGGACTTTCAGTCTAAAGTACATGTAATCTATAGTCACTTTTTCCAAAAAATCAAGCAAATTTAATGTCAAAATGAGAAAAATCGCGCTAGCACGGCCCTGAAACCGAATATATCCAATTGGGTTATCAGGACATTAGGTTAATCTGATTGTTTCCCTATGAAATTTGATCAAATTCAGTGTTTTTAAACACTTTAATTTTTTTGGCCCAGGTGGACCTGTTTTGGAAATGCCCATATATAGGTACAGTTCCAATATTTACCCATCCACTACTGCCGTCAATTAATTCTTCATAATAATCATTGGTCGTTCAAAAAATTTGCAAGTACATATCGTGATTCTTTTAATAGTTTAATCTTCATCTCGTATTTATCAGTCGACATTGCCATCCATCCATTCTTCATAATGATCTTAGGTCATAAGAAAAAGTTAACAAAATTCGCAGTATTTTGGAATGTTTTATCAACGCCTGTAATTTACTAACGCCTGCGCATTCTTAAATATTCAAATGCAAATTTGGCCAATTTTGCAGTTTTTGGTCTACACCCCTTATACGTAAATGTAAAATTGGCTATACAGCTCCTACAACGGGGCCAATCCAAGCTTCTCTCACTTTATATACCTTTATATACGCCACTTCAATTGCCATCTATCCAATCTTCATAATTATCTTAGGTCCATTGAAAGTTCTTTCTTCTTGACCACTTAATGTACTGCTTCTATTTGCCCGCTGGCTTAACCGTCTTTATGATAATCTAAACTAAAGTGAGAATTTTAGAAATAGAAAATTAGGAATATTTTCAAATGTTCAATCTATGCCTTCTATTTACCAACGCCTGCGCCTTTATTAAAAAATTTCGTGGTTCTTGGTTTACACCTCTTATAGATGCGTTTCCAATTAACATTTAGCAAATCATCTCATTCATTATAATCTTAGGTCCCACGAAAATTTCGCGATTTTGTTTACCATTGGATCAACACCATCTTTTTACCAACTTCTTCATTGTCATCTAATCATCAAGCGCTTTAATAAATACTTTTTAAATAATTTTACAAATTTCGCGGTTATTTTTATACCCGTTACTCGTAGAGTAAAAAGGGTATACTAAAGTCGTGCAAATGTATGTAACAGGCAGAAGGAATCATTTCCGACCATATAAAGTATACATATTCTTGATCAGCATCAACAGCCGAGTCGATATAGCCATGTCCGTCTGTCCGTCCGTCTGTCCGTCCGTCTGTCCGTCTGTCTGTATGAACACCTAGATCTCAGAGATGGTAAGAGATAGAGGTTTGACATGTATGGGACAAATGCTTCTTTTATCTGCACGCAGATCAAGTTTATTTCAAATTTTGGCCACGCCTCCTCCCGCCCCCGCAATTTGTAAAAAACGTTATATCTCCTACAGTTTTAAAAATAGACGATTCGAACCTTCGAAAGATAGTTAGTAATTAGCAAAATGAATAAATTTGCCGAAGAAATGATAAGGATCGGATAAGCGGTTCTGAAGTTATGAGCAAAAATGTGAAAAGTTAAAAAAAAGTGTTGCATACTTTTCAGATGTTCACCCTAAGGAACGCAGGAACACTTTTAAACATGTTTTTTCATGAGTAACGGGTATATCGAAGTCGGTTAGAGCCGACTTTAACTTGCGCTCTCGTTATTATTAGTTACATAGCCTACGTTCCAGTCCAGGTTATCAACTATTTGTTTGTCAAGTTTTATACGAATCCTTTCAGCCATTTGTGCACGAAAGCGCTTTCATAACTAATCTTATAATAATTTTGCGAATCTCGTGGTTGTTTGAAAACATGAATTACTTGACAATTTTCAAGATGTCGATCTCAAATTTAGAACTAATATGGATATTCGCAATATATAATCCATCTAGTTCTAGCTGCATACTTTTTGCCTCAGGAACACAGGAACGCTATTAGACATTTGTTCTTCTCAGTTACGGGTAGATTGAAGTCGGACAGGGCCGACCTTAGCTTTCGTTCTCGGTCTTTGTGGTTTTCGGTTAAGACTTTTTGAAACAACCAGCTTACGATTTGGTTCGGCTCGTTTCAGAACCGGTTTACAACCCTACTTATAATCATTGACATACTAATATTTTTGCTCTTTTCATAAACCTTTTTTTTTCATATTTTGTAAACGGAAAAAAAACAGACCAAAATAATGGTAATGATTTTAGAATATCATATTATGTATTTGGGTTTAAATTTATAAAACTAATTTGGCACTTAATTTGGTCCTTAAAAAAGCTCGTTTATTCAAAAATGTTTTGATAAACAAACCCACAAAATGAAAATCCTTTTAGGCTTAAGTAATAGTAAAGCTTAAATTCTAACAAATCGACACAGAATTGAAATACGAACTTTCTTCTTTCTTCTTAATGAACTTGATTTTGGTAATTCATACTAAAAAAAAAATAATAATAGCCCATTTGAATTTTATTTTAAAGGTTGTTGCTCCTATTTATTTGGTAAACGTTTAACAAAGTTATTCCCTCTTTAGCCAAGTTTTAAGTGTTTTTTTTGGTTTAGGGCCATTAAAAATGTCTTATGTAGAGTGTTAACCAAACGACTTGCCTTCTTTTGAAGGGTTCTCTCGCGCTTTTTGTGTGTGTTAAGCGACTTAAAACAGCTTAAATGCTGTGCAGGCGGGACTTCAATGAAATGACGGGAGTAAGGTCGTATGTGTCGTATGGCGGGAGTTAGGGGTATTTGGTTTAAAGGACACTGGCGTTTTTGGGTATAATTTATGTAAAACACACAACAACAAATTGACATTAATCAGTATGCTTTATTGACTTGAAATTTGCCATTTGGTGCCAGCTGAGCGACCGGTGGTCCTTGCACACACGCATTCACATCCCCCACAAACACAGTGAACAAAGTGAAATGTCAGAACGCAGAGACAAAAGCGACATTCATGCCGGTTGAGTCGCCTTCTGTTGTGACCCCCACATTCCTATAACTTAATCAAGAAATTCTTTCCGTTTCTCCGTCTCTGGCTCTGTCACTTGTGCTTTTGTTGTTGTTGTTGTTGGCAGCGTTAATAGTCCTCATTCTTATTGCGGCTTTGTGCCGTTTTGTTTTTTCCCCAGTTTTCTCTCTTCATACTTCTTTTGATAATGAAAGTGACTTTGACATTCCGCCTGACTCTTGTGGCACAGTACTATATAGTACATGGCATTTTCCTTTTATTTGTTTAGTTTCTTTTGGTTCTTTTTTTTTTTTGCCGCCGCCGCCTTCCAAAGAATCTCAATAAAATGTTGACGTGCCAAAAAATGTCTGCTTGCTGGGAACGGAGTTGAGGTAAGTATGTGGGCAGAAAATTAAGTAAGTTCCAATTGAGCCTCAAGTTCCAAAATAAGTGATGCAATAATACTCTGACGCAGTAGTAAAGTGATGGATTTTGGAATGTATAAATCCAAATATCAAAAGACTTGCTAAGTAATAAGCAGAAACCTGAAGCTATATAACGTCGTTGGTCGTGCTAAAAGGAGACTATGTAGAGAAATAAAACATTTTTTTTCCCCAAATTAACCCACCCAGTAAACACACAACTTATGTCAATCACTCAATTATAGCCATTAATGCCACTGAGGGATTAATTCATAACCCTCAAAGCTCATCACTCCACTTCATTATTGATAGCAGCATGCTAGTCGTGCCAAAACTACCCAAATAAAGTAACATTCAATCAAAGTACATAAACATTAAGCTGGGAACTCTAACAGCTGGCTACCCAGCTCAGGCTATCTACTGATGCCATTTAGCCCCAGATAGTGCAGCAATTTTTAATGAGATACCTTTTGGCTGGGCAGTTCCACAACGTCCAAGCCAAGTCTGATGATCTTAAATGTTACTTTGGCGCAGTCCACAGGATATTATGCAAAGGAGCTCAGGACAGATATGATACGGACCACAATGGGGGTTGGGTTGGGTCCTTAAATTTTGGGAAGTAATAAAAGTGTGCGCCGTAAAAGCCACACTGTGAAAAAATCAATTTTAAACGATATTATAGTCTCAGGCAATCACAGTAAAAGCTCTCAGCTTGCAAAACGCTCGACGGTGCCAGAGTCAGCTAACGGCCGCTTGGACACCAATACAAATGCAGAAATATTTGTCAAGCAACAACAACCTCAAGAAAGAGACTGAAGAGCCTGGTCACCCCTGGCACAAATTCGCTGCATATTAGTCGGAACGGGCCGGATCGGATGACTATAGCATATAGCTGCCATAGGAACGATCGGCTGAAAAAGTTGTTTTAGTGAGAAAAACTTTTTTGTTGTCAATGCTATCGCTCCCAACCCTCGTATTTATAAGTTTTATATGATTTCACCAAGCTTTGTTGAAATCGGACAACTATATAGTATAGCTGCCACACAACAGATACACAGAGGGGAAAACCCTGTTCAGAAAATTAGTTGCCTTCTACTCAAAATAAGAACAAGATGATTCCAAAATTGTTGAGGACTAATGTTCCAAATGTTCTGGAATGAGTAAAGTTGTTCTTAGTCGGATCATATATTTGCTTTAAACAACAACAAAACTGTTTTTCAACAGAGACATATACAAGAGAGAGAGCGATTGAGAGTGAGTTGGCTCTCTTTTTGATCTCTCTCGCTCTTGTCAGCTCAACAAAGCATAAGTAGACCTCTAGACGTGCATTCCATACGTCGAGTGCTTAAGGTACCGGGCTCTAATCCTAGTAAATCTCGAATAAATTGTTCTGTGTTTTTCTAAAATACTTAAATGAAACGAGCCAGGTGGAGTGGGTCGTTGAAGCGATGTTTTCTGATTCCTATGGGATATATGGGTGGAGGGAGAAGCAGCAGACACTCATATACAGGAATCTTGCCACCCTTTACTTCCAATGAAAAGAGGTATGTCCCCTATTTTCTATTCCACCCAAATGATAGCAATCGCCCACACCTGGTCCAAGTGCAATCAAATTTTTTTTCCAGGTGAGTTTAAAATGTTCTTGAAAGCGGAACAACGTTACCTGAAATCATGTTCTCAAAAATGGTACAATATCAACTCGATTTAAGTTTTTGCGTTCTCAATTCAATTCTTTAAGTGAGAACATTGTACTACAAATGAGAAAACCCGTTTATGCATACTTTTTGGTAACGATTGTGCTCGTTTTGAGTCCAATGTTCTCGGTTTTTTCCCTCTGAAAATAATTCTTAGCGAAAACATTTTTTTTGTGTTCAGTTCTATCGCTTTCAAACTTGTTACTAATCAATGTTACATGCTACCACACAATTTTGTCAAGTTTGATTACAATCGGATGTCTAGCTGCCATACAAACGATCGGTCGAAAAAGTAGTTTTTTTCATCTGGACGTTGACGTACAATGCGCAGTACGTTCAAGTGGCCCATGCGACACCAAGCCAGGGCTTGTTACGCGCAAACCGCAGGCAAAATAGTAGCCCCAAATAGTAGCCGAACCGACCGAGAGGCGGAGACACTAACGTATGAGACGAATCGCGAAGGAAAAACATAAAGAAATGTCCACTACGGGCTAAATATGTTAAAATAGTAGTTTTTAAAGCAGGAAGAGAAGCTTCCGAGTTGATTACTCGGTAGAGTTTATTGTAATCAGCACAGAGAACACGAAAAGGTTCATGCAAAGCATAGTTAGTGGTACAACGATTTAGTGATAGGGGTATAAAATTGCGAGTCGGTCTAATAGGAACGTTGAGGTTAATTTGACCAACCAACTCAGATGAGTCGATTTCACCATTAATCAATCTATGTATTAAAATTACACCAAGCATAACTCTACGGTTAATGAGGGAGGGAACGTTAATCAAAAGTAGCCTACTAGAGTATGACGGTAAACGGACCTCAGGACTCCAGTTTAAACCACGAAGAGCAAACAATAAAAACTGCTTTTGCACAGATTCAATTCTGTCTTGATGGGTCGAATATTGCGGAGACCACACACAAGATCCGTACTCGAGTATAGGACGTACAAGAGAAATGTACAAAGTTTTCGTCGTATATGGATCATCAAATTCCTTCGACCAGCGCTTAATAAACCCAAGAATACTCCTGGCCTTACAAACAGTAGCCGTTATATGAGAGTCAAATTTCAGTCGGTAATCTAAAATAACCCCAAGATCATTTACCTCATTGACTGTATCATTCAAACACTCTAGTGGGACATTATTAATCATATAAGAAAAGAATTGTGGTGTGGTTCTATAAAATGTCATAACCTTACACTTGGAACTGTTAAGGTTTAGTAGGTTATCTTTACACCAAGAATGAAATGCATCCAAGTCAGCTTGCAAATTAAAGCGGGAGACCAAATCGTTATATGTTAAACATAGTTTCACATCATCGGCGTACATAAGCACACGAGAGTGAGTCAAGACTGACGGAAGATCATTTATGAAGAGTGTAAAAAGCAATGGACCCAAGTGAGAAAAACTTTTTTCGATGCTATAACTTGTTACTGATCAATGTTACATGCTACCAAGCGATTCTGTCAAGTTTTATCCAAATCGGATAACTATTGCATATATCTGTCATTGGAACAAAAGGCCGAAAAGTAGTTCTAGTAAGAAAAACTTTTTTGTTTTGAATAAAACTTTCCAGCTTTAAATGTTTTATGCTTCCGCACAATTTTGGAGAGTTTGACAAAAATCGAATGAATATATCGTATAGCTGCCATATAACAAACTTGCTGGCATATTTCATGCTCCAGGGGTATATACAATTCCAAAAGTTTATAAAGCGACTCTTTAGTAAAGATGCCCTCGTCAAATTCACCTTTTACAATCTGTATTTGGTTGAATAATAGTGAAATAATATTCACCTCTTATTTTCTCAGTTGCATCTTTAAATGGGCTCAAAAGGCTACAAAAATCACGGCAAATGTTTAGTTCTTTAGTAGATAGCATTTCTGATAATTCAAATCAAATTTTTTTTCCAGGTGAGTTTAAAATGTTCTTGAAAACGGAACAATATTAACTTAAAGCATGTTCTCAAAAATGGTACAATATCAAATCGATTTGAGTTTTTGCGTTCTCAATTAACCACTTTTTTTGCAAGATCTAAAAAGGTATATCAACGCTTTGTTGCACAGTCTACCTACATTGATAGTTTAATGACAAATTAAGGGGAAATTGGAAACTTGAAAGCGTTGGCGAGGCCATCAAACCTTAAAATATATATGTGAAGTTAAACTAGTTTGCTCGGTTACTAGATCAAGTTGCTCACGTAAAACAAATTTCACTTTATGTTCAAAGCAGTTTCGATTTCATTCAAACGGTTTCTTTCCAAATATAAAGTAACCAATTTACATAAAAAGTCGTACCAGTTTAATTCAAAGCGCAATCGTTTTACTAAAGTGTCTACATATAAAAGCAGAACGATTCGGTCTTAAAGAACGCACTTGATTTTATCCTCTTTCGGTCTAAAATTTTGTAAGAACGATTCGCTCTCGGAAATTCTTACATAGAGAACGAATCGTTCTTAAATTCGAAATTCACTGTTAAAAATTCAAAAATAGGAATAAAATTCTTGATTTTAGAAAAAGTTTTATTTTCAGATCATTTCGTTCTTCAATTCGAAATTGACCGTTAAAAAATTCAAAAATAAAATTTCAAGAGTTTTGCTCTTAGAAGCGAAATAAATTCGTTCTCAATTTGGTTCTTAGAGGCAAGGCGAGAGAGGAGAAGCAAACTAAGAGAAAATATTGTTGGACGCGCTCTCACTGTGAGAGAGAGAGCGCGCGTGTGCAGTTTGTCGTTGCTAGATGAGTACAAATACAAACAGCGTATATTCTTAGGTATGAATTAGACGAGGGGTTTCGCTGATGCCGAATAGCCTAGTGAGCTAGTGTGTGTTCAGTCTTAAAGGTCCCAAGTTCAAGTCCTAGTAAAGTGAGTAAAATAAACGAGAAAGGCAAAGCTATCTTCGTTTGTGCCGAAGTTTTGATACACTTGAAAAAGCTTATCTCAACTTCGACCAAACTTCGCCGATCAGCTTAAAACCCTTTTAATAATACCCATGACCATGTTTGTGAGCGGTAATTATTGAGAACAAAGCATTTTTCCCCAATAAAACCCATTTTCCGACCGATCATTTGTATGGCAGCTACAAGAAGTAGTCATCCGATCCGGTCGGTTCCGACATATTGGCAGAGTGCAGACAAAAGAATCTGTGCAAAATTTCAGCTCGATAGCTTCAAAACTGAGGGACTAGTTCGCGTAGAAACAGACAGACGGACAGACGGATGGACGGACAAAGCTTAATCGACTCAGCTCGTCATGCTGAGCAAGAATATATATACTTTCTGTGGTCGGGGATGATTCCTTCTATGAGTTGCAAACTTCTGGGCAAAATTATAATACACTTTGCAAGTGTATAAAAATGTTACCTATGTGGCAACCTCAAATACAATCGGCTTAGATCAACGCCACGCGTCGCTCGGTCGGGTCGGTCGTGTACTTTTGAGAACGAGTGCTATAGATTCATGAGTGAAATTCTCTATTTTTTCTCTGAGTGTGCTTATTATGAGCTCTAAAGGTTCTTCAAAAAATCCCGAATAATGCTTAACATATCCAATCAAGAATGTAAGGATTTTTAAAATCAAGAAATTTCATACTTAAAACAAGAACTTTCTGGCTTATTATACCCGGAACCCATTGAAAGTGGGTAAAAGGGGATCGTGAAGATGTGCTAATGTATTTAACAGGGAGAAGGTAGCATTTCCGACCCTATAAAGTATATATATTCTTGATCAGCATCAACAGCCGAGTCGATTTAGCCATGTCCGTCTGTCCGTCCGTCCGTCCGTCTGTCTGTATGAACGCGTCGATCTCAGAGAATATAAGAGATAGAGATACAAATTTTTGCATGTATACCGTACGCAGATCAAGTTTGTTTCAGATTTGTAAAATTTCCCCCCCTCCCCCCTTAAACCACGAAAAACTGTCAGAGCCACACGCGGTAATTACCGCCGAGCAAAATCTTAAGGTTAGGAAAGTTACCAAAGAACTACTGGGTACAAGTGAATCTTGTCATCTAGAATCCAATAAAGTAGACCCGCTGAATAGACAAATCACTCAGAAGGAAGTCATTCAGGTCTTATACCGGTCTAGGAGACCGAGTTCCGGCAGAGTTTTTCAAAAACTTCCAAAATAATCCTGGCCCGAATTAGCGATTTCTTCTAACATAACGAACTGACGATCAAGAAAGGCTAAAAAATTGTAGACAGTATTTCTATGCGGGTCAGAAAACCTGTTTGATTCCGGGTTCTTGACCGTCCGAACGTTAATCCTTTGAAGCTTGTTTCTTAAGCGAACCATTAGACATGCATGATGTTGTGATAAAGTTGGCCCCACCCAAGAATGATTAATCAGCGTTTTCCATTTCAATGTCATGTAAAAGTATTTAATACAATAAAAAACTTGTAAAAACCAAAAAACAAGAGGAAAATTAAGATTAACCACAGAATATATACAAACATACAATTAACTAATATCAAGTATGAAAATCTTAACACAAGCCGTACACGTCTTCTTAAAAAATGTCAATTCTCAATACAGCAGACTGCCCGGATACTGGACAACAGCTCTTCACGATGATCACAATTGCGCCTTTCCTTCAGTTACCTCATTTACTAGTTGTCCTGTTGCCATGCCATTTATATGATCCAGAGTACTTGAAATTATTCTCCTCACATTTGCGATCTCCCTCCTTAGGCCCCCGCGAACCATACTTGTAGGTTATGGGCTTCACGTGATCTTTCTCGATCCTATGCAAAATTGGAGTAAAGATGCGCCAAGCCTCGCGTAACTCGTCGGAGCGCACAAAATGCATTTGTGAGCCACAGAACACATCCAATATGAGACGTTCATAGGCATCGGGCAGGTAGGAGTCCTTGTAACGTTGCTCGTATGTCAAATCCAGCTCGGTCTCCTCTATATCGAACGTAATGCCCGGACTTTTGGTCATCATTTTAAAGTACAATGCCTCTCCCGGCTGGACACGTATGACCAACTCGTTACGCTTGGTGCTGCCCTCGAATATGTCTCCAGGTACATCCTGATATTGTATGCGCACCTCAGCTTTGCGTTCGTTCAAGGCCTTCCCGCATCGGAGTATGAAAGGCACACCATGCCAGCGTTCGTTGTTGATCTTGAGCACAGCCATAGCATAAGTGGGCGTAGTGGAATCATTGCTTACAGTCGGATCATCCAAATACCCGGTGCGTTCGTCCTCTGTTCTTCCCTGGGGATCGCCCACATACTGACCCAACACCATATCGTTCAATTCCAAGGCCTGAATGCTCTTCAGCACCTTGACCTTCTCGTCGCGTATATCATCCGGATGACAGCTAACTGGCTTCTCCATGGCCACCAGTGAGAGTATTTGCAGCAAATGATTCTGCATGACATCGCGTATGATGCCAAACTCATCGAAATAACCACCACGACCCTGAGTGCCGAACGGCTCCTTAAAGGTGATCAAGACAGAGGCAATGTTCTCTCGATTCCAAGTGGAACTGAGAATCTTGTTGCCAAAGCGAATGGTCATCAGATTCTGCACCATCTCTTTGCCGAGATAATGGTCAATGCGATACAACTGCTCCTCGTTAAACAAACCAGCGAGGTGATCGCTCAAAGCTTTAGAGGAGACATCATCACGGCCGAAGGGCTTCTCGACAATCACACGGTTCCAGCCACTGCAAAAGAAAATATTTAAGTTAAAGATATTTAAAAAATTAGTAATAACTATGTTTGAGATGAAATCTTCTATTGAAACGATTGTCCTTTGTATGCAACAGCCAAAAGAAAGCCTCTCCGACCCGAGAAGAATTCTGGGAATGAGTTTCCCAGTCGTTTTTTCAGCGCTCCTCTCAGTGTGCATTTTTTTCGGGACTCCACAGTTTTAGTGTGTTGCTGTCATTTGATTGTGTGCACGAATTTCTGTTTGTTTTGCCGACGGGATTTCTATTTTATTTAAAGCTTGGAAAAATGTCGAGTTGATGTAAAGCCGTACTGGTACTCATAGCTCCCAGGAGCCAAGATCGGTGGTGTTTTTATGCAATCGCGAGTCAAATTCTTGATTGTCCGATTCGGTTGTCAATATTTTATCGATATATC
Organism: Lordiphosa clarofinis; assembly: GCA_018904275.1. Lineage (NCBI taxonomy): Eukaryota > Metazoa > Arthropoda > Insecta > Diptera > Drosophilidae > Lordiphosa > Lordiphosa clarofinis. Next base: position 1,605,120 of record JAEIGQ010000041.1, on the reverse strand, counting down.
GATATTTTTGTTGGACAATATGGGTTATTCTGACATGATATTTTTTGTGCCGATATAGGCGATTATCAATATTTTTAAAAACGATACAGGAGCAAATTGTCATAAGAAGACTGTCGATATTGTTCTGCACAAAACGTATAGAAAAACGAAATCTTCTGAAAACTTCGCCCAGAAACCATGAGTTTAAAATGTATTCCTTCATTCAACTTAATCCTGGTAAGGTATTTCGCTATAGATTTTCTGCTCTCATACGTTATTTCTTCGTAGAAGTGCGATTTTTAAGTTGAATAAATAAAAACTGTTTTTTTTTTTTCATTCCTGCTCGAGAAGAAAAATCCTTAAATATCTTTAAAATTTGAGATCGATTTGATAGATCGAAAAGATAGGAATTCGTTTTAGACCCATGGTTATTTTGTCAATTTTGTTTAAAGATTTCCGTAGACTTCGTTTTTGCAGTTGATTTTTTCCGCCTATACGAATGGAACCCCCAAAACTAAGATTTAGTCGCCGAAAATAAAATTATTTAAATCTTAAAGTTATTAGAAAATTAAGATGTAACGGCCACTATAAATAGTCATTTGGCAGTGAGGACGTTCTTTAAAAGCTCTTCAGTATTTCTAAGCTTTAGAAAATATCAAATATTGAAAATTTAGATTTTTAGTATTATCGATTTAGATATTTTGAGAAATATCGACAACCCTAGTGTGCACTGAAATGCAAGTAAATCGTCTGTGGTCTGGAGAGAGCTCTCTTGTTCACCAACACATGCTCACTTTTCTGTTCTCTTTATTTGGCCGGCACTGATGTACAGTAGTGTGAAAATGTGAATGTGTCTCTCTCATAGTGAAGCATGACTTCAGTAAGCATTCGGTGTGAATTGGCGAGCCCCAAAGTCTAAGGCATAACATGCTCCATAACGTGCTCCAAAAGATGAGGAAAGAAGAAAAGTGTGGTCACTTACACAACATAGTAAAATTAGCGAAAGGCATTTTAAAGACAATGACTTTTATTAAAGATGTACTGATATTATAGATGACACATGTGAAACATAAAACGATTGTTTTTGGGAGCTGACATTGGTTGCCAATTTTTGATTCTCGCTGCCTTTACGAGGATACATATATTGAAATATAGCTATACGTTTTCTAAATTAGCTACACGGTTGAGAGCAATAATTTATAGTTTTTTCTTGGGAGCCTACATGAGTAGGCACGCAGGTTTTTGTGTACGATGCTCGGGATTAAGATATATAAAAATCTACTGTAAGTTTGTTGAAGCATTTGAAGGTGAGTGCCTACACAATATTCAACAAAAAGAAAAAGACTAGGTGACAAAATATTCGAAACTCTTGTTATATTAAAAAAGCAAGACAGTATAAGAGACAATTTAATGGAATAACATCATAGGACAACATCAAAATCCATTCCATTTTTAAAACTTATAATTGGACTTAAGCCCTTTTAGTAAGACCCGTAGAATGTTTGTTATAAAGTGAATTTTGTTTTGTTGTGTTTTGATTTTTACATTTATTATCACCTTTCCATATATTTATATTTTGTATGAAAACATACTTCCCGATAAAGAAAAAACTTTTTATTAGATGGTCCGAGGCAGGCCAGCACACTAACCACTTAGCTACACCCGGACACATTTCGAAATTTGTTTCACCGTACAACTTATACGCATCTCATTTAATTTGTTTTAACAACTTTGTTTTGGCTTAAATTTAATAAAAAATAATAATAGATAGAAAAAATTGCTTTTTTCTGCATTCCAAATTTTTCCAGGTATATTTTTTCCCACACAGGTACCTGATTCTATGCCAAACCGAAATAGAAAGGTAAGAAACCAAAAACATTTACCTATTTGAGCTAAAAACGAGAAGGCCAAGCTAACTTTGATCGTTCCTGAAGTTCTTATACCCTTGCAAATGCTTAAATATATCAGAGTTTAAGATCGACAGCATTAAAACAATCAATCGGGTATCTTGGTAACATAAAACCAAAAAAAAAATAGAGGCCAGCTAACTTCGGCTCGACCGAAGTTAATATAGCCTTGGAGCTTAATATATGCCTGACAGTTTGAATGGCAGCTATACTTTATAGTTGTCCGATTTCAAAAAGTTTTGGTGAAATTATGTAAAATCATTAAAAACTTATAAATACGAGCGTTGGGAGCGATAACATTGAAAACAAAAAAGTTTTTCTCACTAAGACTTTTTTTCAGACCTAACTTTTGTATGGCAGCTATACTATATAGTTGTCCGATTTCAACAAGCTTTGGTGAAATTATGTGAAATCATTAAAAACTTATAAATACGAACGTTGGGAGCGATAGCATTGAAAACAAAAAAGTTTTTTTCACTAAAACTAGTTTTTCAACCGATCGTTCCTATGGCAGCTATATGCTATAGTCATCCGATCCGGCCGGTTCCGACAAATGTGCAGCGTATTTGTACCAAAAGACTTCGAGCAAAGTTTGGTTACGATAGCTTTAAAACTGACGGAGGAGATAGCATAGAAACAGACGGACGGACGGACGGACAGACGGACATGGCTATATCAACTCAGCTCGTCGTGCTGATCAAGAATATATATACTTTATGTGGTCGGAGATGCTTCCTTCTATGCGTTACAAACATCCGGACAATTTTAATATACCCTCTCCAAGGGTATAAAAAAACAATTGTATTTTTTATAATTTTTTTTTCGCTGAGGTAAGATGCGTTAACATTAAAAACAAAAAAAACAAAGACCCACTTTTCGACCGATAGTTCCTATGGCAGCTATAAGATATAGTCATCCGATCCGGTCGGTTCCGACATATTAGCAGTGTGCAGTAAAAAGAAGACTCTGTGCAAAGTTTCAGCTAGATAGCTTTAAAACTAATTTGCGTAGAAACAGACAGACAGACAGACGGACGGACAAAGCTCAATCGACGCAGCTCGTCGCCCTGATCAAGAATATATATAGGTTATAGAGTCGGAAATGAATATTTCTATGCGTTGCAAACTTCTGGGTAAAATTATAATACCCTTTGCAAGGGTATAATTAGACGGCATGCAACTGTTATTCTCAGGCACCGTGTGCGTGAAATAAGGGTTCTAAAAATGTGCGTGTAAGAGGGTTAATCACTTTAATTGTGTGACTAATACGAGCTTTTAAATGTAATTTTTCTAACGTTGCAATGAGGCCTGTTCAATGACCAATTTATTGTTGTTAATGATATTTATACCCGTTACTCGTAGAGTAAAAAGGGTATACTAAAGTCGTGCAAATGTATGTAACAGGCAGAAGGAATCATTTCCGACCATATGAAGTATATATATTCTTGATCAGCATCAACAGCCGAGTTGATATAGACATGTCCGTCTGTCCGTCTGTCTGTATGAACACCTAGATCTCAGAGATCTCAGAGATCCCGCCCCAGCTATTTGGAAAAAACGTCATATCTCATACAGTTTTGAAGATAGATGATTCTTTTAGGGATATTTAGCAATTAGCAAAATGAATCGATTCGCTGAAGAAATGATAAAGATCGGATGAGCGGTTCGCAAGTTATGAGCAAAAATGTGAAAAATAGTTGAGTTAAAAAAGTGTTGCATACTTTTCATATGTTCACCCTAAGGAACGCAGGAACACTGTTAAACATGTTTTTTCATGAGTAACGGGCATATCGAAGTCGGTTAGAGCCGACTTTAACTTGCGCTCTCGTTTTATTCAGATTTTGGTTTCATTTTCAAAACAACTGTATATTTTTATAGCATTAAAGAAAAAAGTATTTTTTTTATTTAAGTCCTCCTGGACCTTATACTGTGCGGTGGAGCAATTCTACAGTTACAGTGATTGACATTTTCGGAGTAGCTTTTTGCCTGTTTAAATCTAGTGTCTCTCAAGTCTCTCAAAAAATTTGCTTGCCTAACATTTGCGCCGAAGTCGGTCTGCTTTGGGATCTAAATGTCATCTCTTGAAGAGATTTGTGGTTTACTTATAGCAAATTTTATGATACTGAGCCAATGGTTTTTATGTAGGCTTGACTGTCAGAAAAAAAGGCGTATCTTACTCAGCACAGGTAAGAGCTGCATTGATCGCCTGGATTTCTGCCTGATATTTTTATAAAATTTGGTGGCCCCGGCAGACCTTTGCTTCACGGTTCTCTAAAGACGTGTTAGGGAATATTCTTGTGGGATACAGCAGTAAGCGAATGGTGTTTCCTTGTATAATGCTGGAGTGTCCGAAATTAGTTCAGAGTCATTGTTTCGAGTCTCTCATGTTTCGCTAATCTATGACCCATTTACTCAGTTGTAGGGATGTTCAGTGTAGCATATAGAGCATCAACGGGTGTATTGATACATATTTCAGCTATGCACTGGTCCCCGAAAAATCTGCGCTGTTGGACTGTCTTCTCTAATACTGACCAATATTTTAATACTCCTTAAAGCAGGACCAGTATTTTAATTTCAGTGTAAGTCTATCGTACTTTGGTTGGAGTTATCCCTAATCTGAGCCCGATGTCTTTCCTACAGGAGTGACATAAGGATATTCTTCGTACCCAGAAATCTGGAATTAATTCAATTCATCTTCTGGACATTTTCACTGCACTTCGAATAGCCCATTTTATATGACTACTTTAGAGTAGTTTTAAAATTGTTCATCGAGGGATCGTATCCCTGTGGATTTATGAGAAAATCTAAAAATTGCTATCCGTATAGGAGTTTTTCCTTCTTTACTTACCAGAAAGACATGCAGATCTGCTTAATGTTCACCGTCACCTCAACGAATACACTGGGCGGCAAAGCTAGGTAGAAAATGCGATTCGCCTTGTTCTTGTTCTCCATTAGTTCCAACTGCTGGTTAAGTAGCTCAAATCCCGTCCTGCCATCATAACTGCCAGACACATATTCATTAAGGGCCCAAAACTTTTCGTATTTCGTCTCTTCCTGTGGCTGTACCTTCATATACTGCCTGCAGTTGTTCTTCAATTGGTCGACGCTTAGCTTGGAGCGGGCATAGCCACAGAATTTGGTGGGTGTGGGCAATAGATCATCACGATATAGCCACCAAAGAGTGGGATAGATCTTTTTCTTGGCCAGATCACCCTGTTTTAAATAGCAAAAGATTAGAGCTGAAAAAATTAAAAAAATTTCTTTAACAAAAGTGTAAACCCACCGAAGCACCGAAGATCACAAATGTATGCGGGATCTGTCCATCGAAGTGAGTGCCCTCGCATACCATGGTGTTAGACTTCAGGGACTTGATGATGCGATCCAAAGCCGTGTGTTCTACGAAAGAAGAAATGAACAAAACTGTCAGTCTTGAAGTGGCGACTCCGCCCTTGAGTTGACCTTATTTATTAAGGGGAACACACAAATTGCAATTGATAAGCATTCGATTCGATGTTATCTATTTAATATACCTGCAATCGGTAAAATCACTTAAAAAAACAACGCTAACCACTTGGCCGCTATTTGACCGCTCACAGAGGTCTCTGGATCTTATACTGGGAGGTATCTTCCGATGCGGTTGCAAAAACTGAACAAACTGTTGTGCTTGGCTTGACTTTGAAATGTGTAAGTGCCACCGACAGCGGCGACGACTGCGATGCGACATAACGCGATGCGACGTTAAAGCTGCCAGCGCAAAGTGCAATTTTCATATCCAAAAACAATAACAACAACACCTCATCTTACATCTAGCCCAGTATCGATGCACGCAGCTATTGCGAGATCGCGCGATCGATCATTAGCCATACTAAGTAAATGGCTGACTCGATGGGTTCTCTGCGAAAGTATAGTAGATAATTTCAATCTTTCTGTCTACAGGGGTCAGCAAATTGGTAACTAAGTGCCGAAGTTTTTATACCCTTGCAAATGTTTTGAAATATCAGAGTTGAAGAACGCTTGCATTCAAATCAAAAACATTTTAAAATAAAACCCTTTTTTCCGACCGATGGTTCCTATGTCAGTTTTAAGATAATAGTCATCCGATTCGAAGACCATATATAGTTCATGGGGTGGGAAATGAAACATCTGCGAAAAACTATAGTACACCGAAAAAAATATGTTGGGCAAATTTTAAGCCTAAAAAGAATAATTTGATCCCTGCGACGGGATGAAAATTTTAAGTACAAGTGAGCCTAAGTCAATCCGGATCGGGATTAATTAATGCCGGATCAAACACAGACAACAGTCAAGTGAAAGAGTGAGTGAGGGAACAATCTGAGAGAAATTACCGATTTGTTCTCTTTGCTTCTCTCGTCGTTTTTCGTTCTGCCGTTAGCCTGGAGCAGAGTTCCCAATAGGGTTGTCAATATTTTATCGATATATCGATATTTTTGTAAACGTAAAGGTTATTTCGATACGATATTTTTGATGCGATTTACGCGATTATCGGAAACACAAGCACGTACGTACATTCATATTTATAAACACACATGGAGAATGTGAATAATGAGCGCTCCAATACCAATATATATCTTGTAGAATGGAGACAACTGCAATGCTGAATCAATGGTTGCACTTGGAAGCGAGTCCGACAATGTAAGGGAGTTTGACCAACCAACCATAGAGGAGAGCTTTGGGTTCAGCGCTGCGTACAATAGTAAATATAAGGTAAAATTACACAAACCAATCAGTAACTAATGATAACTATATAATTTCGGGTACAATAGAAAATCGACCGAAGTACATAGAAATTACTGCAGCCATAGTTTATATGGTATGTAAAGATAATTTACCAGTTCGATGCGTCGAGAAGGAAGGGCTTAAAAAATGAATGGCCACATGTGTTCCAAAATATAAATTACCATCTCGAACAAAGGTAATTTTCAACTTTTAATTTATTAATTTTTCTAACTTATGATCACAAAGATACACTGTTCATTAGGGTGGACGCCGATAAAAAATATAACTGATACCATCTTAAACGATTCCTTTTGGGGTGTACATAATGAATTAAATAATCAAAAAATTTTATATCATGTTTTAACCTCTGCGAATAGCCTTCAAAGTTTCCACAAATATTACGTATACGACGCGTTCACCGAATCGAAATTCTGTCGACGAATTCGTCGTATCATTTTAAAAGTTGTCAAATTTGAATTTAATCGAATAACAAATAAAAATGTAGCAGGAATCGAATGTATTTTTGGTTGGTAGACTAGGACCAAATTTTGACGAAGCGAGCCCATTTCCAACGAAGAGATGCGTTTTTCAACGCTTTTATATGGGACTAAATTCTTAAGACGGCCCATTTCAAAAAGTGCGACTAGTGTGGCTCGCAAGTTGAAGTCAGCATGGTCTACGAGCGGGGTTTCAACAAAGGGCCATGTCGCATGAACGCACTGTCTTTCTAGTCAGATACTACAGACATAACAGTAAAAACCATTTTGGCTACTATGGGCAATTCGCTAAACTCAAGAGATCGCTCCGTGGACACCGATTTGAATCGATAAAAAGACAGAGCCCCAAACGAAGAAGAAATTAAAGACTATACCAGAAGAAGACTTTGCAGCATGTTCTTTAAATTGTCCTACAAACACAAACAAAATTGTAAAACACGTTGGCACAAGTGTAATGCAGTAGGGGGAAGTTACTTTCAAGGGAATGAAATGAATTGACAATATTTAATAAAGAGTTTTTGATTTATGAATAATTTCCCTGTATTTTTTGCCCACAGTAGTATAGTAATCCGCATTATTTTTCGATTCTGAAGAAGCTTATTTATAAGCAGCCCAGTAAAAGTAGACTATTTGCAGGAACGGCTGCAACCGTGATGCGCAGCACTTCAGTTCAGTGTGGGACCTGACTTTAAATATATCTTGATAGCCTCTTAATGAACGGCTAAAACTTGCTTTCATCTAGAAGTAAACAGCGCAAAATAGTAGAAATTTTGCCGTAATATAAAATTTTTACTAAATATATTAAGTACCAAATATATTTACCTACATATTTTGTCTGTTATATAAAAAACATTTTTTATTGGTCGTGGTACTTTTTTGTCAAATGTTATGACTTCAAATCAAGTCTACGCCAACTACTAAAAAATTAAAAATGTAGGCATGGGCAACTGTACGTTTGAGTGATAAACTTTAAGTCCAAGTCGCAGACCCTAAACTTTATTTTTTCGAAAAATTTTTTTTGCTTTGCGTTTTATACACAAATACGCATCGTTTAATCGGGTATCAGTATAACGTTACATTTTTCCATATATAAAATGTCCGACCTACTGTTCATACACATGTACCTAAACTGGACCATACATTTTTTTTCAGTTAACGTATATGATTGAATCATTGTCGATGATTAAAGTAAAGGAGGAATTTAAAAATATCAATTACTTTACCTTTACATGTGACTTAGTAACTATTACTAATTCCACTAGAGGCTTTCTTACTGTAACCGCCCATTATATGAGGGAATATTGGTTGGAGAGTGCTTGCCAAGCAGCCGTTCGGAAGTGTGAGGTAAGACATAAGTTTTTTCAGCATTCAAGTGAATTATGAATTTGTTATATTTTTGATCATATCCTCATATAAAAAATGTCATTTTAGTCTCATACCTCGCAACATATATGGGAAATTCTACGCGAGACGGCTTGAGCTCTTTGGAATAGAAGAAAGCAAAAGAGTCAGTTTAACAACATACAACGCGTTGTAAAGGTTGTAAAGGTTGCAAGAAATAAGAAAATCATTTCAACTTTTTTTTAAAGCGATTTATTAATATTATAATTGTTAAACTACTTAAAATTAACCAAATTTAATAAATAGCTAACTTTTAATTAGTTAAAATATTTATTTTAACAAAAAATTATTTATTACTAAAATTAATTTTTTTCATACAAAATAAATATTTTTAATAATTCAAAATTAGTTTCTTATTAAATTTTGCTAATTTTAACAACATAATTTTTAATAAAAAAATGAATGTTTTTTTTAATCGCATGCGATTTTTGCAACATTTTAAACTCTTCACTTTGACAGTCGATTCTGAGTCACCCGGTAGACCTACAATGAAATCCTTACGCTCATATTAAAGTTTCAGAAATTCTCGTCCCTTTGAAATTTTCTAAAAATCTCTTACCGTTCAAAAGTTACGATTTTTGCAACGCTAAATTCGCCAAACCGGCCACTGTGCAACGCTTCAAATATGGTTGCTGCAGCTAAACTTTTTGTACAACCACACCACCATATACCATGTATGGCACATACCCTAAATCTTGTTGTTGAGGAAGTGTTAAAAAACTTAAAGCAAAATTCGGACGTGATTAGTCACATCAAGGGAATCGTGACATTTTTTAAGCACAGTGTCCTTCCTATGGACGAGCTAAGAAAGCTACAAAGTAAGCAATAGACGAGAAGGCCAAACTAACTTCGTCTTTGCCGAAGTTTAAATACCCTTGCAAATGTTTTTATACCACAGAGTTTACGAACGTCAGCATTAAAACAAACCATTTTTCTGATAAAACCCACTTTTTGACCGATAGTTTCTATGGCAGCTATAAGATATAGTCATCCGATTTTGACAAAAACTTCCAAATCTGTGTAAAAGCAAATAAAACTAATAATTTACGAAGCGGAAGGCGTTTACATTAAAAACAAAAAAGTTTTCTCACAAAGACCCACTTTTCGACCGAAAGTTCCTATGGCAGCTATAAGATATAGTCATGCGATTTTGACAAAAACTTCCTAATCTGTGTATAAGCGTATAAAACTAATAATTTACGAAGCGGAAGGCGTTTGCATTAAAAACAAAAAAGTTTTCTCACGAAGACCCACTTTTCGACCGATAGTTCCTATGGCAGCTATAAGATATAGTCATCCGATTTTGACAAAAACTTCCAAATCTGTGTAAAAGCGTATAAAACTAATAATTGTCGTAGCGGAAGGCGTTTACATTAAAAACAAAAAAGGATTCTCACAAAAACCCACTTTTCAACCGATAGTTCCTATGGCAGCTATAAGATATAGTCATCCGATTTTGACAAAAACTTCCAAATCTGAGTAAAAGCGTATAAAACTAATAATTGCCGAAGCGGAAGGCGTTTACATTAAAAACAAAAAAGTTTTCTCACGAAGACCCACTTTTCAACCGATAGTTCCTATGGCAGCTATAAGATATAGTCATCCGATTTTGACAAAAACTTCCAAATCTGTGTAAAAGCGTATAAAACTAATAATTGTCGTAGCGGAAGGCGTTTACATTAAAAACAAAAAAGTATTCTCACAAAAACCCACTTTTCGACCGATAGTTCCTATGGCAGCTATAAGATATAGTCATCCGATTTTGACTAAAACTTCCAAATCTGAGTAAAAGCGTATAAAACTAATAATTGCCGAAGCGGAAGGCGTTTGCATTAAAAACAAAAAAGTTTTCTCACGAAGACCCACTTTTCGACCGATAGTTCCTATGGCAGCTATAAGATATAGTCATCCGATTTTGACAAAAACTTCCAAATCTGTGTAAAAGCGTATACAACTAATAATTGCCGAAGTGGAAGGCGTTTACATTAAAAACAAAAAAGTTTTCTCACAAAAACCCACTTTTCAACCGATAGTTCCTATGGCAGCTATAAGATATAGTCATCCGATCCGGTCGGTTCCGACACATTATCAGTGTGCAGTAAAAAGAAGACTCTGTGCAAAGTTTCAGCTCGATAGCTTTAAAACTGAGAGACTAGTTTGCGTAGAAACAGACAGACGGACAGACGGACAGACAGACAAACAGACAGACAGACGGACGGACAAAGCTCAATCGACTCAGCTCGTCGCCCTGATCAAGAATATATATAGTTTATAGGGTCGGAAATGAATATTTCTATGCGTTGCAAACTTCTGGGCAAAATTATAATACCCTTTGCAAGGGTATAAAAATCTTTCAATATCGATGAAAATATACTAGGAGATATATTATTATTAAGTCTTAACTAAAATTCCATCTTAGTGAAGTTAATTTAAGTTTTTTAAAATCTATATTATTCCTTGTTTTGAAAATCTCATATACAAGTATAATAAAACTATTCAAATGGAAATGTGTTCATGAAATGAACCACTCTTAAAGATCTATCAAAGCAAACTTTGAATTTATTAAAAATAAAATGTTTATTGTATAATAGGGTGTGTTCCACATATCGATGTCGATTTCCGAATGAACTTATGGACTTCGAAGTGCCAAATATGTCGTCTGAGATTACTTGATCAGGTCAAAAGAAAATTGCAATTATTTGATGATTTTGATCCGCTTAGCTCTCAGTAGTCGATTTCAAACCGTCAAAGTTTTTAAACAATAACAAGTGGCCACAGACCAAATGAGAACGTTCATACGGAAATTGCCGTCGAAATTTTGTACAAAACCTGAAAATCTCAGTCTTTGTTAATGAATAATCCGAATACTTGTATCATAAATATGTTTCTTTAGTTAAATAAATAAATAAAGAGCAAACAAAATTTTTTTCGAGGTTCAGACCAGAATTACATCTGTACTGATTATTATAACCCCGTTTTTACTTTTTATTTCAGACATCCCGGATACGTGGAATCATGGCCGCCAGCACTATATCTTTTTGTTTGTTCACCTACTTTGTCGGCCGATAACTTTTGGAACAGCCCTCGCATCGAAGCAGTAAAAATTTGTTTTTTTACTTTGTTTGTAACATAATAAAAAAAAACAAAATCAGGGAATCAAACCGAAACCGGAACCGTATACCGAAAAGAACCGATTGAAACTCAGAACCGGTACCGGAACCGGAACCGATATTCTGAATATTTTGTATACCGGTATCCGAGAACCGATATTTTTAGAACCGAAAAGACCGAAAAGAACCTATACGTTGTACCGGTACGGTTTCGGTTCTGAGTGCAACCACTAGACTGCAAAACGAGCAGTTAGATTTGGCGGATTTTTACTCAATTTGGCTGCTTCGACTGATATGTATATTTTCAAGAATTTTATCCACTTCTGTTTAATTGAATCTAAATGAAGAAAGCAGCTCTAACCTAACTAATTCATCTGAAAGTGGAGATGAAGTCGATTTATATATTTCTAAGAAAAGAATCAGGACAATACAAATAGTTTAGTATTTTCACAAGACAGTTTAACGTATGATGCCTGATCAAGGTTTTCCTGAGCTTAAAACGTTTACGGATAAGGATAATGTACTTAAATGGTGGTCAGAGAATTCGACAAAGTTTCCAAAATTGTAAGAACTATCAAAAGTTATTCTTGCTGCGTAGAACGGCGTGAAGTTTATTATGACTCCGCTAGAAATCAGATGGACGGAAATACATTGACCGCTATCATGCTTCTAAGAAATAATCATTAATTTACCTTCTTTGTAACTAATTTTAAAGTATTTTAAAGTAAATTGATAATATATGTACTCATACATGTGTACTGTTGCTTACCCACTTTGATTAAACTTAAGTTTTAAAATTTTAGTTAGTTTTACCGGTCCATACCGGTACGTACCGGTACGATACCGAAATAAAAGGGTACCGGAACCGGAACCGAATACCGAAACAGTAGCAGAACCAAAACAGAACCTGTTACCGAAACGTTAGTTTCGGTACGTACCGGAACCGGAACCGAAATTCGTTTCGGTTTGATTCTCTGAACAAAATTGAAAAAACTCTTTGCGTTTTAAAATATGAATTTTTTAAAAAAGGTCCATAAAACAGAGCCTCGACATGGAGAATACCCCCTTAACGATTGCTGGGTCAGACTACCTTAGTGCAGACATTCAAATGAAATTTTCTAATTAAAAAATCTATAAATATTAAGGATTTTGTGTAAGTATTTTCCAATTTTAAAAATTACCAAACCCATAAATTATCTTAAATGCTGCCATCAATTCCATTCAGCAGAGACTCATCAGCAATCGCAAATCGGTAATCGCTAATCGGAATTGTCAAAACCAAACTTCGAAATCGTATAACCGCTCAAACATCTCGTATATCATAATATTAATAACATTTAATTTCAAATTTCTAGATATCAGGGAAGACAAATGCTGTCATACATAATAATGAAGTCCCAGCATTATTCTTAAAACAGATAGACACCTACATAAGTTTAGCTGCAGAAGATATGTTTTACGAACTAAAAAAGTTTGCCAAAATATTGGATTAAATTAGTACTACTCTAGTGTTTCTTTCTTAGCTGCCAACAAAGTTTTCTGGCTATTTGTAGCGTTTTTCGAAGCTGTTTTATGACCCGAAGAGTTGGCAGCACTGCTCACGACCGAAGCTTTTACAAAGTTTCACAAAGTTTGTCAGCTAGAGTCTTAAAAATGTGGAAAAAATCCCAAAATTTCGGGTGGACAGCGAAAAAAAAAAACACATTTCAGTTCATGCTCTTGGGGATGCTCACCTGCTTTGTGTCTATTGCTGCAATTAAGATGTAATTCATTCAATTTCCAAGGATTTCTCCAAGTCGGATATTTAAGTTGGCTAGAACTTCACCAAATGGAGTTAACTATACGAATGAAATGACATTTGAATAGCAAACCAAATATTTAATGTCATTTCCTGTCAGATTTGCGGTCATTTGGTCAAAGTTGCAGATCATGAAACGAAACTGAAACTCAAAGTTGAAAGCGAATTGAAAGCCAAGCCACAGGTTTGACATTGACACACACAACGTCGAGCCAAGTCGTTGATCGTAAGTGCGAGAGCGAGAGGGCGTTATCTCTAACGCAAGGTAAAAATTGACATGAAACAATTTTTGAATATATTACAAAATTTGCACTAGTCGATTGATTTGTTGTATTTGGAAAGTAATCCCACATGCCGGGCCATGCGGTGACTGGCTGGCACGTACATACATACATACACATGTGTGGATTTGTATGTGTGCATGTACTCATTATTCACGTGAACCGTATGAAATGTTTCAAATGTGTTTCAATGTCATTAACTTTGGTTGCTTCAACTCATTGCCGATTTAGCAACTCGGTAAAGGTTATGCGTTCTCTTCTAATCTTGAGGGTGACTGTGCCACAGCACAGCAACAACTCGACGCCATCGGAAGATATTGTAAGAGTGAGGCGGGAAAATTGAATTATTTGTTTGTTGTGTGATAAGAACCGAGAGTCGTCCGTAATTTGGATTTTGTAGGTGACCCTAGCCAACGAAGAACACATTTGAAGGGCGCTCACAGGTACCAACCGCAGCCCCTCAACACTTACCATCTTTTGTGGCTGCCATATCTTCTTCTTCTGCTTCTGCTTCGTTTCGGTTCCGTTGGTTGTTTTGTTTTTTATTTTTGGCTTTCGCTTTGTTTATTTGCCAATTTCTCAAAGCCAAAAGCTCTGCTTGCTGTTGCTGTTGTTGTCCACTAAAACGTTTGTTTATGTATAATTTTAACCGAAAACAAGAACGACTGAGATTATATTGTTATTACAAACAGCGACCAAGTACGACGATCGTTGTTGTTGAGGAGGAGCTCGTCCGAAAATCCAGTATTGAAGCTTGGCACGATCGCAGAGTGACTGCGGTCAGGTCGAAAAGCATGCATGAAACCAATGGCAACAAAAGCCAACAACGACAACAACAACATATGTATATACGTCGGACTCTTTGCAACCGACCAGAAAGAACGGTACAGTGGCGGAATGAGGGGTGCACTAGCAATTTGGGCGCCGAACAAAACTTTTCACTTAAAATGTTTAGTTGTTGATTGACATTTTATTTAAAGTTTACTATGTTATCTATGCCAAAAGGCGAAACATTTAGTAAATAATGGGCACAAGTTTCACACAAAAAAAATTTTTCAACTCTAGAGTAGAGGTGCGCCTTAAAGCGATTTTTCTCTCACGTCACGAACGAGAGTTTTGGTGCGTTTGTTATCACGTACGATTCACGCATTATTGATCACGCACGATAAAAATGCTTCTCCTTAGAAAGTCACAATTCAAATAAAGTGATTTTAATTCCAAAACTTAGAAAAAAGTATTGAAAACGATCAAATTTACAAAGTTCAGAAAATCCAGATTTATATATATTCATACATTTCTACAGCACGACTAAGCTTTAAAATTTCGTGGATACTGCACTCACGATGTTTGACCTTTTTCACTCACGAAACACGCACGGAGGCACGGCCACACGCCCCCCTAGAATTTTAAGCCCAAAACGAAGAAGTGAAGCTTACTTGTCAATTGCTCATTAAAACTTTTTTCAAAACTTGGGATTTTTTGGTATGTTTGATTTACACCTCCTATTTTAATTTAATTTCGTATAAGTATTGCAAATATTAAAAATTCGTTAAATCGATTGACCAACACGTCCTATTTACCCGTCCTTAATGGCCAACTATTAAATCTTCATGATAATCTGAACTAATTATAAAATGTTGTGTATTTCCAGGTTCTTTGGAAGGCTTGATCTTGACCAGTCAATTTAGCCGTCTGCTTTAAAGTCAAACTCATAAATTTTTTCAAATTTCGCGACTTTTTGGACCGTTTGATCTATGACCAAAACTCACAAAACTTTGCGAATTTCGCGAAAAATCTAAGCTCAACTTCAAATTTGGAAATATAGCGGTTTTTTTTTTCATTTTTTCGATCTATATATACATACTGCCATCCATTAAGTCATCATAATAACTTTGGGCGTATATAAAATTTGTAAATTTCCCGATTCTTTTAATAGATTGATCTACACCTCGTATTTATCCGTCTACATTGATATTTATCAATTCTTCATAATAATCTCAGGTGTAAAATTGGCAAATTTCGCAATATTTTGTAGTATTCAATCGACGACTATAACTTATCAACGCTTGCGCTTTCCTGAATATTCAAATGAAAATTTGACATATTTCACGGTTTTTGAGTCTTATAGATGCGTGTTCAGTTGGCATTTAATAATAATCTTAGTAGCTTAGGTCCTATCAAAATTTTGCGAATTTCGCAATTTTTTTTAGCATACGATCAACACCTTTTTTTATTAACTCCTGCATATTGCGAATTTCGCGGTTTTTTTTACCATTAGTTACATAGTCAGTTTATCAACTATCAGTTTGCCCAGTCTTATCCAAATCCTTTCAGCCATTTGTGCCACAGAAACCTCTTCCAACCATATTCGAACCGAATTTTTTAAATTTTGCATTATATTAATGGAGAATATGACTTAAATTTGAATTATTATTTAAAAAAGCATTATTAAACATATAACACAATCAAACAATTTCAGTTATCATCAAATTAACCCACAACTAAAATAGATTCAGCCCTGTTTTTAGAGATGGAACATCAAATGGAACAACCAAGAACTTTTTCGAGAGATTTACAAACCAACCGTAATAATAATTTTGCAAATTTCATAGTTTTTCGACCATTTAAATAAAAGTTATACAGCATATGTATATATGGGTTTTTAGCGACATTTTTTTGTCAAAGTTTTGCACTTGGCTGACTCAAAGTAAGTGGTGAATTATAATTCAATATAATCAACACAAATCAACAGAGTTTAATTACAACATTATTGGAATAGCAAATGGTATGTCCGTACTAGGGTTGTCAATATTTTATCGATATGTTGATATATCGATATTTTGGATGAACGATAAGTGTTATTCCGATATGATATTTATTGTACCGATATAGGCGATTATCGATATTTTTATAAACGATATATCGGATAAAAATACCATGGTAATTGCAGGAGCAAATTGTCGTAACAAGACTGTCGATTTTGTTCTGCCCAAAGCTTATAGAAAAAACGAAATCTTCGGAAAATTTCGTCCAAAAACCATGGGTCTAAAATGAATTCCTCCATTCAACTTGATACAGGTACGGTATTTCGGCATAGATTTTGTTCTCTTATACGTTATTTCTTCGTTCAAGTGCGATTTCCAAGTTGAATAAATAAAAATAGTTGTTTTCAGTCCTGTTGGAAAAGACAAAATCCTTGTCTTTAATATTTGAGGTGGATTTGCGCGGGCAAGGAATTCATTTTAGACCCATGGTTTCTTGGTGAGATTTTCTGCACTTATTCCCGTTTTTCTTCGTAAAAAAAGAAACAAAATCCTTAAAAATCTATATTTGAGATCGATTTGCACCGATTAGGAATTCATTTTGGATCCATGAGATCTTGGTGAAATTTTCTTAGAACTTTCCTTAGATTCCGTTTTTGTTATCCGCTATAAGCTCTAGCTTTAATAATCTAGTTTCAGATACTTAAATGACCACTTCGATTTTTTCCAAATTAAATGGTCACTTAAATCGTAAAGTTATCCCATTAGAAAAATAAGATATAACGGCGACTAGAAATGGTCATTTGGCGGTAAGGACGTTCCTTAAAAACTTCGCTTCACGTTTATTAAGCTTGTTTTCTGGACCCGATATATCAAATATTGATATTTGATATTATCGATATTGATATTTTGGGAAATATCGACAGCCCTAGTCCGTACAACGATCGCTGTTTTAAACATATCCACATCTTCTCATCAGCGGACTTTGTTTGCTTGTTCATTTTTTAAACAACCCAAATAAATTTGCAGATAAATAACAACAGAAAATTAGTTAAAAACCCTAGCAGAAATTCAGGCTGTAAATTTAACACATAGAAATTCTCATGTTGTTATTCGTCGACTTGAAGTGCTTAAATAGCCAACTGCTATGTTGTTTGAAACGTGAACAAGCAAACAAAGTCCGCTGATGAGAACTACCAAACTATTTGTTCATACTAAAGCTGCCTTTACACTTGTCTTATATATCTTAAGAGACTCTCTGAAAATTGATCCTTCCTTGGTGAAATAGAAGGTATTCTAGAACAGGTTTCCCTCTAGAGAAGTTTTGACAATCGGTTATTTAGAGATATGGGATAAGTGTAAGTTCAGATTTAGGAAAGAAAGTAGTAAAGTTTTGAAATTTCATAACACAGCGTATTCCCTCCGCTGCGATTTGGGACTATCAAGAAACTACATCGTTCATTTCACTTTACACTCGTTTATTTCTTAGTATTTTTTGTACTTTTGACTACAGAACTAGTAAATTCTTTGAAAAGTTCTCTTTTCGTTTTTGTTATCAATTAAAAATACATTTTGTATTGACAAAAATAAATACAAAAATTAATGTTTCAATTCCCTTCCAGGCCAGGAAAATAGTTTTAAATTTCGTATAATAATTTATTATGTATGTGCACAGCTTTTTTTTTAATTGTTTAAAACATACCACGCACAGCCTACAAGTGGTCTTCGGGTAAACTAAATACATATACATACATTATCGAAATAAATCTCGTCCCGAACCACAGAAATGGTTTTATTAAAAAAAAATTAAAAACGAACCCCCGACTCCGCCCCTGCTTAAGCTTCAAGCAGGCAAGTTGCCGGTTCTCATACATACATACAACTGTAAACATTGTGTGTGACTTCACATGTGGGGTGGGGGGATGGGGAGCCAGATCATTAGCGCGCAGCCAGAGTTGCCACACAGGAGGAATATACTGCATACAAAATTATGGAATAACTAAGAGCATATAAGGCAGAATGCACGGGACATGACATATAATACTATATACACAGAAAAGTACATAAGCCTGTTAGATAGTAACCCTGCCGCTGCGTAATCGTAATGTGGTCTTTGTAATACATATTCATCAGTTTGCAAATTCGACTTGTATATGTGTATGTCTGTGTGTGTGTTCGAGTGTCTGTGTGTGAGTGTGTGTGTGCGGGAAGGCTTTGCCCTGCTTTTTCTATTTACATTGCGCAAAGCTCTCTCCAACTAACTCCAACCGATCAGCTGGAAGAAGGATTTGAGCATGAAGGGTCAAGGTCAGTAAAAGAGCACCGAATGCAGAATAACACGATTTCGCCGCTCCTCAAACTCCTGTATCATCTCATCGATATCATTATCCAGATCAGTGGATTTGGCCATCTGCAAAATAAACAACGCACCATCAGTCTCGGATTCACCGCGTCCCATCTCAGTTGGACCTTACCAGATTCAGCATATCCGTGATCAGAAATGCACCCATCAGAGCATCCTCAGCATTATCCACCACATCCACATTTAGCACATGCACCGGACGATTGTCCACCGAGTCCATTGACTCCATATGTAGCACCACCAGATCATAGACACGCTCCTCCACTGTGACAATAATGTCGAATTGCTCTTTGGTCTCCTGAAAACGTTCCGGGCACTTTTTAATGCGGCGATTACGGTCGAGCATGTGCAGCAGACCGTTTTGTGTGTAACTAAATGGAGGAGGTTAAGAGAAGTCTGTCTGATGCCAGTCAAGGGAGAACTCACAACTCCTTGTCCTTGGCCTCCAGATCACGGTAGATATCCTCGTAGCTGGTGCCAAACTCATAGACATTCGGCTTGTCAAACGCAACGCCGGGCAGTTTCACCCGTTCGCCGGTTCCATAGGAACGCACGTTGAAGCCTTTTTTGGCCAGAAAATTGTGCGCCTCCATTGAGCGATTCATGTTCGAGGAGCAGACAACGGCCACGTACAATTTGCTGGGATCAGTCATATTATTACAATTATGATTATATTATTATTAATTATCTCTTTGGCAGTGCGTTTGCATTCTCCTCCTCCGTTTTCACTCTCCGTTTTGCTGCCGCGTTTTGGGAATTTTGTTAAGAATTTCCCTGCCAACAAATTCCCCGCTTTGTACGATTTCCCGTCATTGGGGTGACCGTTCAGCTGCAAAATACCACCCATTTTGGTTTCCAAGCAAGATGGTCACACTGACGGACATCAATCGGGCGTTGCCACATTGTTAAGGTAAAGCAGTCTGGCTCATTATCAGCTACAAAATGGAAGAAGTCGTTACTCCCAAACTAAACATGGATCTGGAAATACTGCCACTTCCACACATACCCATGGTCAGCTGTTGTTTTGCCTTGGCAGTAATCTATGCATCAGGATCATCCAGGCTATGCTCTTGGCACCCTTATTCGTGTACTTTTTCTCCTCACCGGAGCTTCTAATTTGTGGCCAGGATTAAGGCAGGCGGCGGTGACAACTTTGCTGATCCTAGGTCCCATTTATGGCTGCCACTTTGATGTGGATTACTGGAGCGGCTCTTTCCATAGCATCATTTGGGTGCGAAATCATGTGATGCCACCTTTGGGTGAGGAATTCATGTTCCTTGCCTGCATGATGCAATTGATTTTACAGAGCCTCTCGCCCCTGGTGGCCGTGTTCCTCACACCCTTGTTTCATTTGGGAGCGTCTCAGTGTGGGTGTGGAATTGAGCAATGCCTTGCAGTTCATCTATACGGTTTCTATTCGGCATTTCTGTTTGCATTGGCCATGTGGTGGCTCCGCTTCTAGTTCATTCATTTTGTAATCATATGGGATTAACCGATTTGCAGGATTTGTGGGTTGTATTCTATTGTTGCCCTTGGCTACAGATCCAGTTACATATGTATGTATGTATTTTTGAAAATGCGCTTTATGGGAATGTTTAGAGAGAAGCTAGGGGAGGAGAGCTTACATACGTATGTATGTATGTGTATGTATGGTCAAATTTTGTTCGTTTAATCTGTGGCCCATATGACAGAAATACAGTTATGTCTACAAGTGATAAGAGAAAAAGAGGAAGTATAAGTGGATACAGGTAAGATGGGGCATGGGTTGGTAAATCAGGTTATAGCTTGTACATATATGTATGTATGCTATGAATGTGTGGTATGCGTATGCCAACAAAATGTTGCAGCAGCAATAGCAATCGAAATGCAAAAGAGCGCATGCGCGCGCTCCCGCCTTCCATTCCAGTCGCAGCTAGTGGAATGCGGCTTGGCAAGTTGAGGATGTTGTTGTTTTTGATATTGCTGCTGCTGCCCCTATTTGTACCTGTGTGTGTTTGGATGAGGTTCGCAGCACAGTGGGATGGATTACGAAAATTAGGCATGAAATATTCCTTTTATTGTTTATGAGAAAATAAACTTATCAGACATGCAGATGAATAAATACATTTATATGTATGTAAGCGGAAGTTTTCAAGATTTAGAGCACGTACATATGTATGTATGTTTTATTCATTATGCACACACATATCAGCAATGTACATTTATTGCCCTGGAAGGGTTTGGAAGACCGTTCCGTTATTCCGCTCAAAAAGCCCTGCAATAAATTATTCTGCGACGCAGTAAGTCTACATATCTATTGTACATACATATATGTATGTTAAAAATCTAACTGTAACTTCAAAAATTGTAATGCGTCGTAGAGTAATTTTTTTAATATTCCCTTTTGAGCATATTAGAGCATGTTACATATAGAACAGCTATAGCCATCGCTCAGTGCTCTCTCTGCTCAGTTTTCAATTCACCATTCTACTTGATTAAAGAGCTTTCAGCGCTTTGGCAGCACCAGTTGTATCGTGGCCACAGGTTGAGTAAGAACACTGAAACTTCGTGGAGAAAGTAAAAGTGGAAAATTAATTGATTTGCACTTGATTGACCTGCAAACTAGGTTTGTAATAAATATTTAAATTATTTTTGAGAAGATCTAGCTAAAGTGCGGTGTAAAATCTTTAAAAACGGTGTCTCATTTTTTCGACTTTACGCCATTTTGAATCCACTTTTTTATCAGTGGAACCTCGCATTAAGGAACCCGGATCCAAGGGTCTTTTTGTTCAGCTAAAGAAGTACATGCGACCTTTTGAGAGTCCATAAGGTAAGAAACAAGTACAATTAAGGCGAAAGAAAAAAGTTTCAAAAGTGTGGTGGGTAGGTGGGAGTTATGTGCAAAAGAAAGACGGAAGAACGGAACTATGGAGAAATGAAGAAGGGAAGGCACAATACTAAAGGAAAAACAAAAGTGCGAGAAAAGCATAATAACTGGATCCACTTCTACTGAAAACTGTTTGGTACGCATCACGGCAGCAAAAGGGGGTTAGCAATCAGTGTTGCCAGAATAATAGATTCAAAAAGTAGCCAAATTTACAAAATAAGGTTGAGTAAGAACACTGAAACTTCGTGGAGAAAATAAGAGTGGAAAATTAATGGATTTGCACTTGATTGACCTGCAAACTAGGTTTGTAATAAATGGTTAAATTATTTTTGAGAAGATCTAGCTAAAGTGCGGTGTAAAATCTTCAAAAACGGCGTCTCATTTTTTCGACCTTACGCCATTTTGAATCCACTTTTTTTTCACGTCTGGAAGACGGTTCCGTTATTCCGCTCAAAAAGCCCTGCAATAAATTATTCTGCGACGCAGTAAGTCTACATATCTATTGTACATACATATATGTATGTTAAAAGTCTAACTGTAACTTCCAAAGTTGTAATGCGTCGTAGAGTAATTTTTTTAATATTCCCTTTTGAGCAGAAAGGTGACACAGGCATGTTACATATAGAACAGCTATAGCGATCGCTCAGTGCTCTCTCTGCTCAGTTTTCAATTCACCATTCTACTTGATTAAAGAGCTTTCAGCGCTTTGGCAGCACCAGTTGTATCGTGGCCACAGGTTGAGTAAGAACACTGAAACTTCGTGGAGAAAGTAAAAGTGGAAAATTAATGGATTTGCACTTGATTGACCTGCAAACTTGGTTTGTAATAAATAGTTAAATTATTTTTGAGAAGATCTAGCTAAAGTGCGGTGTAAAATCTTCAAAAACGGCGTCTCATTTTTTCGACTTTACGCCATTTTGAATCGACTTTTTTATCACATCTTTGCAGCACCACCTAACTGGACTTTTCAGTGGAACCTCGCATTAAGGAACCCGGATCCAAGGGTCTTTTTGTTCAGCTAAAGAAGGAAGTACATGCGACCTTTTGAGAGTCCATAAGGTAAGAAACAAGTACAATTAAGGCGAAAGAAAAAAGTTTCAAAAGTGTGGTGGGTAGGTGGGAGTTATGTGCAAAAGAAAGACGGAAGAACGGAGGCATAAAAATGGTAGAGAAAGGAGAGAGAGGAACTATGGAGAAATGAAGAAGGGAAGGCACAATACTAAAGGAAAAACAAAAGTGCGAGAAAAGCATAATAACTGGATCCACTTCTACTGAAAACTTTTTGGTACGCATCACGGCAGCAAAAGGGGGTTAGCAATCAGTGTTGCCAGAATAATAGATGCAAAAAGTTGCCAAATTTACAAAATATAATGGCTAGAAATAGCGAAAAATAAAAAAAAAAAAAAAAAAAAAAGTTGCAACAATTAAAACAATCTCGATATACGTGTTCATACAGACAGACGGACAAGGCTATATCGACTCGGCATTTGATGCTGATCAAGAATATGTATACTTAATATGGTCGGAAATGATTCCTTCTGCCTGTTACATACAATTGCACCACTTTACTCTACGAATAATGGGTATAAAAAGTTTTTTGTTTTGAAATGTAATGCTTGTTAGTCGGTGGAATGAAAGGAAATTGCCAAATTACGCACTCTTTTAGTTGCTAGATGTACATAAAGTGAATTTTTCTTAAATCAGTGATTAAGACTCAAGTCTTTAATTGATTTATAAAGTACTTTGGCTGTGCAAACAAAAACGAAGAGTGAGTCCTAAAAGTCAGTCTCTCTCATTTCCCACTGTTTTATTTTCAATAGTTTCGCTTGGCTTTCTGGTTTCTCTCTTTTGTATCTAGTGCCATTTTCGCTTGGTCCGTTCGATTTACTTTTTAAAAAGTAGTGGAATTGAGAACATGCCTGTATATGTTTAATATTTTGCAGCATAGTTTCGAGATCGTAACGAAAGTATAATATAGTAAATTCTTTTTATTAATTTTCAAAAAAGAGGTTTTAAAACTACGAAAGTAATCTCATCGTCTTGGACGCCAACCAAAGAGTTTAAAAAAAAAGATAGCCGACTAAAAGAAAAAATGTAAGGCTATTGCGCTAACTGTCTTATCAGTGCCATCTCTCAGTTAATAGGGCGTTAAAACTTATTTTGTCTGATAAAAAAAAACACAAATTCGGAATATTATTTTAAATATTAGTAACAATAACTGCAATTCTTTTTAATTTGGGTAAAACTTGTACAGAATCATAGATCGAACCAAAACCATCTTGCAAAAACTCGAACCGAAAATTTTCGAAACCATAAGCCAATGTCTGCTAGAACCCGAGAATCGGGGATAAAAACAATTATTGGTTTCGCAGCCCTGCTTCAAATAGCATTTAAAGTATTCAGCTGAAATATAATGAGCAATTTAGTCCTGTCCGGTCTAAGGGAAAGATCTGGAGCATGGAATACTCAGGTTTCAAACGGAATTAATAGATTTCATACAAACATGCCAAAACAAAGGTCATAGTTGTCATACATTTTTTTAGATGTCATAATTATACATGATATACTTAAACAATTATGGAGTTACCTCTACAATTGAACTGCACTATCATTTCCAGGTTAAACTTGGATGAATCGAAATTCTAAAATTTTAGGTTGAGCACAAATGCCTCTTACCGTCTAAAAAATGTTGAAAACGCAGGGCAGACAAAACATTAAAAGACTCGGGCGGAATGAGAAGGGCGAATTACTACATTATTGCCCCAAAAACGAGCAATATATAAAATAAATATTGAAATCTACATTTTACAAGGGGTTTCCTTAAACACAGACCGATTTCGATTACGGAACACGGGCATGTGTTGCTTGTCCGATTCGTGTACATTTAAAAAAGGATTGGGCCAATATATATGCCTTGACCGAAGCCAAAATTCATATCGTTTTTATACCCTTGGAGAGGGTATACTGAAATTGTCCAGATGTTTGTAACGCATAGAAGGAAGCATCTCCGACCACATAAAGTATATATATTCTTGTTCAGCATAACGAGCTGAGTTGATATAGCCATGTCCGTCCGTCTGTTTCTATGCTATCTCCTCCGTCAGTTTTAAAGCTATCGTAACCAAACTTTGCACGAAGTCTTTTAGTACAAATACGCTGCACATTTGTCGGAACCGGCCGGATCGGATGACTATAGCATATAGCTGCCATAGGAACGATCGGTCGAAGAACTAGTTTTAGTGAGAAAAACTTTTTTGTTTTCAATACTATCGCTCTCAACGCTCATATTTATAAGTTTTCAATGATTTCACATAATTTCACCAAGGCTTGTCGAAATCGGAAAACTATATAGTATAGCTGCCATACAAAAGTTAGGTCTGAAAAAAAGTTTTAGTGAGAAAAACTTTTTTGTTTTCAATGTTATCGCTCCCAACGCTCATATTTATAAGTTTTTAATGATTTCACATAATTTCACCAAGGCTTGTCGAAATCGGACCGCTATATAGTATAGCTTTCATACAAACTGTCAGGCATATATCAAGCTCCAAGTATATAAACTTCGGTCGAGCCGAAGTTAGCTTGCCTCTATTTTTAATACATGCTTTGAAGGTAAAATTGGGAAAAAAAGAGCGCCGCCGGAAATTTTTTTTTTTCAAATCGCTAGTGGAAAAGAGTTTTCAAGTGAGTATTCACAAACCGCTTAAACAATAAACGCTGAAAAACTTTGCGGGATGAGTAGTGCAAATTTTAAATCAAAAACGTAGTACAAGTCATTTTTACCATTTAAGTACATCTATTTTGCTATTGGTTCCCATTATGAACTTGGAAATGTAATTGCATTTAAGTTTTGTGGTTAAGGCGCTCAATAATGGTCTGTTTTCTTTTTTATTTGATACATAACGGAAAGGAATCAAATATTTTTAGTAAAACATCGGCCTATTTTTTAAAAATATATCTAAAAAGAAACCATATATGGACATTTCCATTCTGCTGAACGTGACCGTCGTACAAATTAAAAATGGAAAACAAAACCTAACACAGTAACCGTTATTTTTTTATTTAATTCTGTTTATATGTTTCTTTCACAATATTACAAAAAAAAATGTAGATTCGGCTCTTCACAATTAATCTGGTTTAAACTGGTTTGGAACCGTTCTTGAAACAGAAAATGTAATGCTTTGTAAGTTTATAGCCTAAAAATTTCTGAGATCAGGCTCTAAATCACTTTTAAAACCGGTTGAATCGGGTTTTGAATCGGGAAAACAATCAACTCTCCATTTTCAACATAAAATCCTAATTTTAAATTCAAAGTTTAGATATGAATTTAAACTTCTTTTGAACCGGGCTTAGGAGCTTACAAACTGGCTTACAGATTTGGGACATAACCCATTACTCTTTCCTGAACGACTTGAACATACTGTAAGAATCTTTTGGGGATTGGATCAGCGTCTTAGACGCCCATAAAAAAAAATTGATAAGTAAGAACTATTACACTAGTTTACAAAAATAAAAAAATAAATAACCCATTTCAAGTGAAATATTTTTTAAGTATACAGGCCTGTTCCGGTTTTTTCACTTTCGACAATATTTGTCGAATTCGAATTGGTTAAATGTGCTGTTGCATAAAACTGATTTAGTTAATCAGATTACAATGCTTGAATCCGTCGTGTAAAGAGTAAGTAGGAACTGAAGGTTTGATACGGTTTACCTTGGTTGTTGAACAGAAACACCAGAACATGGCAGATATTTTGGAATGGTGATCTCAAAAATCGATTTCAAAAATTTTTTCATGGCTCCGTTTTATAAATATTAAATATTAATTATACTTTAAGCCATATCTCACTTCATAATAGTCAGATAGGGGCAAGTAAGATATATGTAAATCGAAAGGGAATTGAGCTGCCAATAATCGGGTAGAGCATTGTTATTCAATCGGTTTAGTAGTTTGAATTCAACAACCAAGAACTTAAAAAAAAATTGATTTTTTTTTTCAAAAATGCAAGAAATTCAATTTTTAAACGCCTAGGAAAAATATAAAAAATACAAAAAAACTATTTTCTATATATTCTACTTAAGAATCGCACTTGTCCAAATCTAAAACTGCAACACTGCACGCAACCTATACTTGTTTCCCATAATATATTTATTATTTTTTTATAACCGTTTTCGTTAAACCGTAATCTATATCGGCCGAGCAAGATAGAGCAAACGATTTGTTAACAACATATTGTTTTTTTCTTTTTGGGGCCATTAAGTGGCAATGCGCCCTTCTCATTCCGCCAGATCCTGTGCACTCGCATGCACTTTTGTTAATTGTTGTTGGTCTTTTCACCCCAATTTTTTGGGAATTTCCTAGTTTATGATGTTCATTTATGTATACATATTTCTTAAAAACGCCTATAAAAAGTCTGTTTGTCAGCGTGTTGATATATTGAAAAATAATCAAGTTAACAATTGTATCAGCTAAAAATTTGTTATATAATTTTTACTCAGGTTCGGGCGGAAAAAAATGTTTCTGCTTCGGTTCGGTTTCGTTTCGGACTGCCCGAAAATCCGGAAGTCTCAGACTTAAGTGACATGGTCAAGGAACCAACCGAAGAAGCCTGATATCTGTTTTTTCAGTTTGTGAAATATTTCGGCTTCTTAAAGACCTCCAAATACGGGTTCTGAGTTTTTGAGCGTTTTTTTTGGTATCGGGTTACATTCCCGCCAATCGAACTAAATTTCTTCCGCGTTTTAAATAGATCAGACGCCCCTACTTTTAAATTTTATTATAGGTTAAAACAAAACTATTCACTTCGGTTTCAGTTTAATTCGTTTTCCTGTGCGCCTTAAAATGCAGCTGCTGCTCTTTGGTGTCGTTCCCACCGTATCTTTTGGCGTCGCTTAGCTCGTTCCCTGACTTCTGCGCAAGCGTACATTCATATGTGTATGTGTGTGTGTGTGAGAGACTGCCCGTTCACTTGTTAACTGGTTGTGCGAATAGCTTCCAATCGGCTCGCTCGCTCACTCGCTCGGCCTCGTCCCCTGCGGCGGCTAGAATCAACGACAACGGCTGATGCGGACTCCGACTCAAATGCGGACTGATAGTCGTTGTTTGTCACTTGTCGGCCGCCGTGTATCCCCGTCCAACTCTTCGATCCGATCGTTTCCAAATACCTGCAGATCAATTTAATTATTATGACCATGTAAATGTCACCAGGCCAAGAACGGAAATTAAAAAATTTAAATATAGTGAAAAATCAGAAGGGGCTAAACTTGTTTTTACAACCGGCCAAAAAAAAACACCAAAATCCGAGTGTGCTTTTTCTTTATGTGTACCCAAGTGATCAAGTGCAAGAAGATCGAGTTGAAACAAAATGAAACGGTTTGGTCAGCAAAAAGACAAAACCAAATCACAAATTTCCAGTTAAGTGTGTATGTATTCCAAGGTGCTTGATCTTCTGTGAACTACA
Organism: Lordiphosa clarofinis; assembly: GCA_018904275.1. Lineage (NCBI taxonomy): Eukaryota > Metazoa > Arthropoda > Insecta > Diptera > Drosophilidae > Lordiphosa > Lordiphosa clarofinis. The sequence continues at coordinate 1,576,966 of JAEIGQ010000041.1, read as the reverse complement.
GCGAATCTTCTGCTAACCATTGAAACCGTTACCACTCAAAAAACCATTATCGTAACGTGCTTCAAGGCAATTTCTATTCCAGAAGAACTAACTGAGCGTGCGAATATTTTTGTATTCCCTGCTTTTGCTTTTATATTCCACTAATTGCTCAATAAATGCATATCAAACCTAACCGCCATGGGAAAGTGCAGGCGAAATGAAAGTGCAGTGCGCGCCATTAAATTTAATTTTCGAAATACCCGTTAACTGAAGTTTCTTAATACTAGGGCTGCTCTTCTAACCAGGCCCGATTAGACATTTTTATTACTCAGAACTTTTTGATGTACAGCCAGTTTGTCTATTTTTTACTTTCGAAGAAGTGACTTGAAATTTATTAGTGCAAAATCGACATGTGACAATCCGTGAGACTGAGACATTCTTGGGCATTATCACAACTCGCAGTTGAAAAAATATTTTCCCGTCAGGAAGATTTATTCGAATTGCATGCCGCATAAGTTGACAACCTCACGGCTTACTCGCCAGAGTTTTTAAGCACTCATATGGATATTTGGGTGCCCAGGAAGGCTGCACATTCGAATGGGTGAGTCCATAGGTCGGTAGGTGTAAATGTGGTGAGGGCTTCCTTTCTGCAACCTCTGTGTTGGTCTTAGCTGGATAGCTGTTTAGGGAGCACGAATATCCCGATCTGAGCTGGGCAAGAGTGATTCTGGTGGATCTGTGCAGCTGGTTTTCGACCAGGCTGAGTGGTGGAGGGCGAACACTAAGAACAACGTTATTCTTGAGTCCGTGTATGGCACGCTCGACCGTTCTTTTGTGGATTTCCTCTCTCACGTGATGTTGGGCTTCAAGGACTGACAGGTTTTTGGCATTATTGATCAGTTGCTTGTTTTCAGGCAGAAAGATTCTTCGTACGTGAGAGGGTGGGGACCTGTGCGAGGTGTGGTTTGCATGGTCCTCCACGAGACCGCTGGCGAGGAACTGCTTATCAAGCATATCGCAATGAGCTCTGACTCCAAGGATTTGAGTCTCTTCGTGGAGGTGATTCTTATGGGTTATAGAATGGCACGTTGGCTGACCGTTGGGGGACTATGCTAGTGCAGCATACTCAGTGAGCGTTCTACCAATAAACTCGGAATCGGAATTGCTTCCAAAATCCGGAATTTGGCTTCACATTAACTTCAAAAGCCCATTTATCTTTATTCGACCTTCTTGTTGAAAAAAGATTTTGATCAAATTCTTTAATCGTTTCTTAGAAATCTAGTTTTAGTCAATCGATTTTGAAAACGAGAGCAGGTCTAAAAATCTCTTCTATATCAGACTTGGTATTATTGTTCGAAAGTGGAATTGATTCGTAAGGATTTTGCGGGATTAAACCTTACCTTCTTTGGCAAGTGAAGTGTATTGTAAATCGCAACTTTGGCATTTCTAGATATGAGCAGCTGCCCACAAAATGAAAATAAATGATCTATCTTTCATAAATTTAACATTTTTATACCATTTTATACTCACGAAGTTGTGCAAATGTATGTAACAGGGAGAAGGAAGCATTTCCGAACCTATAAAATATCTATGGGGATTTCCATCAAACGGTCAACCTGGGCCAAACAATTAAAAGTGGTTTAAAACAATATATTTGATCAAATTTGTATAGGGAAACAGCCAAATCAAACTAATGTAAGTTGATCTTACATTTACTAATAACCCAATATATTCGGTTTCACGGCCGGGCTAACGCAATTTTTCTCATTTTGACATTAAATTTGCTGAAATTTTTGGAAAAAAGTGAGTTTATCTAAAATCTTTCTGATGGTACAAAGGGGTATACATGAATGCATAAAAAAACATGAGAAACTATGTCAATACAATTAACCCGTGCGAAAATGCTTAAGCTTACATTTTGAAAAAACTGTAAATTATTTTTGGGTGAAATTAAAACCATTTTAAAGAGAAATTATTGCACTACATTCCAAAATTTATCGCGTTAATATATCGCATATATCAAGCTCCAAGGGTATATAAACTTCGGTCGAGCCGAAGTTAGCTGGCCTCAATTTTTCAGACCTAACTTTTGTATGGCAGCTATACTATATAGAAGTCCGATTTCGACAAGTTTTGGTGAAATTATGTGAAATCGCTAAAAACTTATAAATACGAGCGTTGGGAGCGATAGCATTGAAAACAAAAAAGTTTTTCTCACTAAAACTAGTTTTTCAACCGATCGTTCCTATGGCAGCTATATGCTATAGTCATTCGATCCGGCCGGTTCCGACAAATGTGCAGCGTATTTGTATCAAAAGACTTCGTGCAAAGTTTGGTTAAAATAGCTTTAAAACTGACGGAGGAGATAACATAGAAACAGACGGACATGGCTATATCAACTAATCTCGTCATGCTGATCAAGAATATATATACTTTATGTGGTCGGAGATGCTTCCTTCTCTGCGTTACATATATCTAGACAATTTCAATATATTCTCTTCAAGGGTATAAAAAGGTTTTCTTACTAAGACCCATTTTTCGACTGATAGTTCTTATGACAGCTAAAAGAGAAAGTCATCTGATCCGTACGGTTCCGACATATTAGCAGCGTGGAGTAGAGGTGGGCGCGGGCCTGTATTTTGAGGCCCGGGCCCGCACGAACACGAACTCTTTTTTGAGAGGCCCGGCCCGGCCCAACACGAAACTTTTTCACCAAGGCCCGGGCCCGGCCCGGCCCGGCACGAAACTTAATTTTTTCTAAATTTGAGCTTTTTAGCCTAGTGCGTTTTTCATTTAAAACATGGCCCGATGTTGAAAAAAGACTTTCGCTCGTAGACGAACTGGCGGGAATAGCCAGAATGGTCCGAGCTAATTTGGGAAGGTATTTTAAGTCCCTTGCATTTTTCCAGAATTCTAAAATATGTGTGCCAGGAGCTGCTGGATAGGCCAAATATTTGTCAAGCTCTATGTCGATAGCGTTTTTCTCAACTTTTCGTTTTTTTATATAACTTAAGTCTAAAAATTCAGCAAACATTCCATTTTCGGAATTATTTGGGTTTATGTTATTAGTTATATCATCAACGCTACTACATTCATGATCCCCTATAAATTCGGAGAGCATTGCTTTTACCGTAGCTAACACTTATCTCTTTTTTCCTCTGAGAGGAAATTCATCTCTCTATAAGGAGGGTTCAAGAAAAGCCCAACCAAATGAGCGATTGCCGGAAGAAACCTTTTTTCTAATGCGCTTAGGGTCATTGTTTTAAACTCAGTTATTATTTGGGAATCAAGTGTGCTAGCTCTGCAAAGTTAACATAATTTTTTTAACCACAATGCAAATATTGCAAAGTTTTATCAATTTCACATTAGGACGCCAATTTTGAATTAGTGGTGAGCAAACAAGTAAAATTTGTATAAGCAAATCGATAGTAGTATCGATAAACAATTAAAATGCGATAAATGGTGGTTCTAATTCAAACATAAACAAAAATAGCGCGAACAAATCAAAATTGTTTTCGGCCTATTTCGGCTTTTACGGGCCGGGCCTTTTTGCTAAGGCCCGGGCCCGCACGAAGCCCGCACGAATCTTAATTTTAAGGCCCGGGCCCGCTCCGGGCCTGTGTAAGCCCGCGGGCCACGAAAAAAAGCCCGGCCCGCGCCCACCTCTAGCGTGGAGTAAAAAGAAGATTTGGTGCAATGTTTCAGCTCGATAGCTTCAAAACTGGGAGACTTGTTTGCGTAGAAACAGACAGACAGACGGACGGACACAGCTAAATCAACGCTGCTAGTCGCCCTTATCAAGAATGTATAATATATAGCTACCCTTTGCAAGGGTATAACAATTATGTAGAAACAATTTCGTTGCGGCTATTAAAAGGAAAAAGGAAATATCTGAAGATTCGGAATTTAACTTACGGATCGCTGAAGCTCCAACAAGTTCTTTAAACATTTTAGCAATCGATTCTCTTCTATTGTGGGTTTCAAGGTTGCGTAATAATTTCGTACAAAATCATGATTTTCCTTTGTAACAAATAGCTTAAAAGTGATGGCAACTCAGTAGATGCAATTTGGCCCAAGGTATTTCTCAATCAATTTTAATTTGTTAAATGCTGTTGCATACGTCTGCGGCATCCCACCGTATCACTTTTTTCTGCAACATTAAATCTAGCTCCAGGGTGAGCATTATTTCTGTCTAGTGCAATGACGTAGCTAGGGAGAGGGGGGCAGCTGCCTCATAGATTTTGCTCCGGGGAAATTCACGCTTTGGGTTTTTCTGACATTATATTAAAGATTATTTTCCATACCATATCGAATGCATCTTTAATTAATTTTTGAATGATATCTTTAAACATATAATGACAAGATTCCCTTATATGATCAACAAGCTGCAGCCCAAACCAAAAGTGTTAGGAATTTAATTTAAAATTAGTTTCATGAATAACTTCGATGTGCTTAGATCACATTGTGCGTTTCAAAATAGATATATTTAAGGCCAAAGATAATATATATTAAGCGACGATGTTGTAACTTGTGGCTCTGACAGTTTTTTGCGGTTTAAGGGATGGCGGAGGGGAAAGTTTGCAAATCTGAAACAAACTTGATCTGCGTACGGTATACACCTATGTACGTGCAAAAATTTGTATTTCTATCTCTTATAGTCTCTGAAATCGACGCGTTCATACAGACAGACGGACGGACGGACAGACGGATCGGCTGGCTGATGCTGATCATCACTTTATAGGGTCGGAATTGCTTCCATTTTCAATGGGTACAGGGTATCTGGCCATGAGTCGAACCCACGACTTTTGTTTTGCTTTCTTCCCACCAGGCCAGGGACGCGCTTAGAGACCTAACCCTAAATATTAAAACTAAGACGGGAGTTACACGATTGAAGCAAACTTCAAGTAGTTTTCATAGTAGACTTAAAAATCAAGATAATTCTACAATATTTGTTGAGCAATATATATAGAATCACTCTTGTGTCAATCGCCCACTGAGAAAACTTCATGAAGTTTGCTTCATAGTGTAAATCATATTAGAGAGTAGTTTGAACTTCTATTGATATTTTGTTTTGAAAAGAAATTCTGAAAATGTAACTTCCACTCCACCCACTAATTTGAACATTAATAACTAGTATGAAAATCTCTCAAGCTCTCTGTGCCTACGAAATTTTCTGCTAAGTGTGTATTGTGCGGCTGCTAAATATATTGTGTCTGAAAGGTACGAACCAAACTGAGGGAGGTAAGGCGATTATTTCAAATTGTGGGGAAGTCAGGGGGCGTGGTGTAATTTAAAAATTAACTTAATCAGCCTGCAACTATTAAGAAGTGTTACTTACACTTAGATCCTCAAACTATTACCATCTATGACAGGGGTGCCCTAGCTCATTCCGCAAGCCACGCATAGCTGGTGCGTATACTGCTGACACACGCCATAAGCCTATATAAAGCAACATTAAAAATAATTTTAAAATTAAAAATTGAAAATCAAAGTTTTTTCTTGTTTTCCAATTAATCGCAAAAAAATAAAATATGTATATTTTTCCCACACTTCTGGGAGGCTTCTTTGGGCTTCAATTTTTTAAGCTCATAACTATTATTTACAATTAATTAATTAAATGTATAATTCAAAGTTTGAAATCATGATTAGCTTCATCCGGTAAGGTATTTTTGAGCTCTTTAATAGGTCTGCAGGTTAAGTCTATTATTAAATGATTTTTTATTATCCTTATTCTGTATCCCTTTTATTTTTTTTCAAGACTGGTAATTAAACTGTAATTAAGTTTCTCAGTAATAACTGAATTTTTTATAAAAAAAATGAAGGAAAAACGCTTTAAATTTAATAAAAATTTTCGGTATTGTTCGTTTTAACATTTTTTGTAAAAATAAAAGTGTGAGTGTCGTTAACACTCACGAGTCTTTAATGTGAAACATGGGTTCCACGTCTATTCAACACAAAACAATTTCAACAAGTCATTTCAACACACGTCAATTCATCACAATTCAACACACGTCAATTGTAAATACCGTAAAATGTTTGCCTGCCGCTTGTGTCACCCTTCTATCTCTGATGGTACTACACACTTGTTTTTCAAATTTAGGTTCCACGTCTATTCAACACAGAACAATTTTAACACGTCAATTCAACACAAAACAAAGTCTTCACAAAAAAAAGTCAACACACTTCTAAAAGTCATTTCACCCAACACAACAATTTAACACTTCGTCAATTCAACTCAAACCAAATTTAAATTTAATAACAAATTAATTATTTTGTTTTGTGTTGGACTGACGTGTCTTGAATTGTTGTGTTGGATGAAATGACTTAGTGTTGTATTGACGAGTGTTGAAATTGTTTTGTGAAGACTTTGTTTTGTGTTGAATTTGATTGTGTTGAATTGACGGATTGTTGAATTGTGTTGTTGGGTGAAATGACTGTGTGTTTTATAGACGTGTTACCGAAACACGATGCTTAGTTTAAAAGCTTATTTTCAAATCACAAGCTGTCTCAATGGTATACATATATAACAGCAAGGGCACTCTATCGAAAGAAGAAAACTAACTGGGAGTAAAAATATCAGCAAGAAGATCACTTGCTGCAGTGTTTTTAAGTTTTTTCAGGAAGTCTTGTTTATTTTACTGATCCATAGATAAATTATGATGTTTTACCCACCCAGATTCCACCCAGATCCCACTCAGATCCCTCCCAGAACTCACCTCTAGATCCCACAAAGCGTCACGTGACGCTGAAATCAAATTTTACTCCTACTAAACTCTTCCGTACCGAAACTAAAGATGTTTTACATCAAACATTTTATAACATGTTTTAAACATTTATTTTCTGAACAAATCATATTGGTGGCGCTTTAATTAAATTTCGATGAGTGTAGTTTATCGCATACATTTATATTGTTAACCGACCCTAGGCTGTAAGTTTACACACTGATGCATTTTGCCAAAAGGTCCGAGACAGACCTGAGAGAAAAAAAAAGATGTGAGTGTCGCTAGCACTCACGAGTCTTTGATGTGAAACATGATGATAAGTTTAAGAGCTTATTTTCAAATCACAAGCTCTCTCAATAGAATATAATTCAGCAAGGACACTCTATCGAAAGAAGACAAATAACGGGGAGTAGAAATACGAAGCAGAATCACTTGCTGCAGAGTTCTTTAATTTTTTCAGCAAGTTTAATGCGCTGATCTAAAGATAAATGATGATGTTTTACCCCCCAAGATACCACCAGATCCGACCCAGATCCCTTCCAGATCCCACCCAGATCTCGCTCATGTCTTGCCCAGATCCCATTCAGATTCCATCCTGATCCCATTCAGATCCCTTCCATATCCCACACAGATCCCACCCAGATTCCATCCAGATCCCACCCAGATTCCGCCCGGATCCTACCCAGATCTCACCCCGATCCTACCCAGATACCACCCAGATCTTGCCCAGATCCGTTCCAGATCCCACCTAGATCTCATTCAGATCCCATCCTGTTCCATCCCAGATCCCACCCAGAACCCATCCAGATCCCGCCCAGATCCCTTCCATATCCCACCCTAATCCCACCCAGATCCCGCCAAGATCCCACTTAGAAACCACCCAGATCTTACCCCCATTCCCACCCAGATCCCGCCCATAACCCTCCCAGATCCCACCCAGAACTCAGCCAGATCTCGCCCAGCTCACACCCAGATCCTCATCCAAATCCCACACAGATCCCACACATAAACCACCCAGATCTTACCCCCATTCTCATCCAGATCCCGCCCAGAACCCTCCGAGATCCCACCCAGAACTCAGTCAGATCTCGCCCAGCTCACACCCATCTTCAGCATCTTTCCTACCTCTTCACTTCCCCCCTCTGCCCATCCTCTTGTGTGTGTGTTTGCACACAAATCAAAACAACACTAAATATGAATGACGTCAGCGTCACGCGACGCAGAAACCAAATTTTACTCCTACTAAAATGGTTTGATGCTGCTCTCAGTGCCCTGTCTTTTCAGTACTTAGTAGCACTCACTCTCCCTCTCGCGTTTACAGCTAAAGTTGTGGGAGTACGCTCTATATTGTTCTCTAGTTGTTGTTGTGGTAGTTTTCTGTTTTGTGTTTTTGGCTGCCGAGCCACTGCACAAAGCAAACACAGCAACATAATATGGTTGGCGTCAGAGTCACGTGACGCTCAAACCAAATTTTACTCCTACTAAAAAAATTAAAAAACTATTTTTCTTTCCTTGCACAACCAAATAGAGGCAGAGAGCGTAGTTAAAGGTTGTTTCAGTACCTCTTATCAATGTGGTCGCTTCTGACTCATGGCAAACGGGGGACTGACTTTTGCGACCTCGGGTTAAGATGGGTTGCGACTGCGGTTGTTAAAATGGAGTTCAATATTTTCCGGGACTAAAACCGGGTTTAAAACTCGATTAATCCGGTTAAAAAGCGGCTTACAAATTATTTAAGCTCTGGTTGGAAATATTGAGTTTAATATTTTCCCGTATGGGAAACCGGTTCCGAACTAGAGTGGTGTCACCTGCCCTAGATGACAATAGAGAATAATTATGGTGAAGAACTGCTTCCTTTTGACCCTTTGTCCATTTTGTGTTCCATTCATAAGGAAACAAAAACAGAGATATGTATTTACAAAACACATTGAAAAACTCTGTTCTGGGTTATGTGCTTCAATTTCTAAATTACTTTTCATTTCCACTTTCATTCCAGATAGTTGCACTTGCCAATTGTCGTTCGCTATGTGAACCAGTCGCATTTGAGGATTAAACCGAGCGTTAAAGCCACACAAGAGCCAATTATATAGAAAATGCTGAAACACGCCTCAAATGCGAGCAGTGCCGGTGCCGGTGCTGGTGGCGGTGCCGGTGCCGGTGCTGCTGTCCCTGCCGCTGCTGTCACTGTCAATGGACAGCTGCTGCGACCAGCCGCTAACGCCGCCACTAGCAGCAGCAGCAACAACAACAACAACAATGGTAGTAATGGAAGCGGCAATAATACACCCTCCGCTTCAACGGCCACTACCACAGCCGCAGCGACAGCAACAACAACCACCACCGCCAGTGGTGGCCCAGCTCCCCCCCTTCCAGTCAAGGGTACTTCTCCTACACCCTCAGCAGGTACCGTGGCCAGGACCACACGCTACATTCACCTACGACCGCCTCAGCCACAGCCGCTCAATATCTCTGCCCTGAACGCCTCCACCTGCAGCACTCTGTACAATGGCGGTGGACGGGTGGCCAATGGCAATGCCTCCACACTTTTGAATATTGTCACACCAGTCACTCCATTGACTCCAGTGTCGCCCCTAACGCCCGTGACACCCAATGGACTCTGCAATGGCACCGGCAACGGAAGTCTGCATCATCATACCTATACCAATCAGCACATCCTGGCCAACAGCCAACAACAGCAGCTCCAGCAGCAGCAGCAACAGCAGCAGTCGGCGCTGTCGCACCATCATCCGCATCAGCAACTGCATCGCAGTTACAGCAATTGCAATAATCGCACCACCAATACTGTACTGCAGAAGGTACAGAAGCGTGGACCCAGCCCACGGGAGGCTTTGAACAGTCTGGGCTTGCTTTGTCTAGGTAAGGGCGATTTTGGACGCTTTTATTGTAACTATTGCCTAATCCTTTCCGTTCTTTTAGTTTCGCTACTGTTGGCGCTGCTTTCACTGATCTTCCTGCTTAAGATCTCACCCAATAGTCGCGAATACATTTTGACCCGTACCATGAGCAGCGAAGATTTCATCATTGTGTACGATGTGACCCTGGCGTTGTGCGCCCTGTCGCTAGCCTTGAATCTCTGCTGCCTGCTGGTGTGCGCCATTCAGTTTCTGTTCGCCGTCAAGCTCCGTTCGCCCGTGTTCGATGGAAGGGACAACAGATACTTGGAGAAGTCCAGTGCCAGTCGTACTTGTGCTGTGAGCGGTTTCTTCATCTCCATACCAGTGTTCCTCACCGGCATCATTTTGTACACCTTCAATCATTTCCATTCAACGCCGGCCATCATCACCAGCGTGCTGATTGGCCTGGGCATTGTCTTCTGCGGTGTGGCCATGGTGCACAATGTGTTTGTGTGGCAAAAGGAGAAAACGATCAGCTACAAAAAGGTGATGCCGTTGAACATGTCCCTGCCATCGGCAGCGAGCCAATTTCCAATAACTCCGCCAGTGCAGTTCCTAAGTCCCGTTCCAGTCCATGGACAGCAAGTGCCGTCCGTGCAGTTGTATCAGGTTGGTCAGCCCATGTTATCGGTGACACCCGTCTCACCGAATCACTCACATGGCAGCTTCAATCCCCTGCTTTGTCCCGGCAACAACAATAACCTAGGATTAGGAGGAGGTGGTGCCATTAATTCCTCATATCTGATACGTCCCGCCACTGCCACTCCGCCGACTCCCAAGCCTAGCAATTGCCAGTTGGGTCGCGAGGCTAGCGGTTCGGTTAGTCCTGGCATTCCGAATGGGCTGGATATGAGTAACATAACAATGTCGCTCCATGAGCTATCTACGCTTGTCTAGGCAAGCCATACTATTAATTGTGCGTAAACTTGTCGGTGGTTACAGCGCCCAGACAAGCGTTGACATCGGACTGTACTTTATAATAATTACCAACTATTTTATTAATCCAACTGAATGGAATGTTGTAAGGTCGCCCGAAGTAACCTTCCGAGAGAATTTACAACATTCCATTCAAATAGTTGGTAATTACCATAAGGTACAGCCGATGTCCACGCTTGTCTAGGCGAGCCTAAGTATTAAGTGTTTAGCTGTAACCACCAAAAAACCACCGTTCGGGCCAACTTGCCCTAATTTACATATTAAATAAGCTGTATATTATCTTTGTACATATTTTTCGAGACTATCGATAGTACCTTATAAAAATAACCAAATTTTTTTCAATCCAAGTGAATGGAATATTTAGAACAAACATTGTATTATTTATTATTAAGTTTTTTCAGACCTGCCAATTATAAAATTCCTAAGAACTGACTATGTCCCAGTGAAGGGTCCAATAACCGTTATTTTGTAAAATTTGAAATAAAAGATATTATTAATTAATTTAAGTTGAGTCGATTTTGTCAGACCTGCCAATTGTAAACTTCCTAAGAAGAACTGACTGTGACCCAGTGAAGGGTCAATAACCGTTATTTTGTAAAATTTGAATAAACAATATTTTTTTGACAATATAAAAAGAGTATTTTATTTGAAACAGAATCGGAAAAGGCTTCATTTTAGCTCCCCAGCAAGAAATCTAACTGGTAAATACTTGTCAGTTAACTGTTATAGCTAACCGCTAAAACACGGAAAGTATCTGATCAAACGCAAAAGGGCGTCGGGAAGATTCTAACCGAAAGTCGACCTATCGGTGAGCGTACGTGTGAGGTTAGTCCTACTAGTTAAATAACCTGTGAGCTAACTGGTATTAACAACTAACTGGTCAGTAAATTCGTTCGTACTAACCTATACAATACTTATACATTTTTAAGAAATACAAAATACTAGGAAATGTAAGAACTAATAAATTGCTATGTTATTTCACATTCGCATTATAATACTTAAAATTATTAGAGTATATAATTAAGCGTTATTCTTTTTTTTATTGTGTGCAGCTTTTGATTGTGCCTGTTATGAGACAGCTCGGTGGACTTTCGTATTTCTTAAACAAAGTCATCTTTGCCTAACAAATCTGAATAGAGATAAAATAGTTTCGATATAAAAACGGGCTTAAATCAAAATACTGTAATATTTACCGGGGAATATTATTAAATATTAATAAATCCTTTAATGCTCGCTTGCCGTTCTTTCATCGCAATTGAGATCGGATGCGCACTCGTCAGTGATCACACTTTGGAAATCCTAAGACTCGTTTCTGAAAATTCTGCTGACACTAAGTTTTGAATTATTTTTTATTGAGTTTCACTATTATGATCAATTTTTAACACCAATTGAACTCACCAACCGTTCGCTTCGACTACCAAGCGAAAAGTGTCAAAGTTCCCTAAAACAAAACAGCTGCTTATCATCTATCGGTATAAAAAACAACAATAACCAGATGAGGAAGAATTCGACAAACCGTTCGGCGTCGGGTTAGACCTACGTAAATTATACTGAAACCCACGTGTGATAGTATTAGTGGATTCAAAAATGTTTAGTTGTATCGGTGACTTTCGGTATCGATTTCTTGCTGGGTCGATACTTCAAGTACTTAAAGATCCGGCTTGCTAGTGTCCCCATCATTGGGCGTGCTCAGCAGAATAATTGATCCCTTAGCAGCTATCAGAAACAAATAATGCATGGAATAGTTTGAAATAATGAAATAATATGGTATAAAAATTTAAAAAAAATTGAATGGTCGTAAACTCAATGATGACTTCCTTCCTCCTAAAATATGACTGGGACTCAATTCACAGACATGCTAATGAGCAATTCCTTTTGTCCACTGTCAAAGTATTTGAGAGTACTATACCTCTACGCAAGAAAATACTAAGACCAAAGCAAAACCCTGGTTTAATAATACCATAGCTGCTTATATATCGCGAAGAGATATATCATATAAAAAATGGAAACGATATAAAACTAATGAACACTACCGACGTACAGTGGGGCCTTTTCTCATTTTACACTTCAAAAATGATATCTTTTGATCCAATAAAGTTTTTTCAAAACCGTTTGGTTGAAAAATTTTCTAGGTTAACAGGGTGCTGCAAACTTTTCGGTTAAGCTAGGTACTGAGACATTCGAAATTTTTGCGTAGCGGAAATTGTTTGATAATTTCCTGAGCCGCTCAGACAGGCAACAGCAAAAAATTCAGTGGAGGCTACGGAGGTTTGGACTCGGGTGGTGTGCACACATTGGGCGAATGGCACATCAACGGGAGAGCATACCGAAAAAGATTCTCAGCCACAAGTGATGCAGCGGCCGGAGCTGCCCGAATCAAAACCCTTTTTATTGGCCAGATTCCATAAAAATGGTAGCGACTTGCCCACTTTGATCAGCTCCACATGTTTGTCCAACTCGCAGCTCTCCAAATAATTGTAGCTTTGTTATTTTTAGTCTTCTTTGCTTTAACTTTTTTCATTGCGTGCTCAATTTTCGTAGGTACCTCTGAAAATTATGAAACAAGTTTCATAATTTCATGACCCCCTTCGACAATTTATCAGCTGTTTTCAAGAAAACGAGTTGGCAGGTCCATGTTTATTGTCGAAGCGAATTTCGAGTGTCTCAGTACTCGCTCAGGAAATGCGCTCTGAGCTATGTAATTCGATGGGCTCACCAAAAATTTCGAGTGTCTCAGTACCTAGCTTTAAAGTAAAAAATATTTTTTTGCTCTTTCTTTACATTAAGGGTACTGTATAGTATACAGTATAGTATAGTATATACTAAGTATTATAAATTCCTGAACCGGATGACGAGCTTAATTGATATACCTGTCTGTCTCTACGAACGCGTCGGTATACAGTGTATACCTTCAGAAAATTTTTTTTAAATTTATTTTTTATTTGCTTAAACGTCTATTGGGGCCTTATAAACATCGTGTAAAATTTTCAAGCAGATCCGAACAGAAATAAACAAAAACAACTACTTTTTATCGACCCTCGTATTTTTAGAAATTCCAAGTTTTTTTCTTTTTTTAGTCAAAAAACTTCAAACAAGTTACAAAACGTTCGTAATTTAAAAAAAAAATGATTGAAAAAATAAAAAATTTTAGTTGGAAATTTTTTTACCATGTTTTGACGCACTTTGACCCAAATTTCTGGAGAACTACATCACCGATTTTGATAATTTTTTTTCCGGTGAAAGCTAACAGCCAAATGCACCAAATCAATGTTTGAAATCTAACGAAAATAATTTTCATATCATCGAAAAGAGTTGTCGAAACTTTAAATGCGATTATCTCGGAACCACTTTTTCCAAAATGGTTGATCAATTTTCAAATTCTTTCCCTTAATTTTTTTCTAATACGCACCATTCTGATGTAAACTAGGGTTTTTTTTTTGATCGGACAAAAAATGACGGAGCTAGGGACTAATGGAGTGGAAAAAAAGTCGATTTTCGAAATTTTGACTTTCGCTATTTATTGACCGATCCAAAATATCCTAGTTTACACCAGAATTACATCAAATCTTAAGAAAACCTCGTTTTCATTTTCACTTTCAGACAACAGCAAAAAAAGTTTCTGAATTTAATATAACCGATTAATAACCACTGCTGTTACTGTCCGCCAGTCGTTTCTGTTCCGCGCGAGCTGGCGACAGTTGTTCACAACAAGGTTGGCAATGCCAGCCGCCTTCATGTCCTATCCCGCGCAGTCTCTGTTGACTTATGCGCTTGACTAGACTAGGATCCCCATTTAGCTCATATGTATACTTCGACATTCATTCGGGTGCGGAATCCGTCGCTAACTTTAAAAGGTTCATAAATCCTCCCAGTGATTCTCTCTCGAAGACTCGGATCGCCGCCTCATACGTTGCTTTTGATATCCATGATTCTGCGCCGTGTTCCAGGACTGGGATGATGATCGACTTGCATAGCGCGACATGCTAGCGATTCACCTTCTCATATTTATTGGCACAAAAATCGTGAAACATGGAAGTTTATTTTTGTATAAGTGTTTATAAATACGTATGTAAAAATGTAAAATTGGCTAACAGCTCCTCGAACGGGGCCAAGCCAAGCTTCTCTCAATCTCTTGGCGTGTGTGCTTTAAATTTTTCGCACAAGAGAAAGGGACCTACAATTTAACGCCGGATCCGAACGGCAAAGTTTGAGAATTTGCTTTTTCATGGCTAGTTACTTCACAGGTAAAAAGGCAAATATCGGTTTTTAGCCCATAACTTCAGATTTTGGGGGTGTTAGGAGAAAACCAAGTATGAGGAAATGCTTTACTCGACTAGCCCAACATTATGTACTGAGTCCCGTGAAAAGTATGTGCAGATTTTGTTTGTTTTGTTACACTGTTATTGAAGCACAAATTTGAATATTAAGACAAATTAAATATTTAATTCATTTAATGCATCATTTCAAAAACGAGAAGGCCAAGATAACTTGTCTATGCCGAAGTTTTTATACCCTTGCAAATGTCGTAATAATTCAGACTTTAAGATCGCCGGCATTAAAACAAACAATTTTTTTAAATAAAAACCCACTTTTCGACCGATAGTTGCAATGCGTTGCAAGCTTCTGGGCAAAATTATAATACCCTTTGCAAGGGTATAAAAATAATGTTTTTGACATTTCTAAAATAAATTTTGCCTATCAAAATTGTTTGGGTGGTGAATTTAGCTAAATCTCGTAACAAAACGAGAGACTTAAAACCAACCAAAGGAGATTTCACGGTAAACAACACAAATAGCGCTAGCACATCAAAACGTTTTGGGACCGCTTATGCTGAAAAAAAATCCAACTTTATTTTAGTGTTACCAGATTTTAACTATTGACAGTTCCCGACATATAAATAGTACCCCAAATAGTCTACAATGTTACGAAATGTTAGTAGACAGAAGCACATCCTTTACAATCAAAGTTTTATTTTTGTATAACTTTAGAATTTTAAAAAAATGGCAACAAAAATATAATAGTTAAATGATTTATAAGGAATCAAGGAAATGCATATGACGTTCAATCCAACGCGTGAGTGTGCTTCTATTGCAGCGTTAATTTTTTGGGTCGGCCACGTTTCTTGGGCGGCACATTGGTCTCGCTGACTGCTATGGAAGAGAAGAAAGAAAGAGCTTATGAGAGAGAAAATGCTTAGGCTTCTTATAAACTTACTTTCTGGTGTGGGACTGGTTGTGCCTTCTGAAAGCGCAGGCGATGGCACACTATCAGACTCCGAATTGCTGTTTTTACGACGACGTGGACGAAATTCCCTTTGGCTTGGGGCTGGTTGTTCGCTTAGTTCCGAGGTGCGGCGTCTGGTAGTGCGACGCAAAGGCCTTAGAGGTTCAGCTACTGGTGAACGCGCTGCTGAGTCCGAGCTGGCACTTGCTTTCCGACCGCCGCGCTTGGCTCGGATCTGAGGGAGCGGAACCGCGAGCACTGGAGTGGGCGGTTCGCTATTGCCGCGCAAATTGCGACGTGGTGGGGTACTGCGAGTAGCGAGCGACGTCGTCTCTGGAGCCATGGAAGTGGAGCGCTTGGTCCGCGCGGATCGAGGTGCGGAGGTGGTTGCTGCTGCCTCCGTCCCCAGGCTAAGTCGGGAGCGCGAACGAGTAAGGGGCTGTGTGTAATCGCTGCTAGAGTCTAGTGAATCCTGCTCATCAATCACCTCGAGAAGATGTTTGTTAAGCAGCTGTCGACGTGGTTTGGGAGTTACGGGTGGAGTGGACACAGATCGGGTAGCGCGACTGAGCGATGCAGAAGAAGTACTAGGTAAATCATCGCTGCGGAGACGTTGTTTACGTAGACTCACGCGCACAGGTGGAGTTTGTACAGTGGGACTATCGTCTTTGGAAGAGCGCCGAAGAGAGCGTAGAGTGCGTGGAGTGCGTGGAGCGGGGGTTTCCTCATCCTCTGAGAAGGCCAAATGGAGACTAAGCTTAGAGTCATCTTCCAGCTGGGCAGATACTTCCGCTACCTCAACCGGCTCCTCCTGCGACTGAATGGGTTCTTTCTCTAACTGAATGGGCTCCTCCTCCGACTGAATGGGTTCCTCCTCTTCTTCTAAATGAACATGCTCCACCTCCAACTGAAGGGGTTCTTCTTCCACAACGTGCTGCTGCTCCGACTGAATGGGTTCCTCTTCTTCTTCTAATTGAATATGCTCCGCTTCCAACTGAAGGGGCTCTACTTTCAGAACGTGCTCCTCCTCCAACTGAAGGGGCTCTTCTTTCGGAACTTGCGCCTCCTCCGACTGAATGGGTTCCCCCTCTTCTTCTAATTGAACATGCTGAAGGGGCTCTTCTTCCAAATCGAGGTACTCCTCCAACTGAAGGGGCTCCTCTTCTTCCAGAACATGCTTCTCTTCAGACTGAACGTGTTCCGCCTCTAACTGTACGGGTGCTTCCTCGAATACAACGGCCTCCTCCTTAAACAAAAGTGGCTCCACGTTTTCCTCCTCTGTTTGGTCGGGCTCCTCCTCCGATTGTTCAGTCTCCTCCTCTACTTGTAGGGACCCTTCTTTCACCTGATCGAGCTCTTCCTCTTCTATCTGAACGTAGTCTTCCACAACTTGAACGATCTCCTCTTCCATCTGAACGTAGTCTTCCTCCGCCTGCACTAGGTCCAGCAGAACAGGCTCATCTTCCTCTAGAACAGACGGACCCCCTAGCTCAAAAGCATGAGGTGTCACCTCCACATGTTGCAGAGTGCTTTCTACACTGTGCTCCAACGCTATTTCATCCACCAGCATAGGCTCTTCCTCCTCTTGCACTTCCGCCAATGTCTGTTTGTGCTCACTGTAGGCCACTGTGGCCAGGGAGTCATTGCTAGAGGCCTTCTCTCTCTCCTCAACTTCGCTACTATCCAGATTGATGGTGTCAGCCATTACAGAATCACTATTGGCCGTGGCCCCCAGTGAGAGCGAGGCACTTGGCCCTGGAGCCGCTTCCGCATCGGCCAGGCACTCATCCTTAAAGGCAAATAACTCGGCACTGGAGCAGGCTGTCGACTGCTGTGGACGATGGACATAGCCACGCACCTCAGTTCCGTCTAGGGCAATAACGCAGTCATCCTCGTCCTCCACCTCATCATCTTCCTCGTCCAAGGAGCCCTTAGTCGTGTCCAAATCATCCACAGTCTCTAGACTGTTGGCACGGTATAGAGATCGAGGGGAGCCATCGCCACCAGGTCCATGTGGCGCTCGTGGACTGGAGTTCTGCGACACATTCGTGTCGCTGGGCAGGAAAGAGGTGGGCGTATGGGTAACCGAACGCGATGTGGTTATCGAGCCTGTGGACTCTACCACAATGGAATACATGGGATCATCCTGAAGGGTGGAGGGTGGGTGAAGAGGACGCACCTCCGATGAGGACATGTCGGAGAGTTCACTGCTAAGACTGTAGGTGGGCGAAGAGAGGGGTTCCTGGGCGAACGGAATGTTGTAAGCCAGCCCTGGCTGGAGCTGCTGCACCTCCTCCTGCTCCTGCTCCTGCTCCTCAACTTGTTCCGGCTCAGATTCTTGCTCTACCTCCTCTCTTTGCTCCAGAGCTGTCACATCATAGCTGGACATACCCAATGTGGTGTCTAGCATCTGAGGCACCTGGTCCACCCTTGGAGCTGCAGCCGGCAAGGACCATGCCGGTGTCAACATTTGGCTGGGCTCAGTCTCTTCTCCAATATCCCCACAGATGGTGGTGCGCTCAGAGATTTTAACGTAGGTTTCGCTCATCTTCGAGGAGCACACGGTAGGTACAAAATCGTGAGAGGTGGTCCGAGCCATATGCATGGTGGCAAAGCTGCCAAAGCCGCTGCTGCTCTCACTTCGGCCTTGGAGCAGGGAGTTACGGGGTTGAGGACCTGTGGGTGGAGCCATTGGAGCGGGTGGAGCCGGAGGTTGCTCAGCTGGCTGCTCCTGCACGAGGGAGACATTTGCTGATGCTTGTGGCGACAGAAACTCTTCATCATCATCCGACTCCGAGCTAGCAGTCGGCACTGGCTGCTCAATTTGAGGCTGAATTTCCATTATGATTTCATCGGTTTCTTCCTCTTCCTCCAAGGAGTCGCCTAGACCTAGCGGTATGGGCGCCATAAAACGAAAACGTTTGGAGTCCGCCAAAGCAGCTGGTGGAGTTTTTCCAGGGATGGGCTCTAGGACAGGACGGCGCTTGAGTATGGTGACGGGTGATGGACTGCAACTGCTCTTCTGTACGGAAGTGTGTGGCTTCGTCTGTAGAAAGGAGGGCGGTTGCAAGAGCGTAGATGTGCCCTCCAACTGTTTCTCCTCCTCCGCCTCCTGCTGCTGTTCTTGCTCAGTTTCCATTTTGCTTTTCACAAAGCCACAAACCTCTTTGATTAATTGTTCTCCCAGCAGACGTCGCCGTTTCCGCGGCTGCAGCATGTATTGCGATCTAGTGAGATCAACCACCTCGTCGCGTTCTTCTTGCTCCCGTAGACGCTTCTCCACCGGCTGATAGGGAACGGGTCGCACTAGCCGTCGACGCTGTGCCAACTCACCCATACCACCATACTGGGCACTCCGCAGGAAGGGCACATTATGGCTGTTTAAGAGACGTCGCTCCCGATTCGGCTCCTCCTCATAGCGTGTGGCCCAATGGGCACTTAGAGCCGAGCTCTGGAATATGCCACCCACCATATCGTTGGCATTCTGCTTGACCAGTTGGCAGCTAAACGGCTCCGGCGATGAATTCTCCACGCAGCCGCCATTCAGCTTATCCCGGATGCGGAAATAAGTGCCGGCTATGGTTTGGGTCACAGGAGCCATGGTAGCTCTATACGCAGAGAGTATGGTATTGGTGGCATCATCAGACACTTGCCTCTCAGCGCCAATTTCATCCATAAATGAGACGGCCTCGATGTACTTGGACTTTTGCAGCAACAGAATCAATTGAACGCATTCGGCCTGCCGGGACTTGCACTGGCGAAGCAAACGATAAACCATTTGTTCCTCATGCTCACGCAGACAGAGCTCGGCGAGGACCTTGAATTTGCCCAGACTGATGCAATCACGAAAGAAATGTTCAAGGAGTGGACGGCCGTCCTCATCATCATAGAGACGGGCGTGATGGAAGGCCTCCGGTATGCTCTCATTGGCCAACAGCACTCGAAGACGCAACAAGGAAGTCAACGGACCAGGTGGTTGATCCACAACACGCATGGCAGGCTTAATGGCACCATCTGCCAGGAGTACATCCAGCAGTAGTTTAATTTGCCAATCCTTGTAATGATTTATCTTTGAGCGAACGTCGTACAGCTCGTTGATGGATTGCTGTTCAAAGGTAGAAGATAGAAATGCGAATGTGAATACTTATAAATGCTTTAACGTAATTACATCAACAAAGTAATAGGCTTTTTACACTGAGCACATCTAACATCCAACATCCTAAGTTTAAATGCTTAATAGCCATATGCTTTGCCAACATTTTTAAACTTTTGTTTCGTAGAAATGTTAAGTGGGTCGATGTCTTATAGGTAAATGCTACAAAGATAGCAAATTCCGCCATGGGAAATATTTTTGACTCAGGATGTTGGATGTTAGATGTGCTCAGTGTGGAAAGCCAATAAGGAATGCAATTTTTTTCTTCCAATTTTCGAAGTTATAACTTGAATATCGGTCATCCGATCTTTACCATTCCGAAGTTTATATACTACAAAGGCTCGTAAAATGTTCTTTCATAAAGGATTTGAATGTTTTTCCTACATCAATTATATTTTTGCTTGTTTAGGAATTTGTAAAACTGACCGATGAAGGCGCCAGTACTGTAACCATTTGGCAACCCCAAATGCGAATTTTCGGTTGATTTTGATATGGGCCGTTTCATTGGTTCAATGTTCTTCTACTGGGGCTATTTTGGGCCGTCTTCTTTTGCTGCAGTTAAAACATATTTAAACTCAGCTGTCCTCCAACGCTTTAGTATAGTTTATCCAATTACAAAATATAAAAATTAACTGCGTCTTCATTTATATCATAAAGCTAAACGAAATTCTGGAATTTTAGGTTGAGCACAAATGCCTTTTACCGTCTAAAAAATGTTCAAAACGCGAGGCAGACTGAATGATAGAACAAAAAGGTTGATTCATTCAGTTGTTTCAGTGTTTTTGAGGCGGACTAACAAGAGTTAAAATGAGCCCTTGGTTTGGAGGTATAATTGGAAAAGGAAAGAGCATCGCAGGCAAAATTTTTTTGAAACGCGCCTATAAGCTTATGAACAAACCACTCAATTAAGGCAGCAGGAAATAAGTCCAGAAAATAAAAAAAAAAAAGCTATTCGAACGTGACAAAAACAGAAGTGGTTTTGGGGAGCAGCTATATAAAGACAACGTTTAGCGAAACCTAACAAAACAACTAAGCCCAAACAGTTTTAATATCTTATGAATGAATAGTTCTTTGAAATGTATATTTGATTTAAAAATCTTAAGTACATTTTTTGTAAAAAAATATTTTTCTCTGTCGATACGTGACATGTCGAACGTGACATTTTTTCCATCATCATATTTATGTGGAGCAAAAACTTACAGTTAATTGCATTGGCATAGCTTCTCACGATTGTCCTTGTATAGTCCTTTTTACCATCAGATAGATTTTAGATAGCGAAAGTACATGTAATTTATAGTCACTTTTTTCCAAAAAAATTAAGCAAATTTAATGTCAAAATGAGAAAAATCGCGCTTGCACGACCGTGAAACCAAATATATCCAATTGGGTTATCGGTAAATATAAGATTAGCTTACATTTGTTTAATTTAATTGTTTCTTCATGAAAATTCGATCAAATATAGTGTTTTTAACCACCTTAAATTTTTTGGCCCAGGTGGACCTTTTTTGGGAAATGCCCATATTCAAAAATATTATCCCAAAAGGATTTTCTGAAACTCGAAGTGCTTTAGAAGATAAAGCCGTTTTTGTCGACCAATGTCTTCGATCACTTTGTATTATTAACAGCAAGAATGTTCCGACATATTCTGACTGCTGCACAAACAATAATCAAAAGATGCACAGGATAAAGTGAACGTCAGCAGCTTTAATTAATCCTTATAAGAAAAGGAATTGAAAAATCACACATTTATACATGGAAACTGCATTTTTCTCTTCTTTTTACCAAATACGTTAATGGACGCGTCTTGGCACAGGAGTTCACCATAAAGCTAAATATTCACTATGTGCCAGATCGGAGCTGGCTTCAGAGTTGTTGCAATAATTCAGTAAATATAATACAGCTTTTGCTTGAGATCAATTGCAGCATATTCTGGACAAATGTACCTCAGTTAAATTGATATATGTGCAAAAGGTTTTTTTGCTATTTCTTTTAATCCAATAACGGTACATTGGTTTTGAGTATACACTTTCTTTCTCTTTTTCATCAGGACGCTTTGCCAAGTGTTCACTTCTAACACATTAACCAAACTTTTTAAACAGTCCTCAAAAATATTCCCAAAATAATCGCAAGGGTGTGATTTACAAGGTAAATGTGAGCACTTAGCGGCACATAAGGACTCTAGCAGCAAATAAATTGATGAGCTGCGCTCAAATGAAGTCAGAGCTAAGTCTACCAGTATGTCGACAACGCATACAGCAAATTTGCCGTAAGGAGTTGCATTTTCAGAATCAGTCCAAGGTACCTAATCCCCGCCTCAAGCAGCATCACAAGAATTCGCAAATGGCCATTTATGAAAAGTAAAAGTTTTGGGACGCAGAAGGCAAATCAGTCATATTTAGTGATAAAAATAGTTTAACCTAGACGGCCCAGATGGACATAATAAATATTGTAGAGATCTCCCACATTCCCGACCGACCTGATACAAGCACAACCATGGTGATGAATCTCTCATGGTATAGGCTGTCATCTATGCTAAAAGAAAGTTGTCAATTCGATTTGGGCCTGGCCGTAGAGGTGCAGGAAAGTAAGCTTATAACAATCGCGGAAGAGTTCCATGCTGACAATTAGATTTTTCAGCAAGAAAACGCTTCCATATACATTGCCCGGGTTTAAACCCTGAGATTTACAAATGCATTGGTGAGAATTCACTTTTCACTTTTTTGACGGGTTTTGGTCTGTTTCTATCGGTTGAAAAACTAGTTTTAGTGGGAAAATCTTTTTTGTTTTCAATGCTATCGCTCTCAATGCGCGTATATATAAGTTTTAAATGATTTCACATTATTTCACCAAGACTTGTCGAAATCGGACAACTATATAGTATGTAGTATAGTAGCTATATAGTAGCTCCCATACAAAAGATAGGTCTGAAAAAAAATCTGTGAGAACTTACTTATCAATACTATATGCTACTTCACAATTCCGTCAAGTTTGATCCAAATCGGATGACTATAACATATAGCTGCCATAGGAGTGATAGGTCGAAAAAGTAGTTTTAGTGAGAAAAACTATTTTCTTGTTTAACACTTTACACTTTTCAGCCATGAATATATTGATGAATATCTTGTATATCTGCCATAGAACAAACTGACAGGCATATATCAAGCTCCAAGGGCATATAAACTTCGGTCAAACCGAATAAAATCAACATAATTCACTGAACTGATTATATGCAACTGTTTGCTTACAACCCATAGGTTGATTATATGCAAATGATTTGCATATAACCAATAACCGCTTAAATGCAAATATCGTTTATATGCAAAAATATTGCTGCATTATAGCTTTTGCATATAAGCGATATTCACTGCATCTCTGATGAAATACTCAGAGCGTTCTTAGAGCTATGTTATCGGAAAAGCTCTGAGAATGTTTTCAGTGACAGAGACTCAAGTGAATGTTAATAAACCTGTCAAAGCGCATGCAGAAAGCTTAGGTTACTGCCAGGGTTTTCTGAAGGTAGAAATCTTGTAGCTTTACTTTTTGGTTTTCTCAAGCTCTTTTTCTTTTTTGCGAGTATTTAGCGAATGTTTGTGAAATGCTTTTTCTATATACATAAAGCGATAAGATATTGTTGCTGATAATCAGCATGGAAGCTAAACCGTAATAGTTAGAAATTTCAAAATTTCACAATAACTTCCTATAGTGATCGGACATTGTATTAAGAAAGCATTTCCTCAACGCAGCTCCCTTTGCCTTCCAAAACGAAAAAAACCTTTAAATGCTGAAAATATTTACTGGAAGTGTGTTTTCTTGATATCGAAGAATAACAAAACATTATATTTGTTTAAAAATACAATTTGAAAACAAAAAAAAAAAAAATCTTCGCTTCAGTCAGGCCATGATTCGAACCCACGGCTGCTAACATGGGCGGCTGACTCTCTCCCCTTGCGCCACGGTGGCCATTTCCAATTCGGTGGCAGACCACCTATAATTATGAAGCGCTCAGTCCGCAAGGCTTATTTCTTTTGTTTTTTTTAATTAGGCGTCATCTATTATAAAGACAAAGATGCTCAAATAAATCCTGAATTGTTTGAATGGAGTTTTAATATCCCTATACTAGCGATACTTAGTCCTTGGTTCCTCCTAGGGGGGCGAAAACATTTCGTTATTCATACGTAAACGACCCGAACGCTTGCCGAAGCTGAGACGAAAAGAGCAGAAAGCCGACATTCGCTCGCAAGAGTTCGAAGCGATTAGATTTTTAAACACCAATACTCTCTCACTTTTTGGCCTCGCTCTATATCTATAAAAAGAGAGTGCACTGACTGGCTGACTGACTGATTCACTGACTCATTGATAATCATCGCACAGCTTTAACGATAGAGGGCTGTAATTTGAAGAGGAGTTGTGTTAGTGGGGAAGGTGCGTACTAAGACGGAGCCCAGGGGGAAAATAGACGGAAAATTCTGCACTCAAAAAATATTTTTTATCCGATTGGCTTCAACTTCGGTTTGTAAGGATGGAATACGAAATAGTTCGAAATGTAATTTCTGATGTTGGAAAATTGTACCCAAAGGTCGGAAAATTCTGCATAAAAAACTATTTTTCATCCGATTGTCTTGAAACTCGGTTTGTAAGGACAAAATACTAAATGATTTTAAGTGTGATTTTCAATGTCGGAAAAACCGCCCCCAGGAGTGAATGACCGGAATTTCTGCATGAAAATGATCTATATTTCATCCTGTTGGCTTAAAACTCGGTTTGTAATGATATAATACGAATTAATTTGAAATGCGACTTTCCAATGTCGGAACAATTTCTGGAAAATTCTACGAGAAGAAAACTATTTATCATCCGATTGGCTTGAAGCTCGGTTTCAATGGATGAAATTGAAAATGTGATTTTCCAATGTCGGAAAATCTGATCCCTGCGAGTAAAAATGCCCGGAAAATTCAACATGCAAAATAACTAATTTTATTCTGATGGACTTAAAACTCGGGACAGGAAAGAGGTTGGGAAGTGGATGGGATGTGGGCGGGATGTGAGTGATAGTTGGGTGGGACGTGGGTGGGATTGCGGTAGGATGCGGGTGGCACGTTGTTTTGAAAGTGGGTGGTAATGGGAATGGGTGAATGGGAAGTTGGTGGGATGTGTGCGGGAAGCGTGATGGATGAGGGCGGTAAGTGGGTGGCATTTGGGTGGTATGTGGGCTGATATTGGTTCTATACTGTTAAAGGCGCAGCGAAGCGCGACGGGTGATGTGCTAGTTACTGATATTTTGGAATTTAAGTTATCTGCCAAATAGCATTCAAATGAAATTACGAAGTTTCCCAATACTAAAATGAAAAAATAAAGAAGCAGGTATTATCGAGCGAGTTCAGCAGAACCCTTTGATCAGCAACCACTCAATATTTTCGGTTCAAAGTTAAGTTCATTTGATGCGCGACTTTTAATACTCTGTAACCAAGATATACAGAGCATATTAAGAGTGCTGTATACCTTCAGAATTTTTTTGTTGTATTTCTTTTTATTTTCTTAAACGTTCTATTAGGATCTTATAAACATCCTGTAAAACTTTCAAGTAGATCCGAAACTCAGTTTTAAAGATATAATCAAAAACAATTATTTTTCCCGACCCTTTTATATGAAAATTGTTTTCATCGACCCTCGTATTTTTAGAAATTCTTAGTTTTTTCACTTTTTTGGTCAAAAACTTTATAAATATTTATAAAATGTTCAATATTTTAAAAAAAAAATTTTTTTTTAAAAATTTTACTTGGAAGTTTTTGGAGATTTTATTTTTTACCATATCTTCACGCACTTTGACCTAAATTTCTGGTTCCGATTTTGATTATTTTTTTTTTTCGGTGAAAGCCAACACCCAAATGAACTAAATCCAATTTGTACATTTATTAAAAATAATTTTCATTTCATCGAAAACAGATGTCGAATCTTTAAATGCGATTATCTCGGAACTACTTTTTCCAAAATGTTTGCAAAGATTTAACGAGCACCTGTTGACCGATTTTCAAATTCTTTTTCTTAAATTGCTCCTAATACCCACCATTCTGGTGTGAACTAGGATATTTTTGATCGGTCAACCGCTTCTTAACCCTCTCATGCCCAAATTAAAATGGGCGTGGCTAAACTTTTTTTGAGTAGACATATAAGCTAGAGTTGACCTCAATATCAACTGACAAAAATTTCAATGTCCTAGGTGTCCTGGTTCAAGAGCTACAGGATACCAACAGGACATTTACAAAATTATTACAGGCAAACTAAATATATTCTCGGAGTTTTTTTAAATACTCACTTACCTTTCTTTATTTAGTTGTTAAACTTGGTTTTAGGATAAAGTAATTATTTTAATGTTTTTTAACACTTTTTTAAAACCACGTTTTTGCACAATGAATTTGTCAAATGCGCTCTACCTTCTAATAGCTACTAATAGCTACTAACTGAACGCGTGTCAGCTGACTACCAAACAATTAGGTGTAAGCTCCTCAACACATGCAGCTAAATTTCTGCGAAAGGTTCAAAACAAAATATGTAAAATAACGGTAGTTAGAGGCTTATAATGCAATGTTGCGTATATGCAACAGCGGGCATGAGAGGGTTAATACCACTTATAGTTTTTGAGTAATTAAATTGTTTGTAAACCTTTAAAAAATGACACCTGAAGGTAGGTATACAGTACCCTAAAGTTTGAGCAAATGTATGTAATTGAAAGAAGGAGCATTTCTGACCCTATCAAGCAGGGCTGAAATGGAAATCACCATAACAATTTGTTGGGTTCTCAAAAGTGTTATTACCACTACAATTACAATTATTTAATTACCATTACAACTACTTTAATGTAATGAATAATTACATTGGAAATTAATTCAATTAATTTGTATTACCAGGAATTAAATTTTGTGGGTACAATTATTAAAATAATTGTACTTGTAATGCGCCGTGTAAATTTTTGTTATCACTTTGGTTAATCCTTACCCAATAATCTCCGCGATCTAGAAACCAAAATGATTTCACAGATTTCACCAGCTGCTCACTGATGTTGAAAGAGATCTGGAACTGTTTGCATAACGGTGCCCTCACTCGTCCCCTCTCCTGGCTCAAGTCCAGCAACAGGTACAATATAAGCTCATGCTTCTGCCCCAACAAGGCGTCGGGAGATAGCATCACATGCATGAGCGCTTGCAATGATGAAGGAGGATATAATTCTATGTGCTCATTCATTGAACTCTGCTGAACCAGAGCATCGATGTAAAGTCGCTTTCGCTTGCCGCGTCTCTCGACATAGTCCCTTTTCAGCCTAATTAGTTGCGAGACTCGTCCCTGTTCTTCCTGTTGCAATTGTGCTCCCTCGGGCAGTAATCCTCGCTCGATGAACCAAAAGAGCACTCGTTGATATTCATAGACAGCTTGCAGCGCCTGCTCGTTGACCTCATACTCTTGCACCACTGAGGGGGCAAGCAGTCGCTTGCCCTGCTCCAGGATATATGATTGCAATTTCAGCAATTCCCGCAGCTGTCCCGAAAGCAAGTTAAACTCCTTCCGCTCGCGCTCGTCCAAAGAATAGCCATTGTATTCGAAGATGCCCTGGCATAGTTCAGAGCAACGGGACTTGATACGATTGGCCCGTTTCACTATCCAGTTGGTCAGAGTAGACAGGGAAAGTTCAGTGGGATTGAGCATATTGCAGAGGAAACTGCCATCTAACCAACTTCTGGCGCAATCGTTGAGCAAAGATATGCAATTGTGTTCCAATGCCACGGAAAGAATGAGCTCATACATCGCAGTCTAGAGAGAGAAAGAAAAATGAACGAAGTGAGACCGTTGTGCCCAATAACCCCTTACCTTGGAGAAGGTGGCATGAGCGTTTAGCTCGCAGAATTGTGGAATTAGACGCAGGCGTATGATCGATTCGTGGAAGGTCTGCGGATGCAGAAACATTGTGGCCTTCTCCTGGCGCAGAGCATTAAGGAAACGATGCTGGACACCATCATGGGCATAAAATCGGTTGCCATTGGCGGTCAACAAAGAGCAATCTGTAGGGGAGAACAAAAAATAGTTCATTATCGAAGTTGGAGAAACGATTCCCTGTGTTCATTACCAAAAGTCAAGGAGTCAGGATAAAAGTGCTCATCACAACGCTGCAAGGAGCTGAAATGCAATATGCTACTGGCTTTCAGCTGTAGAGCCAATCCCTTTTGCAGTCCGCTCAAAACATAGCTGGCCAAGAAATTGGTTGAATGATGAGGGTTCGCCGAGAAGGGCATTTCGTCCTTGTACCATTGATTGATATCGAACAAGACGAGTTTGTTCTTCTTCTCCCTGTGCGAGTACCAGGTGAGAATGGCCAACAGGGTCCCATCGTCGCCGGCAAAGGAAAATGTGGAGACGGTGCTGCAGCATATATCGGAGCAGGCGCCCTCATCTAACAGTAAGCGGGTGCGCTCAGAGGTTGAATAAAATTGCTAAGCGAAAAAACAAAGATTACCAACTAAAAGAATATTCAGTGCTTTAGACTCTACCTCAAAATGGAACCTATCACCCTCCGATTCTACAAAGGACCGTCTAAAGTTGACGTCGTGCAGCAGGACCATTAGCCTATCGCTGCTTTGGTACATGGCACAGAGATAGAAGCAGGGCTTGGGATCATCGGGCGGTATAATGCAGCAGAGGCGGTTCACAGAGGCGGGCGAGCTCAAGTTTTCGTAATTTGGTGCACGAATCATCGTGGTCACTTGAAAGCCAGCTAAATCATACAGAATAATGCGCCCATCCTCTAGTCCAGCAGCAAAGCCAGAAATAAAGTCAATGCCGACAAGGCTACGGATGCCGCTACGAACTACTGTACAATAGAACCGGAATTAGTCACAAAACAGATGATATAACCCAAGCCAAAGCTCACCATCCACCTCCACAGCAAAATGGACATTTTCCTGCCGACATTCGCTTAACAGGCTAGTTATGCGATTGATAGAGCCCTCGCTGCAGAATCGTTTCACCTCCACAGTAGGAATATCCGCCTCCAGACATCGTATGTTTCGACTTCTTGTCTCCACCAAGTGTCGAAAATTTAGATCCACCAGCAATATAGTGCCCTCATCTGAGCCTACCGCCAGGCAGCCATCAAATTGACGCAAATAGGTTCTACTGCAAACCTGAAAGTCCAAAAAGGACAAAGTACTGGCATAGACTCCATCCAGACTGATGCAACGCAACACTTGATTGTAGGTGGGAGAATAGATGGCCAAGTGCGTACTGGCACGCACACAGTCCTTTGGCCTACGTTCGCCGCTGCTCCAGGTCTCCAGACACACGGCCAGCATAGATATGGGGGACGGGCCAGCAGCAAAAGGATGCAGCTCCTCCACACACCGAATGCTGCATCGCTGTTGCTCTTGGGTCAACTCACTCCAGAAGGTATAGCGCGATATGCGATCACCCGTGTCCAGTGAACAGATAAGCAAAGTTGCATCCACAGAGTACTGACGCGTTATCCAGCCCCATTTGCCACCATAGATTATGCCGCCAAGGTAGGGCGCTGAAAGAGAAGAGGATTAGCAAGCAGCATCAGCTAGCGGCAGCGACTTTTACTTACAGCTATCATCCTGCTGTGGTTCCTGGCCAAAGCCTGGTACCGCGCGCTCTGGAAATGTGGTCGTTCTGCTGCCATCCAGTTCAATCTCATACCACAACATGACTTATTCTAATTCTCGGCTCGCTCACTCTCACTACTGGTGTGTGTTGCTTGTTTTTGTTTGAATGGTAAAATATATTTAATTTGATTAATTTTGTAACTTTTGTTCTATTTGCCTCGATTTTGACATTTTAACACACACACATGCCCAAGCCGGCTGTTGTTGTTGTCGTTGACGCTTGCAGGTAGTGTTGGTAAACGTTTGCAGAAAATTTGCACTTCAACAAAAATCACTTTGAGTGAAATTTCTTAAATAGTTTTAGTAAATAAAAATTGTAAAAAATTGTATAAGCCAATCATGTTACAGAGGTTTAACATTAGACTTAAAACTTCTTTAGAGTAGGTCAACTGGTTCCACTGGCACATTCTAAAAGTCAATCTCTTTCTGATATAAATGACCCCAATTTTTTTACTTATTTCCTCCTAAAAGATAAATGCTCATTCGGACGATCCGTTCGAGACAGATGATCAAGTCTAAAGCTAAGGTCCCACAGGCAAATAATTGCCCAAATTTGTATGAAAATTTAACTAAATAGACCAAGTTAGGAAACTTTTCGGCTCTTTTTCATTAGATTGCTTACGCATGGAACCATAGTTTTAGTTCAAGGTTATGAAAAATCTATAATTGTGTCTATTTTGCGAATTTTTTATAAAAAATTGGGCAAATTATTTGCCTGTGGAATCTTAGCTTAAGTCACAACATATAGCTTCTTTCCGCTAAAAGTCTAGATTTTTCATGAATTCAAAAGTGCCATCACTAGGCACATCTGCTGTGGAGAGGGAAAAGAGCTGATATCCGAGAACCGATATTTTTACCGATATTAAAAATAAAATGTAAAAATAAAATCCCCCAAAAAGTTTTTTCCCTACCGTCAATAGTTCTTAAGATAATCCGGAAGACACATGCAATTTTAAAAAGAGCTTAACTTTGTAACGGTGTATCGTATTTAGTCGACCCCAAAACGATTTTTCGTTATTTTCACGTGAACTTTTCGAAACTTTACCGGTCCACAACGGTACGTACCGGTATACCGAAATAAAAATTTAGGTAACGGAACCGAATGTCGAAATAAAATAGAACCAAAACAGAACCTCTAACCGAAACGGCAGTTTCGGTTCGTATCAGAACTTGATAGTGTGTGCTTGATAGTGTGTGTTTGGGCACCACTGTTTGTCAATGCACACCCGAAAAACGTTTCCAATTTTCATGAATTAAAACTTGTCAGTTATGCTTGGTACTCAGATAGCCTAAATTGTCCAACAGCGAGATTTTCGGGAATTTGTATTAAAATTCATTTATAGATACACTTTATATTTACCTTCCAATATGGCATAGGTTCGATTCTTCATTATTTGAAATATTGGTCTTATAAGTTCACCCATTTTCTTATATTTAATTAAAAATATTATTTAAAAATATATTATAATTAATTTAAATTTTTAAAAAACTGTCTCGCAATTTCCTCGCTTTCTTTACGCTTTTGTGTATAAAAGAAAAATTGTTGCGAAAAAAATCAATTTTTTAAAACATCAACGTTTTTTCCCTAATCTACAGATTATTTCGATAAGATACCATCCATTAAAAGCAAAATATTACCAAATGTGAAGCGGTCACACTGCATTGTAATCTTCGAATTTGATTAATGGTTTTTTATTTTTATATTCAGGAATATTTGAAAAATATATGAAAAGCACAAGTCAAGGGCAGGGCAAAAACTTACAGTTGGTTTTAAATTACGCCAATCGATCATTTTTTGTCGAACTTTTGCAACTTAAATAAAATATTCTTTTTACTCATACCCACCGGAAATCCATCAGCTGCCATGCCACGCTTAGATTTCAGGTAACTGAGTACCAAGATATAAAAACTAGCAAAACAAAAATAGTTCGCGTACCAGTTCAAAGGACCGCATTGTCCACTCTTAAGCTAACTATCGATACACATATCGATAAGCAGCAAATTCTATTTGCACATTGTTCTAGCTCCCCCCTTCAATCACATAGCCGGAAAAGCCATTTCGCAAAGAAGGCTATGCCTAAATGTTTCAACTCAAACATCATTTGCCACTTACTTGAATACACTAATTCGGGGGCGAGAGATAAGCGGCTTAAGTAAAAATAGTTAAAATTATTTAAGCACCGTAGGCGCCAACAACAACGGGCACACACCGTGATAGCAGACACACACACACACACACGGACAGGCAGAAGCACGCTCACAGAAAATAAACGAAACGTTGACTGTTGGAGGAGTGGAGTATTGCAGCAGCATCAGCAAAAAATAAATTCCTTAGGGTAAGATCGAAAAGAAACTTGAGACTGGAAGCGTTTTGAAGATTTCCTGCTTTGCAGAGAGCGCCATGTCCCAGCTTGGAGGTACTGAGGCCTTGGCTGCCGAGCTGGCCAAGGCAGTGGAACTTATTATGCATCCCATGACCCAACAGCAGGCACGCCTGGAAGCCTACATGGCCTGCGAGCGATTCAAAGAGGAGTCGCCGCTCTGTGCCCAAGTGGGCCTATATCTTTCCAATTCGCCCCAGTTCAGCCAGAAGGTGCATCATTTCGGTCTCCAATTGATCGAGTACACCATCAAGTTCAAATGGAATCAGATCACACACGAGGAGAAGGTGTATATCAAGGATAATGCCATTAAAATGTTAAACATAGGCGTGGGTCCGGCGGAGGATCGAAGTCTGCTGCATTTAAAAGATGCTCTGTCCCGGATTATCGTGGAGATGATCAAGCGAGAGTGGCCACAGCAATGGTCGGACCTATTGCCGGAACTGAGTCAGGCCTGCAATCAGGGCGAGGCTCAGACAGAGCTTGTGTTGCTGGTGTTCCTGCGCCTGGTGGAGGATGTGGCTCTGCTGCAGACCATTGAATCGAATCAAAGGCGCAAGGATATGTACCAGGCTCTAAACAACAACATGAACGACATTTTCGAGTTCTTTCTGCGCCTGGTGGAACAACATGTGACGGCATTCCGCGAGACCACCGCCAGGGGCAGCTATCAACAGGCGAACGCGCACTCGCGTGTGGTTGAGATGGTTTTGCTTACGCTCAGTGGGTTTGTGGAGTGGGTTAGCGTACAGCACATTATGTCCAGCAACGGCAAGTTGATGCATTTCCTGTGTATACTGTTAAATGACCTGGCATTCCAATGCAATGCTGCCGAGTGCCTGGGACTGATCACCAATCGCAAGGGTCAGGCCAAGGAGAGGAAGCCGTTGATGCAGCTGTACCAAGAGGAACCCATGAAATACATTTACACCGCCTGTCACCTGCCAGTTGATACCAGTTCGCCCAAGTCCATAGAGCAGCAGCATACATTTCTGAAGAAACTGCTGCAGGTGCTCAACGGCCTGGTGCAACAGTTGGTGGCCCTGTGGGGCAAAGATGAAGGGGTGCAGCGACCAGGCCAGCTGGAGATTATGCTGGAGTGTCTGCTGCACTTGGTGCAGCATCCCTCGCTGAGCATAGCCCATGGGGCGTCCTTGATTTGGCAATTGCTGCTGAAGCATGAAAACAGCTCCAAGGACTATGCCTTGATCACGTACATTCCCAAGTTGATTCACATTATCGCACCGCGAATAGTGAAATTGCCTTATCCCACAAATGCAGAGTCTGCCCAGCTGACCTCCATGAACACCGAAGCCTACATACGCCTGGAGTACGACAGCGAGGAGGAGTTTGCCCTGTATTTCTTCCGGTGCCGCACCGATTTCTTGGAGATCTTCCGCATGTCCACGCTGGTGCAGCCATTGATTACCTACGGCTACTGCGAGCAGTGGCTGCAGACGCGCCTGCGTCTGGCCGTGGGCGAGGCCACCAACATGTCCTGCAGTGTGCTCGATCCCATTTACATGGAATGGGATGCGTTGGTCAGTGTACTGGATGGCGTTCTAAGTCGCATACTCATGGTCCCTGAACGTCCCTCGGTTACGGGTGGCTTGCGTTTGCTCGAGGACTGCCTGAAACTGGAGGTGGCCAATCCTTTGATCTATTCGATACTCCTGTCCTGCATTTCGGCTCTGTTTGTGTTCCTCAGCATGTCCTCGTGCCAGCTGACCCCCAACAACTGTGTGGCCATGAGTGGGGTGAATCTGCTGCCCCGCGTGCTGGACAAGATATTTCGTGCGTTGGTCCTAAAGCCACCCAATCAACTGGAGAAGGTGCAGTTGAAATCGGCCAAAAATCTGAGACGCCATGCTGCCTCCTTGCTGGTCAAGCTAGCCCACAAATATCCACTGCTCCTGCTGCCTGTCTTCGAGCAGATCAATGGCCATGTGGAGATGCTGTTGAAGGAGTCGCAACATCACCAGCTGTGTCGTCTGGTCAGCACTACCTTGCAGGAGGCGTTGATACTGATCTCCAACCATTTTGGCGACTACGAGCGACAAACCCTGTTCATTGAGCATATCGTCCAGGAGAAGCGCACGGAATGGCTTCATTTCGGCGAGATAATGAAGAGTCCCCTGGATTTCCAGCACTTTGTGGGCCTGGATAAGCCGCCCATGCAACTGATTGAGAGCGATCCCTCGCTGACAAATCGTAGCCGTCTGCTGGATGCCCTGCATGTCATTCTGGGCGTAGTCAAACGCTGCACCTGGCCTGACGATCCGGATCGGGCTCAGCGTGGAGGCTTTGTCATTGGCTGCACCGAGCTGGGCAATCCGATATGCCGCAATCCGGCCACCAAACACGTGGTGCCATTGCTCTCCCATGTGCTCACGATGATGCGCATGTTGAATGAAATGTTCCGGCCAGAGGCGCAGGCTGCTCTAGCGGACGGCTATCGCAACATACATGGAATGCTGGAGCATGAAAAGAAGCTGCTAATGGGCATCTGTGCCATACCCGCGGATCCGCTGGATACCACCATCAAGGTGGAGCCCACGCCGTTTGAGAAAATGCAAACCTTCTTGAGTTTGCTCACCGAGGGCTGCTATCATCTGATGGGCTCGGCGGGCCCCTCGCTGGGCCGAGACCTGTATCAGCTGATGGGTCTGTCTGATGCCATCATTTCCAACGTCTTTAGCTGTCTGGACATCATTCCCGATTACCGTATGAGGCCCATCATACGGGTATTCTTCAAGCCCTTCGTCTACTCCTGTCCGCCCAGTTTCTATGAAAGCGTGCTAATTCCCCTCTTTGCCCATCTGACGCCCCTGATGTGCGAGAGGCTAACGCGACGATGGTTGTACATCTCCGAGCTGTACGAGAGCGGTCAACTAAATGGCGAGGTCAATGACACCCAGGAGGTATTGGAAGATCAGCTGAATCGCACACTGACCCGCGAATATTTGGATGTGCTCAAAATTGCTTTAGTTGGTGGCCAAATCGGAGCAGATCATGTCAGCAGCACTGCCAATGTGGTGGCCATGGAGAACGAGGAGCATTCCATGGACAGTGCCCCTCAGTCGAGAGCAGCCCAATCCGCTCTGCTTTCAGACATTATCTCGGACTTGGGTGGCAAACTGCTGCGGCACGAAGTCATCGGCAATTACCTACTGATGACCCTGATTAAGGCCATTGCCTGGAACGACGGCATGTGTAATATGAAGGCGGTGAATATTGCGGCTCCCGTCATGCGATTC
Organism: Lordiphosa clarofinis; assembly: GCA_018904275.1. Classification (NCBI taxonomy): domain Eukaryota; kingdom Metazoa; phylum Arthropoda; class Insecta; order Diptera; family Drosophilidae; genus Lordiphosa; species Lordiphosa clarofinis. The sequence continues at coordinate 1,541,732 of JAEIGQ010000041.1, read as the reverse complement.
CTGGCCGCCGAGCATCTGATGGACGAGAATAAGGCGGTGAGTGCCTTTACGGCCGTACTTCAGGGCATGCAGGTGCATGGCCAGCACGAGGCTAATCAATCTGGATTGATTACCCTCGGCGTGCAGTTCTATGAGCTGTTGCGTCCCAAGTTCCCTATATTAAGCGAAGTGCTGCAGCACATTCCCAGCGTGAACCTGGCGGACATTCAAAAGTTCGACGAGAAGATATCCGTGGCCCCGGTCAAGGGCAACAAGGTGGATCGCGCCAAAAAGGACATATTCAAGAAGCTCACCGCTCAGCTGGTGGGGCGCAGTGTGAATCAGCTATTCCGCCATGAAGTGCAGATGGTCAATCTGCCACCCATGCAGACGCACAAATCCAAGACAGCTGCTGCACCTGGCGACATAATGGACAACAATCAGAATGCCAATCTCAACCAGCTGTTTAGTGGCAAGTGACAGATGGCGACGACTGAACTAAAAATTAATTGTAAATTAGCCTAAAGACGTCGCGCGGACGGAGACAGAGAAACGAGTGGAGGAAAGCATCAGGAGGAGAAGTCCTGCAAACACCACCCCGCCCCAGTTATGTTAATTATTTATTTTATAAAATTTAATGTTTTAAGAATTCACCACTCGCCCGTTGTCTCCACTTCCCACTCCTTTACTAACTTGTTACGGCTGGGCCCGGGTTTTCTTGGTTTGAATCGCTTGCCCAGCTGCTTTGTTATTTTGTTGTTATATCCATAACAATACTCGAACATTTTCGATCTTGTTCTTTTCCCGGTGCTTTCACCTACACACCCCCCGCCCCCTACACACACACACACACACACTTTTTTATACATACATAGCTACACTTAAAAAATTGAATGAAATCGAAAAAATATTTCTGAATTTACGCTTAGGTCATTAGTTTATAAGCAACGACTACGAGCTATTATTATATAATATGATATATATATATAGTATTATTATATAATATTTATATATATATATACATACACAAATATGCATATATCCCCCCCCCCCCCCAAGTCTCTCCCTGTCGTCATAGACATGGGCGAGGATCCGAGTATATAATATTCAAAAATTGAAATTATATTACCTATTTATATAAACAAAAATTTTAAACCCAGCCAATTCGAAAGCAAAATCATTCAAAAATCGAAATAAGTTAATTAAAACTGAATGCAACATTAAATAATAATTTGAGTATTTATTGGATGGGGACTTGTCAAGATGGATAAATTGTGGAGGGTGTTTGCTGGGCCAACAAGAGTTCGATCCAGTAAAAAGGCTATAGTAGATTCGTTCAAAAGTATAAAACAGACTGAAGGGAGCATCTGCGACCCATAAAATATATATGGGCATTTCCACAGTCGCGAACGCGACATTTGTACGACTTTAAAGTGCAAAGAAATATAGAAAACAAAAATATTTTTGTTTTTTGTTTTTATTTTTTGGTAGAGTTTTGGTTGCAGAATATTTAGTGCAAAAGATAGGTTTAGTCGATTTTCGATTAAAATATAAATTGAAAAAGTTAAGCGATTTATCACGCGACAAAAATGGAAGTCGTTTTCGACTGCATCCAATAAAATTCATAAATCAGGGAATAGTAAACAAAAATTTTAAAGCGGTTAACTCTTAAATAAAGGGTAATAATGCAGCTTTTTATTGAGTGCAATGATATTCAGTTATTTACATTTGCTCTGTTTTTATAGGCTTTAATATTATGAAGAACGCGACATTTATCACGCGACATATTTAAAAAAGCTAACAATGAAATTGACTTATCTTCAGTATTCAGGCCAATTTTCTTTTAGTTTGGAATCAGAAAGGGTTTAAATGAATTATGTTATTTATTTTAATTTTTGTTTTCATGTCATCTTAAGAAAAATCATTTTTAAAAAAAATATTTTGTCGATCTTGGTGGACCTTCCTGTGGAAATGCCCATATATTATTGATCAGCATCGATGGCCTGTGCGGCCACCTAGATCTCAGAACTTGGAAGAGCTAGAGCAGATTTGAAATGTAGACTTGTCCATTTTATACTAGTCCAAATGCCAAATGCCAGAGTTTAGAAAACTGTAGTTACAGGCCTGAATACCAAGTTTCTTCACTTTATGGTCATAGCATATGTAAAGGCATTTCAACCGTCGCGAAAGCGACATTTATACGCCTTTAAAGTGCGGACAAATATAGAAAGCAAAAAAATTTGTTGATTCTGTTTTCATTTTTTGGTAGGTTCTGTCGAATTGACGATTGAAATATACTTGAAAAATATCATGGGATTTATCACGCGAAAAAAATGGAAGTCGTTTTCAACTGCTTCTAATAAAATTAAAGAATTTGCGAATAGTAAACAAAAATTTTAAGGCAGTTAACTTTTAAATAAAGGGGAATAATGCAGGTTTTTATTGAGTGCAATGAAATTCAATTACACTAGTTTACAGCCAAAAAGACCCATATCTACTGAAAATTTTTTTTAGTGTAGTTTGGAATGGTGATCTCAAAAATCAATTTCAAAAAATTTTTCATGGCTCCGTTTTTAAAATATAATTTTTTTTTATTTTTTGGTAGGGGCACTTACATTTTAAGCCATATCTCACTTTATAATTGTCAGATAGAGTCAAGCAAGATAAGAATCGAAAGGTTATTTTGCTGCCGGTAATCAAGTAGAACATTGTTTTTAAATCGGTTCATTAGTTTGACTACAATATCCAAAAATATTTCGAAAAAATCGATTTTTTGCTCGAAAATTCATTTTTGGTCGCCTGAAAAAAATATAAAAAAATAAAAAAAAAACTATTTTTATTTTTTCTACATAAGAACCGCACTTCTACGAAGAAAAACAGATATCGATGATCAAAATCTGTGAACAAACACAGGAGCTGTAAGCAATTTAGTGCGAAAAAATGTGATATTTTCCTGAATATTTTAAAATAAATTTTCGTTTGCTACGACTTTTGTTCCGTTTTTAATTTTTATTTTTGTTCTGGCTTTTCGTTCACTTCATAATTTGACCAAAAAACGAAGAAAAGAACAATGTTAATTTTTGAAAACACACAATATACTCAAATTTGACTGTTAGTTCCTCTACTCAATTTGATCTATCTATGGTACGTGTTACACGATTTTCCTCACCAATACCTTATTTTCTTCGTAAAAGTGCGATTCTGAAGTAGAAAAAATAAAAATAGTTTTTTTGTATTTTTTTATATTTTTTCTAGTCGTTTTAAAATGAAATTTCTTGGATTTTCAAGCAAAAAATCGATTTTTTTTAAATATTCTTGGTTGTTGAATTCAAACTATTGAACCGATTTAAAAACAATGCTCCACGCAATTATTGGCAGCTCCATTACCTTTCGATTTATTTCTTACTTGACTCTATCTGACAATTATGAACTGAGATATGGCTTAAAATGTAAGAGTACCTACCAAAAAAATTTAAAAAATTAATATTTCAAAAACGGAGCCATGAAAAATTTTTGAAATCGATTGTTTAGATCACCATTCCAAACTATACTAAGAAAAATTTTCAGCTGAAATGGGTCATTTTTATACCCTTGGAGAGGGTATATTAAAATTGTCCGGATGTTTGTAACGCATAGAAGGAAGCATCTCCGACCACATAAAGTATATATATTCTTGATCAGCATGCCGAGCTGAGTTGATATAGCCATGTCCGTCTGTCCGTCTGTCCGTCCGTCTGTCCGTCCGTCTGTTTCTATGCTTTCTCCTCCGTCAGTTTTAAAGCTATCGTAACCAAACTTTGCACGAAGTCTTTTGGTATAAATACGCTGCACATTTGTCGGAACCGGCCGGATCGGATGACTATAGCATATAGCTCCCATAGGAACGATCGGTTGAAAAACTAGTTTTAGTGAGAAAAACTTTTTTGTTTTCAATGTTATCGCTCCCAACGCTCGTATTTATAAGTTTTTAGTGATTTCACATAATTTCACCAAGCCATGTCGAAATCGGACAACTATATAGTATAGCTGCCATAGAAAAGTTAGGTCTGAAAAAAAGTCTTAGTAAGAAAAACTTTTTTGTTTTCAATGTTATCGCTCCCAACGCTCGTATTTATAAGTTTTCAATGATTTCACATAATTTCACTAAAGTTTTTCGAAATCGGACTACTATATAGTATAGCTGCCATACAAAAGTAAGGTCTGAAAAAAAGTCTTAGTGAGAAAAACTTTTTTGTTTTCAATGTTATAGCTCCCAACGCCCGTATTTATAAGTTTTTAATGATTTTACATCATTTCACCAAAATTTTTCGAAATCGGACCACTATATAGTATAGCTGCCATACAAACTGTCAGGCATATATCAATCTCCAAGGGTATATAAACTTCGGTCGAGCCGAAGTTAGCTTGCCTCTATTTTTTTTTTTTATTTTTGTAAACAAGTGTTATTTACATTCGTTTTGTTTATATGTATAAGCTTTAATATTATGAAGAACGCGACATATTAAAAAAAGGTACCAATGATGTAGACTTATCTTCAGTTTACTGGCCAAGTTTTTTAGTAAGGAATCAGAAAAGCTGTAATCGAATTATGTTATTTATTTTTTAAACAAATATTTTGTCGATCTCGTTGGATCTTTCTGTCCGGCACAAGTAAATCCCATAAATCTTTAATGTAAATATACAGGCATGTTTTCAATTCCCCTACTTTTTGAAAACATATCGAACGCAGTTCCGCTACGGCTTCGCTTTTGTGCAGGGAAAGAAAAAAGTTTATAGCGAAAAAAGGGTCGAATTGCATTCAAAAGTAAGCCACACAATTTAATTTTAAAAAGGATTCCAAAAATAGCATAATTTTTTTTTGCAATTTTTATGAAAAAGTCAAATTCTAACCAAATTGACTTAAAAATAAAAAATATGAAATAACTATTAATTTTTTATTTTATATATAGGGGAGAGTCTCCGGTTGTAGAAATAGTTGCGTTTTTTACTAATATCTTTTTTTCAAGTCAACATTATGCGGTGATATGAACATCATTGTAAAGCTAGAGACTCTAGTTAATTTTCCTCTGAAGTATCCTATTGTTTTAGACAAATGGAAAAAAATTTGCAGCCATGTATATGAAGTGATGATTTTTGGCCAAAATTTTTTTGTACCCGGTTGTGGACACCCTTGTAAAAACGCTAGAAATGGAAAAATATGAAGTAAAATGGCCATGAATTGAAGAAAAAAGAACGTTTATTTATTTAAGAAGCCTTCAGTGGCAAAATGAAAAAATTGATTCCGAATGGGGGGTCTTCTTCTAGTGCGACACAGAATCACGCTTGGCTGCGCGCTTAGCTGATTTTTTTGCCTTCTCGCGCAAAACCTCGACGACTTTCGGAGAAGTTAGCTTTGTGTTTTGCATTGGCTTGCGACCGCGATTCGATGTCTTTTTCGGAGAAGTTTCTTGCACCGGCCCAATTTCATCCAACACTGATAAGCGGCTAGCCGAAGACGCTCGTAAAGTGGATGGCTCGGGGGAGGATAACACCTCTTCTTTTCGCCCAATATTGGGATCGGCGGAAACGATGTGAGAGAGGTAAAAAAAAACACACCATGCTTGATGGAGTTCGTTGGTTGCAATCTCGAACGAATTCCAACAAAACCGAATCAACAACGGACGAAACATCTGCAAAATTTGCTCTGAATTTCTCCAAATACCGGATCAAAGTGGTTTGCGGAAGCCCATATTCCTTTGCTGTAGCTTTGACGGCCTTCTTACCGATGAGGCATTGCTTATTGGCATCGACCAGGCCATAAAAATTGTTATTTGTTGAATCGGACAATTTTTTTGGTTTTGAGATGGCTAAAAATGCACAAAAATTCACAAAAATGCTGTAAAAATAGGTTGCACTAGCATAAAAACGATCTTTGACAGTTTTATGGCCAAACACACGCTTTAAACACAAAAAACGAGGGTGTCCACAACCGGTGCAAAACTGTGTCCATTCATGGAAATGGTATCCATTTTTATTTTGTTCAGCAAATTTACACGACACAAACATTTCACTGAAACTTGATATCACATCACAAAGTACGCTTAATGCACTAAATAAATAAGTATAATACTCACCTCTTTTAAATGTTTTGCTTCGATTTAACGCAATGTGGAAATTTAAAAAAATGGAAACTCGGAAAAATTTTCACGATATTTTTGTTTGCTCACAGCAAGAAACCAAATGCGTTTTTACACTTCGGTATTGGCTCAGATTATGTGTACTGTCCAGAGATTAAAACCGTAACCGAAACCGTAACCCGTAACCGCTAAAAACACTTTAAAATGCGAAACCGAAACCGTAACCGTAACCGAAAAAAAAAATTTTTTTATAACCGTAACCGTATAACCTTTATTTACATAACCGGTTATCAGTACCGTAACCGAAACAAATATACGGGTTTATTTCGGTTTTTCCTCTACTGGTAAAAATTTCAATTAGATGTACATATGTATGTACAATGAACATTTTTCATACATATGAGTTTATTCACTTATATTGTCTGCTTATTATTATGCATATCCATTATACATAAGTATGTCATTGATTTATTAAGCTAGGCACACCGACGCGGACAATTTTGTCGGCGCGGAAATTGTTTGAAAATTTCCAGAGCCGTGGACAATATAGTGTAACCAGAAAATCGCCAAACGAGTCAGCTGTTGTTTGTTTTCAAAAGAGGCAAAATAATATACATAGTTTAAAAAATTAATAATGGATGTCACTAGGGAAAATTTAGAGGTCATAGGCAATGCCATGTTCACTTTCATGGATGTATTTTTGTAGGGCTGGAGGTATACGCAGTGTCTTTTTATTTTGGATTGCATGACCAGACCATGACCACTAAGACAAACAGCTGAAACGACAAGCCAAATCCAGCCAAACTAGCCACAGCCAGATCCATGGACTAGAGCCGGATCATACTCGCCAGGCGTATTTGTTTAATACGGATTTAAAGATAGCTGGTAGGTGAACGCATAGGTAGCAATGGGAGCAACTGAAGCTACCTTAGCAGTCCGGAGGACACACTATTATAATGAGCTGTGGAGACTGCAAAGGCTTAGGGCTGTTTGTCCGTGGGCTGTGGCGGCTATGGAGGTTTGGACTCGGGTGGTGTACAAGGGTATGCACATTACCAGCCATAACAACTGGAGAAGCATACCGAAAAGATCCTGAGCCATGTAATTAGATGGGCTCTAACAAATTTGTCCGCGTCTGAGAAACTAGTATAATTATAAAAAACTACATATGTTAGCTATTTATATACAGCTTCTTTACAACCACTTCTAGCTATTTCTAGCTATTATTCAACGCCGATTTAGCCCGCAAAAAAGTTGTCAACACTGTTCATAGACAGAACAGATCATGTCATTCGCGTTTTGTTCATAAGTTTGGTTTTGGACATTTTATGTTGTTTAACATTGTGCTCGATGCCAAGGGCTAGGTAATTTCTCAAAACAAAATTAAAACTATTTCTCTGGTGTTTAACTTAGCGAAAAGGATAAATGTTGGAGTGGCTGCTGCACTGTACACAAATAAGTGCGTATTCTTCAACTCGTAACAAAAAAAGTTTTTTATTGTCGGCAAAGCCAATCCGCTATACATTTAACATACATACATATGTAAGAGCTGAATAGTTAATAAAATAAATGGCATGCAATGTGGAAAAGAAATTAAGGTAAGTGCAATAATTACACACATGCATACATACATGCAGAGCATGTAATATGGGTGTATGTGTGAAATATTACACGCTCGCAATGCGTTTTGCGCCAAAATTTGTGAGATGACGCGCTTTAAGCTGAATTGAACATTTTTTATTGGTATTGCGCAAGTTTTTCGAATTATACATATGTTTCTATGTATATGTTTTATGAATTATAAATATGTGCAGTAGACGCGTATATGATCACGGAATCACGTGCAAAAAAATATCAGAAAATGATACAGTTCTATTTTACAACAATCTCTCTTCATTTAATATGTTTCTAAACCAAAAAAGATTGCTAAGCAAGGTAAAAATATGGGAATGGTGGAAAAGAAATTCAAACATATTTCCCGATCTTTTGAATTATCAAAAGTTTGCTAGCAGTACCACCAACACAAGTAAGGGTTGAGGTTTTATTTTCAGGAGTAAAATTTGTAATGGCGCTAACTTGGACAGTCAAACTCTAAATGATATTATGCTACTTATGTAGATGTCATTACAATCTCGTTTAAGATTTCAATTCTGATAATAACAATTCGTTACATTAAGGTACATAACGACAAATAGTATATAAGTTGACCAATGTACATATCTACTTTACTAAACTTTACACGATGCTTTTCTGAATGAAGTAGTTTATCTTTTAATTAAAATTTTAAAAAAGGCGACTATAAAGGTGGAAATTCTGTATAAGAAATTTGAACTTAGTAAATTTAATCAATAAATGAGAATATAAATGGGGCTGCTTTTGTTTGCATTGTATGTACATATGTATGTCAAAGTGATATTTTATACTTATAACCGTAACCGTAACCCAAACCCGAAACAGAATTAGGATAATAACCGTAACCAGTACCGTAACCCATATCCCAAAACCGTAATATAAGCGTAACCGGAAAAAAGCGATCGACCAAAACAGTAACCGTAACCCAAACCGTTATTCGTTCGGGTTTTAATCTCTGGTACTGTCAAACTTCAAGTTTGACATTACTCAGTTTGGCGGCATCTGTAACCTGTCAAAAAATAGACTGGGGTGTCCACAACCGGAGACTCTCTCCTAGCATTTAATTTCAATTTTTTTACAAATACTTAAAATTAACAAAATTGAAAAATTTCGATCTTAGGATTAGTAAAAAAATGTATTTTCATTAAATTTATGTATTACTAAGAATATTTATTTTCATACAAAATAAATATTGTTATTACTCAAAAGTTAGCTTTTTATTAAATTTCGTAGTTTACAACCACATTTAAAAAAAATTGTTTTAAAAAAAGTGAATTTTTTTACCCCTATTTCTTTCAACATTTTCAGTGTATTAAACTGGGCAATTTGACAGCCGATCCTGAGTCACCCTTTGGACCTACAATGATGACCATAAACTTAAACTTTTAAAGCCATTGAAATTCTCTATCACTTTCCCATTGGAATTTTTCAAATATCTCTTTCCGTTCAAAAGTTGTGATTTTTGTAAAGCGAAAACGGCCATCCGCACAGTGTAAGATTTTGCCAATCTAGGGGGACTTTAATCAGAAAATAAAAGTTTTTCAAATTAAATGCTTTTTTTTTGCCAGTAAAATATCCAGTTGTTATGAAAATAAACAAAAATCAGACTTAAACTATCATTAACAGCAATAAAATAGTCATTAAACATGCCACATTTCAACGCTGGAAAAATTCAATTTGACAACTCGCATCAGGCACAAAATTAAAGTGATAAAAACTTAGCCGTGAGTGTCGTGTTTCCAAGAGCTATTTTTTTTCTTAAGCCTAGTACGGAGGGCGTTCGAATTTTCCTTCAGCCTTCTCAAACTTTGCCGTTCGGATTCGGCGTTAAACTGTAGGTCCCTTTCTCTTGTGCGAAAAATTCAAAGCGCAAACGCCAAGAGATTGAGAGAAGCTTGGCTTGGCCCCGTTGAAGGAGCTGTATAGCCAATTTTACATTTTACCTTGAGTGCTTCTAAGAGCTACACATTTTAGCACATTCCAATTGGCTTTGTATAAGAATAGTTTACCTTAGAGTGTTATTTTTCGAAGTTTAGAAAAAAAAAGCTTACCTCTAGGCTGTCTACATAACAAAACATGCTTGATTTCAAATGGAAATACCTGCAGTACATTGTTCAAAGAAAATATTAAGCAATATTGCAAGCAAATTAAGAGAGGTACTTTTGGGTACTCTTTACGCCAAGTTGCCAATTGTAAAACAAAACCACAAAATTGTAGATTTTTTCCATTTTTTATGTAAACGCTTTCGACTGGAAACTTCATGATAATTTTTTATGGCAATCTAGTGCAAAGTCGAAAAAGAGAAATCAAATTGCGGCAGCTGTTGCTTTTATAACTTTGACTATTATTTTTTGCAGCAATTTTAAGAAAAATCCACTTTGAGCGGATGGCATTCAAAAATTATTTGGTAAAAAGGTTTCAAATTTTGCTATATGTATTCAAAATCATTGCCGGCCTTCGTTTTATCCAGTTTCCCAAACAAAAAATTGAGACTTTTGGCCAAAATTTCGGACTGCTGGCCCAGTGTGCACTGCTTACGTTCACTTTTTTTCCAGTAAGATTTTTTCTGATCATCCTGAAACACAGGCGCACGAACAAAATATTGAGCATTAGGGGCAACATTCCACTACGGACGACAAGGAAACCATAAACCAAGCTCTATTTTCACAAGAAATTTCCTTTTCGTTCGATTTTCTGTGAATTTTTTTTATCAGATTCGCAACATTCGAGAAAAAGCTCAAATTTAGCTTAATAAAATATTAGAACCTAGAAAAATGGAGGGGCTACTACCCCTCTGCCACCACCTTGACCACATCGCTGTAAGGCAGTGTCCGGCAAAACACACATGCTTATTTTGCCTTTGCATGTGTGCGTTCAGACACGCGAGAGCGCTCTCAGTTAGCACATGTTTGTTAGTGCAAAAGAGAGCAGTGTACGCTTGTATAGTGTCTGTGCATTGACGCCGCTGCTACAGAGGACGGACGTCGCTATTTCTATACACAGAACATTGAACGGTGCCGGACACTGCTGTAAGGTAATAACACGAATATTCATTTGTCGGGGAATTATGAGATGGGCGGCTTTAAGAAAGGAATTCTTGGGTCTTCGGCTTGTCCCAACTTAAAGCACAGACATTATTGTTTTTTTGTATAATTTATAAATATTAATATTTCCTATACATGCAGCTATAATATATTTCATTTCGCAACTTATAGTTTACACCCTTCCTTCACTCTATGAGCCCGCGTGTCGGTTATCGCAGAGATTGCTCCAGTCGGGTACATGCTCATTCTTGAGATATGCCTCCTTGGCCAAAGAGCGTGTCTGTATCAGATCTGTGGCTCCGCACAAGGCTCCACCTAGCCAGGCGGTGAAATTTTGTTTGCCAATTGACTGAAAGAACTTAAATTCCAACTCGCCATGAAAACGCTCTTTATAGTGGGGATCGTGGGCCAGCAGGTATTGCAGCTCCTGCTTGAGGCGCGGCAGTAAACCAATTACCATAGAACCACCACCCATGAGAAAGATGCCCTCCACTAAAGCTTTTCTCACATCCATGGAGCATTCGAGTATTGAGCGCAAAATCAGATGGGGCAGACTGTCCCGTTCATTGCTCTGCTCAAACATCAGCTCATAGACAGTCTCCCTTAGCAGGCCGGGCACTTGGATGATCGCATCGCTGTCACATATGGCATAATCCACGCTGGGAGGCGGTTTGGGCAGACTGTTTTCGCCACCACCCTGAGCTCGAGCTTGGGCACGCTCAAAAGTAGTGACAAAGCAGGTGCGCACTTTAATGTCTTCAAGCACACTCTCCGTCAACAGCGATTCTTTGACGCCTGTCTCCACAAGTTGCCTCTTAATCTCCTCATGTATGGCTCTACCTCCATAGCTCTGGTCCTTGAAGGCAGACATTATCTGCACTCCACAAAAGACAGGCATTAGGCTAGTTTCACAGTAACCAATATCCACCACCACAGCTGTGGGCACGGCCAGTGTGGATAACGCTATCAGATGGGCAGGCACAAACAACACAGAGGAGACATCAAAGTGCACGAACAGCACACGGGCCAGGGTCTCGCGTATTACCGTTTGACCAAACACATTCTCCAGTACCACAAATTTACGCTCCTTGGGACTGATCAGCAAGTGCTTGAAGAATATCATTTGCAGAAAGTCCACAATCTGATCGTGAAGCTCTTCGATTCTGGAGTAGTCAAAGAGTCGCTTTGTCTGCCCAGTGGTGGTCAGAACCACTTCTGTAGGTATAATCTTGCGCGGATGCGCCTCGGCCGCAAAACCCAGCCTGGTGAAAAGAAATTAAACATGAGCGATTGCGATGATATCACCTCGGCTGTTCAGTTTCCGCAAATGGAAATTACTACTCACTTGGTATAGGCATTGCCTATGTCCAAAACAATGGGCGGCTTCTCTTGCATCACACTCTCATACAGTGGCATCTTCAATTAAGGCTTTATTTTATAAAAAAAAATAAAAATAATAACAAATCGAAGTAAAAAGGCTGAGCTGTTTGGCTTAGAGACGGCCCTGCAGACATATTTCTATCGATAACTTATTTACTACATTATGACAACAGACACATATCTAACTGGCTGAAACCCAAGAAACTAGTTCTAAGGGTAACATTTGGGAACTAGAACAAGTAAATTTGCAATCTTGCAAAAACATTTTTAAGCGCAATTACTTTTAACCCTCTAGTTCCCAAATTTTTTTTTGCAGAATAAAATTATGTTTTGCATTGCTTTCGCTTCAAAAGAGAATGTTTGTTCAGGAAAAATTTTGTATTCTTAGAGAAAAAGGTCATTTGAGGTCAATAACAACCCGCCTACAGGCGGTCTTGGGAAACAGAGCCAAAAAAATTACCAATCACAAAAATTTGATATTTTAGTTTTTTTATTATTAATGCTGAAATGTTTTGAAAAGGGTAATATGCTTCTTTATTCTTGAAAAATAACTCTTAAACTCAACAAAATAGTTTCAACATAAAGTGAAGTTTAATATATGAAAATTATGAAGTACAGTTTACTTATGATGAAAATTAAAGAAGCAACCTTTTTGCTGGGAGAAACAAAGATTTATTTAGCATTTTCGGCACATAACTTGCGTTTCAGAAGCGCTTCCCGGATTTTTACAACTCTTTTCCCCTCCATTTCGACCCAAAAATTCTGGAAAATGATCAATTCCATCAAAGCGAGTGTCTGCAGGTCGTAAAAAAGTCTTTTTCTATGACCTTTTTATTGAGGAGCTGTGCATGGACGTCCAGGACCTTTGCTAACGTTTTTTAACGTACAAAGCACTTCTGCAACATTTGCTCGGAAATTCGGCAGTTGATATTGCGTGTCATTGGGATGCTGAGGCATTGGCACAGACAGAACAGACAGACAATCGGACGAATTTTGTATAAAGGATCGAAGTCCACAGAGTTTTTAGCTGGCAGTTTGTTATTGTCATTAAAATGTATATTACTCCGAATTTGGTCAAAACGATTTCTTGACATTGTGTCTTGGATGATTTGAAGTTCATATTTGCTCCAATATGAACTGATACTTGGATAGTAAAATACTGACATAAAGATTAGAATGCCAATAAATTTACGCAACTCCAAGTTTTTTATAGTAAATGAAGTCGCAATGTTTTTTTGGACGGCATAAATGTTGGTCTGCTGAACGATGTGCGTTATGATTTGGTCATCTAGAAAATATTCAAAGCATTTATATGGTGTGTCGAGACTTTGAAATTCTTCCAGATCGGGATCACAAAATGAGATTTATCTATCACCAGATTTTGTTGACGCCATAATATCTTTTTGAAGGCCTAGGATTTCGGATTTATATCTAGAACGCATCCTACAAATGCGCCAGCAAAATTTATGGTGTTTTTTGTTGGCTCATGGTCAGATGCATGACGTCCACTGGAACGACTTTCAAATTCGCCTTCCCTCTTTGTTGTGTTTTTTGGGTAAATGTTAGCCATGGACAGCGTTTGGTTGTCGGAGATGTAATTGAAGTGATCGAGGTTGATGGTGATAAGTTATCACTGATAACATTGAAGCCGTACTGCCATCTAAGCAAATCTCTGACAGAAGTGCTGATTCCGACATACCAACAACCTCATCTATCGCCATATCGATCCTGTCATACTAACAAGGATCTTCATCTAAATCGTCTTCATTTTCTTCTTCATTTTTTTTAGAACTTTTGTGATTTCACCATCAGATAGCAATAATAATTTATGCGTTTGTTTACGCTCCATGGCTAAAAAAAGATTTTTAGTCAAACTATTCTTATATAAAAGTTCGCATTTGAAACTAACTTTGAAATATTTTTTGCGCTAGCTGTCCCAAGACCGCCTCTAGGCGGGTGACCTTTGAACTCAGCTAAAATGCTCACAAGCACGTTCCTTCTTCAGCAAAATCGCTTTTTGTTTGATAAAGACGTTTTGCAACACATAGATAATTTTACTTTTCATCTACGCTTATGAATTATATTTTTTTTAATTTTTTGTTGTTCGCACTCCGCACAAAATATTTTTTTTTTGTGTTATTCACAAACTTCTGCATTGAACTGACTTTCACAGCTGCTTTTCGTGCTAGCGCAAGCTGCAAGCGCGCCAATATAAATATTTGGGATTCCCCAAAATAGATAAAACGAATCAAAAAAGCAAAATGTGATCAAAAACACGATTAAGCGTGTTTTGAACTTAGCCCGCCTAGAGGCGGTCTTGGGAACTAGAGGGTTAATTCCGCACAACTCTGCAGCACAACTTTTGAAAACGACAATTCTGATCGACTTGCAGAATTCGCAACAGCAATCATTCGAAACAGGCCCATATATATTTTTTTGGGACTTTCAGAAAAATTAACCCCAAAAATAACGAAAAATAATTAGCACAATTAGCCGTTTTTTAAGTGAATCCCATATATTTCGCGAAATTGCCTTTATAGAAAGCAGGATTTCATTGTTTCTATCATAAAAGTAATTAATAATCATTACGATGGGACGTGGAAAGGATGCTCCAATAAAATGATTAAAAACGCCTCAAACTATAAAGAAAAGATTAAATCATGTCAAAAGACTGATTCGTAAGAGCAAGAAGTATCGCTTCAAACCTGCTACCCAGCTTAAAAAAAGAGCTTAAAATAAATGCGTCGGAGCAAAATGTTCGCTTATATCTTCGGCAACATAACCCAAAAGCATGCAGCCCAAGAAATGTGCCACTTTTTAACGCGACACACATTACACATAAAGTTTGCCAGGGATCATACCATGGAGGAATATTCTCTGGACAGATGAGTCCAAAGTGGTTATGTCTGTCTTGATCATACGTTAGACGTTTAAGGAACACACAGTACAAAACACCAGTACACCAGAAAAACCATAAGGTTGTAGTTTAATGGTATGGGCCCGCTTCTCCTACTATGGTTGAGTAGGTCCAAGGCATTGGATAAACACTATTTTTATCAATTTCAATAAAGTTCCTTAAGTATCTTAAAAACGTTAAAAAATTATGATTTTTTTATTCCCAGGTTTGTAAGAGTCTTCCATTTCTAAAGTTTCCTTAATGTTAAAAATATAAGTCGGACAACTATTTAAAAATTGCTTGTGGTGGTGGCGCTATTATTTTTTCACAGCAGTATGTAAAATGTTCATTGTGCATACATCAAATAAATATACGTTGTTCGAAATTTGTACTAATAGAGGAAAATCCGAAATTAGCCCGTGTTTTTGTTTCTGTTTCGGTATTAATAACCGATTATGTTAATAAAGGTTATACGGTTACCGTTATAAAGAAAAATTTTCGGTAACGGTTTCGGTTACAAATTTTAAACAGTTTTTAGCACACAAAAGTATGTTCAATACAATTATTGTCCGGAGAAAAAGAGGGCATCAGAAATATTTATTTAATTGTTATTGTATAATTTTTATATAACATTTTTTGAATAACAATTAAATTATAATTTTTTTATTTCAATTATGAAATAACAATTAATTTAAATTTTTATTAAAAAATTTAAACAAACCATCAATATTAAGCTGGCTCAAGGTCTCGTTATGCTTGCGCATAACTCCAAAAAGGAGGAACACAACACACCACAAGTGAAGCTAGTTGATCGTACAGCTATTTCAATGGTACCTCTACCATATCATCAGCGACCTTCGCTTGCTTGTACTGGTTAGAAGCGGGGAGGAAATCTCTCTCACTAACACAACAAAAGCCAAGCTGGGGAACACACTCACACACCAGGTATTGGCAACTAACGCTGTTCTCATGTGTGCCGGTTTTTTGCTGTCAAGTCGTTTAGGAATTCTCAAACGATTATGGCAGCTCTGTCATGGAGTGGGAGAAGTTGGGGCCAGTATTTGCTACTTGCCTGTATTGATTTAGTCACCACGGAGAAAATACTTTTCTGCACTGGACTCGGATTCTCACTGACTTAAGGTGCAACCTTTCATCTGACGCCATAAAAAAATTGTTATTTTTTAAAATTAATAAATAAAATTAAACTATTATATTTCTTGTGTTTGACCAAATTATTTGTTTAGTAGTATGTCAATATATATTTATATAAAAGAGTGTTTCCTCACTTGTTGGCGTAGTAGATTCGGGCGATTTGAAAAATTGTTTTTTAGTTAACCGATATTCGCCATTGCCGATTGATGTATGTTTTAGCCCTTCAAGCACTAGAATATAAGCAAATGAACCCTCAGATCAAAAATTCATTTATACTTTTGCCCTACGATGTTTGGCACGAGGGATATCTAAAAGTAAATGTTATTTTTAATTTTTATAATAAAAATTTTTCATATAAATTAATTTATAATTGTCAAATAAAAGTTTTTTTATAATTGGTTTTTCATAATTGAAATAAAAAACGAGAAGGCCAAGCTAACTTCGTCTTTGCCGAAGTTTTAATACCCTTGCAAATGTTTTAACACAACAGAGTTTGCGAACGTCAGCATTAAAACAAACCATTTTTCTGATAAAAGCCACTTTTCGACCGATAGTTTCTATGGCAGCTATAAGATATAGTCATCCGATTTTGACAAAAACTTCCAAATCTGTGTAAAAGCGTATAAAACTAATAATTGTCGAAGCGGAAGGCGTTTACATTAAAAACAAAAAAGTTTTCTCACAAAAACCCACTTTTCGACTGATAGCTCCTATGGCAGCTATAAGATATAGTCATCCGATTTTGACAAAAACTTCCAAATCAGTGTAAAAGCGTATAAAACTAATAATTGTCGAAGCGGAAGGCTTTTACATTAAAAACAAAAAAGTTTTCTTACAAAAACCCACTTTTCGACTGATAGCTCCTATGGCAGCTATAAGATATAGTCATCCGATTTTGACAAAAACTTCCAAATCAGTGTAAAAGCGTATAAAACTAATAATTGTCGAAGCGGAAGGCTTTTACATTAAAAACAAAAAAGTTTTCTCACAAAAACCCACTTTTCGACTGATAGCTCCTATGGCAGCTATAAGATATAGTCATCCGATTTTGACAAAAACTTCCAAATCAGTGTAAAAGCGTATAAAACTAATAATTGTCGAAGCGGAAGGCTTTTACATTAAAAACAAAAAAGTTTTCTCACAAAAACCCACTTTTCGACTGATAGCTCCTATGGCAGCTATAAGATATAGTCATCCGATTTTGACAAAAACTTCCAAATCAGTGTAAAAGCGTATAAAACTAATAATTGTCGAAGCGGAAGGCTTTTACATTAAAAACAAAAAGTTTTCTTACAAAAACCCACTTTTCGACTGATAGCTCCTATGGCAGCTATAAGATATAGTCATCCGATTTTGACAAAAACTTCCAAATCAGTGTAAAAGCGTATAAAACTAATAATTGTCGAAGCGGAAGGCTTTTACATTAAAAACAAAAAAGTTTTCTTACAAAAACCCACTTTTCGACTGATAGCTCCTATGGCAGCTATAAGATATAGTCATCCGATTTTGACAAAAACTTCCAAATCAGTGTAAAAGCGTATAAAACTAATAATTGTCGAAGCGGAAGGCTTTTACATTAAAAACAAAAAAGTTTTCTTACAAAAACCCACTTTTCGACTGATAGCTCCTATGGCAGCTATAAGATATAGTCATCCGATTTTGACAAAAACTTCCAAATCAGTGTAAAAGCGTATAAAACTAATAATTGTCGAAGCGGAAGGCTTTTACATTAAAAACAAAAAGTTTTCTCACAAAAACCCACTTTTCGACTGATAGCTCCTATGGCAGCTATAAGATATAGTCATCCGATTTTGACAAAAACTTCCAAATCAGTGTAAAAGCGTATAAAACTAATAATTGTCGAAGCGGAAGGCTTTTACATTAAAAACAAAAAAGTTTTCTTACAAAAACCCACTTTTCGACTGATAGCTCCTATGGCAGCTATAAGATATAGTCATCCGATTTTGACAAAAACTTCCAAATCAGTGTAAAAGCGTATAAAACTAATAATTGTCGAAGCGGAAGGCTTTTACATTAAAAACAAAAAAGTTTTCTTACAAAAACCCACTTTTCGACTGATAGCTCCTATGGCAGCTATAAGATATAGTCATCCGATTTTGACAAAAACTTCCAAATCAGTGTAAAAGCGTATAAAACTAATAATTGTCGAAGCGGAAGGCTTTTACATTAAAAACAAAAAAGTTTTCTTACAAAAACCCACTTTTCGACTGATAGCTCCTATGGCAGCTATAAGATATAGTCATCCGATTTTGACAAAAACTTCCAAATCAGTGTAAAAGCGTATAAAACTAATAATTGTCGAAGCGGAAGGCTTTTACATTAAAAACAAAAAAGTTTTCTTACAAAAACCCACTTTTCGACTGATAGCTCCTATGGCAGCTATAAGATATAGTCATCCGATTTTGACAAAAACTTCCAAATCAGTGTAAAAGCGTATAAAACTAATAATTGTCGAAGCGGAAGGCTTTTACATTAAAAACAAAAAAGTTTTCTTACAAAAACCCACTTTTCGACTGATAGCTCCTATGGCAGCTATAAGATATAGTCATCCGATTTTGACAAAAACTTCCAAATCAGTGTAAAAGCGTATAAAACTAATAATTGTCGAAGCGGAAGGCTTTTACATTAAAAACAAAAAAGTTTTCTCACGAAGACCCACTTTTCGACCGATAGTTCCTATGGCAGCTGTAAGATATAGTCATCCGATTTTGACAAAAACTTCCAAATCAGTGTAAAAGCGTATAAAACTAATAATTGTCGAAGCGGAAGGCGTTTACATTAAAAACAAAAAAGTTTTCTCGCGAAGACCCACTTTTCGACTGATAGTTCCTATGGCAGCTGTAAGATATAGTCATCCGATTTTAACAAAAACTTCCAAGTCTGTGTAAAAGCGTATAAAACTAATAATTGTCGAAGCGGAAGGCGTTTACATTAAAAACAAAAAAGTTTTCTCACAAAAACCCACTTTTCGACTGAAAGCTCCTATGGCAGCTATAAGATATAGTCATCCGATTTTGACAAAAACTTCCAAATCAGTGTAAAAGCGTATAAAACTAATAATTGTCGAAGCGGAAGGCGTTTACATTAAAAACAAAAAAGTTTTCTCACAAAAACCCACTTTTCGACCGATAGTTCCTATGGCAGCTATAAGATATAGTTATCCGATCCGGTCGGTTCCGACATATTATCAGTGTGCAGTAAAAAGACTCTGTGCAAAGTTTCAGTCCGATAGCTTTAAAACTGAGAGACTAGTTTGCGTAGAAACAGACAGACAGACAGACGGACGGACAAAGCTCAATCGACTCAGCTCGTCGCCCTGATCAAGAATATATATAGTTAATGGGGTCGGAAATGAATATTTCTATGCGTTGCAAACTTCTGGGCAAAATTATAATACCCTTTGCAAGGGTATAAAAAGTATACAGGCTAGTTCCCGTTTTCGATTTCGATCAAATTATGCGGAATCGGAATTGTTAAACGTTCTCGCTTTCAAAAACCGATTGAATTATTCAACTTTTAACTTCAAAGTCCCAATAACCTTCAATCGATCCTCTGGATGGCGAAAAGATTCGGCCGAATTCTTTGATCGTTTCTTAGAAATCACAAGTCTTACCAATTCCGATTAATCGGATTCGGAAACGGGAACAGGCCTGATAATTTAATTGATATTCAAAAATGTTTATTTCAAATAAACCCTAATTATGTTTAATGCCATTTGAAAGAACACTGATGTCCCACTAAACTAGGGCCGGCCAGCCATAGCCACCGATGGTCGAAGTCAGTCGGTAATTCACGCCGAAACCGGTATATTTTTTGCGCTCACAATTAGGCCTTATGTTCCCGTTTCCACAAACCGAATGTTTTATTTGTCTTTTATTCGTCATTTATCTTTATTTGACTTTTTTAATAGTTTGATTTTCCGATTGGAATTCTTAATTGATTGTTGGATATTAGAGCTCTTGCTCTAGTCACTAAACAGGAAACAGTCAAAAATAGTCGTCATTAAGCGACTCTTAGCAAGGCAAAGTCATCTTAACAACTCCTACATAGCTAAAATTCCACAAACTCCTCCTATGCCGATGGTAGAGATGTGCGGGCTCTGACGCAGATAACCAACGGCAATCTACCTAGCCTGGCTTGATACTTCCCAGACAGGCTGTAACGATTTGGCCTTGCAACTTAAATCGCAAATGTAATCTTGGTCCACATAACCGTAGACACATTTTCGAAAGTCTCCTAAATTCCAATTTTCTGCTTAGACCTACTATGGTGCCACTTAATCGAGGCAGCATACCTACTAGATCTGCTCCCGATTTAGTTTTTTGTCTCTCAAAAATTACCCTTCTCTTTCTTTTCCCTGTAACGGAAGTCGCTCCTTTCACTACACCTGGAACATCAATGGCGGTTAACTTCATATAGAGTGAGACAGACAGCTGGAACCGTTTAGCATTTCTTGGTAAATTTTGTTATCAGCCATAAGCTGATAGAGTTAACAATTGCATTATCTCTCTTTGGTTCTTATGTCCCACAGTTTCCTTAGCTAGTAGTTCAACAATACAATTAAGGATTTGGGGATACCATTCACTTTTAATTGAATAAATTAACCAATTCTTCCTTCTTGTCCGGGTGACAACATTTCGTTTATTTTTTTGTAGCAAACTTATAGCTTAAGGATATTATTATGGGCAGGGGGCATCCACATCCGTTCCTCTAAAATAAACAGAAGCGTTTACTGTATTGTTTTGATCCTGATCCAGACCCAGCGCATTTATATATAGAACTAAAACACAAACCTAATTGTTCTGCGGCTTGGACCATTCGACGCTCAAGATTAAATGATCGTAGCCGTGTCCGTTCAGAATCTCAATGGCTGCCGCCGCATCCTTGCGTTGCTTGAAATGCACATAGGCAAATCCCTTGCACAGGCCGGTGTTCTTGTCGCGGGCCAGATACATCTTGCTTTGCGGGCCAATTTTCTTCACCAGCTCCTCCAAATCGGCCTCGGTCATCGACTCGGACAGATTGGAGATGCGAATGGCAGCCGTATCATCACGACCACGCATACCCATGCCGCCCTTTTGGCTGTCTTTGAGGAATGGCGGCACATATTTGCCTGATTTGGGCGCATCCACAGCTGCTGAGGCGGCAGCTGCTGCCTTCTTCTCCATGAGATTGGTATCCATGGCAGTGCCCTTGTACGGGCAGTTGACGGACCAATGCTCTCCATTGCAAATACGACACTTGGCAATGTTTTTGGAGGGATCCAGCAACGGATCGTTGGTTTTCTCGTCCTCCTTGGAGTTGAGGAACTGCATGATGATCTCTTCAGACACCATGGTAGTCTGGGAGTTGGGGCCGGGCTTGTCGTTCTTCGATTCACCAAACTTCGTCCAAGTGCGACGCTTAGCCACTGTCTTGGGCACCACCTGCTTGGAGATTTTGTAAGTGCGCACCACCTTGGTTTTCTTGTCGTCCTTGTTGTATTTGTACTCGGTCACATATTTATGGCCATTCTCCACGGTTTCGGTGGTTGGCGGCAGGCCGCCATAGTCCAGCTCCACCTCATCGGCCCAGGAGGATTTGATCGTTTCGACGCCCGGCATATCTGTAAAGTAAAGAAACTGATTCACTGGGCACTTGTGAAGGGGTAAGCAATCAATTCACCTTGCTTTTCCAACCAAATCGGCAATTAATTAATGAAATTTAACAAAATTTCGCCACGAGGTACGGTGCGCATAGATGTGCAATCTAAGGATGGCAAAATTAGTTCGATGCCAAACTTATTTGTCATCGATACCTCAATGGGGATTATCGTTAATGCTATATCGGGATCTGTGTATGTGCAATTGATCGAAAGCAAAGAAAGGCATTAAATTTCAAATCAAGAACCATCAAACTCTTACATATTTATGATAATCGTTGTGGTAATGACGTCGTAAACATCGCATTTGCTGCACCAAGTGCCAGATTTATTTATCGATAGTTTTGCAGCGGTATCAGCTCTAACACGATGACACACATAAGCATAGGCTCATTCACTCACACTCACACACACACATGCAGGGCCAAAAAGGGAATTAGTGCAACAAACAAATTCAAATTGCCCGTGTTATTTTAAACTAACTCCCACTCATCTATGCCTTACATTTAACTAAAGCCCACCTGCCAAAGCAACGCAAGAAATTTTAATATTGGAACGGGAGCAGACCAAGCCCAGCAGCAAGAGCAGCCCGCATCTGACCTGTGACCAGAGAGAGTGAAACCGAGAAATATGGTCAAGCTGTTCGCACTGAGCATCTTCCACAAAGGTGCCAGCGAAGCTCGTTTGCTGAAGACAGCATCCGACTTGCAGTCCTTCTCCTTTTTCCAACGTGGCACTGTCAATGAGTTCATGACGTGAGTATTTTCCTCTTTTTGGCGACGGCGCAAAATCGGTGGTCCCTCCCCCCGCCCCTTGTAACGTTTTTTCTTTTCAAAGACAGCTTTGCCGCAAAGACAATTGTGGAGCGCACACAGCCCGCACTGAGGCAGTCCGTCAAACAGGACGCTTACATGTGCCATGTCTACGTGCGAGCCGATAATCTGGCCTGTGTTCTGATTGCCGATCACGAGTATCCGCATCGAGTGGCTCACACACTGATCACCAAGATACTTGACGATTTCACGGCCAAAGTCTCGGCGGAGCAATGGCCGAATGGTACAGAGGCCACCATTGCTTTCGAGGGCTTGGCCGCCTTTTTAGCCAAATATCAGGATCCCGTGGAAGCGGATCCATTGACTAAAATGCAAAATGATTTGGACGACACAAAAATCATACTCAAGAACACCATTGAGGCGGTGCTGGAGCGTGGGGAGAAGCTGGAGGATATGATCATCAAATCGGAGAAACTCTCCATACAGAGCAAGGCCTTCTACAAGACGGCGAAGAATACCAATTCATGTTGCAGTTTCACATAAGCTCGAGCAGGGCGATTGCGGCCACACACAGGAACAGAAACACCACAACAAACCACAAAGCAGCCACACAAGGAATCACGTAGAAGATCGAGAACACCAACAACCAAACAAACTGAAAGGCAGCCTGCCACAGGAGCCGCAGCGAATGCTTTTTATAAATTAATTAGTTAATTTTATATATGTATATGTATGTATGATGTGACCCAGGCCCAGGCGTACTCGGCTCTCCAGCTGGGAGCAACGCACTGTCTACGGTCATCTATACCACTTGTATGTCTATGATATGGATATGGCATTAATTAAACCAATATACATAATTACAGTTAATGAACTTTATGCATATATACTCAGAAATTACCCAAATTGAATATTCTATTGCGTGTCTAAAGATTACCACTATTCGGCCCCTCCTCTCTGGTTTCGCCTATGCCCAGTTAGGAATGCTTTGTTATCGCCGATTGGTGTTTTTTGGAATTCGAGTGGAGGGGCTATTGACTCATGTACACATTCTCACGTCACACGGAAACCCCAAATCGAAATCTGCGTTTAATAAAGGATGAAAGTATTATGTTAAATGTGTTTAAAACTTTCGAGTTTCTTTGTTCGTCACACGGAAAAAAATCTAATAAATGGTGACCATTGTTAGGTGGAATCTAATCAGCAGGAAATTAAATAATTAAATACTTTTAGAGGGCATAGCGAATTCTCCCAATTTGGCAACCTCAGTGTAACAATTCATAAAATTTGTTCAAATTAATGTTTCGGGAAACGTAAGTCTTTCTGTCGATTTAGAGAGAATAGGAATTTTTATTTTTTTTTATTTATTTGTTGTTGGGGGAGTGGTGCACCGCGACCAATTTTGGTCTATTGTGCCCCCCCACTGAATTTACAACTCCCCTAGCAGCCCTAATTCCTGTACAAAAGCCAGGATTTTTGTGGGTTCTAAGTTACTGATATTGCTTGGGTGTAGAATGTGTTTCCCAAATCTGCTGAGTCTGCACCTCGCTAGGGCATCGCAGTGTATATGCTCAGAGGACTCCTCCTTCTCTTCACAGTATCTGTAAAGCTGGGTGTTTGTTATTCCCAACTTGTACATGTGGCTCCTCAGTCTGCAGTGACCCGTGTAGAGCCCTGTCAGAATTCTGAGGGCATTCTTTCCTTGTTGGATTAACTTTTGGAACATTTTGAGGTCGTGGTTCACTATTAATGCTTTAGCTTGTCTCATTCCCTTGGTGTTTACCCAGGAGGCTGTTCTAAGCGTATTCTCTTCCTTTCTTAAAAGTCCTTTTATTGTGTGTTGGCCTATGCCGCAGTAGGGTTCTGGCCCTACCATTGCGATGGCTGCACCCTTGCGTGCCAGTTCGTCGGCCAATTCATTTCCGGGGATGTTGTTGTGTCCCGGTATCCATCGTAGGGTCAGGTTGTTCCTGCTGCCTAGTTGGTCCAATTTGTTCCGTGTCTCTAAGACTAGCTTAGAGGTGAACTTATTGCTACTGAGTGCCTTAAGCGCTGCTTGGCTATCGGAGAGGATAGCTATTTCTCTATTATGGTAGTTCTTCCCCATATTACGGTCTGCACAACGGGAGATGGCACATACTTCAGCTTGAAATATGCTTGTGAATTCTCCCATTGGTTCAGATATTTTCGTTCCTGGCCCTGCTACCCCAAGTCCGGTTCCTTGGGGTGTAAGGGACCCGTCTGTGTACCACATAATTGTGTGTGGTTTCATTTTATGTGTCTCTTCAAGTGAGATCCATTCTCTCTTATTACTTTGGTGTACAGTGAAATTCCTGTCAAAGTGATACTCGGCCACCATTTCGTCTCTGGGTTGGAGGATTAAAGGGATTTCCTTTTCCAGTTTTTCAGAGTCTCTGAGGCTCACTATGTGGTTTCTACCCACTCCTTCTGTTGTTAATCTAAGCAATGTTGCGTTTTTCTTCAGGCCGATGGTATGGTGGAGTGGTGTTAGCTCCATCAAAACCTCGATTGCCGCTGTCGGACAGGTACGCATGGCTCCAGTCATGCATATACATGCCAGTCTTTGCAGTTTTTGCAACTGCGTCCTTACTGTGAGGAGGTTTGATCTATCTCCCCACACGACAGCTCCATAAGTGAGCATTGGTCTCACAACCATGGGGTATAGCCATCGGAGTATATGTGGTGCCATGCCCCACGATTTTCCGGCTATGCTCCTGCATGTGAATAGTGCTTTAGTGCATTTGCTGAGTGTATACTCTAAGTGCTTGTCAAACCTCAGCCTGTTGTCAAAGACAACGCCGAGGTATTTGACTTCTTTTCTGGTGTAATGAGGCAGCCGGATAAGCGTATTGGCCTCATTCTACTTAGCTTGTATTTCCTAGTGAATGGTACTATAATGGTTTTCGCAGGGTTTAGGTTGAGCCCAACCTCCTTGCACCAATTAGACGTGACATTCAGACCCCTCTGGACTATGTCACATAGGGTTTCTTCGAATTTTTCCTCTCGCAACGATGACAATGTCATCAGCGTATCCTTGGCATGTTATGCCCAGGGAGGAGAGTTTTTCTAGGAGCTCATCCACTAGTAGGCTCCACAACAGTGGGGAGAGAACTCCCCCCTGAGGGCATCCTCTAGTTGTGGTGACTGTGATGGTTTCTTCACCTGCCATTGCAGAGGCTTCTCTGCATCGTAGGAGTGAATCCACCCATCTGCCTACTGTAGGGTTTATTCCTCTTCTAATCGGGGCATTCTTGATAGCACTATGGGATGTGTTGTCGAATGCTCCCTCAATGTCTAGGAAGGCGCATGGAGCCACTTCCTTGTCTTCTATTGTTTTCTCGAGCATCTTCCCGAGTTGCTGTGTTGGTTGGAGGGGTGCCTCCTTTAACAGCGTACTTCGTATGCTATTGTCCACTAGCTTTTCAATCGTTTTCAGTAAAAACGATGTCAAACTAATGGGTCTGAAGGACTTGGGGTTAGTTATATCCTTCTTCCCTGCCTTGGGGATGAAGACTACCCTTGCTCTGCGCCAGGCACGTGGGATATACCCAGTAGCCAGACTGCTGGTGATGATCTTCCTGAGGATGGGTAGGTATGTCCTTTCCTTCCTGCAGGAATGCTGGATAAATGTTATCCGGTCCGGGGGATTTGAAGGGCTGGAATGTTCCAATTGCCCACTCAAGTCTGCCTGCGGACACAACTTTCTTGGCTTCTGCCCAGTCGGAGCTACGAGGCTAGTAGCAGTGCTCTTGGTCGACACATTCTTCCGCGGGTGTTTCCCGGGAAGAGGGTGTCCAACAAGAGACGTACTCTCTCCTCGCTGCTCAGATGTTGCCATCCGGGCTTTTCTTGGCCGGTACTCTATGCAATCTCGCTCCTTCTTTCGTGTCTTCTATAGACTCGCAGAATTTCCTGTAATTCTTTCTTTTGGCTTTCCTAATCTCACTATTGTATAGTGTCAGGGCTTGCTTGTACTTATGCCAGTCCCCATTCTTTTTGGCTTCATTAAAAAGAATTCAGGTCTTCTTTCTGAGTTTCTCCAAGGTGGGATTCCACCTTGGCAAGAGGGCAATTCTCTTCGTAAGCATCGATTATACTTTTGTTTAGTTCGTCGACTAAGATTTCTAGTTCTAGGGGATGCTTCGGTGACCGAATCCTAGGTATATTATTTCCTAGCGTGGAATGGAAGCCTCCCCAATTTGTCTTACGGGGATTCCCGCTAGGGATATTCTGCTGTGTGCTAGTTTCCAATCTAAATTGGATAATTCTATGGTCCGACATAGATTCCTCTAATGAGACCTGCCAATCCTTTATAAAAGGTTTAATTGACTTGCTGGAGAAGGTGAGGTCAAGGACTTCCTCCCTTACTCGAGTTACAAATGTCGGGACAGATCCTACATTACATATTTCCAGGTAGAGACTTTACGGTGTCAGCAAGTTGATCATGTTGATGCCGTACAATCGCATGAAGAACTTCAGCGGGATGTTCTGAATGGCATGATGGGATATGAATGTGAACAATTGAAATACTCTTGCCGAACATTACGTCTGGTGTTACGATTACCGGAAAAGCAGCATAGCATCAGCCAATCTTACTTGCTCCTAAATTTGGGTAATTTGGGTTATACGAATCGTACGCTGCAGCAACAACTGGAAAGTCTGAAGAGCTTAGGAAAAAGTGGTATCGCTTTGGCTGAGGGTTTGTGTCAAGAGCTACGTCTATTTCATCAGTTTAACCAGAAAGAACAATACCAGCCTGAAAGAATACTCCGTGTGGGTTATTTGACGGTAGGTTATCAGTGCCTATTTCAATGGTTTACTGGCTTAATGAAACGCATCTGGCACGAAAAACCCATTTGGTATTTGCTGTATGAAGAGTTGAATAACAGAAATGATAAAAGTGAAATATTGTTAATACAAAAATGGTTGAACTTGGCCAGTCAAGATTTAGTAGAAAACTTAACTCAATGGTTACGCAAAGGACTGCTACCCAAGGCTGGGTGTGCTGACTTTTTCATAGAGGAAATAGGCAATGCTGAGTTTTGGAGTGGAAGATTCAAGTTACTTACGAAAAGAACCCCTCCATATTTGGACCAAGAAGTCCTCAATTTAATTCTCAACGTGGGTAAAAATCGTCAATTTGGAGCTCAATTTTTGGGAGTTGAACTGGATCCTTTCGTCACCAAAGAGGAAATAGCCAAGGCCTACCATTTGTTATATCAAGAACAACTTGGAGAAGTTTTCAATCAGCTGATTTACACACGGCATGAAAAGGTCTCAGGAGCCCTTATCAGTCATTTGTTGCCCGCTAAGCTTTTTCATAAACTTTATAAATACTTATTACTACGTGATGAGCACTTTGTTAATCGCTTAATTGAACTTATAGGGCCTGTCCTAGATCAGTCCGGAAAGTTGTTTGACATTAAACTATTAAGTTGTATGTTGGACGAGATTACAACTCGCTATAATAACGAACTCTATGTGGCTGAGCCCTTGAGCGGAGGTCAACAATGCTGGTCACGCTTTGTATTAAACTGGAGGCTTCCGCCTGAATGGCAGGTTCTTTTGGGAGAAACCCTGTCCCAGTATTATGCCTTATTTCCTGCCTTATGGCATTTCTATCATGCCAACTTTGTGCTCTGTGAAAGAGTGCAGAGACAACAAAAACATTTTCATGAGCGCTTCTCACCGAAAAGTCTGCCCAATGTATGGCAAGTGGAGGCACGGTTTGAGCAAATTATCCTACTCTTCTTAAGCGTTATGCATACCTTAAAGCGTTATCTGTTATCGAAAGTCCTGGATGAGTTCTATGAACAGCTGATACAGGCGTGTCAGACGTCCAAGACTCTGGAGGAAATGCTTCAAGCTCATGATGTTTACTTAAACTCCATCAAGATCAATTTCTTTCAAGACAAATGTTCCAGAAAATGTAAACGCTATTTGGAACAACTCTGTCATCTGGTATTGCAGTTGGATGTCCAACAAGAAATATTTGTGGAATTGTGTCAACTTACGATGGATTTTCTGCTATGTAATCGGGCAAATTCTCGGGAATTAAAGGAACGTTCTGTGGAGTTTCGTTCGAGCTGCGAGAAAACTTGTGATGCTCTCAATGAATTGGAAGATCAATTTCGAAATGTTTTGGCCAAGTTTTTGATAAACTTACATATTCGAGGTGGAGAAAACTTCAGGATGCTAGCAAGAAAATTGCATCCCATGGGACTCTACGCAGAGCGGTATGAGAAATTAAGACTGGTACAAAGTTTTGGCTTTCGAAGAAAGATCAAAAATCCTGAAGTGATCTAAAGGTAGAGCGGTTTTTATTAAGATTTTTAATTTTTCACAGTGGCTGTAATTAACACTTAAGTCGCTTGTATTTATTGTACAATGCTAATAAATTGTTTATATTTATTAGAAAAATATAATCGAAGTTCGGCATTTAATACTGATGCACTCGTAAATCAGGGGAAGAAATAAATAGAATTAAAAGCCTTGCCTGATGTTAATTATTATTAACATTATGTTAGTTCTTGTGTTTCTTAAGGCAAAGCTGAAAAGTATCCAAAGTTTTTTATAACTCCTATATTTAGGTTAGGTTGCAATGCACTATAGGAAATTTGGCCATTTATTAGGCATAAACCTCTTGTACAAAAGTGTTCAAAACTTACATTTTTTGTCTCATTAGTTCACAAATAAATCAGTCTTCAATGTTACGTACCACAGTGGTTGGGTTTGTATGAAGCGATCGGACATAAATACTTTCAGTGAAGATATCATAGTGAATCTTTTTTCATAATTCTATATTGTTAAGGGCCATTTTCTCAAAAGTTGCGGTTAGGTACCGGCCGGTCAAATTTGCCGGGCGGAATAACCTGCCGGTAAGTCATTTGGTTTTCTCAACAAGACTTACCGGCAGGTTCGCCCGATATCGATAGATTGCTATCGCTGCCATAGTGTGACCAAAAACTGTCAACGAATCAGCTGTGTTTGTTTTGGTTTTCTTAATTCTATTGCTGTTGCTGGTTATCATTTAACGAAAAAAAATGATATGACATACTGAATTTGTCAACCTGAATCGTTGGAAAAAATTGACTTCATCGAGAGCATTAAATAATTAGCCCCTCCCTGTATTCTCTTGCTTTATTAACTCGTTGCTCCGTCTAGGATTATGTCGCCATGTTGGCCATTGAGTTGATACCGTTTCTGGTGCTGGCAATGCGTGTGGATAGTATAATATTTTCGTTATGGTGCACACGTATCTGCAGTTGGATCTCAATCAGTATGCCACATCGAAAGGCCGTTGGCCTAGTTGATCCTTCGATTTCGTAGACGGCGGGCAGTGGGTTTGCCTGCCTTGCGATTGGTGCCATTTCAAATTTTTCGGCGCGGCGGTCAAGACATTTGCCATTGCGGCGGCTGCCATTCCGCTGGACTTTCTGTTCCAGATCGCCGTATGTCTCTTCCTGTCTCACTACCTGCCTCCCAATTTCATTTCTTGGATGCAACAAATTCGTTTATTTATAAACATTTTGGTTTGGCAATTAGCAAAATAAATAATTCAATTGTTTAACACAGCTGCGTCTATCGAGTGAAAGTATCGATAGTTTTATCGGTACTTGCCGGCCGGTTAAAATTTGACCCTCTCGTGAGGCTGCGGTTAAAGTTGCCGGCAGGTTTTCGCCAAAGACAGCATGAGAAACTCAAATTCGGCTAACCTGCCGGTAAGTTTGACTAACCGGACATTGAGAAAATGGGCTTATAAAACACACAGTGGGTGTGCCTAAATCCCTAAAAATCACAACAAATCACCCCCCATAGGAAACCATTTTGTGTGTCCATTTGGGCTACCATAGGCAATTCGCTAAACTCCAGAGACCGCTCCGTGGACACCGTTTTGAATGGATAAAAGAGATAGAGCCTGAATCGTAGAATGAATTGAAGACTATACCAGAAGAAGACTTTGCAGCATGTTTTTAAAATTGTCCTACACACACAAACAAAATTGTAAGAAACGTTGGCACAATTGTAATGCAGTAGCCTCCCCCTACTTACTTTCAAGGGAATGAAATGAATTGACAATAATAAATTAAGAGTTTTTGATTTATGAACAATTTCCCTGTTTTTTTGCCCGTAGAAGTATAGTAATCCGCATTATTATTCGACCCTGAATAAGTCTAAATATTTATAAGCAGCAAAGCAAAAATAGACTATTCGCAGGAACGGCTGCAACCGTGATGGTCAGCACTTCAGTTCAGTGTACGTCTAAAACTTGCTTTCATCTGGAAGTGAACAGCGCAAAATAGTAGAAATTTTGCCGTAATGTACGATTTTTAATAAATATATATTTAGTAAATATTTTTTACATATTGTTTGTTATATAAAAAACATTTTTTAATGGTCATGGTACCTTTTTTCCAAATGTTAAGCCTTCAAACTAAGTCAACATGTAGGCAAGGGCAACAGTAGGTATGAGTGAGTTATAAACTTTGAATCCAAGTTGCAGACCCGAAAAACCAATTTTTTCTGAAAAATTTTTTTTGCTATGTGTAAAAAAGGACAAATATGTATCGTTTAAGGGGGTACCTAACCTAAGCTACACTTAAGCCATATTGCACTTCATAATTATCAGATTGAATCAATCAAGATATATATCGAAAGAAAATTGAGCTGCCAGTTATCGCGTAGAACATTGTTTTTAAATCTGTTCATAAGTTTAAATACAATAACTAAAAAAAATTAAAAAAAAAACGAATTTTAGCTCGAAAATGAATTTTATTTTTGAACTCCTGGAAAAAATAAAAAGAAAATTAATAAACACTATTTTTATTTTTTCTGCTTAGGAATCGCACTTCTGCGAATTTCACTTGTTTGCTCATAACTTAAGAACCGCTCATCCGATCTTTATCGTTTCTTCGGCAAATCGATTCATTTTGCTAATTACACAGAAATAAACGCCGAGATATTTTCAATCTTTTAAATCTTGGAGTAAGCTCGGCACGAATTTGAAAATTCAATCTCGGTTTCCGAGATATTCTACACAATTCAATCTTTTAAGGATTGGTCCATTCCTTTCGAGCTTGTATCATTCTAAATGTGATTACTATAATCCCTTTCGAGATCACATGCCCATAAATTAGAGAGCGAGAGCGAAGAAATATAAGTAGCCTCTCAGACACACTGAAACAAACTTTGAGTATGGTGGTGTGCGATGAGATGCTGTTCCATGCCTATTCAGTGCGAATGGTCGTGTGTTCGAGTCCCAGTGGAGCCAAAAATTGTTATATTTATTTCTTTGTCTTTTCAGAAATCTAAATTAACCAAAACTGATGTGAGTGGTCTTTGAAGTGTATGAGGATGTCCTATGGCAAATGGCATGGCGAAGGAAAAGAAGAATAGTAATCTATCCTGAGATCAAATCAATCTTACATATCCGAGCATTAATCTAGAATAAAAAATGATCCAGTTTTGGGATTCAATTGTGCTCGAATTTTTTGCACAATTCAATCTTTCATAGGATTACCCCAGGATATATGTAATCCTTCTTCGGATTGAAAAAGTCGGATCAACTCAATCTTTTTTCAGATCGGGTCAATCATATCCGGGATTACGTTGTTTTCATTACCGCTTGGGATTGATTTGATCCCATATGGATTGATTTTTTTTTTGAGTGTACTAATTCGTACCTTCTCTAGAAGGTACGAATCTTCAAAACTGTAGGAGATATAACGTTTTTTCCAAAATGCGGGGGTGGGAGGGGGCGTGGCCAAAATTTTAAACAAACTTGATCTACGTGCAGATAAAAGAAGCATTTGTTTCATACATGTCAAACCTCTATCTCTTACCATCTCTGAGATCTAGGTGTTCATACAGACAGACGGACGGACGGACAGACGGACATGTCTTAATCGAATCGGCTGTTGATGCCGATCAAGAATATATATACTTTATATGGTCGGAAATGATTCCTTCTGCCTGTTACATACAATTGCACGACTTTAGTATACCCTTTTTACTCTACGAGTAACGGGTATAATAACACCATAATCAATCTCACAACTGGAAATGGTGCATTTGTCGACTTCGTACGATCTTTTTCACACGAAACTGAAGAGGACATAATTAATCAGGAAATAAAAGCATATACGAGCAGTATGAGCAGATTTAGTGAAGACTTTGATCCGTTAAAGTGGTGGGAAAACTATAAAGACCAGTTTCCCCTTCTGTACAAAGCTAGCTGCAAAATTTTGGCCACTCCTGCAAGCAGTGCCTCATCAGAGAGAGCCTTTTCTCAAGCCGGAAACTTCATATCAAAGAAAAGGTCCACAATTACATCGAAAGATGATATGTTTTTAAACGATAATTTAAAAAAATAACGCATCTTTAATTATACTTGTGCGCGTTTTTATTATAACATAAGATTTGTGTGGGCCTGCAATCCTTCTCTACATCTGCTGCATTGACGATTGAGATGAGAGCAAACTGGCTTGATCTATTTGAGCTTGATCTGTTTGGAGCTTGATCTGTTTTGAGTTTGATATGGGCCCCTGAAAGGAAAAAATGAAATGAAAAAACAATGTTTTTTTTTTAAAAATTAGTGCCAAAATGTGTAACGTCCGCAACGGCATGAATATACTCAAAATTTTTTATATTATGAGGTGGAAATAGGGACCTGAAACATGTTCTTTTACAATTTCTTTAGCAGCTATAAATGTCAAGGTTGCCATTTTCCAATATTTGTAAGTCTTGAAATAAAAACAGCTTACAAAGAAACATTTTGCTTCATTGTATAATATTTAAATGGAACTAATAAATAACCTCTTTGAAAATATTTTATTAGTCCCATCGACTGTTGTCTCCGTGATCGTCATTGTAATTAGTGCTTTTAACTAAGTCCTGTACTTCTAGCACAAAGAAAAAATATCACATAAATAAATAAATAAGGAAAGAAAGGAGAAGGTGCACACACACACACAAAGTCTTCTGTCAATTTGTGCTGCCTTTGGAATTCCCCAACAGTTATAGCAATGGCCTCTATCAACTGATATGCAAAGCCAGTTTATAATAGAACCGGGAGTTTCTTAAGCCATCTGTACAGTCTACCGTCCTCCTTTGTGTCGTGTGTTTGTCTTGTTTTAAAAGTCTAATTAATAAGACCTAACGGTTGCGCAGTCGACACTGCTTCTCTATAGCTGCTAATTACAAAGATATCGAGAATTTCGATACATTTTTAACGAAAATTAGAAAAAACTGTAAATTACACCTTTATTTTCACCAAGAAAAAAATTTTTTAAATTTCTTTCTCTTTTGGATGATGTAACCTAATGTATAACCAATTAAAAAAGTGTTCATACATCGAAATCGGTTGGAAATTGTAGAAATTATGAGCATTTATCTAAAAAATAAGCAATTTCAGTTTTACCGTTCAAGTGGTATTAAACAAGTCTATGGTCCATTTTGTTCCGTCGTTTGTGGGCACAGTTTTTGAATTTGTTGAAAAGCTTTTAGAGCTTAGCACAAACACTAGTTGATCCGTTGTATAATGATTTTCGACCAACTCTTAGGTAAGTGAAGAGCATGTCTCATCTGAATCAGCCGATGACTTAGTAAACTTTTAAGCGCATGCTGAAGAGCGAAATCCTCTCTGCCAAAGTGGACTAAACGATCTAATAAGAGCTCTAGATCTTTCAAAAGAAAAGTCGGAAATTTTTTCCGTCACGTTTACTTGAACGGAATTTGTTGAAGAATGATGTCAAAATAACGTACTATTGAGATCGTTTAAAGCGCTATGCTAAGTATTACTCGAAATATAATAATATTTGTTATTGCAATGATGTGTGTGGGTTATTTGAGGAGTTAAACGAGCAGTATGATCCAGTCGAGTGGCGTTTGTTTATCGACGGTTGCAAGCTCAGTCTAAAAGCTGTATTGTTGCACCAGGGAAACATCAAGCCTTCGATACTGCTAGCGCACGCCGTTAATATAAAAGAATCATATGAATCAATGGCCATATTGCATGATTTTATAAACTACAAGGAACATAACTAGAAAATTCGCTCAGACCTCAAAGTTGTTGCAATAGTTTCAGGATTACAACAAGGATTTACCAAACACATGTGTTTTTTGTGCAAATGGGACAGTCGAGCACGCCACGATCACTACGTTGGAAAAGAATGGCCGGTCAGAACGAATTACACTGTGTTTTTTGGCACTGGCAAAAAAATGTAAAGTTCGAGCCACTTGTCAGTAAGGAGCAAATTATACTGCCTCCCCTTCATATAAAACGGGGTTTATTTAAAAATTTTGTGGAGGCTCTACAAAAAGACAGTGGCGCATTTGCATATCTGAAGAGTGTGTTCCCTTATCTATCCGAAGCAAAAATCAAAGAGGGTGTCTTTGTTGGGCCGCAAATTAAAAAACTTTTCAAGGACTCACAATTCAATTTAATGTTGTCCAAGGATGAGGAGGACGCATGGAACTCGTTCCGTTGTGTTGTCACTTCATTTCCTGGAAATTTCAGAAGTCCTAACTATAAAATTTGCGTCGCAAATTTAATAAGAAACTATGAAAAAATAGGTTAAGTTTGTATATTACACTCAAACGCTGCACATTGTATTGCAAACAGGAGTAAAAATGTCGTTGAAACTTCATTTTTTAGATTCCCACTTGGATTTCTTCCCTGAAAACCTCGGCGATGAGAGTGATGAGCATGGTAAACGATTTCATCAGGATATGAAGAGTATGGAAGGCAGCTATCAAGGATTTTGGGATGAGGCCATGATGGGTGAATTTTGATGGTTTCTTACATGAGAGGAAAACTGTGCACACAAACGGGGGGAGCAAAACGGACCATAGACATTTTTAATACCACTTGAACGGTAAAACTGAAATTGCTCATTTTTTAGATAAATGCTCATAACTTCTACAATTCTTAACAGATTTCGATGTATGAAAGTACTTTTTGAAATCGTTATACATTAGGTTACATCATCCAAAAGAGAAAGAAATTTTAAAAAATTTTTTTCTTGGTGAAAATAAAGGTGTAATTTACAGTTTTTTTTCAAATTTTCGATAAAAATGAATATCTTTGTAATTAGCAGCTACACCACAAATTTTACAATAAAATGATATAAGAACGATTAAAAGATAATTTTATTAGCTTTAATTTGGTGTACAAAACTTGTTTATATGTTACTCCATAGTTGAGATATTTGAAATTAAGTGAGAGGTCCTTTAAAAAAAAAACGAAAAACGGTAAATTGGGATTATCTCGAAATCTGTTCTACTGAGAAATTTTTAAGCTCCATATTCGGACTCAGCGCGTGATTTTACATAAGAAATGACATCAAAATGTAGAGGATGAAAAATCGTGTTAACCTGTGTTATCATCACAGTGTACATTTTATCTCTAATACTCATTGGTCCATGATTTATTGACCTGGAGCCTGCTAAAAAGTCCGATGATCCACGTTCGAATATGATTTCATCTAGCCTCTGAACTTCTATATAAAAATAAAATGTTTAAGGATCGATTTCTCATCTCCTTCATAGAGCCATGTGTAATATTATAAACTAAATTAGATCTGAAACATAGCAGCTATCTGGAATAAGGGAAATTGGCACTAAAGTTTCAACTTACGTACATGTTTGCTGAATAAGCGAAGAACAACATTATTGGTGAACCCCGGTTCGAACCCGAACCTAGGTTGCGCGACCTTCTGAATCCGCTCCGTGAACCCCTCCCGATTTTTAGGAGGTTTGCACCCCTGATTTTAATGTCTGAAAAAATAGGGAAATTTCGCATATCCCGTCTTAAAATCATTGTCATGCCAATTGATATGATCTTTCCCCACCAATAAATGAAACTCTCTGTTTAAACGAATGCGTTTTGAAAGTGTGTGTGTGTTTTCTTTGTTACTTTATTGCATACATTGAAGATATTGATTTTTCCGTTTGATGTTGTAAACATATTTTTTTACAATATTCAATTTTTCTTGCTCAAATATTATAGTTTTTGTTTTGTTTTCTTTAATTTTAAAGACCGTTTCCAAAAAACACGAGTGTGTGTTTGTGGCTTAATAGTTGTATATATATATATTTATGTATATATATGTATGTAGGTATGTGTGTATATATAAGATAAATTGATTACAATTTATGACATTTTCATATGTGTTTGGCTCGCTCGCTGGAGG
Organism: Lordiphosa clarofinis; assembly: GCA_018904275.1. Classification (NCBI taxonomy): domain Eukaryota; kingdom Metazoa; phylum Arthropoda; class Insecta; order Diptera; family Drosophilidae; genus Lordiphosa; species Lordiphosa clarofinis. The sequence goes on along the minus strand of JAEIGQ010000041.1, from coordinate 1,504,885 downwards.
CTGAACTCGAAGGCGAGGCGAGGCGTACTTGCAGGCAATGTTGCAAGGATGCATACATAATCTATGTATGTGTGTAGATATACTGTTAGATAAGATTAGTGTGTATGTGTGTGTGTGTTTAAATATGTATGTATGTGTGCTTAAGCTCTAAACATTTGTTTAGCTTCATCAAAATTTCACTTCAAGTTTGCCCCGTGTTGCATGGTTTGGTTTGGCTTTTGCTTGCTAATACATATAAGTATGTAGGTGTGTACGTCTAAATAAAGGGAATACAAATGATGTGTGTGTGTGTGTTTGAGTGTGTTCATGTGTTATGTAAGTTCTAAATGCACGCTCGTTCGAAATGGCTAAGAATTTGCTTTTGCTAAAAATTTGCATTGATCAACACAACAAATGAAAATCTAAGAAAAATTCTTTCTCTTTGAAATTAATTATATAACATGTGTGTGTGTGTGTGTGTATGGGTGTGTGTGTGTTTTATTTGTTAAAAACTAGTTTGGATAAATTGTAGGCTTGCTTTTCAATTTCGTTTCAGTTAGTATTAGATTAGAAGATCTGCTAGACAATAATACCATCGCTTTGTTATCGTCACTAGAATCTAATGTTTTTTTGTTTTTGTTTCTTTTGTAGCTGTATCACAATTGGGTTTTGGTTTACTTTCATTTCTCAAAAACTCATACGAGTTTCGTTTGCGTTTTGTTTTCTTCTATGTATTTGTTTGGGCCAAAAACAAATTTTGCTTAAAACTTACAATGCTGCTGCTTTGCTTCAACTTTGTTGTTGCTGCTCAATCCTCATCATCATCATCATCATCAAAAAAAGCGGCTCCTAACTTTGGCGCTTAAAAGTATGCATGTCTCTTGTATGTATGAATGTGTTTAATCGTTGCATTTTGGTTTTGGCACAGGATGCGGGGGGCAAGGATCACCCACCACACTGTAACACGATAAATGCAAATTCATTTCATTGGCTTTTGTTTGTAAACTGGTCGACAAAAGTATTTGGACAAAGGCTTAGGATCTCTGGCTTAGAGTAAAAGACGTTTTTTTGTTATTGTGTAAGTAGGTAATAGCTAGAATGGTCATTTTATGAGACAAAAGTGGGTCCTACCAGACCTCTTAGACGAAAGCTATACACCAGCGATGGCCTCATGTTCCCTCCAGGGGCGAAAACATTTCACTACTCACACGTACACAGCCCGAACGCATGCCGAAGCTAAGACCAAGAGAGCAGAAAGCCGTCATTCGCTCGCCAGAGTTCGAAGCAAATGCACGGAGCTGTATTTCACACGTTGAGCATCGCTGGTATACACTCACACTGTCTGCTTTATAGTCTATGTTCCGACTAAGGCTAAGGGTGCACAGCAAGTAATTTGATGGAAAACTTGTTTAAATAGGCTTATATAGGGAAATACTCTGATATATTTGTGCAAGTTATTTGCGCTTTAGGCTTAAAACCTACAAAATCTTCAATCTTGGCAAATTTTGCTATACACAGGCAAATAATTTGTTTGACTAAATAACCTTCATTGCAGATTTTGCAGCATATAATTCCGTATGCAAATATTTTTGATCAAATATGTCCCAAAAGTTTACCAATTTAGCCAGTTTACATCAACATTTTGGGCAAATTATTTGCCTATGGACGCAAAGGATTTTAGATGTGCTCAATGTATATATCCTACAAGGTGAGGAATGGATTGATAATATGTTTAGGGGCTCTCTACTAAGAGGGAATGAAAATAAAACTATAAAAGTCCTGCTGACTGCTAATGGTCGGAAATGGATTTAATTTTAGGTCGTTTTTTTTTTGTCTTTTTGAGAACTCAGCTTACTAAATAGAATATTGTCCAAATGCTTTTGTCGACCAGTGTAGCATCAGTCATGTCCAAAAATCGTATAGTAATTATTGAACTAGTTCTTACCTAACAGCAACTAAATTAACTAGCATATGGCTAGAGGAAAGTGAAGTTTGTCTCTTATTATTTGGAGAATTTTGGTATTAAATGATATTACATATGGGATCAGTGTTTCCTTTCTGTATGCGATGCTTGGACATGACCGATAAATATATAGATAGAGATATACATATTTTAATAAATAGAGTTATTTTGGTCTAAAACAAAATGCTTAACCAAAGAGATTGTAAAATTAAAGCAAAAATGTAATAAACGAATTTATAAAATTATTTAAATCAACGGCATTTTTTCTTTTCCTTTGATCATTTCATTTTAGGAAACAAAACGAAGTGGAACGACATTTTGTGCGTTGTTCCTTTCTCGCTTATGGGTTTTCTATAGTGATTCGGTTTTTTCAAAAGTTGCATTTTTATACTTTCAAAAATATATATGTATGTAGTATGCGTGTTTATGTAGGTTTTTGTTTCTTTCTTTTTACATTTATCTTCATTGTTGAATATGTACATTTGTATAAACATATACAGATGTATACACATTTAGGTGACCCAGCGGCAGATTAGGTTTGTCATCAACCCGCTTTCTGCATTCAATCTTTGACTTTTTTTGAATCTAAGAACTATAAAAGACCTTTAGAATCCAAAAATTGAATTGAATTCTTCTTTTGGTACATATTCAAGTAACAGAATGCAATATAAAGTCCATACGAACTCATATGGGTCGTATTTGATCAGTTTTGTTTCTAAGAAAGAAGTGTTACTTAATCAGAATCAATTTATTTATGTTTCAGACCTATTTGATTCAATTCAATATGCAAATTTGTCCACCAAAGTCACTTTATTGAGTAAAATTGTTTAAGTTTGGACCTAATAGAAGAGTTAATAGAAACTATACAAGGCGCTTGAGAGTGCTCTCTCCTCACCTGATATAATTTCACCATAAATAACATTTCTGCCGTTGGGTAACCTTAGTATGTGAATCAGAAGAGAGACTGTCTATGAAACAGAGCGAGTGAGAGAGACAGATAGAGAGAGCTTCTTTCAAGTAAAGTTTTCAGTTTTTGGTACTCTTAAATTTTATCAGTTTCCTCTTTTTTTGGGGGGGGCTTGAAAAGGGGACGGGGTTTCTCTGTTTGTGTGTTTTAGTGTGTATGTGCGTGTGTACACAACAACTTATTTCGATAAATACAATACAAATATCATCGCTCTATAGTTTTATTTCTTCAAAAAAAGAATGTTTGCCTCCACATGTCATCCATAATACACATATGCATCTAATTAGCCATCAGACATTTTCATTGTCTCATTTTTGTTTGTTTCTGTTTTGTTTTTTGTTTTTTATAGTATGCGACAACGACAATAATACAAATACGTAACATATATGCCAGCCGGTTTCGACTGTGTTTTGTGTTACTCTTCATTTAAATTGGTTAAATGGTTTATATTAATTAGTATTTTTTATAAGTCTATCACATCATCACAATTCGGTTGCATAAAAAAAATGGCCCCGACGGGATTCCGAGGTTCCGCCATCCTGGGCGATTTTCTTCACTTAGTAACATTGTGTATACACATATACATATAAAAAATAATAATTTACATTCTACATTCGCGTATAAACGTTTACACTAGCAGTAGAGTAGCAGCTTCTAAAAACGATTCATAAGTAGGAAAAACTGATTTCTGAATCCTAAAATAGTGAGAGAAAAATTAAACAAAATATTAAAAATAACACAACGTCTTCTTCGTCTTCTGCTTTGCTTATTAATGGTAAGGCCTACTTCGTATATGAGTGTAAGTATGTAAGTAGAATATACATATTAAAAAAATAGAGTTTTTTTTTGTTTCAAAGAGATCCATACATTTTTTGTGTTTCTATTTGTTGCTGCACAAAAAAAAACGTAAAAGAAAGTTGCGCCTAACAAATTTTTAATCTATTTTCCCTTGTGTCCGTTTCGGTTCCATCGTTCCATTGTTAGTTTGTACTGTACGTGTGTGTGTGTGTTACGTTCATCATTTTCAGCTCATTTCATTTGAGGAGCAACAAGGTTAACCTATTTTGAGAGGGGGGTGGGGGTCTGGGGTGGGGGGTCTGGGCAACAACGTTTTAGACCTGACCAACTATATCTACACAATTCTCACAAAAACAAAAAAAGGAAAAGAACAACAAATATTAAGCAAAATTAAATACATTTAACCCTTAGGTGAGCAATTGAATTTATTATTTCTGTATGCTTCATTCTGCTGTTTTATCAAAGGAGTAGTATGTGTGTGTGTACTCGAATATTTTTTGAGGGGTTTTAAAAGCGCCAGTGACCAGATAAGTACAATAATTTTAACTATTTCTATATCAGCCTCAACAATTAAAGATCCAAGACCAACAACGTTTCATCATAGACACCAGCGGACACTAATTTTTTCCGAGATGTACTTAAAAACGGTCTCGAGTATCTAATAAAATACATTAATATGGGTCGCGATTTGATAACTATTAGGCCTGTTCCCGTTTTCGATTTCGATCAAATCATGCGAAATCGGAACAGACTGATTTTCGGTTTATAACTTCAAAACCCCATGTATGTTCATTCGACCCTCTTGATGGCAAAAATGTTTGGTCGAATTCTTTAATCGATTCTTAGAAATCACTTTTCATACCAATTCCAATCAGTCGAATTCGGAAACGAGAATAGGCCTGTATTTTACTCATATCATAATCATATTCTTGAGCAATTTTGAAACCATATCGACAGCTATAATTTATTAAAGCGTTTTATCCTGAACTAGGTTTAAGTGTTCGGAACTGTACTTAAATACCGAGCTTTAAATTATATTTTGCTTTAAGAACTATGGTGAAACGAAAAGTCTTAACCGACGAGGTTTCAAGAAAATCTCACCATAAGAGAAATATCAAATTCAGTAATGAATTTACTCATCAATCCCAACGAGTTAAGTCGTCTCCAACCACTCTGGTTGTTTGTTCGACAGTGAACTAAGAAAATATACAAACATTGCTTACATTTGTGTCCTGTATTAGTTTTCTTTTAGAGACTAAACCAGTGGTGCCCAAACACACACTATCATATTTTGCGATTGTGTGTCTAGCAGAGCAACACGAATAAAACGTCATTACGTCAAATGTAGGCTACAAACAAACACACATATGTGTGTGCGTGCTATTTATAGAGCACACGTATTCTCTCTCTCTCTCTATGCGTGTGTCGGCTGCGACGCTGGCAGAATTATGACTTCCTATCACATGGGATAGGGAAAATGAAATGTGGGCACCACTGGACTAAACCCAATGCGATTAGGCAGCTGTCTTTAAAAAAAAGAGTTTCCCGAAAGATGGTGTAATAGGCAAACTATGTGAAGAAGAGCGATACCAACAAGTGAAAGAGTATATTGGTGACACAAGCAAGCTCTAACCTAATTTATCGACCGCTGGCCGGCGACTGAAAAGCTGTTTGCTCTGTTGGCATAAGCCTCGGCATGAGTTTGGTTCGTGTTGCTGCTCTAAAAAGAGACAATATAGCCTGTTATGATGAACTAGGGATGGTTATATTTGGAAAACGTTTCAAAAGTGTTTTGACGGGCAAGTGACAGGCTCCCAAGAAGAGGGTTAAATTCATAAAGTTAAGCTGGGCAAACGTAAAGGCAGTAGAGAGTTTAGAAGTGTTGCTTGCCAGTAAATTGCTGGAGAAGTTTTTGACACTCAGAGAGGCCTGACTTCAACAATCAACCTCCCGGGGCTATGACTGGGAAACTTTGCTTTCGAGTTATAAATGACAAGAGTCATAGAAGCAGCGTTATACAACAAAATATTAAATTAGTTATCGTACTTTCTGGACAGCATTGGGCAATTAAAACTACTAAATGAATAGCGTTAATATTTGGCACATATACTATCTTGATGTATTTAATTAGTTAGTCTATCTCTATCAACAAAGCAGCCTTGCTTGTGCAGGAGTAAACAATATTTAAACATCTATTTCTCATTTTGTATAATCATTTTGAAATTCTTGAAATAGTTAAAGAAGTTACATATGTAAATTTTAATAAATAAAATTTTCTTTGGATGTAAATTAAAAACGATATAACATGGGAACAAGCAAAAAGCTTTGATCCTTTATTGACAATATTTGTAATAATGGTATGATCCAAGGCTGCAATAAGCTAGTAAAAAAAGCTGATGAAACGAGTTGTTCTAATAATTAAGCTAGGCCATTATTATTCCTTTAAATTTGTTACAAATAAACCAAAAAATTTGTTTAGAGTTTATTGCTTAAAACAATCTACATAATAACTAAAATGGTACTATTTTGCTTGCAAATATCACGTAGGTTTCTTGAGTTGCCATTTTAAACATATCAGTTGGTCCAAAGAAAATGTTACTTAAAGGTCAGATGATATACAGCTAACTATTTACAATTTCAATTTATTTATTCCTATTATTTTGTATAATTTTTGTATAATCTATTCCCCATACATCAAAGAAAAGAGTGTACCAGATATGTTTGTATTGCGGCTCACATAAGGGTTAAAAAAACCTAGTTTCTCTGCCATGTTTTGTCAAATCTTGAGCTTGTTACTCTGTTCTAGAGTTGAAACTTAAACTGGTTAACAAATTTGGTAAGTTTGCTTTTTAAACACAAAAACAAAATTTACAAAAAAAAAATGATTTAAACAATCTTTTTGCATTATGTTCACTGTATTATTACGTGTATTATTATTTTTCGTGTGGCATTTGTTCTTGATTCTAAATTTGTTTTTCTTTTGGTGTGTTGAAAATCTGTACTTTTTTATGGATGAATGTGGCGATTGTTCTTTTTCAGTTTTTTATTCTTTCTCGTTTTACTCAATTGATTTGGAATAGTTGAGAATTTTCACTTGGAATTTTTGCATATTTTTTCAGTATTTGCAAAGAACTTTTGAAAAAAACATTATTTTTATAATTTGATAATATGAATTAAAATGGTAAACAAAAAACGCATAAACTAGTCGGTTTCGTACAGAACACACATATGTGTGCAAGTAGGTATATAAGGGAACTCAACCTGATTAACGCTTAATATGTGTGTGTTTTCAATTATTTTTACATACTTCCTACCAAAGCAGCGCTGCCTCTTCATCATCTTCATTATTTTGCTTCACATTTCTTTGAAAGTTTACAAATTTTCGAATTCATTGCTTAAGCTTCCTTAGAATTTTTCACATTTTTCAATTTGTTGTTGTTGTTATTGTTGCTGTTGTGTATTGCAAATTTCGCTTTCGTCGTGTTTGATGTAGTATTATTATTATTATTATAATCATTATTATTATAAGCAAACCGTTAATTTCATACCAACCAAGTTAGTGAAAAGGTTTTTTGTTTGTTTCCAGCCTTCAGTTTGTGTTTTGGACACAAAGATTTTTCTGATTAGTGTTTCAGATATCTAAACACACATATACATATATGTCTGCATGTACATATACATATATATGAGACGGAAATCACTTAAAAATTAAAGTCTGTGTGTGTGTGTGTTGGTGTGTGTGTGTGTGTGTGTTAACAAAAAACTTAAGCTTACAGATTTTCAAAATAAAACCTTACTTAACTCTTTAAACATTCGAAGAACATGCGCAACTGTCTGTGTGGAAAAGCTTAAAACTATTTTTGCTATCTTTGAGTTGTTCTTGATGTTGTTGTTACCTCAGGTTCGAGGAGGAAAAAGGTGTTGTTGTTGTTGTTTTTGTCGTTGGCAGGGGACTGGCTGTTGTTAATGCCGTTGTACAGTCGCTGTTGTAGATGCTGCTGATGTTGCTGTTGAACGAAGAAAATTCCATAAGTTAGCAGAAGGTTGATGTAAACAGCCGTGCTCCCATTTTAAATTTTGCAAAGTTTTAAACTTTTAAATTTATTTCGAAAGCGAAAATGGGAGCATGGCTCATAGTGTTAATGTGCTAAATCTACTAAAACTTGAATGATTTTATAATTATCAAATGTTTGGCTCCTAAAGAAAACGAATCTCAGAGCCATCTTTTTAAACCGACCCTCAACATCAGCGAACAAATTTTTTAAAATCTCTGACTCTCTATTAAATTATAAGTAGAATCAAAAAATGGTGTAATGAAACATCGAACAAAAATGCTGGTTCTTGACCGAGCCCTCTTCAGACCTTCAAGAAAATTGCCAGAGGGTTTAATACCAGTGTGCTCCTTTAAAACACGAAATGAGTGTTTGAGTTAAATGCATAGACTCAGATGAGATAAAAATTTAAAACGGCACAATATTTCATATAAATAGAACACCTTTTCATAATCATTCAGATTTCAAACTGTTTAAAAATTAAAATTGTTTCTATTCATGTGAAACATTGTGCCAAACTAAATATTTATCTCATCTGAGTTGAAGACAGTCAGAATTAAAAAAATTGGAAAATGGTTCAGAGAAGTTTCATCTATTAACCAACACTATTTTCACAGTTGGGAGCGAATAAAAAAGAGGGTAAATATCCAACTTGAAAAAAATGTACACGAAATTTATTTTAAATGAAAAATATAATTCGAAAAGCACATGCGATTACACATACAGTGCCTCTGATCTGAATAGGTTTGACTTTTATTTTAGGTTTGAAACGTTGTATCTCCGTAACGAGTACTCCGATTTGAGCGAAATAAATTTTGTTTCATAAAGAAAACAGTCATTTGTGAAATAGTAAAGTTTCTGTTCTGTTGGTTTTGTTTTTATATCATTTATAATATTTTTTCAAAAACACAACAAAAAATCTCCATCTTTTTTGGCTTTTTGGAATATGGTTAATATGGTTGGTCTGATTCAGTTTTTTGCGCTGATCCCAAAACTGGTCTTGGGTTTTCTTCATTAGCTCTTGCTTTCAAGTTATCGTGGTAAATTAATTTTGAAGTTTTTTTTTGTTTTTAAAAAATGATAGAGGTTGCACCAAGCAAAAATATTGGTATTTAAGCATTTCCACAGAAAGGTCCACCGAGATCGACAAAAATTTTTTTTAAAAAAATGTTTTTTCTTAAGGGGATATTCTCCATGTTAACCGGTTTTCTTTTTTTTTCATTTTTATACTCTGTACCAAAGGTACACAGAGTATATTAAGTTTGTGCAAAGTATGTAACAGGGAGAAGGAATCATTTCCGACTATATAAAGTATATATATTCTTGATCAGCATCAACAGCCGAGTCGATATATCCATGTCCGTCTGTCCGTCCGTCCATATGAACAAACAGATCTCGGAGATGGTAAAAGATAGAGGTTTGACATGTATGGGACAAATGTTTCTTATAGCTGCAGGCAGATCAAGTTTATTTTCAATTTTGGCCCCGCCCCCTACCGCCCCCGCAATTTGAAAAAAAAGTTATATCTCCTACAGTTTTGAAGATATATGATTTGTACCTTCTAGAGATAGTTAGTAATTAGCAAAATGTATCGATTTGCCGAAGAAATGATAAAGATCGGATGAGCGGTTCTCAAGTTATGAGCAAAAAAGTAAATAAAAGTAATTTTTTACATTGCTTTTAACTTTAAACGCCTTTATCTCGAAACCACGTTTATATACCCTTGGAGAGGGTATATTAAAATTGTCCGGATGTTTGTAACGCACAGAAGGAAGCATCTCCGACCACATAAAGTATATATATTCTTGATCAGGATGACGAGCTGAGTTTATATAGCCATGTCCGTCTGTCCGTCCGTCTGTTTCTATGCTATCTACTCCGTCAGTTTTAAAGCTATCTTAACCAAACTTTGCACGAAGTCTTTTGGTACAAATACGCTGCACATTTGTCGGAACCGACCGGATCGGATGACTATAGCATATAGCTGCCATAGGAACGATCGGTTGAAAAACTAGTTTTAGTGAGAAAAACTTTTTTGTTTTCGATGCTATCGCTCCCAACGCTCGTATTTATAAGTTTTCAATGATTTTACATAATTTCAAGAAGATTTGTCGAAAATGGACCACTACTATAAGTATAGCTGCCATACAAACTGTCAGGCATATATCAAGCTCCAAGGGTATATAAACTTCGGTCGAGCCGAAGTTAGCTTGCCTCTATTTTCCGAGCTGGCGGCCATGATTTCTCCAGTTACATTGAACCGATTTTGATGATTCAAAGTGCAATCGACGCAGAATTGTCACAATTCTGGTCTGACCCTCAATCATAATTAAAATATACAATTACTATTTTTACTTTACACTAAATTACAAAAAAAGGGCCCAAAATCAAATTTTATTTTTTCAATGATCGCCATTTTGTCAAAAAAAATTACAAAATTTTGTTCGAGGATCAGACCAGAATGACATCTACACTCATCGAAATTTAATTAAAGCCAGTCTTGAAAAAAATAATAAGGATGCAGAATAAGGATAAATAAAAAATCAATTTATTATGGGTTTACCTCTAGGCTTATTTATGAGCTTGAAAATACCTAACTGGATGGCGCTAATCATGATTTCGAACACTGAATCCGGTATTTTGGAACATTCCTCGGTAACAGCTTTTGGAAGCTCTTCAGTCGAGGTGATCTTTCGTCCGCCAGCATAAACACGACGTTCAAGGTTACCCCACATGTTTTCAATTGGATTCATGTTCGGGAGCTTTGAAAACCCATTGGATTGTTTTTGATAAATTAAATGAAAGCTAAAACAAATGCAAAATTACCGCATAATTTGAGCAGTTCGACGTTGCTCGCTCACAGAAAGGAGTTACGAGCCAAACAAAAGATTCTTTTTTTAACCATTACATTCTGCGCTTAATCAAGGAACTTCCTTACTCACCCCGTCATGTTGTTGTTTGTCGTGATCCTTAGTGGTTGCCTTTTTGCTTTCGCCCAAAGAACAGTAACAGAAGAGAAATTAAGGAGTTGAGTAAAGTGGAGGGTTTGGGGGGCTAAGTTGTTCGATTTCGAAAACAGAGAGGACAATTTCTAAGTGAGTAAGAAACAAAATGGGAGAAGGAATTCAAATTGAGTATAAAAAAACGTGTGTAACTTGTGCTCCTCTGCAAATCTTCATTATGGTTGTGTGGCCATTTTGTGTTCGTGTTGTTGTTGAAGTTGCTGTGGTTGTTGTCCTTTAGTGCTGGCCCGCCTGCTCGATGGTAGCGCCCGGTCCAGGTCCGGCCACGGCCGGTGCAAACTGATGATGCTGGGCCGCATAGTAGGTGGCCGGCATGCTGAATTGACTGGCATACGGATTGGTGCCCGGTGCAGCGGTGGTCAGAACGCCGGCTGCGTCGTACATGTAGGCCGCTCCTGGTGGGGCCGGGGCCACAGCCGCCCTTCCAGCTGCCGCAGCGGCAGCAGCCGCAGCCACAGCGGCAATGGGAGGCGAGTTAGCTGGCGTATAATGGACCAGGGGTGAGCTCACCGCTGTCTGTTGTGGAGCATACTTATCGTCCTTGGGCTTTTGCTGTTGCTGAGGCTGCTGGCCCGGTTGCTGCTGCTGTTGGCCTGGTTGTTGTTGCTGCTGAGGTGGCTGCTGTTGTTGTTGCTGCTGCTGCTGATAATGAGGCTGGTACTCGCGCTTGGGATACTGCTGGAAACGTGGCGGCATACCACCAGCTGTGGCACTAGTCGGCACAAACTGACCACGACCACGATATGGCTGCGGCATGAAAGGACCAGCCTGTTGGCCCAAGTGCGGCTGAGGGCCACCGCTGCCTGCTCCTCCGATACCGGCGCCGCCGGCACCGCCACCACTCTGATGACCCATAATGGCCCGTGGTCCGCCATTATTGAACGGAGCCCGTGGACGATATGTGTTGCCATTGCGCAGGCCACCACCATCCTGGCCCTGTTGATTCATGCGATTCCAATTGCCACCACCGCCTGCTCCATTTTGCTGATATTGATTGCCGCCAGCGGCATATTGCTGATAGCCACCGCTGCCTCCAATTCCGCGATTGTTGTTGTAGCTGTTACCGGCCTGATAGTTCAAGGGATTGCTGCGCTGCTGGTAGACTCCATTGTGGCTACCAATGACCGTACTACCACCAACGCCTCCACTGCTATTCCAGCGCTTGTTGCCGCGGTAAGTGCCCGAGTTGGGCATAGAGCGTGCCAAGTCCAGCAAGGCCTGCGACGGCGTCTGACCCGCCTCCTCAAGCACGGAGATCAGCTCGCGCGCCTGTTTAGCATTATCTGGGGTGAAGAATGTATAGGCTGTGCCCAATTGCTGGCAGCGTCCTGTGCGCCCAATGCGATGCACATAATTCTCCGACGAATTGGGATAGTCGTAGTTAATCACATACTGCAAATCCTCAACGTCCAGTCCGCGAGAGGCCACATCGGTGGCAATCAAAATGTTGGACTTGCCATTACGGAAATCCTTTAGCACCGAATCACGTTCGTTTTGGGTCTTGTCGCCATGAATTGATGTGGCCACATAGCCTTCAGTGCGAATGATTTGCAGAATGTCCTCCACCTGAAATAGAAAAATAATGTTTAAAATCGAAGAAAATCGAAGAATTGGTCAAACTTGAAAATAGAGACATGATGGAAAAGTTCGTTATCGTTCATGGCCTAAATGGGCGTAAAGTTTTTCGACAGTTTCCGTTTGACTCATTATTAGAGATTCGCAGGGTTGATTTTAGGTCTTGTATACTCTGTACCAAAGGTAAGCAAAGTATGTAACAGAACAGTCCGTCTGTCTATCTGTCTGTCTGTTTATACGGAAACTATTCTCACAATTTTAATGCTATGGAGCTGATACTTTGCACCTTCTTATCTTATAGCTGCCAAATGAACCATCGGTCGGACAATGGGTCTTGTAGAAAAAAAATTATAGTCTTTTTCGTTTTCAACGTAAGTGTTCCCAAACTCACTGGACAAAGCCCTTAATCGTTAACTTATTTGCTCATAACTCCGCTCATCTGATCTTTATCATTTATTCGGCAAATCGATTTATTTTGCTAATTACTAATTATCTCTAGAAGGTTCGAATCGTCTAACAAAACTGTAGGAGATATAACGTTTTTTCCAAATTTCGGGGGCGGGAGGGGGCGTGGCAAAAATTGACGGACAGACAGACGGACATGGCTATATCGACTCGGCTGTTAATGCTGATCAAGTATATATATACTTTATATGGTCGGAAACGATTCCTACTCCCGGTTACATACACTTGCATTTACTCTACTAGCTGAACCTGCCGCGACGTCGTCCGCTTCCAAGTTTTGAAAAAATCGTATTAAGTACAACAAATTTTATAGCTCTCTGAAAACTGTGTTTGTATATAATCTATTTGTTAAAAAGCAAATTTTTTTTTAACATCATTGGCTTCATTAGCTTAATTTTAAGACAGTTTCAAATTTACGGTTGATTAAAATTAATTAATCTGGGAAATGAGGATTAAGTAAGGCGTGGAAAATGCAGTGGCCTGTACACATATTAAATTCTATCCCGTCCCGTCTTAAAGGACCCAACCAAATTTTCAAGTCGCGTGAAAATTGTAGAATTAAAGTTATTTCCTTCCTGTCTTGCGAATGCTAAACAAACTTTAGTATATTCTTCTTCAGAAGAATTTAGGGTCAAGGGGCATTTTATTTATAAGTGCGCACCTATATAAATTTGTTTAATATTCTCCAGGATATTGTTTTCTGATCAATTTATGTAAATCAACGCAGTATGAGAGTAAGTAACAATTTAAACTTGTGTACCTATGTGTCGGCAACCAAAACAGGAAAAATAAATTTTTTTTTAAATAGAAAAAATTAGAAGAAAATTCAACTTTTCTTTTTTAAAGGCGGAAAATTTTTTCATTGCAATTGTTTTGGTGTGTATGTGAGACGCGTCGGCTAGCCTGAGCTCAGGCCGAGTACAAAAGGGGGTGGGTAAAAGGCACGCACTCTTTGTGCGATCGAGCCGATTTGTGTAATGACCTGCCTACAGCAGCACTATGCAGGTGTGACCGCATATATCCACATTGAGTCCAAACATTCGACTATTAAATAGTAATAGTAAAAAGAAATTGTATTAATTGCGAATAAAATTCAAAACAAATTATTTGAAACAATCAGATACTAGATAGTTTACTAAAACGTCTCGCTTTGACAGTGTGAGCATTGACACTGTTGCCTGTAACACACAATTCATTTCAACGAGATTGAATAATTTTTTGTTTAGTGGGCTCTAGTTGATAATATGTCAGTCAGTCGGGGCTACAGATTTATTTATATATAAGATTTACCTTTGGTACACAGTATAAAAAGGTTCTGCACTGGTCAACATATGATGTAAAATCAAAAAGGAAAATAACGATTGAGTCTGTTGGACTGTAGATTTGATCTAAACTAGGATAATTTTAAAATATTGAAGAAAACAAATTTTTTGTTTTTCGAAAAAAAAAACATTTTTTTGTCTGTTTTGTTGCATAAAAAAAAACATTTTAAAATATATAAATTATTTCAAGGCGCTCGGTCAAGTCGTTTTTGAGATATCATGTTGACCAGTTAAAAAAAAAGTGGTTTCGAGAAAAACGAGTTTAAAAGTTCAAGAACGAATCACGCCATGAAATCGTGACGTAACTGTAATCTGCGATGTCTGGACCATACAGAACACCTTCCTGATCTTTGTAAAAATCGTTTAACGCTGCATCCATCCTGGCCTTACGAATGACATCGTTTACGAGTCGAGCGAAAATATTGGTTCAAAGTTGAACAATTTTTCAAACTGATAAATTTTTATTATTTTAAAGCTACTGAAATTCGCTACCACATTTCCCTTGGAATTTTTCAAATATTTCTTTCCGTTCAAAAGCAATAAAATCTTCGATACCGGCCACTGTTCGTCGTTCCTTTCGTTTGTTTATCGGAATGGAAGCGACTTCAATTCATAAAAAAAATTGTTAAGCCAACTCTAGTTACGTTTACAAACAAATTGAGCGATTCAGACGAATCCAATCGGCAGAGTTATACAATTCTATTTTATTTTTGCAACACATTTTTTATGTCTCAGGTTTAAGATCTATTAAATGCGCACGTCTTGAAGAGTTCTCTACCCGCGCCACTACGGGTTTAGTTCAAGCTGATTTTTTAGCAACTTTCTTTTTGGCAGCTCAGCTGTTTTCGTGACACATGATAATGTCAAAAATGTTTAGTTTGGTCTATAACTTAATCATGAATCGACTTACAAACAAACAACGCTTATAGAGACCAGTTTCTAACAGCTTAGGGCGAATACTTATTCGCTGCACTGTAACGTCAGTATAGGCTTAAGACTCTTTTAACAGGCAGCCGATATAAAAGTTAAGTTGGTGAAAGAGAAACAATACAAAAATGCAACATTTCGTACGACTAAACCATTTCTTATCGTGTTGCCTTCCATACTTGCAGCATAGACTGCAAGCTGCATAGCTTAGGAAGACGTGATCATGGAGCGAGCATCTCTGGTGCAGTACACACACATAATTCATTTGTTCATGAATATACAGGTCTGTTCTCGATTCCACTTAGCATTTCGTTATACGAAAATGCCCAAGTGCCCATTTTACTCTTACAAATTTTAATGGAAGGAGTAAAGGAAATCTGTGGCTTCATTTTTCTACAAATTGAATTCACTTGGCATTGAACTGTCGGTTTCAACTACTTGAGCAATTCCACCTCAACTGAAAGCGGATCTAGTAACCGTAAATATAAGTGTCACTTTCCATACAATCTTATTAACATAGAGTTCAAAGTACAAACCCTTATACGAAAACCGAAGTGGAATTGAGAACAGGCCTGATAATATTTTTCCTATAAATTGACCATGTGCAAGTTATGTAAGAACCCACACGATAACCAAAAATTTGCATTCAACTTTAAATTGATTTGTTGATTAAACACCACACTGGATAGAGCCTGAGCGTTTAGTGAAATTGTGAATTATTATTTCGAGAGCCACATCGATTGTGAATTTATCTTATTAGAAAAGAGAGAGACAACGAACTTGGGTGCTTAATTAATTTACTTAGGTTTTTTTCTTAAATTTACTATGGCTAGATTGTAATACAATAATACCCTTCCCTACAGGGTATAATTATAGGGTTAGTGCGTCGGGTTTGGTACCCACCATCGTAAAAAATCTCCACCAATGAAAACTGCGACTACAATGCCTCGGATACGGACCCCCCCTGAAATGCGATGGATCGGACATGGGAGCAAGATAATAACGCTACCAAAAGAGAAGACAGAACAGAAACCACCACCCCCCTGGGAGATCTACTACAGCGGACATGTTTCCAAGCACGAGTTTGGGTGCGGCTTTGCAGTGAGTGATAGACTGCGTCGCTCTGTCATCAGCTTCACACCAGTTGATGAACGGCTAGCCGCGCTCAGACTTAAGGCAAAATATTTTAATATTAGTCTTATCTGTGCTCACGCGCCAACAGAAGACAAGAAAGACCCGATAAAAGATGAATTCTATGAGCGCCTGGAACAATTATACGAGCGCTGCCCCGATCACGACATAAAGATTGTGCTAGGCGATTTTAACGCGAAAGTCGGGAGAGAAGGAGTTTTTGGATCGACAGTCGGACGATTTAGCCTTCATGAAACAACCTCCGGTAACGGAGAGAGGCTAATAGACTTCGCTGCGGGCCGGAACATGGTCATAAGTAGTACCAGATTTGAACACCTCGACATCCATAAGGCGACCTGGAAGTCCCCTGGTCAACGAACACGAAATCAGATTGATCACGTTGTGATCGACGGAAGGCATTCATCAAGTGTACTAGACGTGCGTGCGATTCGAGGAGCCAACATAGACTCGGATCATTACCTGGTTGCAGCCAAGGTACGCACGTGGCTCAGTGTGGCACATGCCTCACGCTCTAGCACACGTCGAAAGCTAAACGTTGAGAAGCTGCAATCACAAGGGACCTCTGAAGCCTACACAGCTAAACTCGCCCAACTGCTTAGGGAAACGCGAACAGTGGCAGCGTATATCGCACTCCATGAGTACAGCTGCCAAGGAGATACTCGGTTACTCCGAGCCCCCTCGAAAGCGGTCTTGGTACGACGAGGAGTGCCGACGCGCTACTGCAGAGAAAAACGCTGCCTACAGGAGAACTCTGCAGTCGAGAGTAACGCGGGCTGCTAAAGAGCGATACCTGGAGAAAAGGAAAGAGGAGAAACGCCTTTTTAGAAGAGAAAAGTTTGAGCAGGAAAGGCGCATGCGCGAGGAAGTCGAGATGTTATTCGGCATGAGTGAGACTCGAAAATTTTACCAAAAGATTAAGCAATTAACAGATGGTTTCAAGCCCAGAGTCGCACAATGCAAAGACGAACAGGGGAATCTGGTCACAGATCCGCAAGTGGCGCTTAACAAATGGAGAAGTTACTTTTCCAACCTACTGGGAGGCGATGACGAACATGATGCCGCCTTTAGAGAAGTAACGATGCCACCAATCGACAACATAGAGATAGACCTGCCAACCCAACAGGAAGTCTGTTTAGCCATAAGAAGGCTAAAGAACAACAAGTCCCCAGGCGCTGATGAGCTGCCCGCTGAATTGTTCAAGGCTGGAGGCGAAGAATTGGTAAGGTGCATGCACCAACTTCTGTGCCGTATATGGGTTGATGAAAGCATGCCTGACGATTGAAATCTAAGTGTTCTCTGTCCAATCTTTAAAAAAGGAGACCCTGCAGTTTTGCGCCAACTACCGCGGGATTAGTCTCCTCCCCATCGCATATAAGGTTCTGTCCAGCATTATTTGTGAACGTCTAAAGCCGCTAATTGATACACTGATTGGACCTTATCAGTGTGGCTTTAGACCTGGTAAATCCACCACAGACCAGATATTCACATTGCGCCAAATCCTGGAGAAGACCTATGAGAGAAACATCGAAAATCACCATCTTTTTATCGATTACAAAGCCGCTTTCGACACGCCTACTTTAGGTATTCCAGCAAAGTACGTTCGACTTTGCATGATGACGTTGAGAAACACTCAAAGCTCCGTCGAAATAGGAACGAACCTCTCCGAGCCTTTTGATACCAAAAGAGGTTTTAGGCAGGGTTACACCTTATCGTGTGACTTCTTTAATCTGCTGGTGGAGCATATACTGCGCCAGTGCCCAAATGCCAACAGATCGGGCACCATCTTTAACAAAGATGTAATGCTACTCGCATATGCCGATGATATTGACATTATCGGCAAAACCGAACAGGCAGTAAGCAAGGCGTTTTCAGAGATTGAGAAGCAGTCTGAACTAATGGGTTTAGCGGTAAACGAGGACAAGACGAAGTACCTAGTGTCCTCGAAACAGAAGTACACACAACTTGGGCAATCTGTTGCAATGGGAGAGTACAACTTTAAAGTTGTAGAGGACTTTGTCTACCTTGGAACGATGATAACCCGCGACAACAACATCAGCCTGGAAATTCGAAGAAGAATCACGCTCGATAACCGATGCTATTACGGCCTAAGTAGGGAGCTCAAGAGCAGAAACCTCAAGCGAAGAACAAAAATAGCGCTATATAAGTCGCTTATCATCCCAGTCCCGCAATACGGCGCAGAAGCATGGGCAATATCATCAGCGGATGAGGCGGCGATTGGCGTTTTCGAGCGAAAGATTCTTCGCAGGATTTATGGACCTTTGAAAGTTGGCGAGGACTTTCGCATCCGAAGGAATGACGAACTGTATAAGCTCTATGGGGATACTAGTCTGGTCAAGCGCATAAAGCAACAGCGGCTGCGCTGGCTGGGACATGTTACCCGGATGGATGATCAAGCTCCAGCAAAAATGGCATACAAGAGGAATGCGAAAGAGCTGGGACAAGGCAAGGTGGGACGACCAGGTGAGGAAAGACATTTCTAAGCTTGGCGTGAAAAACTGGTGCCAGCTCGCACGGAGCAGAAGCGACTGGCGGACATTAGTTGCAGCGGCCGAGACCGTCAAACGGTTGTGATGCAAGCATCGGGCCAATAAAGAAAAAGAAAGATTGTAATACATATCTAGATAAAATAGTTTTGGCAAATATTTGAAAGTGCATAAAGATAAAAGATCTAACACAAAACAAAGCCATATTAATCCCATCCTTAACCTTAGAAATAACTTAGATTTTCTGCTTATAAATATGCACAAACTTTCTTTCAGTTTACATTTATTTACATTGAAACATTGAATGAAAAGAAAATAATGAATTGAATAGGGTTGGATACCTATACGAAACTAGAAGCTAAGAATGAAACTATGCGCAATAATTGTTATGAAATGATATCTGATGTCTTTATGATGAAGCCGTCGCTGAACCAAATGCCAATGCCAAACCAAACGTAAATATCAGCTATTAATAGCTGTAGGGGCAAGCCATTACCAGCTTTTGAAGGTGTTGCCATGTTAAGAAGGGTAGATATAGGGGTTAAATTCTAGCTCATTCCACATTACCAATCTATCTTATATTAGTCCCTTGTCTGTCCAAGATCTGATTTTCGGATCATTTCAATCCATGTTTGATAGATTAATTTTCTCTAACAGTGCACTTAGTATTGTCGTGGTGTGTCCGCTATATAGGATGGAGTAGGAGGAAGATCACCACCCCATCCGACAAGCTGAGCAAGAGCAGAGCTATATGTGCACGCCCCGAGTCCTCCATAGCCAGGTCAAATGCGCAGAAGCAATCAGATCTTAAAAACAGCTGGTCGTTGGACTATTAAAGTAATTAGTACACATTAACCAAATCATTAAATATTATTATTAAAGTCAAAAATTAAAACCGTAAGCGAAACCGTAACCCTAAACCGCCAAAAACTCTTTAAAATTTGTAACCGAACCCGTATATAACATTTATTTACATAGCCGGTTATCAGTACCGAAGCAGAATTTCGGTTTTTCCTCTATTTGTAAGAATCAGGGCAAAAAAACCGATTCCAATCGCGTACCAAAACCCTGACCGATACCATTTTTTTGGGAACCGATTACCTTTTATCGTTATTATTGGAACGAACCCGAAACTTTGGTAACGGTACAGTTTCGATTTTTTTTATACGCAGTACCTAATCATATTATATTAAGCTTGTCCAAAAGTATGTAAAAAAAAAAGAGTATAATTTCCGACCGTATTAAGTATATATATCCTTGATCAGCCCACGGACAGCCCATTTACACAGGTAAAATTTAGGGCTCTAGGGAATCCCGAGCACTGTTGATTTGTTTTTATACTTTGCTCGAAGATCCACAAAGAATATAGTAGGTCTGTGCATTTGGATGCACTGCAAATTGGAAATATAAACACATTCGTCCTGTCTAGCACAATCGCACTTAAAAGTATTTAAAAACATTAAAACGTTCTTAACTGGTGGTCAGAATCCTCCACAAAGTTCCCAGAATTATACGTACCGGTACATCGAAATAAAAATTCGGGTACCGTATCGAAACCGAAATAGAACCTTCAACCGAAACATTTATTTCGGGACGTACCTGTACCGAAACCGAAATTCCTTTCGGGATTAGGCCCTGGTAAAAATTTCGATAAACGTAAACCTATGTGATGTATGCACAATTGACATTTTACATACATACCAGGTCTGCAAACCTCCTAAAAATCGGGAGGGGACACACACCAAGAAGGATGGTCGACTCTACAACTGCTTCAAGAACCATCCGGTTTTATTTTATGTAGGATTTGAATAGAACATGTGTTTGAACCCGAACCTTTTTCTGCTTTTTTTTGCTCCGGTTCGGGTCGGTTTCGGAAAGAAAAAAATGTTCTGCTCCGGTTCAGACTTCCCAAAAATTCAAGAGTCTCCGACTCCGGAGCGGTTCAACTCCAAACCGGTTTGCAGAAAAGGGAGCGAACGAGAAAGAGTGAGTGCAGCTAACTAAAATCTTCACCCCCCTAATCTCTCCTTATACATATGCGATTTTGGTTAGTTTTGTCCCACGAGATAGAATTTAGAGAACCTAGTATGTTTGAGAATGATGCTTACAGTGCAACAGTGCTGCCAGACTCTTCGAAAATTAAAACCACTTAATTTAAAAAGGAACATGATTTCTGTTTCTTAAACAATAATATTATCACTATGATTTTAAGAATTTTATTTCATTATTGACAAAAGTCTTAGCAAGAATTTTTGTCAAATTTTCAATCATCGTCAATTTTTAAGGTAGTCAAATAACACTGTTCTGCAGTGAAAAATATCCCGAGCATCTTAAACAAAATTCCAGCATGCCTACTCATGCTGATTACAAGGTGATAAGACAAAGCTATAACTTAAAAACTAAATGTTCGGCTTCTTGCCGTTCTCGAACTTTTGTATGCCGCACTTAGCATTAATTGCTGATTTTATGAAGCTTCTAGGATAGTGCATAAATCAATGCAACTGAGATAAGTCAAACATGCGATATAAGTGTTGCCAATAGTGTCGAAATTGGCCTTCAAAATCAAATGTTACTTAATAATCAAGTTGCAAGAAATTTTGTCAAACTAAACCACTTGCTATAAGCCATTCTGTGTGTGGTACATATATTGGCGCCAACTCAACGTTCATGGAATGAAGTTTTTCCAGAATATCTTGGAAACGGAAACTAAGATATGGCTTTGACACACCAGCTCGTAATTAGCAAAAGTAGGCATGCAGGAATTTGTTTAAGATGCACGGGATACCCAATTTGTAGAACTGTGTTATCGAACCACTACAAGTTCCAATATATTTGTGAACGATTTTTGTGAGCTTAAATGCAAAAAGATATAAAACAAGGCCAAAAATTCTGAAGAAAAGAAAATCTTCTTAATTTTACAAAAAACTTGCTAAAATTGCTAAAGAAAAATTGAAAATTGCTAGATTTATGGCTTATAGCATTTTTGAAAAAAAAGCTGCAATTGTTTTTTTAAAAATGCTAGATCTAGCAACTAAATTGCTAAAGTAGCAGCACTGAGTACCTATGTTCAATATGTCTTGATCCGAAATATAATGTGTCTTTATCTGCAGAGCAGAAAACTAACTATATTAAATTGTTATGAAATCTGCAAACTGATCAAAACCAAGTTGGTCGGAAATTTGCAACATTAACAAATTAACAATTATCTGACATCTTCATTAAAAATATGTTTCTAAAACAACCACAATCTCTATATAAGATATTTTAACTTAGTTACTGAATAAATGAGATTGTAAATGGGGCCGCATTTGTCTGCATGATTTTTCACAGTGATATGTACTAATAACCGTAACCGAAACCCGCAACAGAATTAACTGCCAATGCAACCGGAAAAATGCGCTGTTTGGTGTGGAGGAGCTGGACTTTGCTGACATGTGGTTTTAACAAGACGATGTCACATGCCACACAGCACGCGAAACAATGGCCCAATTAAGAGGCAAGTTCGGTGAACAGTTTATTTCACGTTTGGGCAGGTCATTTGGCCGTCTAGATCGTACGATATAACGCATTTGGACTATTTTCTGTGAGGCTATGTTAGGTCCATGTGTATAGCGAAAAGTCCGCAATAGTTGACGTACTGAAGGCCAATATTGAAGAATTTATTCGTAACATACCAGCCGATATGCTAGAGCCCATCTAGCATTTGGAAGATCATTTTAACAAGAATTACCTTAGCGAGTCTTATTAGAGGCCTTTTGATGATTAAAAAGAGATTAATCTCATCTCGAAAATGACTTATGCCTTTGCTCAAAATGTGAATCATTAACAATCGACTCTAAAAAAAGACTCGCAAAATTACTCGAAAATGAGTCGAAACTGATCAGAAAATCGGTTATTTACGACTCTTCTGGAAGAGTCGCGGATAGGGTATCCATTTTCTCCCAACAAAAGTATCATTTATGATCAGAAAACGAAACACAAAATTCATAAAATGGTGGCTGGGAGGTAGTATGCCAAAATTGCACCCGCGGTCAACATTTATATGAAATCATCTCGTCATCATCGTTCTATGGACTGATTCAAGATTTCATATATTTTTTTTTCTGAATTTACGTAATTTTATATAATCCGAAAGGTGCTAAAAAATCACCCTTTACTTAAAATATTGGTTCTTTAAAGCGTTAAAGGAATATTACGAGCTGAATTCTCTGGAATAGTTTGGGAGATGAAGACACACAATAAGGGATCAGTTAAATAGGAACCACAAAAAGAAAAATATTTAAAATTCAGTTATGCACCAAATACTGAAAGTGCAACTGACGTGGTTTTTCTTTTACTTTGTTTTAGTTTTGTAATGTAAACTTACTTGAACTTTGAGTCGAATAAAGAATTTCACAGTCCCCCCCTAACATGTTCACATCAAATAAATTCAAACACTTACCTTGATTTTCGTCTCCACAAAGATGATGATCTTGTTTCCATTGTTGGCCGCATTGTTTGTTGTCGGAGCAATCTCCTTGAGCAGGCGCACCATGCGCTGCGGCTTTTCCATCTCACTGCAGATTTCTACAATTTGCCGAATGTTGTGGTTCGCAGATAAATTCATCGAGCCAATGTTGATCTGGATATAATCGTTAAGGAAGTCACCGGCCAAAGCCTGAACCTCTTTGGGCCAGGTGGCCGACCACATGACCACCTGGCGATCGGGGCGGATCTGTTCGATAATTTTTCGGATTTGCGGCTCGAAACCCATGTCAAGCATGCGATCGGCCTCATCCAGCACCAGATAAGTGCAGCGCTGCAGATTCGTGTTGCGATTTTCCAGGAAATCGATGAGACGTCCTGGCGTTGCAATGATCACCTCTACGCCGCGCTCAAGGTCTCGGGCCTGTGGCACTTTGGAGGAGCCACCAAAGATGCAAGTGTGACGTATTTCTGGCTTGCAGAGATGCCCGTAGTCGCGCACCACCGACTGGATTTGCTGGGCCAGCTCGCGGGTGGGGGCCAAAACCAGAGCGATGGGTCCCTCGCCGCGTAGAATGGGCGGTTGGTTGCCAATGTGAACAATGGCCGGCAGCATGTAGGCTAAGGTTTTGCCGGAGCCGGTCTGGGCGATGCCCACCAAATCTCGGCCACTTAAGGCAATGGGCCAGCCTTGGGCTTGAATGGCTGTGGGCTTGGTGAAGCCCTGGCGCTTCATCTCGTCAATGATGTGAGGTGGCAGCGAGCACTCCTCGAAATTGGCTACCGGATGTGGCAAATCGTTGCCCGAAACTGTAATCTCGAGCTCGTGACGCATCTCGGCCACGGCTTGCTCTGTCTTGTTCAGTGTATTCGAATGAATGATGTAGAAGTCCTTGTGAAAGGGCTGCAGATTCTCCCATTTCGGTTTGACCAGATTGCGACCCGGATTCTTGGCCTTTTCGCGTTGAATTTCGGCACGCTCCTCTTTGGAAAGCATGCCCAAGGCGGCAGCGTTGTAGCTTCCACCGCCACCCTGGCCCGGGCCTTGGTAGCCAACAGGGCCACCATTTCCGCCGTTGTGCGGCTTCTGGTAGCGTTGCGCATAGTTCGGGTTCTTGCCGCGGGGCCCGCCCTGGAAACCGCCACCACCGCCAGCAGCAGCGCTGCCTCCAGTGCCAAAGGTAGCGCCATTCTGTACGGCATTACCACGATACGGATTACCAGTGCCGCCGGCAGCGCTCATACTGAGGCCATTCTGAATGCCATAAGCCATCACACCATAGGGCTGGCCGAAGTGCATACCCCCAGCAGCTGCGCCTCCGTTTAGCGCAGCTCCATTGCCGGCACCGGCGAAATTGTTGCGCGGATAATAGGGACGCTCATGACGGGGACCGCCGCCCGCGCCGGTAGCTCCAGCGCCATTGCCATAGTAGCCGCCGCCTCCTGTGTGCTGCTGAATTCCAGCATTGGGTGCATATGCTCCTGCATACATCTCGATGACTCTTTTTTCTGCAAGGAATATGACAATTAGAAAAATCGACACAGAGAGTGCGTTAGAAAGAGCCTCTCTCTCGCTCTCTCGAAACTATGTCAGATTAGAACTCTGGAAATTTGAACCGCATCCCAAGCCTGAGCCAACCACCCGCCCACCCACTACTCGCTCCCCACCACCAGAAAACCAAAAATCAATACAGCATCGCAAACGGCAACTGCATGATGAGAGAGCAACCGCTACGAACCAGCGAGGGAGCAAGAGTGAGAGAGAGCGCACGCAAAAGCAAGAACACGGCACTAGCACATACAAAAAATGCATTTCGTTTTTTTCTCAGTTATTAATTTTTGATAACTTACCTGTATTTTGCTTACAATGTGAGTAACTTCTGGTGGTCTGCGGGGCTGTATTATTTTCTATTCCTAAGCTAAATTAGTATATTTAACTCTGATTTCCGATTTCTTTCCTTCGATTTTTCCTTTCCTCGTCGTCGTCACGCTCACGCCTCACTGTCACTGCTGCGTATGTGTGTGTGTGTGTAACTTTTTTTGTTGCTTCCGATTTAATTATTGGCTTACCACTGGGTAGACTAACGTAAAAGCTAACTAAAAGTGTAGTTCGTTTAAACACTAAAGTGCTGGGTAAACTAGCGCTATAACTTTTTCTTTTACGTTTTTTTTTACAACAAAAAAGTTTGTAGCAAGATGTGATGGTGATCAGTGTGACCGTAAGCGCCAAACCGAAAAACACAAAATTACATCAAAAACAGAATGCGCTAGTGTAATTTTTTTCGATCTATCGACTTAACTCGATAGTACACGTATCGATATTTAAAAACTATCGAGTATATATATGTGTATTCACTGCGATATATCGATTTGTCGAAGCGGAAAAAAATGTTATTTAAACAAATTGTTCTTATGAAAGAAAATCGCTGGAGTTTTGAATCAATTTATTTTTCAGTCTGTTCTTTATTTCGTGTACATTAGAGTTTTTCATAACAAAACTAAGAAACGTATTTAACTAGTGCTGCTCTCTTGATGTTTTGTAGTAGGATTGGGTCCTGAAGCATTAGCATTATTTTTGAATTAGCATTAAATTTAATGATAATTCAATAAAATTTTAATTGCCATTATTAATTTTAATTCCGATTATAATATTTTGAATTGGCATTGAACTGAATTAATTAAAAAACGAGAAAGGGAAGGCTAACTTCGTCTGTGCCGAAGTTTTGATACACTTGAAAACGCTTGTCTCAACGGTTAGCGACTTCGACCAAACTTCACAGATCAGCTTAAAAACATTTAATATCACCCATGACCGTGATTGAGAGCGGTAATATTGAGAAAAAAAACAGTTTTTCTCATTAAAATCCATTTTTCGACTGATCATTTGTATGGCAGCTACAAGAAGTAGCCATCCGATCCGACATATTAGCAGCATGCAGACAAAAAGAGACTGTGCAAAATTCCACCTCGATAGCTTCAAAACTGAGGGACTAGTTAGCGTAGAAACAGACAGACGGACAGACGGAAGGACAAAGCTTAATGGACTCAGCTCGTCACGCTAATCAATATATATACTTTATGTGGTCGGAGATGATTCCTTCTATGCGTTGCAAACTTCTGGGCAAAATTATAATACACAATTCAATTTTTTAATTTTATTTATTCTAAAATTTTTCTTAGCATTTGGTCACACCATGCTTGGCAATATCGTCCCGCACCTGGTCTTTCCATCTTAGTGGTGGTCTTCCCCTCTTGCCGCCTCTATAGTCAACCGCATTCGATTTATACGCTATTTTTACTGGAGCTTCTTCGTCCATCCGGGTGACATGTCCCAACCAGCGCATCCGCAGTTGCTTTAAGCACTTGAACAGACAGGTGTCTCCATAGAGCTCATCTAGTTCGGTATTTTTTCGAATGCTGAAATCATCGCCAACTTTTAAAGGTCCATAAATCCTCCGAAGAATTTTTCGTTCGAACACGCCAGTAGCCGTCTCATCCGCTGCTGTCAGTGTCCATACTTCTGAGCCGTATTGCGGGACAGGGATTATAAGCGACTAGTATAGCGCTATTTTCGTTCTTCGCGTGAGGTCTCTACCTTTTTAGCCCGTAGTAGCATCGGTTTGCGTGAATGATTCTTGTTGTCACTGGTTATCAACGTTCCGAGGTAGACAAAATCCTCTACAACTTTAAAGTTGTACTCTCCCATTGTAACAGATTGTCCAAGACTCTTAGACTTTCTTTCCGCGGATACTTGGTATACTTGTCCTCATTTACCGCTAAACCAGAAAAACTTATGACTGCCTCTCAAACTCTGAAAACGCCCTGCTTACCGCCCATAGCGGTATCGGTTGGTATCAAATGGTTCGAAGAGGTTCTTTCCCATTTGATGAAGCATTGCGTACTTCTCAACGTCACCATGCAAAGTCGGACGTACTTTGCTGATATACCAAAAGAAGACAGGGTTTCGAAAAACCTTGACCTTATCGGTGTGTCGAAGGCTGATTTATAGTCAACAAAATCGCATTATAGTCAATAGTCAATGATATCACCTTGGTGAATGTCCTCAAGAATATTCATCGGACGTTACCGCACTCCAGGAAATGCGATGTATTGGATATGGAAGCAAGATAATAACGCTACCAAAGGAGAAGACAGAAAAGAAAACACCACCGCCCCGGGAGATCTAACAACTATACGGAACAACTATACGAGCGCTGCCCCTATCACGACATGAAGATCGTGCTAGGCGATTTTAACGTGAAAGTCGGGAGAGAAGGAGTTTTTGTTTCAACAGTCGGACGATTTAGCCTTCATGAAACAACCTCTGGTAACGGAGAGAGGCTAATAGACTTCGCTGCGGGCCGGAACATGGTCGTAAGTTGTACCAGATTTGAACATAGAGACATCCATAAGGCGACCTGGAAGTCCCCTGATCAACGAACTCGAAACCAAATTGATCACGTTGTGATCGACGGAAAGCATTCATCAAGTGTACTAGATGTGCCTCACGCTCTGGCACACGTCGAAAGCTGAACGTCGAGAAGCTGCAATCACAAGAGACTTCCGAAGCCTACACAGCTAAACTCGCCCAACTGCTCAATGACTACTCCCCATTCCCTTCCGAAATAGGCTAACAGTGGAAACGTATATCACACTCCATGAGAGCGGCTGCCGAGGAGGTACTCGGGTACTCCGGGTCCCCTCCAAGGCGGTCTTGGTACGATGTGGAGTGCCGACGCGCTACTGCAGAGAAAAACGAGGTCTACAAGACATTTTTGCAGACGAAAGCGGATGCTGATAAAATTGTTTACCAGAAGAGAAGGAAAGAGAAGAAGCGCATATTTAGAAGAAAAAAGAATAAGCAGGAAAGGCGCATGCGCGAGGAAGTCGAGATGTTATTCGGCATGAGTGAGACTCGAAAATTTTACCAAAAGATTAAGCAATTAACAGAAGGTTTCAAGCCCAGAGTCGCACAATGCAAAGACGAACAGGGGAATCTGGTCACAGATCCGCAAGTGGCGCTTAACAAATGGAGAAGTTCTTCTCCAATCTACTGGGAGGCGATGACGAATATGATGCCGCCTCTAGAGAAGTAGCGATGCCACCAGTCGACAACATAGAGATAGACCCGCCGACCCAACAGGAATTCTGTTAAGCCATACGAAGGCTAAAGTATTGTTCAAGGCTGGAGGCGAAGAATTGGTAAGGTGCAAGCACCAACTTCTGTGCCGTATATGGGTTGACGAAAGCATGCCCGATGATTGGAATCCAAGTGTTCTCTGTCCAATCTTTAAAAAAGAGACCCTGCAGTTTGCGCCAACTACCGCGGGATCAGTCTCCTTCCCATCGCATATAAGGTTCTGTCCCGCATTATTTGTGAACGTCTAAAGCCGTTTATTGATACACTGATTGGACCTTATCAGTGTGGCTTTAGACCTGGTAAATCCACAACAGAACAGATTTTCACACTACGACAATTCCTGGAGAAGACCTATGAAAGAGGCATCCAAACACACCACCTGTTTGTTAATTATAAATCAGAATTCGACACACCGATAAGGTCACGCTTCTTCAAAGCCCTGTCTACTTTAGGGATTCCCACAAAGTACGTTCGACTTTGCATGATGACGTTGATCCGTCAAAATAGGAAAGAACCTCTCTGAACCATTTGATACCAAAAGAGGTTTTAGGCAGGGCGATACCTTATCGTGTGACTTCTTTAATCTTCTGAAGGAATATATACTGCGCCGGTGCCCACATGCCAACAGAACCGGTGCATTTATTCATAAAGATCTAATGCTACTTGCATATGCCGATAATATTGACATTATCGGCAAAACCCCACATGGGCAGTAAGCAAGGCGTTTTCAGAGATTGAGAAGGAGTCTAGATTAATGGGTTTAGCGGTAAATGGGGACAACACGAAGTACCTAGTATTCGCGGACAGAAAGTCATTGCGACTTGGACAATCTGCTACAATGGAGGAGCACAACTTTAATGTTGTGGAGGATTTCGTCTACCTCGGAACGATGATAACTGGCGACAACAACATCAGCCTGGAAATCCGAAGAGGAATCACGCTCGCAAACCGCTGCTATTACGGGCTAAGTAGGGAGTTCAAGAGCAGAGACCTCAAGCGAAGAACAAAAATAGCCCTTTACAAGTCGCTTATCATCCCGGTCCTGCAATATGGCGCAGAAGCATGGACAATGACAGCAGCGGATGAAGCGGCGATTGGCGTGTTTGAGCGAAAAATTCTTCGGAGGATTTATGGACCTTTAAAATTCGGCGATGATTTCCGCATTCGAAGAAACGACGAACTGTATGAGCTCTATGGAGACACCAGCCTTGTCAAGCGCATAAAGCAGCAGCGGCTGCGCTGGCTAGGACATGTCGCCAGAATGAGGGAAGAAGCTACAGCAAAAAAGCGTATAAATCGAAGGCGGATGACTATGGAGGCGGCAAGAAGGGAAGACCACCACTAAGATGGGAAGACCAGGTGCGGGAAGACATTGCCAACTGGTGGCAGCTCGCACAGAACAGAAGCGAATGGAGAGCGTTAATCGCAGAGGCCCAGACCGTCGAACGGTTGTAATGCCAAATAAAGAAGAAGACGAAGAAGAAGAATGAAAAAGTAGCTTAGACTAAAATAAACAATCGGTTGGAACAAACCAACTTCATTCGATTGGTCCTTCATAAAGTTAAGGGCCCTAAAAGATGTATAACCAAAACTCGAAAAATTACAGTTTTTGGTAGAAATTGACTGACACAATCCAAAATTAAGATTTTTCTGTATTAAATCAATAAAATTGTGAAAAAATATAACAAAATTTAATTTATGTACTTTTTTACCGATAATATCCGTTTTTTCGAATTTGTATATATATGAAAGAGTATTTAAATGAAGTTGATTCGTACTAACACTTTGTTTATTTTGCAACAACTTTTACTTATATAACTTGTCCAAATTTATAACGGGTTTCAGGAAAAAGTTCAAAAACTGGAAAAAAGTTGTGAAACTGGTTTTTTTGAACATCTTTTGTAATTTTCTAAGCTAAGGCTAAGTCAAGATCAACAACTTTGCTAAAGACATACAAGCAAAATTCAAAATAGTTTACGAGATATGGTATCGTTAATCCTACTCTGAAGCTGAAAAGTTCAAAGGATAATAAACAGAAAACGGTAGCTAATCAGACCAAACCCAGCTTGGTTTTTTATACTACCATCACACCCTTTCTGATTTTTTTGTTCTCGACCGTATCACCTCTTTTGAGTTCAAAAATGTGTCACAGTGTTATTAATAAAAACTTTTTTACATCTGAATTAATCCAATTACCCTATATTTAATTTATGGTTATGTTAAAAAAATCTGAGTTCTCAAAATGTTGTTTTCGTTCAAGTGTCCAATTCAAGTGACGAAATAAGATGGATTTTAGTTTAAAAATTGTGTTATTAATTAAAACTGTATCATGGCTGATAAATGATCTTTAATTTAAAAAAAAAATGAAGTCTTTGGCATCATTGGTTTGGGAGCAATGGGAGTAGGGTGCGGTGGGGTGTTTACATGATCATGTGCTGCATATTTTTATCGAAGATTTTCCCTGTTTTTTGCCCCAGAAAATTCGTTTATTATCTTTTTAAGCCTTTTTATACCCTTGCAAAGGGTATTATAATTTTGCCCAGAAGTTTGCAACGCATAGAAATATTCATTTCCGACCCTATAAACTATATATATTCTTGATCAGGGCGACGAGCTGAGTCGATTGAGCTTTGTCCGTCCGTCTGTCTGTCCGTCTGTCTGTTTCTACGCAAACTAGTCTCTCAGTTTTAAAGCTATCGGGCTGAAACTTTGCACAGAGTCTTCTTTTTACTGCACACTGATAATATGTCGGAACCGACCGGATCGGATGACTATATCTTATAGCTGCCATAGAAACTATCGGTCGAAAGGTGGATTTTATTTAGAAAAATTGTTTGTTTTACTGCTAACGTTCGTAAACTATGATGTATTAAAACATTTGCAAGGGTATAAAAACTTCGGCGAAGACGAAGTTAGCTTGGCCTTCTCGTTTTTTAATTTTTGATTTTATTTTTCCCAAATATTTTTTGTTTTATTTCGTAGTTCCAGTTTCCATTAGTTATTTCTAATGTTATTTTATCTAATTATTTGCTTTAGCTTGTTTTTGGTAATCAAAAGTAGGCAGCACCGACATCAATCAGTACATTTCTCAACAGG
The DNA here is from genome assembly GCA_018904275.1 of Lordiphosa clarofinis. Classification (NCBI taxonomy): domain Eukaryota; kingdom Metazoa; phylum Arthropoda; class Insecta; order Diptera; family Drosophilidae; genus Lordiphosa; species Lordiphosa clarofinis. The sequence continues at coordinate 1,473,458 of JAEIGQ010000041.1, read as the reverse complement.
GACTTAACAGACCGTCAACGGATCTAGAAATTTGGAATGCGACAATATCCACCATATGTGGGACTTGTCCCCTGGTATTTACATGCACATAATACATTTATTATTTCTAATCACAACAACTGCAACATTTGATTAGCTGGAGGCAAGCCGCACCAGCAGTTTCCGGCGATTCACATCCATGTTGTGCAGAAATCGTTGCACTCTCTCACTATAGAAGTCACTTGATTTGGCCAGATGAGCGCTCTGCATACGCTCCGCTTTACGGAAATCAGCCAAGTAGCCTCGGTCTCGCTGATAGGCCACAATGCTGGCCAGGAAGTTCCAGATGGTGATCTGTGGCCACAGGACTTTAGTGAAGTACAGGGCCGACGTGCTCAGCTAGAGTAGGATTAGTTAATATAAGTAGGAGTAAGCATTTCCTGGATCAAACAAGTTCCTTACCTGCCACATCATGAAATCGCTTAGACGGGTCTCACCCGAAGTGCGAAACACCAAATCTGGTGGTGGTGAGTGTCGGGTATACATACACTCCTCCAGCAGGCGTTCACTGATCTCACTGGGATCGATGTCGCCATGCTTCAGCACCGTCTCCACGGCCTGTGTTATCTCATCGCGGGATGTGTACGAGAAGGCCACGTTAAGGAAGAGCTTATTATTGCGCTCGGTCTTGAGCATGGCTGTGGCAATTAGTTTCTGCAAGTCTACCGGCAGCAACTCGATGTTCCCTATCACCCGTATGCGTATGCCGTGCTCGTCCAAGCGTTCCGACTCGTCCAGCAGTTTGGCGAATTTCTCCCGGGCCAAATTGAACAGGCCCTCGACCTCCTCGCTGGAACGCTTAAAGTTCTCAATGCTAAAGGCAAAGGTAGTCACCTCACGTACGCCAATATCCAGGCACCAACGCAGACAGTCCGCTAATTTGGCAAAGCCGCGGGAATGGCCCTCGATCTTATCAAGTTGCTGCGAGCGGGCGAAACGTCGATTGCCGTCCATGACAAAGGCGACGTGGTAAGGTATGTGGCCGCAGGCACGCAGCGAGCGCAGTGTCAGACGCTCCAGCCAGGAGTACTCATAGTCGGAGACCCACGACATGATGCAATTTGGAGTTTGTCCTGATTTCGCAGTGCAGCTTGGCAAGCACACAAACACAAGCAACTCGTGATCAGTGTGCCCAGGCATAAATACCGAAATTCATTAGCCATTCGATAGTTTCGTTATCGATAGTCCAAGTGCTGCTTGGCAACCCTGAGCGTGTGACAGCGTTGACAGCCTCCTTTTTTATATCCGGTTCAAGCAAGTGGTTTGTTTCTCAATTTGCTACGACTTTTTTTTAATAAATAAACCTATTTTCACATAAAAAACTTAACCGAAATGTTGCTATAGGCAAGCCTTAACCAAGAACAGTTGAAAACTGAACAATTGAAATAATTTTTTTTTACATTTTTGTTTTTGTGGCCATTTGTTTTGATTGTGATTTGTGATACCCCCCCTCGCCCACAGTTGTTGCGGTTCAATCTAAATGGCTCCCAGGAAGGCTAAAGTTCAAAAGGAAGAGGTCCAGGTGCAGCTTGGACCCCAGGTGCGCGATGGTGAGATTGTCTTTGGCGTGGCCCACATCTATGCCAGTTTCAACGACACTTTTGTGCATGTCACCGACTTGTCCGGCCGTGAAACCATTGCCCGTGTTACCGGCGGCATGAAGGTCAAGGCTGATCGTGATGAGGCTTCACCCTACGCTGCTATGTTGGCGGCTCAGGTAAGATTTCAACCCTTCTCGATTGAAGCACGAACCAATGCTAATGTTTTCCTGCTTCCTCAGGATGTGGCTGAGAAATGCAAGACCTTGGGCATTACCGCTTTGCACATTAAGCTGCGTGCCACTGGCGGCAACAAGACCAAGACTCCCGGGCCTGGCGCCCAGTCTGCTCTGCGTGCTTTGGCTCGTTCTTCGATGAAGATTGGACGCATTGAGGATGTTACACCCATCCCATCCGATTCCACTCGCAGGAAGGGCGGTCGTCGTGGTCGCCGTCTGTAAGAGACAGCAGAGATATTGCATAATGTTGTTTATATGCAAAAATACTTGAAAATAAACCTGGAAAAGCGTATGTAAACTATAATTTGGAGTCTGCTGCATCATTTGAGGAAAAGTTGATTTGTGGCAGGGTGGGCGCCTAATTATTGAAAAGGATAATAATGTTAAAATGTTAAAGTTCTGTTTGCCTTTTATATATCTGTAAGGAATTTCGAACTGGTAACCCAAATTCTTCTTTTTCCAATCCAAAAATAATGAAAATTTTATTGTCAACAGTGTGGAAATCAGTTATTGTTCTGCACTGGACTGGGACTGGAGCCTAAAAAGCAGGCTCTTATGTCAAGGGACAGTGCAATATCCAATTAAAGGAGAATCTGTGAACCTTCTATGGCTCACAGTGTCCTCTGCGAAAACCGAACTGGTGGTCTGCTAATGCAGCTTCTACAGCGCTATTTCGGAGGTGGTTGGTAGCAAACCAATTTGGCTGTAGGATCCCTTGCCCTTCCTGGAAACCAACACGATTTCCGCACAATTCCATGGGAACAGGAAGTATTGGAATCGGAGCATATCGTTAAACAAAATAAGCAGCCACAGAACTCCCACTTTCGAAAGTTTCTTGACTGATTTGCCATCAACATCGTCAAAGCCCAAGGCCTGTCGGTTCTGTAGACGCACATCGTCCAGCGAGATGGCTCTAATAGGACAGAGTAAGGCAGTGGTTTGAAACAACCCTCTAAAATGCAGGCAAACTCCTCGACTACTTTCAAATCACACTAAGCCCAGAATCCATCTTCCCTCTAGATTACGATCCTCTGTTGGGGCTGCCTCTTGACACGTCGAGTGCCTTTCCAGTGAGGAGACTCCTCGGTTCTGTCTTAAGTCAATATTGCAAAGTTTTTCCTCCGGAAATTCAGGATTAATGTAAGACAGAAACCTTTCTAAGTCTGCAGTTTTACAGCAGGACCGGCCAAATAGAAAGGAAAAAAAAATGTGATTGTGTTAGTATGCAGGATAGACTTCACCCAAATTACTTGCCTTTCTTTTCTCACCGATTATGTCTGTGTAAAAAACATAAAACTCCATCACCAGTGGAATGTGATCAGAGGAAAGTTCCAGCAATCTGTTGATAGCAAGCTTATTTGATCGGACTCCGCAGTAGATAGCAATATCGAAGGCTGATGGCGAAATTTGTGGTTTGAGAGGAAGAACGTGGAAATGTTTCCAGCAATAAAGAACTTAGCACCATGCTCTACGAAAATGAAACATGAATAGATTTTGACCAAACTTCCCAAAATTAAGCTAAAACCGATAATATTTATAATTGGATAGTATAAAGCAGCTATCATTGAAAACCAACATTTTTTTTCTCTCTAGAACTTTATTTTCGACCGATCTTTCCTGTGGCAGCTATATGCTTAAAATTTGGATCAAGCTTGGTTGAATTGTGTGATAGCATATAGTATTGCTCAATTACAAGTTTGGGATTAGAAACATTAGAGACAAAAAGGGCTTTTTTACTAAGAATTTTTTTTCAGTCCTATCTTTTGTATGGAAGCTTTACTATATAGATATCCGATTTTTATCAAACTTAGTGGAATTGTGTGAAAGCTTAAAAAACTTATAAATTCGAGTTTCGGGGACGTTTGCGTTGAAGACAAAAATTTTTCTCACTAAAATAACTTTTTTACCGATCGTTTCAATGACAGCGATATGCTATAGTCATCCGTTTTCGACACATGTGCAGCGTATTCGTACCTAAAGGCTTCGTGCAAATTTTGTATATATATTTTTAAAACTGATGAAGAAGATGGCATAGAAAAAGACAGACGGACAGAGGGACAGTCGGAGATGCTTCTCTCAACGAGTAAAAAACACATCTGGACAATCAGGGCTGCAAATCCCCTAAAAATCGGGCGGGGTTCGAACCCTTGAAACTTTTTGCGTTCGGTTTCACGGAGCGGGTTCAGAAGGTCGCTGAGCCTAGGTTCAGAGTCGAACCAGGGTTCAGAAATAGTTTTGTTTTTGCTATATGTTAATTGGAAAAAAATTAAACATTTCATACATATTTTGAAGTTCAGGTTCTTGATATTTGAATATTTCAACTCAATTTAATAGATATATTAAAGGATATTTTTCTATAAAATTACAGGTGAATTTTGGACTAACTTTAAGAAAGTGACTAGAAAAGTTCGACCTAATTACACAGGCTTACAAGCTTTTGCAACAGAGAAGTTAGAAAACTTTCCATATGTATATTTGGACGCTAACCCAAAGACACTACATATATAGATGCCGCATCTCATACAAACTTTTTTATTTGGGATCCAATGTCAGCTCCCAAGAAAAATCGGTTTTTGCTTCATATGTGTCATCCTTAATATCTTTTGCTGTCAGTCGTATAGCTAATTTAGAAAACGTATAACTAAATTTAAATATATATATCCCTGTCAAGGCGGCGAGAATTAAATATTGTGATCCAAAGTCAGCTCCCAAATACAGTCATTTTTTATTTCACATGCGTCATCTATAATATCTATAAATTTTTGGCTAAACTCAAATCAAAAAACTCGGGAAAAATCGATTTTATCAAAAAACTTCCACATTCCGTATTATGAAAGTTTTTCTCACTAAAACTACTTTTCCTATAGACATCCGATTTGGATCAAACTTGACAGACAATTTTGGCTGCGATAACATTAAAACAAAAAAGGTTTTCTTACTAAGGGCCGATTTCTGTTCTCCCAGATAGCTGCTATGTGTCAGATAGTCATCGATTTTATACTGTTATTTGTTAGTTTATGTGACAAATAGCTCTATGTAGAAAATGTGAAAACGGCCCTAAGACTTTTTTTCAAAACTATATTTTGTATGGGAGCTATACTATATAGTTGTCCGATTTCGACAAATCTTGGTGAAATTATGTGAAATCATTGAAAACTTATAACTTAGCGTTGGGAGCGATAGTTCTAAAAACAAAAAAGTTTTTCTCACTAAGACTAGTTTTTCAACCGATCGTTCCTTTATGCTATAGACATCCGATCCGGCCGGTTCCGACAAATGTGCAGCGTATTTGTACCAAAAGACTTTGTGTTAAGTTTGGTTAAGATAGCTTTCAAACTGACGGAGAAGATAGCATAGAAAGTTCTTCGCGTAAAAGTGTAATATTGTGATTTTTTTAAATTTTCATTAACTCGAAAGCGGTTTAAGATAGAGCTTTGCAATTGTTTATCAAAAGTGATCCTCAAAAAGGCCTTTTAAAAAAAATTTTCTAAATTTTTTTATTTTTTACCTTTTTTGAAAAAAAAGGATTTTTTCAAAAAACTTAGTCTAGCAAAAAAGACCCATCCTGAAAAATTATCAAAAAAATATTTGTGAAAGCCGCATCTTTTCCAAACATTTTTAGTGCTCGAACATATCGGTAGCTTAAAAATTGAGGAAGTTGTGGCCATTTTTGTCATGTAATCTTAAAAATATCAGTATGAAAAAATTTATCAAAAATTTCTAATAAATTTTATTTTTGGCCCAAAATTTTTTTTTTAATTTTTGAATAAAATTTTAGGACCCAGAAAAGAACGATTGGATTTGAAGCTTACAGTAAAAGATATATAAAAGACTTCCTATGACTTCGTAGTGGAATTCCCTGGACACCGATTTTAAATTATTCAATCGGTAGAGAATTCAAGCAGCAATCTGTATTGGCACGGTGTGTAATACGACCGGGCGTGCTCGACTGTTCTTATCTTTCTTATTTTTTTTTTATCAATCGTATTAGCCTAAAAAATAAAAGTAAGTTGAAAAGAAAAAAATTCAACAATCGCATTCATAGTAATAGTATAATATAATAATAATAATAATAAGATGCTCTAAAAAATAAACTACACTCTAACTAAGTTTACAATTACACTTTTTGATGTCGTCTTGTCTTTAAGTAAGGAATCATTCACTGGAACCGCATGATGAATCCCAAGCGTCCCTTTGATAGTTTTACAATTTTCAAGCCTGGTTTTCAGATATTCTGCACACTGTTGGTAATCTTTTGTGGAGCAAAAAAAACATTGATGGTTTTCAAATGATCACTTGCCCCTTGATAAAGGTTTTCAGCTGTAAGTATTTAATTTCTTGTTCCTTGCTGCAGGCAGTATTGTCTGAGAAGCCGTTTAACCGCGATTCCTACCCCACAAGCACCTTTTCCGTACTCTTGATTACAGTAATATATGACATATTCTCTTGGAACCACTTTGCAAAACTTTACCATTGTACGTGGTAAAATTAAGAACCAAAAATAAAATTTGTTAGAAATTTTTGACAAATTTTTTCATACTGATCTTTTTGAGATTACATAACCAAAATGGCCATAACTTTCTCAATTTTAAGCTACCGATATGTTCGAGCACTCAAAATGTTTGGAAAAGATGCGGCTTTCACATATATTTTTTTGAGAATTTTTCAGGATGGGTCTTTTTTGCTAGACTAAGTTTTTTGAAAAAATCCTTTTTTTTCAAAAAAGGTAAAAAATAAAAAAGTTCTAAAAAAACTTTTTCTGTTTATAAGACAATTTTTCCAAATACCAGAGCAAATTCAACAAAAATGCGAGTTCTTTAAATTCATGCCACAATTTAGAATAGAGTAGAGTGCATTTAGAAATATTTGATAACAATATTTGTTAACAATTATAATATCTAGAAAAATTTTTGTTATTTTTTGATTGTTTTTTGCTCCGGTGCAGGTTCGGGCGGATAAAAATTAAACTGCTCGGGTTCAAGTTCGGACTACCTACAAATCACGGAGTCTCCGACTCCGCAGCGGTTTGCAACCCTGGCTGTAATGCGTTGCAAAGTTTAGATAAAAATATTAATAATTGGTACCTAAATGAGCAAAATCATAGCCAAAACTTATGATTTATGATCATAAAAGTAAAGTTTTCACATTTTTCTCTAAAAAATGTTAATTTAAAAACTAAGAAAATCATGGTCATTGATTAAGTTACTAGTAAATTTCAAAAACAGTACGGAAAACTCGATTTGCGACCTCTAAACGTCTTTCGAAAATTCTGAAAGAAATCTCAAACATACTTTAATCTGTAAGCTTTCTGAAAATGCCGCTGCAAAAAAAAGGGATTCTTCTACTTAAAATAAAAACAAGATGTTGTCAAAATACTTGATAACAAATGTTCCTGGAATAATTATACATAGTTGTTTTCAATCGGATAATATTTCCTCCATACAACACCAATACCGGTTTTCCGTAGAGAGAGATCTCTCACTCTTTTTTTTTAACTCAACTTCTTGTCAGCTCAACCAACGGCTAAATGTGCTGGCGTGTCATTTCCTGCGCAAAGTGCATAAGATGTCGGGTTCAATTCCCAATCAAGCGACAAACTAATTTTTCTGTGTTTTTCTGAACAACTTAACTCAAACGAGTCAGGTGGAGTAGGTGGGGTCGTTGAAGTTTGTTGTACATAGTTTGTCCGAAAAGTAATACGACAGATTTTCTTCCGCTGCGACTGTACTAGCTAGCTAACGAACGAGCGGCTGGTCAGTTGTCTCCGAGCACCTGGAGAGTCAGGACAGGCATTTTCGTGCGACGTGTTTCTGTGAGTGGTGCAAGCCGAAAATGCAGCGTTCGTTAGAGCAGAGGTACGCGATTAAATTAAGATGTAGACTGGAGAGCTCTAAGAAGCAATTTTTTTATTACGCTATTCAGCTCTGGAACAACCTACCTTATTCTCTAAAAACAATTTCAAGCACACACAAATTTATTAACAGTTTAATGGAACACTTTAAAAATAATAATATATTACTAACTTGTCAAAAAAAAAAAAAAAAAAAATTATGTTGAAAGTAGGGAAATATGATTTATGTAAATTATTTTTTAAGTCAATCCTATTGTTCTGTCAAATTGTGCATCTGTAAAATTAATTTTATTTACATTGCTGTTGCGACTAGTGCATTAAGTTAAGGAACTCCTTGTAGCACTAGGAAGAAGAAATAAATAATCTAAATAAATATAAATTCTGTGTGAAACTTGGTAAATCTGCAAACGTTATCCCCAGGCAAAGAGGCAATCCTCCGGGTGGCACACGTCGGCGTCTCCTCGCCCGGAAAAGGGAATAATATGCAAATCCAAAGTGAAAACGATGGTCATTGACTTGTTTGTCACTAAAGGCATCGTCCACCATGAATTTTTTCTTTCTGAAGCTGAAATCGGGTCCGACACGGACTTTTTTTGTTTCCTCGCCTGAAAAGGCCGATGAAAGGAAAGCATTTTGAGCAGCGATCGATACTATTCAGAACATAAGCAACTCGTCCTTTTACCCAGCAACCATCAGAGCTCTCCTAATAGGATTTTTTCCAAAAATTAAAATCCTTTGGATACCGAGTCATGTCGGAATATTAGGAAACGAATATGCTGACGAAGAAGCAAAAAGAGCTACAACATCACCTCTTATCACATCTTCAAACATTAATAAAACTGACATTAATAGATATATAAAACAAGCATTCTCAAACAATAACACAAACCTAATCCAGCACACTTCACCCTGGTACCAGTACGTAAATGCGAACAAAACCAATATCGACCAATACCTCAAGCAGTCAGAGATCAGTCGCCTACCTAGAAAAGAACTTGTAAAAATTATAAGACTTAGACTCGGACATACAAGGCTCACCCACGAATATCGGTTTTTACAAAACAATAGCAACTACTGCCACCTTTGCAACTCAACTGATCCTCTCACAATAGAACACGTTCTAAACGAATGTATTTCTCTGCAAAGACAACGGAACTGCTTCCCCAACCGAAACCTAACCTCCCTCCTTACCGATCCTTCTCCAAAAAACCTTCTAGATATAATTAAATTCCTCAAATCATCAGATATCATTCATTTGTTCTAATCATAATTCATTTCAATATGGGCATTTCCACAGAAAGGTCCACCAAAATCGACAAAACAGTTTTTTAAAATATTATTTTTCTTAACATGACATAAAAAACAAAAATGAAAATAAATAACATAATTCATTTAAAGCCTTTCTGATTCCATTTAAAAAAAAACGGCCTGAATACTGAAGATTAGTCAATTTCATTGTCAGCTTTTTTTAATATGTCGCGTGCCAAATGTCGCGTTCTTCATAATATTAAAGCTTATAAAAACAAAGCTAATGTAAATAACTGAATATAATTGCACGGAATAAAAAGCTGCATTATTCACCTTTATTTAGGAGTTAACTGCTTTAAAATTGTTGTTTACTATTCCCAGATTTATGAATTTTATTAGATGCAGCCGAAAACGACTTCCATTTTTGTCGCGTGATAAATCACATAACTTTTTCAATTTATATTTTAATCGTCAAATCGACTGAACCTATCTTTTGCACTAAATATACTGCTACCAAAACTATACCAAAAAATAAAAACAAACAAAAAATATTTTTTTGTTTTCTATATTTTTTTGCACCTTAAAGTCGTACGAATGTCGCGTTCGCGACTGTGGAAATACCCATATACAATATTAAACAATCTGTTACTTTAAACTTAAGTCCCTCTTTATATCCACCTGTATTATCAATCAACATGTAAAAATTCATACGAATCAGCCGAAAGCCACAGTAGCTATGGCTGTCCCCCCCTTGTAGCTGTAGTTTTAACTATAAGCTTACAATATATAAATAAATAAATAAATATTCTTGATCAGCATCAACAGCCGAGTCGATATAGACATGTCCGTCTGTCCGTCCGTCCGTCTGTCTGTATGAACACCTAGATCTCAGAGATGGTTCTTTTATCTGCACGCAGATCAAGTTTGTTTCAAATTTTGGCCACGCCCCTCCCGCCTCCGCAATTTGGAAAAAACCTTATATCTCTTACAGTTTTAAAGGTATATGGTTCGTACCTTCCAGAGATAGTTAGTAATTAGCAAAATCAATCGATTTGCTAAAGAAATGATAAAGATCGGATGAACGGTTCTCAAGTTATGAGCAAACGAGAAGGCCAAGCTAACTTCGTCTTTGCCGAAGTTTTTATACCCTTGAAAATGTTTTAATACATCATAGTTTACGAACGTTAGCATTATAACAAACAATTTTTTCTAAATAAAATCCACCTTTCGACCGATAGTTTCTATGGCAGCTATAAGATACAGTCATCCGATTTTTACCAAAACTTACAAATCTGTGTAAAAGCGTGTAAAACTAATAATTGCTGAAGCGGGAGGCGTTTACATTAAAAATAAAAAGTTTTTCTCACAAAGACCCACTTTTCGACCGATAGTTCCTATGGCAGCTATAAGATATAGTCATCCGATCCGGTCGGTTCCGACATATTATCAGTGTGCAGTAAAAAGAAGACTCTGTGCAAAGTTTCAGCTCGATAGCTTTAAAACTGAGAGACTAGTTTGCGTAGAAACAGACAGACAGACAGACAGGCGAACGAACTCAGCTCGTCGCCCTAATCAAGAATATATATAGTTTATAGGGTCGGAAATGAATATTTCTATGCGTTGCAAACTTCTGGGCAAAATTATAATACCCTTTCCAAGGGTATAAAAAGTGAACCAAGCCCCCACCCCCCCTGCTACCCACCCAAAAAATTGTTGCATACTTTTCGGATAGTCACACTAAGGAACGCAGGAACACTGTTAAACATGTTTTTTCATGAGTAACTGGTATATAGAATTCGGTTAGAGCCAACTTTAACTTACGCTCTCGTTTTAAATCGACTCAGTCCTATTACTTTCCGGACAAACCCTGTATAAGCGAGAGATGTCTCTGATCTTACGGAACATATGGATGGGAGAAGCAAAAGAGTATATCTAGGAGACTTGCCTCCCTTCCTTTTCAATCCCAAATGGTATGTCAACACATACATTCCATATTCCTCCCAAATGTGAAGAGCCCCCCGCTCGCACCTGGTCCAAAATCAATCAAATTTGCCCTCAATTAAGTTTAAAATGTTTTCAAAATCAAATCAAGTTCATTCAAAGTGGAACAATATTAACTCAATTTTGAGTTTTTGGGTTCTCAAAAAACTGTTCTTGAAGTAAGAACATTGTACAACAAATGAGAACTACCGTTCATGCACTGTTCTTGGTAACGTGCTCTCAGTTTTTTTTTCATCCTTGTAGCAGGATACCACACCAAAATCAAGTTTGCTTCAGATTGGGACAATTCCCCCTTCTTTTCCTTTTCACCACGAAAAACTGTCAGGACCACAATTTTTTAATTATGAACCTTGTGACTTTATATACATTTATTATAGTGTTAGTTATTATAGATAGTGCTATATATTCTGTATACCACAACAGGATCAAAGCAAAATCACCGAAGATTTGCATGTGTGCCGCCCATTTTATTCAATTAAATTTTAAAATCAAAAGCAGTCCTATCAAAAAAGGGAAATTCAAAACTATGAGAAGCTTTTCCATATATTTTTTCATATATTGATAAAATTTTTGACCACAGATCTGTTTGGGATCTATGTTAATGTGAACCATTTGGTTGAGCAAGATTGTCCATTGTAGATAAAAGAAAAAAAGAAATTGTAAAATAATTTAACAGGGCCAGCAATGAGGCCAAGTTGAAGACACAAATGGCTGCAAGGATTTAAAGTAAGTAAGAAAGACGGTGAAATGGAACACAGACACAGCAAGTGTATGTAATTCGTATTTACAAGTTCAATGTAAGAAAGATTGGGATTAGGAAGTGTGTAAAAGACTTTTAAATAAATTAAGAAAATAAAGTTCCACTCCACAATTCAAATCCAACATGAGAGGACGACGGTGCTATTTAAACGCCAATATAGAGCAGAAAAAAGAAAAAGTAATAACAACATATTACAAGATTTACCAATGGCAATTGCAAATGAAAAAAAATAAGAAATAAAAGTGGAGACGTTGTCAGCTCAGAGGCTGGCTGGTCTCTGATTAATTGTGTGGCATTTGCCATAAGGTAAACTTTCTGTCTAGCCTCAAAAGCCTACTAAGATGGCCAGTATGGTTTCAAAGAACTGGAAAGCCTACTGAGTGGCGTTTGTTTATATAAAAACTAACAAATAACCCGTCGCCGGGGACCGGGTGTAGCCCAGCGATTAGTGTGCTGCCCTGCAGTGTGCGGGAGGCGTGGGTTCAATCCCGCTTCGGACCATCTAATAAAAAGTTTTTTCTTGGCCCCTTTGGGGCTGTATAGCCAATTTTTTACATATGGGCTAATCCGAAAATTTTTAAACCAAGGGCTGAAATTTAAATTTGTCCAAATGTTCTTTAATGGAACAACAGGATACATATTTAAGCTTTAAAATAGGTAAGCAATGGCTCTGTGAATTTAGACCGCGGTGCATTTTGTATGGCGGCCTAATTTCATTCTGCATAATGAATTTAGACCGCCAGCTTAAAATGAAATTAGCCCGCGCGGCCTTATTTCATTTTTCAAAATGAATTTAGACCGCCATGACAAAATGAAATTAGAACGCGCGTTCTTATTTCATTCTGCAAATTGAATTTAGACCGCCATCACAAAATGAAATTAAACCGCGCGGCCTTATTTCATTTTGCAAAAAGAATTTAGGGCCGCGCGGGCTTATTTCATTTTGTAATGGCGGTCTAAATTCATTTTGCAAAATTAAACTAGATCGCCGACGGCGGTCTTAATTCACGCGGTCTAATTTCCATCACCCGTAAGCAATATTGTTCTACGGTGGTTTGTTTGTTCTTGGCAGAACCCTACCTCTTGTTTTTGTTAATTCTTAAAAAAAGGTTTTTTTATTGGTCAAAAAATGGTAAAGACAGTCGTTTCAGTATTTTGCGCAATGCAAAACTTACAATTTGTTTCATTTTCTTTAATTTAAGGTATTCATTAGGTCGGTCAAATCGGTTTACTGCAACGGAATATAGGTTTTTTTTTAATTTAACAGAATGAATTTTAATAATTTGGTTTTCCAAACTTGCTTTATAAATAAAGATTCTTATGCCATTTACACATACCATTATTACACATTTAAAAAAAAAAATTGCCAAAATGTGTAACGTTTGTAACGGCATGAAAATACTCAATAAATGTGTATATTATGAGGTGGAAATAGGTGTTCATAATGAATTTTTGCCTGCTAAATCTGAATCTGGGTTTTATATTGCTCTAGGTTGTCGAGTATCCGAAAAACATAACAAAAAGTGTGTTTAATTAATATTAATAATTAGGGCTGCAAACCTCCTTAAAATCGGGAGGGGTTCACTCCGGGGTTCGAACCCGCGAAACTTTTTAGGTTCGGGTTCAAGGAGCAGGTTCAGAAGGTCGCTGAACCTAGGTTCGGGTTCGAACCGGGGTTCAGGAAAACCTTTGTTCTTCGCTAATTGGAAAATATGTAAGTAATTTGAAACAAACTTAACTGCTCTTTGCAGGGTTATGTGACATATGGCTTTATGAGAAGGATAAGATGAGAAATAGGCCCTTAAGAATATTATTCCTAGGTGGAAGTTTAAAGGCTCATAATATCATATTCGAGGTTGGATCTGGTGTCGACCGCGCAACCGTTCAGTCTATATCAAGCCTGATCCCGTTTCTAAGTCCGATTGAACGGAATTGGTAAATGTTGGGATTTCTAAAAACTATTAAAGAACTCGACCGTATATTTTTGCTATCAAGAGGATCGAGTGATGAGAAATGGGATTTTTAAGTAAATAGCCCAATAGAACTGTCGCTTTTTGGAAGTAAGAACATTTAACAAATCCGATTCTGCATGATTTGATCGAAATCAAGACGGGAATAGGCCTGTATATTTATGTTTGATAATAACTTTTAAAACAAGACACACACACACCACCAAGAAGGATGGTCTACTGTTCAACTGATTCAAGAACCTCCAGGTTTTATTATAAGCAGGATTTGCCTATCTTCTGCAAGTCGGCAGAGGCCATTGCAATAACTCAAGTGCAAGATCTGACAACAACAGACAATACCAAATTGACAGAAGTAGTCTTTTTATATGTGTGTGCCCCAATTTCGGCCCTTCTGTATTAGTGGAGAAAATTCTATTGCCCCAGTTTACACAATTGGTATAGGTTAACTATTAGTGTGTCTTCAGCAATCTTGCATTATTACTGACTCCATCGCTGGATAAAGCAAATAGAGTAGGAAAGTGCGCTAGACTGATACTTATGATGCAGGAACAGTTGATACAGCAAATGTGACATCTTTAAGTACTGTAGTTACTAGCACAATCAAAATAAGTCTTATTTGTACTGGTAGTGATGGGATAAAAATTCAATAAAATATAAGCTCTGTACAATGATAGTTTTTTCAAAACTTTGAAGCAAAGTAATTGCTTTTCATCTTCATCCAATATAAACATGGTAAAGAATTATTAATTATTATTTTATTTATCATTCTTAATGCTTTTGATTATTAGTTATCATTCTTAAAGCTTTTGATTATTAGTTTCTTCTGAATGAAGAAGAGTCTCCGACTCCGGAGCGGTTCAACTCCGAACCGGTTTGCAGCCCTGTTCTTCTTCTTCTTTATTGGCCCGATGCATTGCATCACAACCGTTTGACGGTCTCGGCCGCTGCAACTAATGTCCGCCAGTCGCTTCTGCTCCGTGCGAGCTGGCACCAGTTTTTCACGCCAAGCTTAGAAATGTCTTTCCGCACCTGGTCGTCCCACCTTAGAGGTGGTCGTCCCACCTTGCCTTGTCCCAGTTCTTTCGCATTCCTCTTGTAGACCATTTTTGCTGGAGCTTGATCATCCATACGGGTCACATGTCCCAGCCAGCGCAGCCGCTGTTGCTTTATGCGCTTGACCAGACTAGTATCCCCATAGAGCTTATACAGTTCGTCATTCCTTCGGATGCGAAAGTCCTCGCCAACTTTCAAAGGTCCATAAATCCTGCGAAGAATCTTTCGCTCGAAAACGCCAATCGCCGCCTCATCCGCTGATGATATTGCCCATGCTTCTGCGCCGTATTGCAGGACTGGGATGATAAGCGACTAGCGCTATTTTGTTCTTCGTGAGGTTTCTGCTCTTGAGCTCCTACTTAGCCCATAATAGCATCGGTTTGCGAGCGTGATTCTTCTTCGAATTTCCAGGCTGATGTTGTTGTCGCCGGTTATCATCGTTCCAAGGTAGACAAAGTCCTCTACAACTTTAAAGTTGTACTCTCCCATTGCAACAGATTGCCCAATTTGTGTGTACTTCTGTTTCGAGGACACTAGGTACTTCGTCTTGTCCTCGTTTACCGCTAAACCCATTAGCTCAGACTGCTTCTCAATCTCTGAAAACGCATTGCTTACTGCCTGTTCGGTTTTGCCGATAATGTCAATATCATCGGCATATGCGAGTAGCATTACATCTTTATTAAAGATGGTGCCCGATCTGTTGGCATTTGGGCACTGGCGCAGTATATACTCCATCAGCAGATTAAAGAAGTCACACGATAAGGTGTCACCCTGCCTAAAACCTCTTTTGGTATCAAAAGGCTCGGAGAGGTTCGTTCCTATTTTGAGCTTTGAGTGCTTCTCAACGTCATCATGCAAAGTCGAACGTACTTTGCTGGAATACCTAAAGTAGACAGGGCTTCGAAAAACCTTGACCTTATCGGCGTGTCGAAAGCGGCTTTGTAATCGATAAAAAGATGGTGATTTTCGATGTTTCTCTCATAGGTCTTCTCCAGGATTTGGCGCAATGTGAATATCTGGTCTGTGGTGGATTTACCAGGTCTAAAGCCACACTGATAAGGTCCAATCAGTGTATCAACAAGCGGCTTTAGACGTTCACAAATAATGCGGGACAGAACCTTATATGCGATGGGGAGGAGACTGATCCCGCGGTAGTTGCAGCCCTGTTAATAATTGATAAATATCGAGGGCAGACCTGCAAAATCGGAAAATGAAAACAAACAAACAAACTGAGTTTTAAGCCAATCGGATGAAAAGTATTTTTTTCATGAGATTTTCCGACATGGAAAAATTTCATTTAAATAAGCTTTTGTTTCATTCTGTTTCTATGTTATTTATAAATCATAGTTTTGTCGAATCTAACCTCAATATAGATGTGTTTCGTGGAGCATATCTAGCAAGATACAGTACGATACAAAAAAGTGCTTATGTGGTAGAATGCGTTTTTATGTGCCGCTCAACTGAATAGGTTTGACTTTTATTTTAGGTTAGGTCCGTAACGAGTACTCCGATTTGAGCGAAATAAATTTTAAAGAAAACAGGCATTTGTGAAATAGTGAAGTTTCTTTTCTGTTGATTTTGTTTTTATATTATTTTTATATTTTTTAAAAAACATAACAAAAAATCTCAATTTTTTTGGCTCATCTGAATAGGTTTGACACTTTTGACTTGACTTTTTGATTGACTGCGTGAATGAAAAGAGCTCAATTCTTTTGAGTTCCAAAATTTAAAGCAACTTCTATCAGTTTTTTGTATAATGGGCCGCGGAAAACCTTTAACCGATTTTGAAAAAGGTCAAATAAAAGGCTATATTGAATCTGGTTTAAAACACTATGAAATAGTCAAGAAAATCGGTCGAAGTCAAAACGTTGTGAGTAATTTTCTTCGTAATGAAGCAGACTATGGAAAAAAATGAATGTAGGAAAAAACATGCAACCACAGCATCGGAGAGGCGACTAATCCTACGAACTGCCTCAAATTCCCACCTTTCTGCTGGTAAAATTGGCCACTGTAAAACAAATTATTCGAAGCGCCAAACACTTGAAGAGATTGAAAATTAAAAAAAAAACACCTCTCAACGATGCTCGAGAGGAAGCACGACTTCGATTTGCCCGAGAGCACATGACGTGGAACAAGGAGTGGAAGACGGTGGTCTTCTCCGACGAAAAGAAGTAGCTATAATTACTATTTCCACGATATGCGAAAGGAAGAATGTTTTTTAAGTCGTCATCACTCATGTGCAGGTGGAGTAATGGTGTGGGGAGCCATATTGTTTTATGGAACATGCGATCTCCAGTTTCTCACCTCGAAGATGAACGCAAATGTGTACAAGACTGTGCTCCAAAAGGCTTTTCCCCAGTTTTCGGAGATTTATGGTCATATTCCATGGACGTACCAACATGACATTGCTCCCATCCATACCGCTGGGGTTGTGAAACAGTGGATTAAAGATCAAAACGTCAAATTGCTCGAGTGGCCGCCTTACTCCCCTGACGTTAACATTATCGAGAACATTTGGGGACTTTTGTCCAGGAGAGTATACGAAGAAGGAAGACAATTTAGTGACTCTGGGACCCAAGTCGAAGCAATTAAAAAAGCCTGGTCAACAATTTTACTAAATGAAATTGAAAAAAATTACGATTCCTTACCAAACCGTATGTTTGAAATAATTATGAACAAGGGTGGGCCTACCAAATACTAAATTATGCTAAAACAGTGTCCTTTATTAATAAAGTTAGTGCCAGTGCCTTGAAATTTCGCTTTATAGACTTATATTTAATAGTTTTAGTGGTCAAATCTATTCAGATGAGCCAAAAAAAATTGAGATTTTTTTTTATGTTTTTGAAAAAATATTAAAAATGATATAAAAACAAAACCAACAGAACAGAAACTTTACTATTTCACAAATGACTGTTTTCTTTATGAAACAAAATTAATTTCGCTCAAATCGGAGTACTCGTTACGGAGATACAACGTTTCAAACCTAAAATAAAAGTCAAACCTATTCAGTTCAGCGGCACTGTATATGATTAAGTGGAGTTTAAGACATAAGCGGATTTTTACGGTTTATTTATATTACATATTTCAATAGGTGTGAGCGAGGTTGCTATTCATCGGGCGATTTGCTGGAAGTTTAGTTGGAAAAGCGTCGCAACAACAACGCCACTTTCGACTGACGAAAATGCTTTGATGGACAGGAGAATGAAGGTAAAGATTTTTTGGTCAAATTCAAGAGATTTCTGAATTAAGCCCAAAGAAATGTTCGACGGGTTAAGGAACAAAATGTTAGCTGGCTTGCATCAGATATAACATTTTATTCAAAAAAGGATAGTTGTGGCAATAAAGGTGGGAGACCACCTCTATCATATGAAAAAAGAAGTTCTCGTTAAAACCAGGGATGCAAACCGGTTCTGAACCGAACCGCTATTTTCGCTCGGGAACCGAACCGCAAACCGAACCGGTGTGTTTTCAAAAATGCTGAACCGAACCAAAAACCGAAAAAAAGTGGTTTGGTTCGGTTCATTGAGTTATCAGCGAATATTGCGCAAAATCAGCAATTAGCTTTAAAACAGTGGTGCACAAACTCACATTATCATGATTTGCGCTGGCGTGCGTAGCAGAGCAACACAAAGTAAACGTTGTTATGTCAAATATAGGCTACAAACAAACACACATATGTGTGTGCGTGCATTTTATAGAGCACACGAATTCTCTCTCTCTATGCGTGTGTCGGCTGCGACGCTGGCAGAATTATGACTTCGTATCCCACGGGGTACGTAAAATGAAATGTGTGCACCACTGCTTTAAAAAAATATGAAAATACTTGGAAAAGCAGAGTTGTGAAAAAAAAGGTAAGAACATCAGCCCTATTAAATTTGCTAAAAACCCAGAATTTTAATTAGCCAAGTTTTAGTTGTATTATCCGTTGGAGGTTATCTTACTTAAAACTCAAACGTTTACTATTTTTCTTTAATTGAGATTGGCATGAATAGAAATGAATATGAGTATTTCTATGGCATACATAACATATGGCATATGGCATAAACATAGCTTAGTAATTGTCAACTCTTTGGAAAAAAGAGCTCCGCCTGTTTTTGAATTCGGTTTCTCAGATCTCAGGAATCAAACTTGCTATCGGAAGAAGAAAAAAAGGTAGCTTAGTCTCATTTAATGTTAATATATAACAAAATTCAAATCGTTAATGGAAACATAACGGATAGTAAAAAACGAGAGTTGGAAATGCTTGCCAAACAACTCAATAATAGGGATTCATGAAAAAGTAAAATATCGATTGCTATCTTTTACCTAAAAACTATTAAATGTTGGAATATTTATCACCACCCACACAAGTGTCAGTAGAATGAACATTTTCCACATTGGAGTTTGTTTTGTCAGACGCTCTTAAGTCTTTCAACATCGATGAAAATATACCAGGAGATATGTATTATCAGGGCAGCAAACCATCGAAAAATCGTGAGGGGTTCACTCCGGGGTTCGAACCAGCAAAACTTTTTGGGTTTGGGTTCAAGGAGCAGGTTCAGAAGGTCGCTAAACGTAGGTTCGGGTTCGAACCGGGGTTCAGGAATAATTTTGTTTTTCGCTAATTGAGAAAACATGAAAGTAAATTGAAACAAACTTAGTGCCATTTTCTCTTTATCCAGATAACTTCAATGTGTCAGATAAGCTCACAATTTACTGTGCTCTTTATATGAGACATATGGCTCATTAGATGAGAAATCGGCCCTTAAGGGTACTGTATACCTTCAGGTGTCATTTTTTAAAGGTTTACAAAAAACTAAATTACTCAAAAACTATAAGTGATATCAACAAGCGATTTGTCGCATTTAAGTGTTAGCTTTCACTGAAAAAAAAATTATCAAAATCGGTTAAGCAGCTCTCCAGAAATTTGGGTCAAAGTGCGTCAAGACATGGTAAAAATAAAATCTTCAAAAATTTCCAAATAAAATTTTTTTTCTAAAAATTTTTTTCCAAAATATCGAACATTTTATAAATATTTGTAAAGTGAGAAATGCGAGGGTTAATGAAAACAATTTTCATATAAAAGGGTCGGGAAAAATAATTGTTTTTGTTTATTTCTGTAAAACTGTGTTTCGGATCTGCTTGAAAGTTTTGCAGGATGCTTATAAGATCCTAATAGAACGTTTAAGCAAATAAAAAAAAGATGTGAGTGTGTGCCGAGCCACTGCATAAAGCAAACACAGCAACAATGGTTGGCTTCGGTCTCACGTGACGCTCAAGCCACTGCACAAAGCAAAGACAGCAGCAATGGTTGGCTTCAGTCTCACGTGATGCTCAAATCAGTTTTTACTCCAACCATCTTGCGTGTGTGCGTGTGCCGAGCCACTGCACAAAGCAAAGACAGCAACATAATATGGTTGGCGTCAGAGTCACGTGACGCACAAATCAAATTTTACTCCTACTAAAATCGTCCGTACCGAAATTAAAGATGTTTCACATCAAAAATTTAAAAACCCTTGAAATGCTTGAAAAGCTGAAAATGCCCATTGCACTGAAACTTGGGTAGCAGGCACAGAATGCAGTACCTTAGCCAGACGGTACAGGCTCGGATACGTGAGTTTCCCTTTCCAATAAGTCATCATTTCCATGTTTAGATCTATTGGCTTCTGCGAATATCCTTTAATTTCTGTTGTAGCCAATTTGAGCTCTGGTTCTTCCCCAGACTCTTCCATCCGGAGCCCACCTCAATAAAATTTTAAAATTCATTCAAAAGTGATCATGTGCTCTGTGAAGTTTGTGTACTGTTTTGGCCGCTCGTTTTTTTCCGGTTACGGTTATATTACGGTTGTGGGATATCGGTTATGGTACTGGATATGGTTATTTACCTAATTCTGTTTCAGGTTTCGGTTACGGTTTTCCACCTTTATTTTTGCCTATCTTAAAGTTTAACATTATAAGTTTTAAGAAAAATAATATGTAACTAGTCCATTCAAAAAAGTATCTCAACTTAAACAACGTATATAGTCCATGTGCTACTTTATATCGTACTTGTCCCATTTCTTTGCCTGAAGATAGTTATCATCCAACCTAAGAGCTTCAATTGGATTGGACCAACTAAAGCGCTAATTAGGCGTTGTTTTGGGAAAACAAACTTCAATCTTTTGAACAATTTGTGGCTTAACACTGACTGGTCATATCTTAATCAAGTTCATTGTGTTGAAGCTGCCACCAAATTGTTTTATTCTAAACTTTTCGAGCTTTTTGATATCTCCATTCCTCAGGAAATTGTAAGAAGCGCTCAGAAAAATGTACCTTGGTCTTGTACAAGACTCAAAAGATCTGGAAAAGCAACGGACTTCTCCAAATACTCTACTGCTAGGGCAAAATTTCAAGCCCAAAATCGTATTTGCTATAAAAATTATCTCTCTCGAGTACAGAGTATTTTTTATAACGATCCAAAGGCTTTTACCAATTCGTTAATTCTAAACGTCGCTCTAATACCTTACCTTCTTCCCTGTTCTATAAACATGAAAATGCCTCGTCTGATATTGATATTGCAAATCTCTTCGCAAAATTCTTTCAATCAACTTACTCGTCTTCCGATGCCAGCAATAGCTATTCTTCTCCTATTTCCTCGTATGATTTTATACGCTGCCCCACTATTTCTTTTTCTTCTGTCCTAAATGGTGTACTTTCATTAAAATCTAACCTTTTTTCTGGCCCATCGTGCATCTTAAAACAATGCGCAGACTTGCTTGCCTACCCTATCCACATCTTGTTTTCTAAATCACTTGAACAGTTTAAGTTTCCAGCTCCATGGAAAGAATCTTTCATCATTCCCTTACATAAAAAGGGTTTACGTTCTGACATCTCTAACTACAGGGGCATTGCGAAACTGTCTGCAATACCTAAACTCTTTGGGCAAATTTGGGCAAAACAACATTCCTGTTCTCCTTTTATATCACCGAACCAGCATGGATTCTTTAAAAACAGATCCATTACTACAAAAACCTACTGGAATTTACTTCTTCAGTGATTCATGGTTTCACTCAAGGTAAACAAACAGATGTTATTTTTACCGATTTTAGTAAGGCTTTCGACAGTGTTCCTCATCGTCTATTGGGATTCCCGCTGGGGCTTCTTAATTGGATAAAATCTTATCTTCAGTCTAGAACTCAGAAGGTTGTCTTTAATAGTTGCACTTCTTACCCGGTTTTTGTGACCTCTGGAGTTCCCCAGGGTTGCCATCTTGAACCTTCTTCTCTTCGTGTTATTTATTAACGACCTGCCTAATGTAATTAAGCATTCGCGTGCATTGATGTACGCAGATGACTTAAAAATATTTCTGAGCCATAACTCGCCCAACGATTCTGTTTTGCTTCAGGTTGATTTGAATTCAATATATATGTGGTGCTCTCACAATTTGTTGTATTTGAACAAGGACAAATGTAAATCTATGACGTTTTATCGTAGAAGCCCTTTTCTGATTAACTATTTATTTAATTCTTATCAACTTGAACGTGTTGAATCTTTCCATGATCTGAGTATCACCCTCGACCATAAACTTTCTTTTGGCACTCACATTGATCTTTCTGTGAATAAAGCCATGGGCTTGCTAGGTTTTATTAAACGTTGGTCTAAGGAGTTCAATTATCCCTACACGATCAAGTTCTTGTTCATATCTCTTATGAGGCCCATTTTGGAGTTTGGTTCGTGTATTTGGAATCCTCAGCCACTTACCCTGTGTAAACGCATTGAATCTGTCCAGAAACAGTTCCTTTTGTTTGCTCTTCGCAACCTGGATTGGGACCCACAGTTGAGACTTCCTACTTATATTTCCAAACTTTAGGACTTACCTTCACTTGAGCATAGACGGACTATGTTAGGTATAATGTTTCCAAATAAACGTTTAAATGGTATTATAGACGCTGAGTACTTACTCGGGCATGTGAATTTCAATGTCCCTTCAAGACAAACACGAAACTATATTCCCTTGAAGCTTTCTTTTGCTTCCTCTTCATATTCTAACTGTCCATATATTTTGTGTAGAATTAACAATAATATCTCTCCTCTCCTTCTCAGTGATTACCTTTCCGACGGTTTTAATCTCTGTAAAAATTGAAAATAAAACTTATGGTTTAATTTTTAGAAAAAATTTAAATTCAAGAATTATTTTGTTTTTTTATAAAAACTAGCAAATAGCCCGTCAGGCTTCGCTTGCGCCTTCAACAGTATGTAACCAACGCACACCCACTTACCACCCACTTCAGTTCAAAAAAACTTCACACATTTTCCGCCCACATCCCACCCACAACCCACCCACTTTCCGCCCACTTCAAACCAACATTCCAACCTGCTTGCCACCCACATACCACACACTTCCCGCCCTCTTCCCCTCTCTAATCACAAAACAAATCAACTTCCCATTTACATCCCACCCACATCCCTCCCACTTACCGCCACATTCCACCCAAATCCCACCCTCTTCCCATTTCCATCCCACCCACATCCCACCTACATTCCACCCACTTGCCCCCCCACATCCCACCCACATAACTCCCACATTCCACCCACTTGCCACTCACATACCACACACTTCCGTCCAAATCCCACCCACTTTCCATTAACATCCCACCCACATCCCTCCCACTTCCCGCCACATTCCACCCACTTTACATCCACTTGCCAGCCACTTTCCCCTTCTAAAAAAACTAACAACTTCCACCCACATCCCATTCACTTCCCAGTGAGCATCAGGCAATCGTATGAAAAATAGTTTTTGCATATATTTGGTGAATTTTCCGGGCATTTTCCTCGTGGGCATTGAAAAATCACGACATTGAAAAATCATCAATTTAAATTATTTCGTATTTTGTCCTTACAAACCGAGTTGCAAGCCAATCGGATGAAAAATAGTTTTTTTCATGCAGAATTTTCCGGGAATTTTTCGACCGCGGTCAATTTTTCCAACTGGAACATAACATTTTAAATATTAAACCGAGCTAACGATGAAAAATAGTTTTTTGCATCCAGAATTTTCAGGCCATTTTCCTCGAGTGCGGATTTTCTAAAATCGGTAAAGCACGTGTCAAATTATTTCGCGTACTATGCTTACAAACCAAGTTTCAAGTCAATCGGATGAAAAAAAATGTTTACCATACAAAATTTTTCCGACGCTTTTCCGCATTTTTCGGGTGGGATTTCCCGGAAAATTGGAACACAGTTGTTGTTAAATTTTCCTATAGATCTTTGAAAATGAGTTTGAATCTGATCGGATAATATGCAAAAAAGTTTCATACAACGCAGTTTTTCGCGAATTTTCTGGCTTTGTGGATAGATTTTCCAAAATTTGAATGTCACTTTTTTATGTTTTGTTATGCGTAATTTTGAAAATGAGTTTGGCGGTAATCGCTGGCAACTAAAGTTTTGCCCATACAACCTTAACCTCCCACTTTCCACCCAATGGGGGTGAATTTTCCGGAAGATTGGTATGCAGTTGTTGTCGAATTTTCATATAAATCTTTGAAATAAGTTCGAACTTGATCGGATGAAAAACAAAAAACCGCGAATTTTTCCACATTTCCCGACAGAATTTTCCAAAATCCGTTCTTAGTACTCACTTTCAGCATAAGATAATACTGCTGTGAAAATCTAATTTTCAATTCAAACTCCCCATTCTCACAGATTCACAAATTCATTGCACTAGAGCATTTGTTTGCACCACCTTGATATCATGTTAAATCATAAAATAAAATATAATAAAAATTATCCTCAAAATGGTTTACTCACCTTTATAAAATACTTATTTTTAAGCCAAGTGACTGAAAAGATTGTCACTTAACTGCGATTGTTATTTAAACCCCCTTTTTACAAATTTTAGTGTACGCCAGTGTTTTTTTGCCAATGTTTACATCTCATTTTAGGGTTGCCAAGCCAACGCAACCATTCGATATTTATCCATCGATAATGAAAAGGCAGCTCTGTTTACATTCGATGCACGGGCCAATCATCCCTGCCTTTGACAATTATCGCCCCATGACAGCTGTGTTGTTTTCGCTTCCTTTTTTCGTATCCGGTTCATGCAATTGGTTGGTTTTTTCAGTTTCTCTAATTTTTTTTTGTGAATTAAAATTTTAACAAAAAAAACTCACTAAAAGTGAAACGGTGGTGTATTTGTGAATTTACCAAGTGCCAAAGATGTTAACGTTTAAGTGGGACGTGCACGCGACGTTTGTTTCACGTGTCGCACTCATACCGTTTTAACATAACCTTCAAATTATTTTGTTTGGCAAACTTTTAAATTAATAATTTGCACTGATCCATACGGAGAATCACACCATTAAGGCGCTTTATGGTTGCAGCATTATTTTGGTGTGATTTTTGGCTTGGTGACGACGATTTTGTTGTTGTTGTTGTTTTGTTGTACTGAAACTGAACTGTGTTGTTGTTGTTTTTGCCCCCCCCTCTCATTTAGTTGCTGATCGTTTCGACACTACAGAATGGCTCCCAGGAAGGCTAAAGTTCAGAAGGAAGAGGTCCAGGTGCAGCTTGGACCCCAGGTGCGCGATGGCGAGATTGTCTTTGGCGTGGCCCACATCTATGCCAGTTTCAACGACACTTTTGTGCATGTCACCGACTTGTCCGGCCGTGAAACCATTGCCCGTGTTACCGGCGGCATGAAGGTCAAGGCTGATCGTGATGAGGCTTCACCCTACGCTGCTATGTTGGCGGCTCAGGTAAGATTTCAAGCCTTCTCGATTGAAGCACGAACTAATGCTTATGTTTTCCTGCTTCCTCAGGATGTGGCTGAGAAATGCAAGACCTTGGGCATTACCGCTCTGCACATTAAGCTGCGTGCCACTGGCGGCAACAAGACCAAGACTCCTGGTCCTGGCGCCCAGTCTGCTCTGCGTGCTTTGGCTCGTTCTTCGATGAAGATTGGACGCATTGAGGATGTCACACCCATCCCATCCGATTCCACTCGCAGGAAGGGCGGTCGTCGTGGTCGCCGTCTGTAAATGCGCTCCCAGGCGTTGTTTGCTACGAAAACGTTGCGCTAATTTTTTTTATACCTATAAAATACATCTAACTAATGTGTAGTAATAAAAAAAGGAAAAAATGAGAGTGCAAAATGGGTTTTCGTTTTGTTTTTACTGTGTAAGCGGGCGGGGACATATTCAAAACAAGCCGCCTAGTCGGAATGCTGTATCGGCGGATTCGATAGACATCAATCGATAGTGGAGTGCACTCGCTGGCGATTGACTGTTATCGATTCATCGATAAGCTGCTATCAACATCATATACATATACAACAGACTGTGAACGAATTTTGCAGGAATAAAACGCATTCTTGAGCATAAATTAGCACTAGCCAATTACAACAATTACAATTATTCATATCGCCGATACAAAACTTAACGAAAATTGAAAGGATGATATGACCAAATAAACGTAATTGGCAAGTTCAATGCACGAATAATATATTTGGTTATAAATTTTTTTTGTGTGTGTGTGTGTGTATATATATGTGTGTAGTGAGTGTTCGTGCGCAAGTATTTCAGTGGATGCATGTGTGAATATCTTATTCGCAAAAACTTTTGTGGATTTCTTCGATGAAAATGAAATGAAAATTGTGGAAAAATCCTTGGAAATTCATTCAGTTGTGCCGCAGCGAGAGCGAAAGAGAGAGCTCAAGCTGAGCAGCAGCAGCAGAGCAATTTACAGGCAGAGCAGAGATAGACAAACGAGTGAGAGTGTGAGTCAAAGTCAAGTGTTTGGTGTGTTGTTTGGTCTTGTTGTTGTTGTTGTGAAATTCTCCGTCTCTCTGTTTCTCAAAAAAAAACAAATATTTTCCAAATTTCCCATTGAATTTAATACACAAAAATTCAAAATTCCAAAAAGAATCAACCCAAACAACAAAAAAGAAATCAAATCACGCAGGCGGCCGCAGCAGAGCAGCGCAGCAGCAGCAGAAGAAGAAGACTCAAAAAAGAAAACTTGTTTGAAAAAAGAACAAAACGAAAAGAAGAACACAAAAAACGCTGAAGCAAACGCAGAATCAGCCTCAAAATCCAAATCGGCGTGGTTGGGATTCCGTCTCCTAGTAGGAGAGCCTAGACTAGCGGGGGCAGCGACGTCGGCGTCGGCTGCGACGTCACCAAAATACCAAACAACAATAACAACATGGATGAGGATGACAACCTGTCAAATGCCGATATTAGCATCGATGACGAGGTCCAGGCCATGGTAGACGAAGACGACGATGATGAGGAGGAGGAGTCCGATGTGGATCTGTCCTCGGTGTACGTGTTGCCGGCAAATGCCAGCCATGCTACAACTAGCCGGACGAGTGAGCGTGTAGGTCGTGGAGCCGCAGCAACCGGAAATAACTCACATTCGCCCTTTCATGACTGGGACTCAAGTGCCGCCACCGCAGCCAGCTCCTCGACATCGGCCAGTGCCCGCTGTGGCGCCGATCGTCCCAGCGGTGGTGCCAGCAACACGACCAATTCCAGTGCCGGTGCCAAGCCCAGCTTTTTCTTTGGCGCCTCCTCGTTTAGCCTGCGCAGCCGCAAGGAGGTGGCCGCCCTGATCAACACAGAATGCTGCCGTGGCAGTCCCACGCCCGATCTGGACTCCATCATGGATACGCTGTTCAATCCAGGCACTCCCATTGATAATCCGGATAATATTGAGTGGATACGTTGGCTCATTGCCGGTGGTCGGACGCCGCAGGAGTTTGTAAAGATTGGTAAGCGAAAAAGGATTTATCGATAAGTGAGGGTCTATCGCAATGGCGATCAGCTGTTAGCAAGTACGTTGCCCCTGAAACAATTTCAATTGCTCGCAGTGTGTGTGTGTGTGTGTAAGGCAAAGCAGAAACAAAAGCATAGAGCAAGGTGCAAGGCAGCGTGAAGAGTGCAGCGCCATGGCAACAGACCAATCAAACGCACGCACACACACAAGCAAACGCAGCAGAGGTTACTTTAGCCCAATTTAATCTTGACTACTTATCTATGTCTGTACATATGTGTCGTTGTTGTTGTTATTAGTTGATTTGGGTGCCAGGCTGACTGAGTCGCCAAAGTCACCCACATATGTACATATGTATGTAGATACACGCACACGCTTACGCACTTGCGACCGACTGCAGCTTGCACCTTGTCAGCTGTTCTCCCTTGCGTAATCATGTTTCCGCAGCATCCGTTCAACTCTCTCTCCCTCTCTCTCTCTCCATCTCCCTATCACTCGCCTGGCACCCCCTGTCACCATTGAATGCGTTTGCTCTATTTTATTTTATGCTGTTAAATTGTTCACAAAAAAGAAGACAGAGAGAAAAGAAACAAATTCCCCGCAATTGCAAAATTGCAAATGAAAATGCTGCATTCAGACAAACAGACAGACACTTGCTGGAAAAGTTTATTGACCGTCATTGTGGTTGTTGTTGGATTTGTTGTGTTGATTTGACAATATGTTGTCGTCAACGACGACACGCCACCCATATCCAACTCTAGCCCAGCACAGTGGCCCAAAGCAATAGTCACACCGACTACAAGATAAAAAAAAAAATAGAGGAATGCTAACTTCGACTCTGGACCGAAGTTTATATACCCTTGCAGCAAAGACCAGTATAATCTCTAAGATGCCGAACGCCCATACAATAGTTTTGCAATATGCAGCTAATTTTTTTTGGTGGCGACGAAAATCGCACTCTCTCCGCTCACACAACGTTGAGAGCGTAAAAATCTAAAAATAGAGTGCAATTGCTTGTGCGCGGCTGGCTCTAGAGCGCTCTCTCTCTCTCTCTGGTTTTTGGTCAAAATTTCAAGAGAGCCAAAAGCCACTTGAAAAGCCAGCCCCAAAAACGTGTGCAAAAAAATCGTATGGCGGTACTCATCTTCATATTCTAATGTGTATGCTTGCAGCCATGCTCCCACTTTCGCTTTCGCAAAAAGTCTTACGATTTGGTCGCTAAATCCCAAAAGTACTTGCTCCGAGATTTCGCTGAACCAGGGAATCAAACCGAAATCGGAACCGTATACCGGTACCACCGGAACCTATATAGTCGAGAACCGATATTTTTAGAACCGAAAAAACCGACAAGAACCCAAACGTTGTACCGGTAAAGTTTCGGTTCTGAGTGCAATAACACAGATGAGGTAAACCTAGATAAAATGTTTGCTTGGTGCCTCTTCGCTGATAGCTGCGCTGCTATGGCGCTCAGGTTGGAACCTCGCCCTGTCTTGCTCTTTCGCGGTTGTGTTTTGTTTGCACCAATGCTTGGCTGATGGGTTGGAGTGAGACAGGGCTCTGACGGTTCGAGTTCGTGACGAAGGCGGTTGCAGTCTGAAACAAAGCTTCTTTTTCGACCGAGCAATCATTCAGTCTAGATTTAGATCGTCGTTGGCAATAACTAGATTGCAAAGCGAACTCGACTCGGCTGTTGATGCTGATCAAGAATATATATACTTTATATGGTCGGAAATGATTCCTTCTGCCTTTTACATACATTTACACGACTTTAGTATACCCTTTTTACTCTACGAGTAACGGGTATAAAAAATGATGATTACATCATGGTGTTTAGAAAGTTCGACAAATATTCTTGAATTGCATGAACTATGAAAAATTATTTTTGCTGTTCCGTAAAATTTTTATTGTCCGGTGTGAAGTTGATCATGTCTCCGCTAAGACATTAGATGGACGCAAATACATTGACCGCTATTATGCTTCTCAGAAGAAATCATTAATTTACCTTCCTCGTAACTAATTTTTTATTCATTTTCTTTTCTTTTAATCGTCTTATGAATATGAATTTGTGCATTTTCTATGCCAAACACACGCAAATAAACTTGACAATTTTATTCACATACATGCGTATAGCTTACCCACTTTGTTTGGACTATCGTTAAAAATTGTTTGTTAATTTTACCGGTCCATACCGGAACGTACGGGAATACCGAAATAAAAATCTTGGTACCGGAACCGGAACCGAAATTCGTTTCGCTTTGATTTCCTGATTATAACTAAAGAAAAGTAAATGGGAAATGTCGCTGGAGGTAAGAGCTGCCTTCCAATGAACCAGTTATTTGTAATATTCAGTGACTATTTTAGATTAAATTTGTTGGACTTTCTTAAATTCTTTTGTCTTAAAGAAATCTCCCAAAATTACAACAGCAACCAACAGCAAATTGCGTTTTGGCTGGGGCGATAAGCAATATGTTTGTCGATACAACTGCTCCTGCCACGTGAAGTGTTGCACTTAAATTTAAATTCGTACGAATTTGTTAAAATCGCAAAAGTAAGCGAAAACCGGAACACTGCTGTATAAATAAAGGACTTAAATGATTTTCAATCCAAAATTTAATTTTAGCCTTGTACAATCTTAGCCAAGTTATTTCCTAAACTCAGCAATAGCAAATTTCCCACTATTTAAACCATTTGCTAGACAGGTTTTTTTGTCGAAGAATTTTGCGAGCGATAGCATTGAATACAGAAAAGTTTTTCTCACTAAGACTTTTTCAGACCTATGTTTTGTGCAGCAGCCATATTATATAGTTGTCCGAATTTCTTTAAACCTAGTGGAATTATGTAAAAGTATAGTAAACTTATAATTACGAGGCTTGGAGACCAAAATAGGTTTTCTCACTAAAACTAGTTTTTTGTTTAATGGTTAATGGCAGCTATAGAAGAAGTAGTATCTTTATTTTAAAAATGGTATAATACAAAAATAAAAAGTAACATTCTAAGTAGGTATAAAAATGTAAATAATATCATTGGCATGGAATATATCCGTCTGCCAAGCTCAGCTTCCTTCGAGGATGCCTACCACTTTCGAGTACTAAATGCAGCTGCCCCGCTCGTCGCAAGATACCACATCGTTCCTCTCCAGTGGCAGTGCTGGTCCCCTTCAGATTAACTGTATCTGAGCGTCTCCTTTAGAAATTCAACTAACATGTTAAGTATTTCACGTTCGTCAGCGATGTTTTTTTATAACCTTGGAGAGGGTATATTAAAATTGTCCGGATGTTTGTAACGCACAGAAGGAAGCATCTCCGACCACATAAAGTATATATATTCTTGATCAGCATGACGAGCTGAGCTGATATACCGGCGTGTCCGTCCGTCCGTCCGTCTGTCCGTCCGTCCGTCTGTCCGTCTGTTTCTATGCTATCTCCTCCGTCAGTTTTAAAGCTATCTTAACCAAACTTTGCACGAAGTCTTTTGGTACAAATACGCTGCACATTTGTCGGAACCGGCCGGATCGGATGACTATAGCATATAGCTGCCATAGGAACGATCGGTTGAAAAACTAGTTTTAGTGAGAAACACTTTTTTGTTTTTAATGTTATCGCTCCCAACGCTTGTATTTATAAGTTTTCCATGATTTTACATAATTTCAACAAGATTTGTCGAAATCGGACCACTATATAGTATAGCTGCCATACAAACTGTCAGGCATATATCAAGCTCCAAGGGTATATAAACTTCGGTCGAGCCGAAGTTAGCTGGCCTCTATTTTTTTTCAGTGTAACCGCCTGAGCTTCTCTAACACGCAGATTACACAAAGTGCGTTCTTCGTTTGATGCTGGATGCTATGAGGTATAAAATTTAAGACGAGCAGTTCAACTCGTGCCTTAAATATTACCGAAAAAATTATGCTAAGTGTCATAAATGTCATGCTAAGGTGTCATAAATGTCGTTAAAATAATTTTTTTCATTCCTGTGCTTCGTGACAATTTTGAGAAGTCTGCTTTCCGGCATATCCATCACCTTATTTATGTAAAGAAAGTGCTGTTTGAGGGTTTGAATGTAGCCCAGTTTCAAGATGAATGGCGTATGTTGGGTGGGGTGTTGCTAAGTAAACGAAACATTTTCTTTATGTAGAGCCGCAGCAATTGCTCCACCGCTTTGACGGTTGTTTCAAACATTTAAAATTCCGTACTATGGTATACGTGATTTTTCCCGAGAAGAGATTTCCAAGTGCTGTTCAGCGCCTTTTTTGCATTTGCGAGTTTTTATTACCACCTCGAGTTTCTCCCCATTTAGCATCCACTGCTAATTTTTTGAATATTTCCTTTCCTTTGATTTTTGAATACCTATTTATTTGGAATCCCCAGGTGTCGCAATAACGTTGTGCCGCTCGTGCCGTAACGTTTAAAAAATATACCGTTTCTAGGAAAACGGTAAAATATGCCATTTTCTGCATTTTTATGTCCATTTTATAGTTAATCCATTAGAGCTATGGAATTTCTAAAGCCAGATTCGGGCTTAGCGTGAAAAACTTGTCTAGAAGCAATCATTCTTTTAGCATTTGAGGTCCTGCGCTGAGAATAAATTAGTTTTGAATTCTTGTCAAAATACTTATGTCCACCCCCGTTTGCACATTTTGATTTATATTGTCTAACCTATACAACCGATTGTGTACTACTTATGTTTTATTGAAAGCTTACTTTTATACCTGTATTCGATGCAAATGTTAAAATTTTGGGATTTTTTTTTTAAAAGATATAATGGTTTATTTATGAAATTTTTTTAGTCAAAATACTTTTGTCCACTATTGTGTCATTTTATTATTCAATCATAAAGGAAAATTCAGCGCTTACCATGGCATACACAACTCATGGGCTTAGTCAGTTTTCATTAAGGTTAGGACAGATTGAGATGGCTAGGGGCACTAAGACTGTCTCTACACTTAGGCCAAGATAGGGCCGTTACGATACCATAAATTTGCATATTAAGCCAGGGCACCACCTGACTGAACCATTGTGAGGGAATCTCTATCTCGTACACCTCCGAGAGGTTGAGTAGAAAGGGGTGACCAAGAGTTTAAGAGCTAAGCAATGGCAAAGAAGATGTAGTAATGTCTCCTTCTCTTTCTCACACTTGTAGCTTCTACAGAAATCGTTGTAAGCTATTTAAGGACCTACGACATTCCGTAAGGGTCTTGGCGTTGTTGGTGTACGAGTTGCTTGACTATCTAAGTAAATGTATATGTTTCCTTCCTCGATTATGAGTGTGCTAATTTGGCGGACTTCTGGATGGCCACCAATTGTGTACCAACACTTTATTGGAACAGGGAGCCGGAATGAACTTACCATATTTAGGTCTGTGGATTGGAATTGGAAATATAATATAAGCGCAGTCGTACTCTCTATCAAACTCGTACTTAAACGTATTTAAAAATATTAAAACGTTCTTAACTGGTAGTCAGAATCCTCCAAAAAGTTCTAGAATTATATTAGATTTCAACACTCCGCATGTTGGCTTGGAATTCCTCTTTCCCAGACGTATAATTTATAACGAATCTGCTAAGAAGTTGCATGTACGCAACCACATTGAATGCAATTATGTTGCTGCAAACAATCACAAGAATGGTATATAGTTGACGTATAAAATTCGTAGTTAAAATAGAAAACCAATAATACTTAATATAACATTTATGAGCATATAGTGTAATCATTCATCTTAAATGTTAACTACGTAAAAAAATACGAAATATGAAGTCTGTATAATATTCCTTTATATGTTAAACCATTATTTTTGTTTTGATTTTTGATTCGATTTATTAAACAGAAATAAAATGATATAGATTTATTTCAGAATGTGGTTTTTGTCAGTATTAAAAATAAAAATGTTTATATTGGTACGTACCGAAAACCGAAATTAATTGAAAATTAAAATAAAACCTTTAATCGAAACATTCATTTCGCACGTACCGGTACCGGAACCTAAATACGTTTTAATATAATCCCCCGTTACTAACTCGTTCTTTTCTTCTATTATGAGCTAAGTACCAATATTGTCTGCAGTGCTCTTAAACCCGAGATCTTAACCCCGACTTTTCAACAACACATTACAGATATGCTGAAGCATCAAAAATAAACTCTTAATGAGAGTTTCAAATGATTGCGAAGCAGAGAAGTTTTTGAAAGCAGTAGTATTAGATTTATTTTCAATATTTTGCTTGGCAATAGCCGTTTGCACTCTTATATAATATTAATAGTACAGGAGTATGTATAAGGAGTAAGGAGCTTAAACTATTATATATATTTTTTAAAAAAACCTCTGTTACAATTTTGAGCCTATATTTAAGGGCATCAGAGAGATAAGCCGCAAGTGTAATCCAATTTTCTCCGTTGAGTCGATCTCTAGTTTTTTCCCATGTGAAGGATCTTTCTCCGAAATATTTAAGTCGGAGTTCTCCTAGAGAATTGGGCATTCTGAGAGGAAATGGAAGGTGTCCTCCCTGGCGCTCA
The DNA here is from genome assembly GCA_018904275.1 of Lordiphosa clarofinis. Lineage (NCBI taxonomy): Eukaryota > Metazoa > Arthropoda > Insecta > Diptera > Drosophilidae > Lordiphosa > Lordiphosa clarofinis. The sequence goes on along the minus strand of JAEIGQ010000041.1, from coordinate 1,439,521 downwards.
TGTTGCAAAGCGAGCACTTCTCGTCGCTTATGTGGGGTCTATAATTTAGTGGCAGCATCTCGGATCTCGCTTGAAAAATTACTTTCATAGCATCCACTGAAAAGCCATCTGTAAAATAATTGCTTTGTCCCAGGTTGAAGATTAGGCCTTTATATAAAATCCGAGTTTCGCTCCGCCGAGCAGTGACCTCAAAGGAATTCCGCTGGGCTTCATCAACTCTTTCCAGTACAGTATCGTGCGTTCTTCTCCATTCAGCTTTGTCTTCTATAGCGCAAATCATACTATTAGCCTGGAAATTTTTTTGCCATTCTGCACAGCACTGCGATTGGTCCCTCAGGATTTGCATAGCGACTAACTTAGGAAGCCTGTTCTGAGGTAGATCCATGATTTTTCTCATGTATTTAAAATGTCTGTCCAGCGTATTGTGGTAGAGGGTAGGTAGACCAGTCTCAAGGTGTATCGCATATGTTGGTGTGTTGATTGGCAGCTTAAAAAGCTTCTTAATAAAATTACGCGCTAGCTTTTCCACACTATCGTATTCGGCATAGCCCCACACCTCTGCTGCATATAGCATAATTGATCTTGCCGTTGCCTCAAATAGCTTATACTTCGCACTTGGTTGTATGTCTTTTCTTAACATGAAACTTTTCCACGTGCTGTTGATTGCAATTCTTGCTTCTGATAATTTGTTCCGCAGATGTGTATCAAACCGCATATTCTGTGTCAGTGTGACACCTAGATATTTATAATCCTCGACAGCTTCCAGCTCTGTCCCATCTCGCTCTTGCAAGGCACCCTCTGCCATCTCGAACCACCATGATTTTGGATTTCTCTGTGTTAATGACAAGGCTCCACTGTTAACAATACTCAGATACTTTGTCAATTGTATACTGCATCTCTTCCGCACTATCGGCCAATAGTACAGTATCATCGGCGTACATAAGTGCTTCACAAGTGACATCTCCCAGCCTGGCTCCTCCGCTTAGGTAGTCATGTAAGTCTTCGATGAACAGTGCGAATAGCAACGGACTCAATAGACATCCTTGTTTTACTCCTCTGTTTGTCTCAAACCAGTCCGAGCATTTGTCTCCGTCCTATACTGTCGTTTTATTGTCGATGTATAGGCTTTTTATAACTGCAAGCATTTTCGACGATAATCCAAGATTGCTCAGTTTGTAAAGAAGGGCATTCCTGTTAATGGTGTCGAAAGCTGCTCGAAAATCGACAAAAAACATGTATAGCTTTTTTTCTGTTTCAAGTAATGCTGTGCAAAGCTGGTGAGGACAAAAATGCTATCAACAGTTGAGTAGCCCTTTCGGAAGCCGGATTGGTACTCGCTGAGCAGGATCTTTTGGTTCACCCAGAGGAGAACACCTTTACCATTGCGTTTTGAAATGAGATTCCTCTATAATTTTCTGCTTGCGCTGGGTCCCCTTTCTTGTATATGGGATATATAACATTTAGTCGGAAGGAAACTGGTGCCTCTGAGTTAATCATAATATGGTTGTACACATTTGTAAGATACTCGATGAAATCCGGAGAAGCTTCCTTTAGAAATTCAGCCATTTGCATTTGCTATTGCCATATTAACTTCCGCAACTGAGATCGCTACATCGAGATTGCTGTTCTCAATCATGGGTAAAGCATAGCACAGCTGAGTTTCTGGCTGACTCATATAAAGAAGCTTCTGAAAATAGAGTGCCAGTGCTTTTGGTTCCGATTGAATTCCTTTCCTTAATTTGCCGCCGTTTAGCTTTTGTGCTATTTCCCAGAAGTCCTTGCTGCTTTTTATACTCTGTACCGAAGGTACATAGAGTATATTAAGTTTGTGCAAAAGTATGTAACAGGGAGAAGGAATCATCTCCGACCCTATAAAGTATATATATTCTTGATCAGCATCAACAGCCGAGTCGATATAGCCATGTCCGTCTGTCCGTCTGTCCGTCCGTCTGTCCGTCCGTCTGTCCGTCCGTCCGTCCGTATGAACAAACAGATCTCGGAGATGGTAAGAGATAGAGGTTTGACATGTATAGGACAAATGTTTCTTATAGCTGCAGGCAGATCAAGTTTATTTTCAATTTTCGCCACGCCCCCTTCCGCCCCCGCAATTTGGAAAAAACGGTATATCTTCTACAGTTTTGAAGTTAGACGATTCGAACCTTCTAGAGATAGTTAGTGATTAGCAAAATGTATCGATTTGCCGAAGAAATGATAAAGATCGGATGAGCGGTTCTCAAGTTATGAGCAAAAAAGTACATCACCCTCCCCAACCCCCTCCCACCCTATTACAACTAACACCGCACAATCTTAAAGAGAGAGAGAGAGAGAGAGAGAAGTGAGAGAAAGAAAGACTTAGAGATGAGCGCAGCACCAGCATTGCATTCAGCTTCTACTCAGGTACAGAGTATGTTATAGTGGGCTTGACCGACTTCTTATTTATTTTTTGAGAAGGATAATTCCAACTGAAAATAGTACGTAGCCCGTTTATCTTTGCATATTTGTTTGTAAGCTTGATTAGTCTGGTGGAAGTAAGTCTAGCTCTGCCGCAATCGCTTTGCTTAGCATGTTTAAGTGCTTCAAAAGACAGTTCTCTGGCCGCCTCACATACTTTATCAAACCATGGTTGAACATAATTCTTTTTCGATGATTTTCTTCCCATACATTTTGCTGCGTTGTTATACTTTTTTCCAATGTGTCAATCGTGTAATTTCCATTATTTGTGTTCAGCCTATGATTTTCTAATTGTTCGTTGAAGCGGTCTCTATACTGATCAGCCTTCTTCTGCACCCACCTCAGCTGTGGCAGAAGTTTGCTTTCCTTGTCGTTGACAATTATTGGGCGAATATTGGTTTGCGTTACCACTGGCAGATGATCCGAAAATACCTCGTTCCATTTCATGTCATTTTCCTCTTATGATGCAGTAGTCAATATTAGATGCGGTATCACCTCTCATGTACGTGTATTCACCCATAGCATCTCCAGTAGTTCTTCCATTCAGGACTGTCAAATTTAGTGTTTCACACATCTCGATAATATGGCACCCATTCGAGTCCTTTTTCCCATCCTTCGATTCTCTCGTTAAAAGAGCATAACCATGCGCTGTTTTTGGATCTTCCGTAATCACCTGATTTTCGCCAATTCGCCCGTTTAAATCCCCTATAATCATAATGTTTTCTTCTGTGCACTCCATCACGTTATTATATAATTTTTCGAAATCGTGCTTCCATTGGTTACAGTTTATGTACTGCGGAACGATAAGCCATGTCTGCAATTGCCGTGTAAGTTTTAAGGCAGTAACCTCCTCGCTGTTGGTATAACTAAAAACATTGATTAGAGTCTTTTTATACTTTTTTTTTCGAAATATCTGCAATTTTTTAGTTTTTTGAGCAGCTTTCCACATCTTCAAATTTGGTATTGAGAGTGAAGTTTGGACCGTAGAGGCTTTGTAGGAGCTGTGCTGCAGGATTTCTGTTGTTCATGAGCTCGCCAGAACTGTTCCAATAAAACCATTTGTCTTCTATTGGCATCCTGTTTTCTCTAACATAAATTCGTTTTGTGGAATTAATAGCCAGTATTTCCTTTCGCAACGTGAGCATCAGGCGTTATTGCAACTGTCTCTTAGTCGATAAATCCTTTTCCACGTACACAGTTGTTCCCTTCAGCTGTTTGGAGTTCTTCAGAATAGTTTGTATAGCCGAGGTTGTGGCAAATTCTACTACCACCGTCATTTTCCCGTCTTTTCGGTGAAGGCAGTACAAAGCTATAAACAAATATTAAATATCAAGTCTGTAAATAATGTTATAGATTCCTTCGACTACTGTCCAACACATCGACAAATGTATTAAAAATATGGGAAGGTGACTAAAGGTAACTATACTTGCTGATCCAGCAACTCAGGAGTCTGTTTAACGGGCCTTTTGAACACTATTATGTTTTGCTCATAACTTGAGAACCGCTCATCCGATCTTTATCATTTCTTCGGCAAATCGATACATATTGCTAATGACTAGCTATCTCTAGAAGGTACGAATCTATCTACAAAACTGAGGGAGATATAACGTTTTTTTCAAATTGCGGGAAGGGGTCGTGGCAAAAATTGAAAATAAACTTGATCTGCCTACAAGTATAAGATGTTTATGTCCCATACATGTCAAACCTTGTCCCAGTGTGTGCATTGTTTATACGCTTCTGTCATCATCAACGACAACTTCTTGTTCTACTTTTTTTGGGCCCTCCCCCCTCCCTGCAATTGGTTGACCCGTTATTGTGGTTGCCTGTTTGCATATGCTGCACCCCATCCCATCTACCATTCTCTCTTTCTCTTGTTCATTGAAATTCGAAAACATTTCAAATGCCGATTTCACCTAAATGTTCTTTCTTTCCCTCGCTCCCTCCTAACTTCTGCGAGAGATTCGCTGTGAGTATGGAAGAGCGACAACGCTGAAGTTGTCAACTTGTCGATCGCCGTTTAAGAAAATTGTCAATCAATTTTCCGTTACGCTGCGTTGGTTGTGTCTGTCTGTATGTCTGTTGTCGCTTTCAATTCGATTTCCTTCCGCATTTGGCTGAGGTTGAGGCTGTTGTTGACCTTTCATAAGCAAGGCCCCTCCGCCCCAAGCGGCGGTACGCAAAGACAACAAGTCACGCAACAAGCGAAATCAAATAGGCAATGAGTGCATCATTTTATTTTTGGACTTCAATCGAATCAATAGAAAGCAGCCAAGAATAACAGAGTGAGACATTTAATATAAATGCAGTAGGAGTTGCGGGGACAGGGTAAACCACTCACTGGTGCAAACAGTAATTATAATTCTGAGAAATTATAATTGAATATTAACTGAAATGTCTAATTATAAAAAAAAATTGGATTCAGATACTTTCAACGAAAGAAGGGCACGTGAAATATGACTGTCTCGAATGCCCACGTTTATTCCGTACTCTTTCAAGCACAAAGCCAAAACCAAGTTTTTAATTTAATCTCTGTACATTTTATTAACTCAATTCCGAATCATTTTTGTTGGGATTCTAAGGGATTTACATTTTGGAAAAAAAACTATGGAGTCAGTAAGGATATTCGTTTGCCAAATTAGTTAGTTTATAACCTAAGTGTATCCAAATTTGCTATGAAGAGTTTGTTAGTCGCAGATGAAGTTTATTTTTAGCCTTGATTCGTAATATTCAACTAAAAGATAGTAATTTTTTTTTAATGGTAGCCACATTTGCTTAACTGTTTCGTGACACTTTGTGGAGAGGAAGACAAATCCATTTCTACTGCTGGGTCTAAAAACGCTCTTTGGTCATGAGAGGAGGGAAACAGTAAAATTCTTGAAGAGCGGACTCTAAATGTGTCCCTTATTTTTCCCTTGTTATCAGTGCTTTTTGTTCAACCAGAGTTTTTCAGTGAGCAAACCATTCTGATTGCATAGACCAAGACGGGGATTGCTTAATTTTTCTCTGTCTTTGATATGTGCTGAGCTGAGTGAATATATGTATTGATGGTTGATGATTGGTACTACAGATTAAAACCGTAACCGAAACCGTAACCTTTAACCGATGAAAACCCTTTAAAATTTGTAACCGAAACCGAAAAAATAATTTTCTTATTACCGTAACCCTATAATTTTTAATAACATAACCGGGTTTCAGTACCAAAACAGAGTTCAATTAATGGGTTCATTTCGGTTTTTATTCTACTAGTAAAAATGTCTATAGTAATAGTTTCGCATTATTCTTTATTAAAACTCGTATTTATTCACAAAAATTATGTGCTTATTTACTTTACTATTCGCAGCAGCTAACCAAAATCTTTAACTTCTATATCTTTCCTTATATGTGGTATTACACTTCCAATTTGCTTGAATGAAAACGATAGCATTCACACATGTATCCAATTTAGGCAACCTTTACACTGATAGGTTTCCCATGAAGTTAAAATAAGACTTGGGGGCAATATATATATGCCTTGACCGAAACCGAAATTCGTTCGGGCTATAATGGGCTTCTGAATTGCTAAACCGTGCGCGCATATGGTCACACTGAAAAATATTTGAAAACTAAAAACAACTGCTGCTAAAAACAGTTCAGTCTGAATTGTAAATTAATTAACCAAAAATTTAAAATAATATATGTGTCTTGGGTATACAAACAACTGTAGACATTGCTAGGTCCTAGGTCAGTTCTCAACTAATTTGACCAAATTGTGATTAAAATAACCTTGATTAACAATTGTACTGGATTTTTAAACTTAAACTATGGTTTTATTCGCAATTAATTTGATTAAATAAGGCTGGAAATTTCCCTATTTTGGCCTATATAGCCCAATGTTTATCAAAATATGTCCAAATTTTTTGCCTGTGGGAACTTAGCTACAGTCATATTGCTTAATCTTCAATCATAATAACCAGTGTTTGTCCCCCTCTGTGAAATGCGTGCTTTCTTTTTCAAAATTGGCGAGCAATAGACATATCAACAAACTAGCGAGTGCCGAGGGACTGCTAACTTACTTTTAGTGTGACCGTGTCGCAAATGCCCAAATTCATAATCAATCTACATAAGACATACTGATTGACATATTATCAACCCACAGCCAAAACGGCTTACCATTCAAATCTGTGATTTGGCATAGACCTTTGTTTAGTTATGCAGGCGCGCACTAAGAAAGAAAATTTGGAAAATTTTTCGCGAAGTGTCTGAAAAGGACAAGGAAAAGTTGTTGATATCGCTCACTTACTTTAAGACTGGCATAACTCGAAAAATACGATTTTTGACTTAATGATGCAGAAGTATTCGCTGTATTGTGTACTATTTTGTCTAAAATATAATTTGTAATTTTCATATTGATATCTCTTCTACTTTCCATGTGAGATGAGAATTTGTCGCAATATCAGTATACTGGTTCATTTTCATGTTAATGCAAAAACGTCACATCTCAGTTGTCCTGCAGTCGACATTGAGCAATCATATTTCGACTTTCAGTTAGAACATCATATTTTCTAGTTTTATTAATAAGCATTTTAAATTCATAATCTTTTGATTAACTCGAAACTAAGAGAACAATTTTTCCGGGTTAAATCTAGGGTTGTTGAATATTTCGAAAATATCTATATCGATATTTTTGGCGATATTGGAAAAGTATCATTTCGATATAAATATTTTGGTGTCAAAAACATCGATATCTATATATATAAAACTGTTCAACCTGACTGACTGACTGACTGGTGACCGTCGCACAGCCTAAGCCATAAAAAATAGGAAGATGAGATTTTCACAGTAGTTTTATCTTATGCTGAAAGTGAGTACTAAGAACGGATTTTGAAAAATTCTGTCTGCAAATGTGTTTGTTTTTCATCCGATCAAGTTGAAACTCATTTTCAAAGATCTATATGAAAATTCAACAACAACTGCATACCAATCTTCCGGAAAATTCACTCCGCTGGGTGGAAAGTGGTTGGTCAAGGTTTTATGGGCGAAACTTTTGTTGCCAGCGATTAGCGCCAAATTCATTTTCAAAATTACACATAACAAAACATAAGTTGTAAGCATAGTACGCGAAATAATTTGACACGTGTTCTCCCGATTTTGGAAAATCCGCACACGAGAAAAATGGCCGGAAAATTCTGAGTCTGAAAAAAAGTATTTATTATACGATTGACTTGAAACTCTGTTTGTAAGTTAGAATACGAAATAGTTTAAAGTATTATATTCCGAAGTTGAAAAATTTGACCTGACGGTCGAAAAATTCCCGGAAAATTCTGCATGAAAAAAAACTATATTTCATCCGATTGGCTTGAAACTCGGTTTGTAATGTCAAAATGAGAATTCATTTTTGTTTTTACATTCCGATGTTGGAAATACCGCCGGGATGCCTACTGGGAAGTGGTTGGGAAGTGAATGGGATGTGGGTGGTGTGAGTGGGATGTGGGGGGTACGTTGTTTTGGAAGTGGGAGGTAAGTGGATGTAAAGTGGGTGGAATGTGACAGAAAGTGGGTGGGATGTAGGTGGAAAGTGGGCGGGAAGTGGGTGGGATGTGGGTGGGGTGTAGGCGGAAAGTGGGTGGAAAGTGAGTGGGATGTGGGCGGGAAATGGGTGGGATGTGGGAGGGAAGTGGGAGGGAAGTGGGAGGGATGTGGGAGGTAGGTGGGTGGGAGGTGGATGGGAGGTGGGTGGTATTTGGGCGGAAAGTGGGTGGGATCTGGGCGGGAATTTGGTGGGAACTGGATGGAAGTGGGAGGGATGTGGGTGGTAGGTGGGCGGTAAGTGGGTGGGAGGTGGGTGGTAGGTGGGCGGAAAGTGGGTGGGATGTGGGTGGGAAGTGGGTTGGATCTGGGCTGGAATTGGGTGATAAGTGGGTGGGATGTAGGCGGGAAGTGGGTGGAAAGTAGGTGGGAAGCGGGTGGAAGTTGTGTAAGAAGTAGATTGGGAGTGGGTGGGGTGTATCTGGGATGGGGGTGGTAAGAACGCAGCAGCAAAGTCGTAACGGAGAAAAAGCAAAGTAGTAAAACGTTGATTTCAAGCCTTTGTATGTAAGATTCGATTTCTGGGATCTACAGAGGAAACAAATTTATAGAATGTTTTCAATTTTGGTAAATATTTGACTCTCACGATTGACTTCAAACTGATTCTGATATTGGTTCTATACTGTTCAAGGCGCAGCGAAGCGCGATGGGCTTTTTGCTAGTTATCTATATTTTTCAATAAAAACCCGGATCTTAACTGTGAACAGAGTCATTTGACTGCGCTTAAGAAATATAGATTTAATAAATTTATTAAATTAACAAAAGTTACTCATTTTTTTACCTAATTTAACGGTATTGGTAATATCAACGCAGGTGAATGCAAAACTATAGATTTGCTGAAAATCCTGTTTCACTTTATCCTTACAAATAATATACTTTTCTTCAATCAATTCTGCCAAAGACGCGATTATAAATTTTAATGTTTTTACATATTCAAATAAATAACCACTTGTCGTTGGCAAGTAGAGGGCGGGATGGATTGAGAGTACTATTTAAAAATACACACACAAAAAATGCATTTACTTAGTTTCCATATATACTTTAAAAGGCTCCCAATTTCTTTATCGCACACACTACTAATGTCTGCTTTGGTTGATTTTTCGTCTAAAAAATTTAAAAATTGTAAACATAATTATAATTGATTTACATTAAAGCTTCCGGAGATTAGACATGTACGAGCCTGTTTATGCCCTTCTTATAGACTTACAGACATATGTATATTGTGCATTACGATATAAATATCCACAATATGAAAAAATGTATAAACAGCAGTCAATTTGAAACACAAAGGACCCAAATTCCCAGAATTCCCAGAATAGATTTACCATTGATGAGCTGCATTTCTCCATGCCTTGCTTTTGTTGAGTTTCCACTGGGCCTTAAAACTTTATTGCACAGATTGCACTGCGGTGTCTGTGCATCAACTTTAATTAAACAATTTGTCTTAAATGTCCAGAGCACAAGAAACAGTCATTCGCAACAGTGCGACCGAACGCTCAAACAAAAATATCACCAAAAAATATTAGATTTCCGATATATCGCCTCTGCAAAATATGCGATAATGATATTCGTCATTTTGGGCAAAAATATCAATATATCGATAATATTTTCGACAAACCTAGTTAAATCCATTAAGAACTTTAAACGTGTTTTTCTCAAAATGGGTTATTTTGAGTTATGCCAGTATTGAAGTAAGTGAACGATATGTGTTTTTTTTTTTCTTTTTTTTTTGAGAATTGCCTCATCCAATCGAATTGAATCTTATGGCACATACAAAACACATCGATAGCTTTAACAATATGATGACCGAATTTCAAAATAAAAAAGTTAAAATTACAAAAAACTGGAAGCCAACAAATTAATGTATAAGTTATGTAATTGCTTTTATCTGTGGTCCGTCTTTTGTTAGATCGGAAAAGTGATGGCACACATGTCGTTAGCAGTCTGCTGAAAATTAGTTGTCTCCTTATCTCATTTGCGAGTCTTTGTTAATAAACTAGGCTGTAAGTTGATAATCTAAGAGATTTATATCGATTGAAGTGCCTAAAAGTGCCGATTTTCGAAATTTTTTCAAAAATATGCGTTCACACCTACAATAATTTAAATTTTTGTCAGTTTAATTGCATCTGACCAGTAAATAAATTGAGACTTCTTCCACAAAGTAGCTCCATACATTCTGTCTATAACAACACCTAGAGAGCCGTAATCACCTAGTGTAGTTGTTGTTGTAGTTTTCCTTATTGATGCATCTCCAAACTACCTTAAACAGAAAAGTGCTACCTGTAACTCAAGCTCGTGGGGCCGCACGGACTCATTGGTCATTGGAAAATGATAGCACATGGTTCGCCAGTTGACTTATTTGGGCACACAGAACTTGGCTCCTCGCCGCCAGCATGCATTTGCAGTAAGATCCTCCATAAGGTCGTCTACCATTTCATCGAGAGCATCATGAACCAGATCTTAAGATTTTTATGCATTCATTTTTCTATTAGCTTGATTTGTACACCTCAATCAATGCTTTAAAAATATGTACGTATTAATCTTTGACAAAAAAACTCACAGCCTGTCAAAAACAGCCGACTTACACCAATAGCTCAATAGCTGCGTCGCGTAAATTTTCACAATTACTCTTTTACTAGGGCTGGTGAACACCCTTAGCAAATTTTGCATTTATTTTAGTTGTTTGTTTTGTTTTTTATTGGTAAATTGTTTGAACTACACCTCCAATTTACCCCTCTACATTGCCATTTCCAATCTTCGCAATATTTTGGACTGTTAAATCTTTGTAAATACTCAAATGAAAATTTGGTCTGCATAATAATCTTAAGTTGATCGATAATCTTAAGTTTGACCGATTAGTACCTGCCCTTTCGTGAATACTCGAATGACCTCGTGTATACGAAAATGAAAGATATTTAGCCGTTTGTGCGTGAAAGCGCTTTTATAAATACTCGTATAATAATTTTGCAAATTTCGCGGTTTTTTTTGAACCATTCACAGAGTTTGATATAGCCTACTAGCTTAACCCGCCGCGACTTCGTCCGCGTCCAAGTTTTGAAGAAATCGTTGTTATTCCTAAATTTATTATACAGATTTGATATTCTGCAATACATAGTAGAGGGTAAATATATCTGGTGTAGACCGAACTGTCCCAAAAATCGTAGACCGAACCAAGGCATACTAAACAAGGTAGGCTCACTCACTCTCTATCTCTCTTGACAACTTGTTAAATTTCAGTCAGTAAGCAACTGTTGTAAGCAAAGCATCTCCGCGGACGAATTTTTTGTGTTTTACTTAGTAGCTTAGTAGGCTTTGTATTGAAATATATTACTCTTTCGCTCGCGCTCTCTTTGACACAAATGTTCGGAGTTCTGAGAGAGCGAATCAGCCTACCTTGGTTAGTATGCCGTGGACCGAACTGTTATAAAATTGCATAATGAGTTCACATTATCATAAAGATTTGATATCAGTCGATAAATCGATTTAAAAATATTAGAAATTTTGCAAAAAATCCTTGTATGAGTTTATGAGACATGTTGATCAAACGGACAAAAAAATCACAAAATTAGCCAAGTTTTTTAATAGTTTTAGATTAGTTGTCAGAAGCAAGATAAGAACTCACTGATTTATGAAATCGTCCTTGTAAATAAACAATTAGCAAAGCATTCTAGTTTGGAAAACTAAAATTTTTTATTGTTAAATTCATTTTCACTAATTTTCCATATGTATTTCTCTGACTATTTCAGTGCGCAGCTATGATAATCATGCCAAATGTGGTCTGGTCTGGGTACCTCATGTGGTGGCCTATCGTTGCCGCACCTGCGGCATCTCACCCTGCATGTCCATTTGCCGGGATTGCTTTAAGAAGGGCAATCACACAAATCATGACTTCAACATGTTCTTGTCGCAGGCGGGCGGCGCATGTGATTGCGGTGACACGTCCGTGATGAAGGCCGAGGGCTTCTGCAGTGATCATGGCATAAACAATCGTGTCAATCGTGATCCCGTGCCCAACAATCTTCTGGCGGTGGCCGAGGCGATTATGCCCAAACTGTTGTTTCGGCTGTTGCAGCATTTTCGGGAGCACAGCGATACCGCGCTGCAGGTGCATGCCATGACTTCGTATTCGTGCGAAGAGTTTGCCAACATGCTGATCGACTTGAATAACATGGGCGAGATAATGCGCAAGGTGATGACCCGGACGCTGATCAATCCGGAGGTTTACTCGTATTTCATGGAGACGCCGTGCCAGGATACGCGCAACGGACGTTTCCTTAAGGCGAACCGTGATAAGTACGAGGATGCAGTAAATCGATTTCCCAATCCTGAGCCACCCGATGAGTATCGCGATTTGCCGGCTTTGGGCGAGAAGCTGGTGCACACCACACTGCTCGAGGAGTTTATATTCTGGACATTTAAGTTTGAGTTTCCGCAGACGCTGGTGTGCTTTCTGCTCAACATGCTGCCCGATCAGGACTACAAGGTGAGGCGGCCCTCTGTTTTTAAGACATGGAAATGCTAATTATTTTTTCTGCTCTCTTAGGAACACCTGACCCGCACCTTCGTCATGCACTACAGTCGCATTCCGTCCGTGCTGGAAATGTCCAGGGATCCCGATACCCTCAGCAATCGTGTGGTTCATATGAGCGTCCAGCTGTTCTCCAATGAGAGCCTGGCCCTCAAAATGGTCAACGAGCTGTCGCTGCTGCATGTGATGATCATTAGTCTGAAGCTTATGATGTCCAAGATACTCATACAAAATACGCTACATGGTAACAAAGCTCGTCCCATCCAGTTCGACTCTTTCATTATGTATGCATTTTTTCGCCCCTTGCAGATCCCAGCAAGAACTTCCATTTTGTCATCGATTGCACACGCCAAGTGATGAAGGACCATTGCTATTGGCCGCTCGTCTCCGACTTCAACAATGTGCTCTCGCATGAGTCGGTGGCTCTGGTGTTCCTGCGCGATGACAATCTCATCGACATGTGGTTTCAGTTTCTCCAAATGCTGCAGGGCATGAATGTGAATGTACGCGAAACGGCTTCGCATGTAGAATTCGAGCCGAATAGCTACTATGCTGCCTTCTCCTGCGAACTTGAGGCCAGTGCCTATCCCATGTGGTCGATTATCTCGCATCTGCAGGATGGCACACATGCGCATTTGGCCAAAAAGATTATTAATTATTGTGTGACCACGTTACACGAGTGGCTCGATTCAATTTATTTCATGGAGCCCAAACTTTCTCTGGTAGGTGGTGGTGGTGGTGACTCTATTAATGATGTTTGTGTATGGGCGTTTACATCTCTCTCTCTCTCATTCTCTTGCAGGAGGAAATGATGCAGGCCTCATTTCACTTTCCACTGCATCGATATCTGGCCGCCTTTGTGTGTCAGGCGGTAACCAAAATGGGAATGAGCCTGAGTGATGTGCTACCCTCGCGTCCATATATCTTGCCATTGCTGATGATACATCCGCTTCGTGTACAGGTGAGTTTTTTATCAAAATTAGGGCAGAAATATGAGTCAGATGGGATTTTTGAGGGCGAGTTGCAGGTCTTTCGTAAGAGGTAAAATTTATCTAGCTTTTTCAATGTTCTAAGGCAGGACATGCGGAAGAAGGAAATATCAAATATATACTGAAACAAGGGCATAAAGGATGAATTCCAACTGTTGGCTTCCTTTTCTAAGTCCCTATGTAGCTCCTGCTAATATAATAATGCCAAGACGCTCTCGGAATGCCGTAGATCCCTAAATGAGATCTCTCGTTGTCTCCGTATTTTGCTCGTCTGGCTGCCTATACAAGAAAGAATCGGATCAGCGGACTAGACAGAGCACTTCCCTTAAGTTTCCTCTGACACGTGTCCCACATGTTGAAACTGATTCCTCTGCACTTAAGCAGAGAGAACATCTTCTTTCCGATCGGTGCTTTTGCGTTTTAATGCCTTATTGAAATGTCTACAGCACCCCTAGGCGTTATTAACAACGGCTACTGAAGAAGCTGTAGTAGAAGGAGATTTAAAAGATGGGCCTATCTCGGCCTGATCTATGCTACTTAAGCTGCCTTTACACTTGTCATATATCTCTATATAGTCGGTTGTCAAAAATCTGTAAAGAGAAACTCTTGTCAAATCTATTGTAATTATTTAGATTTATTTCATTTATTGTTACACTATCGTCAGAATAGTTTTCTTCCACAAGGGTGAAAAACCACCCTCCTGCCATGATTCCTACCAGCCGATTAGCCTTTTATCCAACCTTGAAAAGATCTTCGAGTATAGTTTCCTTCGAAGAATACTCGATGTAGGATCTATTCAAAAATCCATATTAGATTTTAAGTTTGGCTTCCGACTGAGCCATGGAGCTCCCGAACAATAACATCGAGTGATCAACTACATCTTCAAAGGGTATGACGGGAAAGCAGTCCTTCTATAGAGTGTAGCACGAAGGTCTGCTTTAGAATATCAAGAAACTCCTCCCGCCCTAACTGTATCTGCTAATCAAGAGCTTCTTGACAGACAGAACCACAGGACGGACAAGTGTGCTTCGGTGACTTATTCCACCCGTCGTGACATCTGACCGGGAGTATTCTTTGACACCACGTCAATGCAATAGCTCAGGCAGTGGCTGCCAAAGAACGGCGCCTGGGGTGGCTCCTGAACAGCAAGAACAAGCTGTCACTCAGGAATAAAGACCTAATTTACAAGGCTATTCTTGTTTCGGTATGGAAACACGGCCTACAAATTTATGGAATCGCGTCGAAGTCTCACCTGTCAAATAATACAGCTGATTGGTACGTGAGAACTAGGGATATTGGAAAAGACTTTGGAGTTCCTATGGTTGGAGATATTACCAATAATACCTTGACAAGCTATCACAGCAACCCAAAAACCTGGCTAAAAAAGGAGTACTTCAAAGCAGAATGTTAAAGAGAGTTACCCAAGGAACTCATAGCGATTCTAGCAAAACACCATTCACACCAAATTCTCACATTTTTTCAGTAAAAACTTACATTTAAACCAGCGATTAAAACCGTAACCGAAACCGTAACCCTTAACCGCTTAAAACACTTTAAAATTTTTAACCGTAACCGAAAAAAATTTGTTCTTATAACCGTAAACCTATAACCTTTATTACCTTAACCGGTTGTCAGTACCGAAACAGAAACAAATATAACGGTTTATTTCGGTTTTCCTCTACTAGTAAACATTTCGATAAACGTAAATCAAAGCAGGGTTAATGTAGAGGAGCTTGTGTTAGTGAGCACGAGAGCTCTCCAGACTACAGCCGTTTTACATGCAAGCCAGGTTGCATTGCTGGCCGGGTTTGCTTGAGACCAGGACAAGCCAAATGGAGAGGACAGAAAAATATGCACTTCTCTCTCTGACACTCAGTTATGCATGGCCATAAACGTAAATTTATTTGAGGTTTTCACGATGAACCAAGCCGAACTGTTGCTGACGGGCACAGAGAAAAGAAAGCGAACTAGAAAGTGCGAGTGCAGCTAACCAAAATCTTTACCTTCCTCATCTTTATTTATAAAAAAGTGATATTATACTGGATGCTGGCTAGTTTTGCCTATCCAAATATATACGAGTTTGGCTCAACATTTTTTTTTATGAATATTACCGAAATTGTTCCAGTTTAAGCTCAACAAGAATGCAGAGCGAACTGTTAGTCTTTGGGTTCAATGTTAATTTGAATCCAAAAACAACTCAACATAGACCAAACTTTAGTCTCACGAGTTAAAATTTTGAGAACCAAGTCTGATCGAAAATGATGCTCACCCATGTGCAATATTTTTTGATCCGAGATAAAATGTGTCTTTATCTGCCAAGCAGAAAATTAGCTGTATTAAATTGTTATGAAATGTGCACAATCAAATATTGGACAATTCTAATTGAATTGAATTATGAGGGAAAAATAGTTCAAAACCAAGTTGGTCGGAAATTTTCAACAGTTGTAATTAACAACAATCTGACATCTTCATTAAAAATATGTTTTTAAAACAAAAAATATATCTTGGCAGGGTTTACATATTGGAACGGTGGGGAAAAGTAAAAAAATATTTACAGATATTTTTCAATTATCAAAAGTTGTGCTAGCAGTACCACCCATATAAATAAAATTTTAGCTGTTGTTTTAAGGAGTAGAATTTATAATGAATCCCCGCTTTTGCCAGCATGATTAGTCAAAGTGATATTTTATACTAATAACCGTTACCGTAACCAAAACCCGAAGCAGAATGAGGTTAATAACCGAAACCAGTACCGTAACCGATATCCCACAACCGTAATATAACCGTAACCGCAAATCAGCGATCGGACAAAAGAGTACCCGTGACCCAATCCTTTATTAGTTTCGGTTTTAATCTCTGATCTAAACACTTTGACATTATCGGTAAATCCAAATGGACACTGCCAAGTACTGTTAAACTTAATACTAAACACTAGTATAAGCGGCCAAAAATCGTAGCAGAAGGCTAGCTAACAAATGATACTTCTCTTTAGAGCAGTGGCAGAATTATAACTTCCTATCACACGGGATAGGGCGCTTACTGTCTTATCAGAACCATTATATGATGTCTCATTTGATAGGGCCGCTGCACCACTCACAAAAACACGTCGCGCGAAAATGCCTTTACTGACTCTCCAAGTGCTCGGAGACAACTGACCAGCCGCTCGTTTGTTAGCTAGGATCGCCCTCTATCGAATCCAGTCGCGGTGGAAGAAAATCATTCCTATTACTTTCCGGACAAACCCTGTTTATTAGATATAGACGAGATGAACCAATAATTCCTAAATACTATCACTTATGCCCCAAGATTGGAGTTTAATAGCCCCTTTCCACTGGCATCATTTTTAATATTTTCATTATTTGCGTAGTTGGCTGTTGGGGAAGGGGAGGAGGGGTTTTATTCTTTTTTTGCTCATAACTTTAGAACCGATCATCCAATCTTTATCATTTCTTCGGCAAATCGATACATATTACTAATGACTAACTATGGCTAGAAGGTAGAAATTATCTATCTACAAAACTGTGGGAGATATGACTTTTTTCAAATCGGCAAAAATTGAAAATAAACTTGATATGCCTGCAAGTATAAAAAAATGTATGTCCCATACATGTCAAAACTCTATCTCTTACCATCTCTGAGATCTGTTTGTTCATACGGGCGGACGGACATAGCTATATCGACTCGGCTGTTGATGCTGATCAAGAATCAATATACTTTATATGGTCGGAAATGATTCCTTCTCCCTGTTACATACTTTTGCACAAACTTAATATACTCTGTGTACCTTTGATACAGAGTATAATACAAATACCAAAAATGGGAGCGAATGTGATGAATATTTTGTTTGGGCAAAATTTGTGGAACAAAATGACATGATTTCTTACATTTCGTGAATTGTGATAAAACTATGCAAATTTATGAGTCACTGACTGATTCATTGGTAATCAACTCACTGGCTGAACAGTATTAGATAGAAGGCTAAATTTGGACAAAAGTTTCCATTTGTGGTGAAAGATGAACTGACGTCTGAGCATGATATTTAAGTACGTTAGAAAGCTGAAATAAACAAACATGTTTGATTGATTCAGCCAAGCTGAGCTTACAACTGTGGATAGGTGTCATGTTCGGTCAGTTTATCTTTCAATTTTTCATATGATTGGCTTAATATTCGGTTTGTTAGGATAGAATGCGAAATTATTTGAGAACCAATTTCTGTTTATTTAATGATAGCTAGGAAAATTTTTGGTACATAGAACCAAACGACGTATAGATATTGCAGATGATGTACGTGAAACCAAAATCGTTTGTTTTTGGGAGCAGACATTGGATTTCAATTATTGCTTGTTGTTGCCTTTATTGGGACACATATATTGAAGTTTAGCTATGCGTTTTATGATTTAGCTATTAGAGCCCTGCATGAATTAAATCCAAGTTCCCCTTGACTTCTATGAACTTGACATGAGCTATGAAATATTTGATCTGTTTAAAATGATCAGATCAGCTCAACAAAGCAACTAGATCAGGCATGGTCAACTCAAGTAGCTCATAGGACTTGTAGCACAGATGAAGTAATCTCAGCCTTCTCGTTTATAATTTAACTTCAGCACATAAAGTAGCAACAATATGGCGTCAACTGTTCAAAGCAAATTTAAGCCCAGAGCCAATATGTGAAGTGAGTCGAAATCTTCAAAAACAATAATCGATTTTAAAGATATCTGATTTTATGTCTTCGTCGACGCACCGAATAGCAGAATAACTGTTTATAACTTTTACTTAAATGGTCCAAAGACCAAAGTCCAAAGCTTACAATATTGAGAAGATTTGGTAAATGGGAAATGAAAGTCAATCGGTTCAAAGAAAATCGTAAAAATTTGCAAAATTTGGTGAGGTCAGATTACCGAGAAGAATTACTAGTTGGAAATGTTCGACGAGTAAAAACTAAATTTAGGCCAACCGGTCCAAGCCCGAGAGGCGCCTTCCGTGGATCGAAAGGTCGGTTAAGGCAGCTTCTGAGCCTGCTTATATCCAAATCAGAGACAAGTCTGTTGGTGTGGGCCACCAGTCGGTCATAGTACCTGCTGGTATGTATATTAATTTGGGCGCATATACAGTAATCTGTCTGACATACCAGGAAGCATCCGCGATGCGCTGGAGTACTCGGCTTATAGAAGATTGTAGTTTCTTGAGGGTAGGGGAGCATGCCGTATCCCATTGTGGGTTCCCCCAGGCCAAGAAGGCATGACAATAGCCTTGTGTACAATGATTTTAAATCGCTACGTAGTTTAAGCAGCCCATCTAGGTCCTTGGCTCAAGCTGCGACTGCAGCTGCTGCTCGTATCACATGGGCTTTCCAGGTCAGACAGCGGTCCAGAGTTGTGACTCTCCTAGGTATTTAACAGCAGATTTCGAATGCAGTGTTGACTTTTTGAACGATTAATGGCAATGTTGAGAGAAGCTTGGTTTGGCTCACACAAGAAGAGAATTGTGGTAACCGGGCCAAGATGTGTTTAAAAAAAATAAGCCAAGTTTCGTATACATCATTGGGAGTTAGATCCGTATAACCCGCCAAAACATGTTAACACTTTTCGACTTTATCGCGAATATTAAAAAATTTTGTATTACCTTTGCATTAGAATTAATTGGTTGCCTTACTCGAGTCCATCTCTGCATGCAGGCCTGTTGCAACGACGCTCCAACATGGGTTTTGAAAATGTGATTAGGAAAAAGCAAAATAGCAGCATACAAAATTTAAACTTAGATAAGTAAAAACTCAATCATATGTCCTTTTGTTAGAGCTTATTTCTTGCTCCACTTTATGAGGTATTATGAGGACGCCTATCCGAGTCCAGACCAGATGACATTTCCACAATTCTCCAAACTTAAAGCGCTTTAAAGTAAAATTTGATTAAGATGAGCAAGACAGCCAGACTCTCAATCAAGATCAATATGCCGTTACGGAGGAGCCCTGATATCCAATTACAAAATTGAAATTGATTCCCATCAGCCACATGTCACAGTTAGGTTACGTCGAAATTTATTACCTTTTCGGAACTCAAAAATTAGAATTTTCTATTGACGGGTTGTGTACTGATAATGCAGCGACTTATTAAAAACTTCACGGGGGTTCTTATGCGTATCTGCACTGTGTCTCACTGGGCACAAACATTTTTATTAACCACTTCTAAGTTATATAATTATAGAGGTTTACCTTTGGGATTAGGAAATTTTTTTATTTTTTTTGTTTCTTGGTCTTCCCACTGGTGCTGTTTTTCTTTATTCCCCTTTTCAGGCCCTGTGATAACACTTTTGTTTTATTTATTATACTGAGTGATCCCGGTGTTTTATTTCAAGGCTGCATACCTCCTAAGAATAGGAAAGGGTGCCCTTCGGGGTTTGAACCCGCAAAACTTTTTGGATTCTGGTTTAAGGCGCGGGTTCAGAATGTCGCTCAACCTAGGTTCGGGTTCGAACCGGGGTTCAACAATAATGTTGCTCTTAGCTTATTCAGCAAACATGTACGCAAGTTAAAAACAAATTTAGTGCCAATTTCCCTTATTCCAAATAGCTGCTATGTTTCAGATCTAATTTAGTTTATATCACATATGGCTCTATGTAGAAGATGAGAAATCGGCCCTAAAACATTTTATTTATATATAGAAGTTCAGAGGCTTGATAACATCATATTCGAACTTAGATCATCCGACTTTTTAGCAGGCTCCAGGTCAATAAATCATGGACCAATGAGTATTAGAGATACAATGTACACTGCTTCTTAATCTTGAGTGATGATAATCAATAGTCCGCACTGAGATTCTTATTGTCCGTAAAGCATATCACAGTTAGAGCGATATGGTAGACTGAACAGATGTATTAAGAACTTCCCGGTTCTATTATAAACAGGCTTTGCATTTCTTCTGCAAGTTGACAGAGGCCACTGCTATAACTGTTTGGGAATTCCAAAGGCAGCACAAGTGAAAAAGCTGACAACTCCAAATTGACAGAAGACTTTGTGTGTGCGTGTGCACCTTCTCCTTTCTTTCCTTATTTATTTATTTATGTGATATTTGTTTTTTGTGCTAGAATTACAGGACTTAGTTAGAAGCACTAATCACTATGACGATCACGGAGACAACAGTCGATGGGATTAATAAAGTATTTTCAAAGATATTATTTATTAGTTCCACTTAAATATTATACAATGAAGCAAAATGTTTCTTTGTAAGCTGTTTTTATTCCAAGGCTTACAAATATTGGAAAATGGCAACTTTGACATTTATAGCTAGCTGCTAGAGAAATTGTAAAATAACATGTTGTTTGAACCATAGCTGTAATGATTATATAATCCTCTTGGTTAAAAATATTTGATTACTAATTGATTACTTTCAGAAATAATCAAAAATAATCGGTATTATTTAGGATTATCAAAAAATAATCAAAAATAATCAAAAAATAATTCGACTACTTTACAAGATTATTTTTGAGTTATTTTTGACTATTTTCAAAAAGAAGGCATAGCCAGATTTGTGATTTCATAAAGCACTTTTAGCTGCCTACTAATACTTGTCGGTAATGGCGTAGAGGTTAAGGCCTATGACTGAAAGGCAGTAAGTTCTAGGTTTAAGTCCCCAGTTTGGGACATGGATTTTTTTTTTTTTAATCTAGAATTTTAAAACAATTGCCTTACTGACTGAGGTAGCTACTAACTAGGGGCAAAGATTTATAGATATTATAGATGACGCTTGTGAAACAAAAAATTACTGTTTTTGGGAGCTGACTTTGGATCACAATATTTGATTCTCGCCGCCTTGACAAGGATATATATATTGAAATTTAGTTATACGTTTTCTAAATTAGCTATACGATTGAGATGACATAAGGATGACACATATGACGCAAAAACCGATTTTTCTTGGGAGCTGACATGGGATCCCAAATAAAAAAGTTTGTATGAGATGCGGTATCTATATATGTAGTGTCTTTGCTAGGGGTGGCAGTGTGTAGCTAAGTGGAAGTCGTGGGCTGAATCTCGCCTCGGACGATCTAACAAAAAGGTTGTTCTTTTGGTATAAAATAGCTTTTACACATCCGGTTCCCTTTACGAGCTACTGGCGCCAGCTGTGTAGTAACAAGCCATGAAATAGCTTCTCAAACTTTGCCGTTCGGATTTGGAGTTAAACTGTAGGTCTGTTTATCTTGTGCAACAAATTATAAGCGCACACACGCCCAGAGATTGAGAGAAATTTGACTTGGCCCTTTTGGGCTGTAGAGCCAATTTTACATTTTTACTGACTAGCTTAAGCTCGAAACCGGAACTTCAGGTGGCACTGAACCGAAGAGTCATTTCAAACGAGATGTTGATAGTCCTGGAGGGAGTCATAATGCAGGCCATAACACGATGAAATGAAAGGGAGAAACAATTCATATTTACCTTGCTGTGTTTAATAGCATAAACTGGTACTCGGGAGCTAATGCAATTGTTTTAAAATTATACATTACAAAAAAAAAAAAAAATGTCACAAACTGGGACTTGAACCTAGGACTTACTGCCTGTCAGTCATAGGCCTTAACCTCTACGCCATTACCGACAAGTATTAGTAGTCAGCTAGAAGTGCTATATGAAATCACAAATCTGTCTATGCCTTTTTTTTTTTTTTGAAAATAATCAAAAGTAATCTTGTAAAGTAATCGAATTATTTTTTGATTATTTTTGATTATTATTTGGTAATCCTCAATAATCCCGATTATTTTTGATTATTTCTGAAAGTAATCAATTAGTAATCATGTAAAATTATCATCATTTTGCCTTAAAAAAAAAAAATAATCAAATATGTAATCATTACGATTAGTAATCATTACTTAACAGCTATGGTTTGAACCGCACCCTTTTCTTCTTTTTTTTTTGCTCTGGTTCAGGTTCGGTTTCGGGAAGAAAAAATTGTTCTGCTCCGGTTCAGGTTCGGTTCGGATTTCCCAAAAACTCCGGAGTCTCCGACTCCGGAGCGATTCAGCTCCGAACTGGTTAACAGCCCTGTTTTATTTCGCTAAATCGGTCTCAGTTGAAGGAACTGACCTTGCACAACGAGGGCAAATTTTTGATTTTTCAAGGAATACTTTCATGTGGAGGCCAGCTGATGCCTGGTCAAAGAAAGTCTTTCTTTTGGGCTTGCAATCTAAATAGCTGTTTACACAATTGGTTCATCAGAGGAATATCGAACGATGGGCCTGCTATTTTGGGTTGTTTCTTTTTGTTGCTGCAGCGGCTTCGTTTTTCGGCTTGTACAAAAGGGGTAAGAGAGAATAAAAGAATGTTAGAGGTGGATAGTGAGTTTGAAAATCGGATTATATAGAGAGTGGTATTATATAGGAGAGAGAGAAAGGATGTTGAATCTTCAGGATCTAGCACTAGGAAGGTTGCACACTCGATGGGGTGCGTCCAAAGGTCTTTTGCGGGCTTCCTGCTACCTCAGTGTTTATTCTGGCAAGATAGCTGTTGAGGAAGCATAAGTAGCTGAGCTGGACAATTGTCGTAAGCGTAGTTCTGGGCACTTCATGTCCAATGCATACAATTATCACCCGGGATACAGTGTTGTTCAAATGTTGAAATCGATTTTCTTCAGGTTTTGGTCTGTTGTTTTCTTTTGTTTTTTTTTTTATTACATTTAAACATTACATTTGTATATGTATCTTTATATGCCAATACGTAGGGCTCATGGAGAATTTGTTTTTTTTTTTGTAGAGAAAATAATATGGCTAATTCCAATTAATTTGGCCTTTTTTTGTTTTGTTCGTCGTCGTCACTACTAAAGCTACACACGGAGAGGGTTTATGCAGAGAATAAAGAGAATTGTACACCTAAAAAAGCTATAAGATATCTGAGATGATGGGCAGGTGGTTCAGGATCGATTCAAATTCATCCTTCATCCATTCACCATATCCTAGAACTTGTTCTTCGGCACCTGGACATGCGGTGTAAAGTCGTAGGTGAATAGTTTGGGCGCCAGGAAACCGCCATAGCCCGGACGTCCCTTGTAGTAAATGCCAATGCCCGAGAGCGGCACTGGTGGATTGGAGACCACATCCTGTATATCCATAAAGGGTACGGTACTCTGTGCCGCATCCTTGTCAATGCCCGTGTGAGTGAACTGGATCCATTGATTGTGGCGCGATATTGGTACCGAGGTGGTAATGGTGCGTGTGGGCACATCCGCATTGAGTGCCTCCAGTTTTTGCCTGCGTTGGAACGAGATTTAAGTAAATTAAGACAGTTTAAATGGATTCACACTCACCTGCGATCCCCGCTTACATCGGTATTGTCATTGGACTTCCAGAAGCTATTCACCTCGGGCTGAATTAGCTTCCCAGTGAGGAAATCAAACTCACTAAGGTGAGCCTCCAGATTGAGATGGGTGCCCACCACACGGAAACGTACTCCGGTAACCACATAGCTATTGTCATCTGTGTTAATGTCGTCCAGGTCAATGGAGCGACTCTCAAAGCTCAGAGTGTGGTAGTCGGTGCCCTTTTTCACATCACGGTCAAAAATGTTGTAGTTCTCCACAGGTCTCCACTCCAAAGTGCTTTCATTGACAGCTCCGCGGGGTAAAAGTTCTGCTTCCTGGATTTGCAGATGGAAGACACGATTCTTCTTAACAAAACGCAATCCCGTCACCACCCTGTAAAGGAGCCTCAACTCAATAATGGTAGACTTTAAGCCGTCTGCTTCCTCACCTGTTGCGCTTCAGATCCGCCAGCGATTCACGCAGATTAAAGAAACGATCGGACTTGAGGCCCTGCTCGTCGCACAAGCAGAAGCAATAGCTGCAGTGCCAGAAAAGATAACGCCACCAGCTGTCCACCTTTGTGGTGCCGCGTACGCAGCGACCTCTTTGGCCCAGCACGCGCCCGTTCTCGTACTCCACGAACTCGTAGCGTCGTGTACTGTTTTGCGGGGCCGGGCACACCCACATGTCCGAGTCCACAAACTGGCAATTGTATAGCCGACCCGAACACTTGGGCTGACGGGCGCAGAACAGTTCCTTAAAGCAACCCTCTGTACGGGTGTTCTGATAGAAGGAGCAGGTTTCGCGGCAGGTCTCATCGCTATTCAGATCCACCTCGTTCTCAATGTAGCCCTGCAGAAGGCGCGTAACCTCATCATATGTCACCCCAGCCACATGCTTACTGGGATCGCAGCGCCAGACAAGGCGTTCGGCTCGATTCATCACCTCCTTCAGCAATTTCAAGGTGCGTTCAGTGCGTTTTCCATAATCATTGCGCATCAGCTCGGCCTCCTGGGTGAAATTGCCCTTACCATAAACGCGCAACATCATCCAGGAGAACTCCATCATGGTGTAACCCTTTAGCTCGGTTAAAGCAATATCGGCATACAGTGAATACACAAACTGTTGGGCAGATTGTTGGGTATGGCATATCTGGTCGGTGGACATCTGTGAACGATAATTCAAAGGAAAAATGTGTTAATGGGAAAAGTGGTGGATCCGATTGCAGTTTAAATGGAAATAGTTTCACTTCCCCCTCACGTCCCTAAAATTCTCAATTATAAAGGATGTTGGAAAGGATTTTTAGCCAATCCCCTAACACTAACCAACATGGCCCTGTAGTACAAAGTCTGCTTGACCATGGTCTGTTCAATTTCCTGAAAGATACGCGACATGGAAAAGATCCTATCGTTGCGCAACACTTGCTCGGTCAAATCCAATACGGCACGCTCCTCCAACTGCAAGCTGTTGTTCTGCTTTACAAAAGTGTCCTGTTTAGAAAAAGATAGTCTTGGTTAAATCTTCCATCGGGACACAGATCTCTCAGCGGATACCTGGTAGGAGTCGTATAGCTTATTGATATACACCAGATCACGCTCCAGCAGTGTCCATTCATAATGATTCAAAAGCTCATAGTTCTTCTCCTCGAATTGTCTTTGCATTTGCGGTTTATTACTGAACTCACGATGCGAGTCGTACACCTTACGTAACTGGGTCTCCTTGTTGTTTTGGCTATTGGCCGTCTTGCCCAGATAAGCCCAGAGTGCCTGCTCTAGGCTTAGATATTCAGCGCGCAGGGCATCCACTTGTATGATGGGTGTATGATGCATATAGAGGGCTGAGGAGGAGTAGGAGGCGGCAGCTGCTGCAGTGTAGGCCATCAGCATCAACATTGCTGCAAAGGCCACAAATCTGTGGCCCTGACATGACTTCATTTTATAAAAGAGAAGTATAAAGAAAGGGGATTTCCTGACTATTGCAGCGATAAAAAGTTCCTTCTTCTTCTTCTGCTGATGTGCTTCACGTTCTCCTCTTTCGTTCTCCGTTCTGTTGTTTGTCACACAGCGAGCTTCGCCAGCTCCAGTCCCGTTTAAAACAAAGACTGTGGGCCGCAGGCTGCCACGAATTATTATATATTTGCAAAATGTTTTAGTTGCGATTTTTATTATTAATTTTTCTCCACTAAACACAACAAATGCTTGTTAGCAATTGTACACTTTTTGCGATTTATTTTAATTCGTTTTATTTGTTGTTTTTGTATGAAATCGTTGTGTATGTGTGTGGTGGTGGTGGTGTTGTTGTTATGGCTGCTGTTCTGCTGCTACTGTAAGTTTTTCTCCGTTTTAAGCCCGCTGCCGCAACTGCTGTCGTCGTTAGTGAGTGAGCGAGTAAGTGTGTGTGGTGCTTCGTGCTCGTCGGTGTGTTCGTGTTTAAAATTGCTGACTGGAAGCTCTTTTATATTTGATTGTTTTATACATTTTTTTTTCTGGCCAGACGTTGAGGAGCGTAAACATTCCAACACACACACACGCACACAGTCAAATGAGCGAGTATGTCAGCTTGCGAGCTCCCACAATCTGAGCGGCCCACAAACAAGCAAAAAAAAAAAGTTGTGATTTTATCGGGCCAAATAGACTTATTGATGCGCTATAGAAATATATCTCACAAGGAAGGGAAATTAAATAATGTACGTTGTGAAGGGACAGTTCCTTTCTCCAATTTTTAATAAAACGGTATTAAATTGGTCCAATACAGGATTTCAATTGATTTAAAACAAATAGTCAGAATTTCGAATGACAAAATCAGGATGTTTGATTTTTCCAATGGAAATGTAAAATTTTAAAATATCACAACATTTCTTTAAAACTAACCAAGCTTCTTGAGCTCAGAAATGTACCGAAACGAAACTGCACACATTTGAATGATTATTTCTCTCAGTGTGAGCTTTCGATCACGTCATGCAATGTGCGGTTAAAAAGCTTGATTGATCCTGAATCGAGGTAACCAACAAAATTGTTCTTATTTTATTCAGATTCTGTGTCGTCCCTAGAACTAGTATGCAAAGAAAAGTAGTTTGAGGGCAGGGCGTGTGATCTATCCGAAAAGAATGGCTGATTTGTATGCAATTTTGTAAATGGGTAAGAAAATTCAGCAGCATCGACTGGATTTTTAAGAAAAACACCTCATAATCCAAAATACAGATGATATAAAATATATTTGTTCAAATTTGAAGGCGTGTCTAGCCTTTTTTCGAATTCTTTGATCAGAATTACTTTACAACTACACTATTATGAAATCGATAAACTCCTTATATTGTGTCCGATAAAACCGATTTTGTTTATTCCTTATGAACTCTTGGTTTGATGCTTTATTATCAAGAAAAAATCATTTTCAAAATAGTCATATTTCTACGAGCTTCGAGTGTACCGAAAAGGCGTAAAATTATCAATTTTTTGCATTTTAATTAAAATTTAGAGCTTATCCATTAAAGATTTGGAGTTCATATAACCAGATTCGAATTTATGGTGTCTAACTTGTCTAGAATCATTAATTTTTATTTCCATTTGTGCTCCTGTACTGAGAATATATGAGTTTTGAATTTTGTCAAAACACTTTCTTGACACTTTGAAATTTAGCTTTTATTTTTTTTATATATATTTTTAAATGTTAAAACTAGATGGATTTGACTACTTTTTTTTGCATACTAGTTCTAGGGACGATACAGAATCTGAACAAAATAAAAACAACATTTTACCATCTATAGAAAGCCCCCTTTTGCAATAAAAGTGCAAAATGTGAATTTTTTCCTGTGTCAAAACACTTTCTTGACATACTGTATAATTTGTAAGGGACAATTGACGAATTCAGGCGAATTTTATTGTTATCAAGAGGGTCGCCTGAGGGTAAATGGGGATTTGAAGTTAAAAGCCGAAGAACACATTGAGTACATTAATCAATTCCGCATAATTTGATCGCAATCAAAAACGGGAACAGGGATGTATAATTAAGTTCGGTTAGACATGTTTACTAAAGGACTTGCCGTCAAGCGGCAGAAATCAAGAACAATCGGTGTTAGCCTTAATTTACAAAAACAATACGTGTCAATAATACGAAGGGCGAAGCAAAGGAATAACCTAAAGACAAGTTGGAAAGCTCGAGAGAACTCTAAAGCCTTATGATGATCGGTTGGGCAATAATTCAGTCAAATGCATTGCATTTACCCGTCCCACAATTTTACTCTAAAGAGAGAGGCAGTATAATGGTCTCTAGGAGAGGTGGACTACTAGCAGAGGCGGAGAAGTAACAATATAAAGGTGCAATAATAGATATACAGGCATGTTTTGAATTCCACTTCCACGGCAACCTTTCGAAAGTGGAATTGATTCATGTTCTCGCAACACCAAAACGAAATAGTTTTTCGTTTTGAAAAGTAATGCTTTTTGGTCGGTGGAATGAAAAGTAATTGTCAAATTACGCCATAATGTAATTATTCCTTAATTCTGTGATCAATTTAGAAATTTTTAGTAAATTTATAAAGAATTTTGACTGTGCAAACGAAACCGAAAAATAAAACCTAAAATCCAGCCTCTCTAATTTACGACTGTTTAATTTTCGGTCGATTCGCTTGGAATTCTGGTTTTTCTCTGGTTTATCTAGTGCCATTCTCGCTTGGTCCAGTGGATTGCGAAAAGTACAAAAAGAGCAACTTCATTTGAAATTCAGAACACAAAAAAAAACAAGCGGAATTGAGAACATGTCTATAAGAGCAGGGGCGAATTGCCATGACACCATGTGTGTTCTAAAGAATAACCGTATTTGAGCATCCATAAGCGGCAAAACAAAAACAATTATATCTTGTGTTTTGTTGTTGTCGCGCCGACCTGCAACAAAACATCATTTGTCCCCCCCCCCCCCCCACCCGCAAACTCAAACCCAACAACAAATGAATACGGAAAAACGCGCGCGTGTCGAGTTGATGGTAACGAATCGACAAATTTTTTTTTATGTAGTATTAACGGCAACGTGGAAATACTTTTTTAAAAAACACCTGGGAAAAAGAAACGAATCGGCAAAATGTAGTATTAACGCAACGTGGAAATACTTTTTAATGAAAAACTACATAAGTTTGACAGCAAAAATGGCAACTGTATTAGGCTGTATGTAGATCGATCCAGAACTACGCAGCAGCACAAGTTTGGGGGCAAGGATTGTTTGATCTGGTAGATATGTTTTGGATTTTCTTCCTATACTCTCATAGTCCTATGTACAAACAAATCCTAAACCATGACGAAATAATTGACGTATTGAATCGTATTGAATGGAATAGATGATGAAAAGTGTGAAAACTTGATTTTGTTCGTTACTGAAGCTCTTAAATATAGAAAACTTATTACACAGAGGAACAAAATGACAACTTTTGTGTGTTGCAACCTCTTTGATTAAAAATTCTGTTCCAGTTTGGTCCACTGATTACAAAACTGATCTCGGTTTGGCTTTTGTTTTAAAGATGACGCGGAAAATGTGTTTTGCTTGTTTTTTTGCTTTTAAAAAATTATGGAGGTCACACTGAGATATTAATTCTGGGTTTCTGTTCCCAAAAAAATCATGCGAGCAGCATCAGTATTCCCGTAGGAGTCCAAATTTGCCCTTGTTGAGAGTAATTCCTCAGTTTATGACAAGTTTTTAAAATTTAATCGTCATCAGCCAGAGGAGCGATGGTCGAATTTTCATTTCAACCAATTAAGCTTATATCCCAAAGATCCTTCTATTTTCATCAATTTTGTTGTTTTATCTTATGCTTATCTTAGTATTTAAGATCAGATTTTGGAAAATTCACGAAAAACTGTTGTATAAAACTATTTCAGTATTCAACTCATTTTCAAAGCGATCTATATGAAAGTTTAAAAATCACTGCGTACCAATCTTTCGGAAAATATGTAGCTAATGGGTTTTCATCGTCATGGATTAGCTCCAAACTCGTTTTCAAAGTTTCACATACAAAAATATAGAATAAGTGACTTTCACATTTTGGAAACTCGGAAAACGGCCGAAAGACTGTTAAATAAAATTGCTTTGCTTTTTAATCCGATCATGTTCAATCTCATTTTTGAACAACTATATAAATATTTAACAATGTCTGCATACCAATCAGTCAAAAATTCCGCTGATTCTCAACCTTCACAGATATTTCTCCTTCCTATGCTTCAGATAGTATTTTACAAATTATTTTTCCTCATGAAGCTTCGACTTTCTCCGAGGAAATGAAAATGTTTACATTTATTATTTATTGTCCAAACAATGTTAAGAAACCTAACTCGGATGACAGAAAGGGTGAGAGAGAAAAAGGAAGAGAATTAACTGAAGATTTCCGTTTCTTTATCTACTCCCTTACTCTTCTGCTTAGTAAATTTCCATCTCTAGTTGCACTATCAAAGGACCTACCTAACTACATTCAAAATCTGTATTGCATAGATTAGAACGTGCCTTTTCCTGTGTCACTTCCTGAATTGGTTCGAATCTTTTTGTGTGTACATTTGCTTCCGTAAAACGTTTATCAATAACGTAAACACAGAAACAGCTGGTGCATTTTAAGCGCACAAGTTCATCTGATTTATCACAGTAACTGGAAAGTAGGCGATTTGCTGTTGCTCTTTCCAGAGGTATTCTGGTATTTACGTACATTAATATGTATGATCATCGATAGCTAAGAAAGTCAAGCATTCTGACGTCACAAGCCATGTTACAAACAGCTGTGGCATAGCGACATATCTCCGACGACATATCTCCGCCCAGTACATTTTGCCGGCGGAGATATGTCGCTTTTTTTCTGGCGGAGATATGTCGTTTTAAAACGACATACCTCCGCCGTGATCAATGGCGGAGATATGACGTTTTGGAACGTCATATCTCCGCCGTGTTACAAACGACATATCTCCGTCGAGTCACAAACGACATATCTCCGACGCACATTGGGGCGACTAGAGCAAATTCCGGGCCAAAATTGATTTTTTTTTGAAAAAAGTTTAAATGCAACTTAAAAGATGATTCAATTTTTTCTAAAAAAGAAAATTAGTCCAGCATATTTGGTTCTCCCACAACACGCATTTAAAGTTCACCTTTCGAACTCGATTTTAAGGAATTCATAAAATTGGCATTTTAATGTATGTTCGCAATCGTTTTTCATGAATATGAAATTTTTATGCGGATATGTGGCGATTGGAAGTATTACTTTTGACTATTCTTAGTTTATTAGTATAAATAAAATTTTCATACAAAATATTTTTTTTTTTCGAAAAAAGGTCCGAAAAAGTACATTTTTTTAATTGTTGGACATAAAGTATGAATGTCATTAATCAGCTGTTCTAGCATCTGTTTTGTTTGTTTACTTTCTTGATATTTGGGAGTAGACTAAATTTAAAAATTCTTTTCTATAAACAATCATGGAAAATGAAGCAGGCAGTGTTTAATTTAGTAATGTTATTGCCTGACGTGAAATGCCTATAAGAAGGTGGCAAGCCAGATCGGTAGAGGACAAAGAAATTGTTGCCCAAAAAAAAATCAAATTCAGAACGAATTCAAGGAAAACCTAGGCTTACTTATTGATATCTCGAAACCTGGATTTGTAAGTAGTAACGATGGTAACACTGCTAGGGTATTTTTTCAAAACGTAGAATCGACTGCAGAGATAACTAAGATAGACATAGATTTGCTTAAAAGAATGCACCCCATAGTAATAGTTGTTGCATGCATCTATGATATTAATATAGTCTTGGAGACTGTAAAGCATTTTGTAAATTTGTACCCTTGGTACTTTTTGCATGAATTTTTTATTCATGGCCCGGAAATAATTAATTATGCATTGCTCCCAATTGGTCAATTAACCGAGGAGGCCCAGGAAGGACGAAACAAAGATTTCAAGCTTTACAGAGAACATTTTTCGAAAAAATGCAGTCAAAAAAAGTGCAACCTCGATGTTCTGAATAGAATGTTCATTACCTCGGATCCTCTAGTATCGAGGCATTTCAAGAGACAGGAAAAAAAATACATTAAATGCCAAAATCAGCTTTAGATCTTTTAGAAACTATTTCTGATGTTGAAGAGGAGTACTCTAATTCAAGTGAAAGTAGCGATAGGGAATAAAGAAAATTGTTAAATGTAATACAAAATTGGTTATGTTGTTTGTTTTATAATTATCTCTAAAGTCTAAAAAGTTTTAAAAAATTATACCCGATTATTCAAACGAAAACTATAGGATATACTCTTTCGACTGCGAAAAAAATTTCAAGTTAGTAATATTAGCAAATATCGTAATATATTCGTAATATCGAAAAAAATTTTATTCGCAAAAACCATTAAAATTTTTTTTTAATTGCTAAAAAAAAATTTTCCACTAAATATTTCTAACTTTTTATTTTTTTTTAATACTTTAATCCTCTTAAAAAGATGGCATCAACATTTTTTTGCTACAGCGCTCCGCTGAATTATGGCGCGATTTTGGCCTTTTCGCCCCACTGTGCGCCTCGTTTCAAACGACATATCTCCGCGCGGAGTTATGTCGTTTTAAAACGTCATATCTCCGCCGAGTTACAAACGACATATCTCCGCGCGGAGATATGACGCTTTCAAACGACATATCTCCGCCGCATTTCAAACGACATATCTCCGCACGGAGTTATGTCGTTTTCAAACGACATATCTCCGCCATGTTGCAAACGACATATCTCCGCGCGGAGTAATGTCGTTTTGAAGCGTCATATGTCCGCGCGGAGTTATGTCGTTTTAAAGCGTCATATCTCCGCGCGGAGATATGTCGTTTGAAACGCGGCGGAGATATGACGTCGGAGCTATGTCGTTACCCCACAGCTGTGTGTTCGCTCTCACACCCACACTTACACACCAACTCGCACTTGCTCTCTCTCTCTCTTCCCCTCGCTCTCGGCAAACAAAGGGGGAAACATTGAACATTCTCTGCATGGGGGCATCTCTGCTGCATTGCCCTCTGTTGTGCTGTGTTTTGTTTGGATTTTGTTTGCGTTCTTCTTGTTTTTGTTGTTGATGTTTATGAGACCTTTGACCTCGCTGTGCGTGTGCATAAGAAGCAAATGCAAACAAAGACGCGATTTTCGCACAAATTTAACTTGAAACTCTCTCATGTCTTCGGCGGCGGCTTTGCTTTATGCATGACTCACGCGAAAGAAAGTCCGCTTTTGGGGCTCACTTTTGCCAAATCGGCGAATTCGACGACACACAAACAAAAAGATATGACAGAGACGACGACAACGACACCCGCGACCGGAAAGACGAGTTAACTTTTAACTCTTCTGGGAAATTGTCAACTAGGCTTAACGGAGGAGGAAGATGATCGTGTGGTGATTCATTCTAATTCATCTGATTGATGTGCTTATTATTGTTTACCTCATAGCCGGTCAACAGTTGGGCCAGCAAATTGCTTGTGTTGGTCATCTTATCCTCGGTGCCCAGCAACGTGATGTGCAATCGATCCATCAAATGATGCACGGAATGGGCATTCGGGGTGACCGTCCATTCGGCAAATGTGATAAGTGTGGACATCTCCAGTTTGTCCTTGTAGGCCTCGTACGACTGCATTTGCTGATAGCGCGATGAGATACGATTGATGGTGTCCGTAATGACTTCCATTTTGGCTGTGATTGGGGCATTGAGACTCATATAGCTGGTCACCGACTCAATGGCCAGAGCCACATATTGAGCATGCTGCAGGGCAAGATAGTCAGTGGATGATTCATGATGAGTGCTGCTGCTCCTGCTTACCTTCTCCTCGGACTGATCGATTTGCCGGCCAACCTCTTTAAGCCGTTGCAGCACTTTACGCTGCTTCTCCCGCATCAGTGGGAATTCTATGTTGGCCGCCAGGGGTGAGGATTGCACTATGTCCCAGGCTTTAAGTATCCCCGTGGTGACCTCCTTGACCACATGGATGACATCCAGCACATCCTCAATCACAGCCGTTGTGGGAGTGGGTCGTTGCAGCAGCAGCAGCGACACCAGCAGCCCGAATTTCAGAGCCAGCATTTGCATGGTGGTGTGTGTGTGCTTTTGGTTTTACCTTAATCTAAATTTTCTACACATATAAATAAATGCCGTTTCTTACACGCACACACACGCGCACGCAACTGCCCCCGTTGAGAATCAAAACGCGAATGCGACGAAATCAGAGAGTTGAGTTTGGGTTTGGGTCAACTGCGTTTGCTGAGTCTGTCGTTGATTAAAATGTCTGTTTTTTCAATGCACACATACAAAGAGCCCCAATGAGTGTTTGCTTTGTTATTGTGACTAACTTTTTATGTCTTTGTCTGGTTTTTTTTTCTGGTTGTAGCATATAAAATGGAGCATAGGTCAGCAGCTGAAGTGCGAGCGAGCAGGCAATAGCAACATCAACAACAAAAGCAGCAGCAGCAGCATAACAGCTGTAGAGCTAGGCTCTGTCATCGATTGTGTTGTTATCGACATCGTAACGGTAGACCCGAGGGTAGATTTTAAACTTAAATCATTTTGACACGCAATGTACCAGTACGTGGGGTACTAATTAAATTGCGGGAATAGCTTGTTTTTTCAACAAATTTTCATGTACATTTTTATGCACTTTTGCATTTGCTCAAACCAATTTTCGAAGCACTTTTCATTGAGGCACTTCTTAAACATGGGAATTAAACGCAACAACAGCTTCTTACGGCGTAGAAAAACGTTCACCATGCAGTTTATTTTTGATTTTTGGGTAAAAAAGGAAAACATTGGGTGCTGCACGGCGGATGACCCATCATATGTGACAGGAGAATGTTTCGTCTTTAGCAAATGGTTTTGCGAATTTCTCCGAAGACACATAAATGGTCTTTGTTCCAATTAGAATTAATCGTCATACGTTGCTCAAGCGGAACAGTGCACTATAGGCGATTAGCCCATTTTTGTGGCATAAACTCTAAGAATAAAGCTAGGTTACTCATATAAAACTAGAATTTCAAATAACAAACTTCGTCAATTGGCCTAACTTTCCGGTCTTACCATTACCTGAAATGGTATAGACAAACGTTAATCTATTATTAAAATCGAACTTATACAGCCTTTTTCTTAATTGCACTTCCACCAAACGAAACAAAAGACTATTGCGGATTCAAACGTTTTGCCTCTCGGAAAGTGAAATTAAATCTAAATTGCAGTTATGGCATTAAAAAATGTTAGCTACCTCCAAAATAAAAATAAGTCTTAATTCTTTAGCCAACCTGAGATGTTTTGGAACCCTAAAATATTCCAGACGGCCTTTAGTTCATTTTTAAAGAATAAATTTTACGAACACTTTCGATTTCTTTGAGACTAGCAAGAGCGAAAAGTAAAACGTGGAAATTCGTGTTCTGAATGTGGAAACATTTAACATTTTGGCTATCGAAAGTCTTCTATCGTTGGTTTAAGGGTTGCCAACCGACAGAAAACATGTTGAAATTGTAATAAATATCGAGTTTTTTCTCTTGTGACCAATAATTTGAAAGCGCTGGCAATTCAGGAGATGCAATTTGGCGGAAGATCGATCAACTTTGTTAATAGCAGAATTGAAGTTGTATTTTAATTAATAGACTTGTCGATATAATTATTGACAATTTTAGTACACAGGAGAAGCATCGGAGCTTGGAACCAGATTCTATAATGGCCACGTGGGACGCGATGACCTCCCAGTTAAATGCGGTTAGCCCCCTTTTAAGGACATTGCCTTTCGTAGGCAACCAAATACAACTTTTGAAGTTCACGATTTATTATTGAAAGGCTAACATTAGAAAGCATTTCGGCCATGTTTTCAATTCCGCTTCCACAAAAATTCTGTGATTTAAAACCGGTTTTAGTACTAAATTTGCACTCCAAATCACAAAACTTTTGAGGAAGTGGAATTGAGAACATGGCCGCTTGGCTTCCAATTCATCTCGAAGGTCTTGAAATCCAGTGTTCTACTCCGGTAAAACGAATACTTGCGCACTATGATTACTCCGTGTTTTGTTCGAAGCAAAACGAGCAAATTTAAAAAATTGCTAATCATCTTGTCGAGGTCTAACATATTCATTTCTGGTGGAATATGGTGGTGTCTTTTCTGCAATTTGTTTAACATTGATTCGAATGTATTTTTATCCAGACGGAATTTCTCAATAAATCTAAAATTAGGGGTTTAGCAGAATAAGAACACGAATTCTAAAATAAACTTGTGTAAGCCTCATTTTTTTCGGCCACTTTAAATTTGGCTCTAAGCTGAGCATTATTCTGGGCCTCAGCAATTTTGCGCTGTCCAATGCGCTGAATGCATCCAATTATCATAACTCCTGGCATGTTCTTTTGTATTTAATATTGGAGCAACATAAATACAATGGAATTTGTTCATGTTCAACAGTTGTTTTTCCCCTAGTTCACAAAAGTCAATCCGCAGTAGTTTTACGTGGAATACATAACACGAAAATTAAATCGTTTCGAAATCGGAATTGCGGAATTACTTTTGAAAGTAAGTGGAGTTTAAAACAAGACTGCTAGATCTGCAATTTAGAGCATTTGATATGTACTTTTGTATATTAACCACTGCCACTTGCCCCTTCCTAACCGTAACCCCACTTCCCATCTACAATAGATGAAAACTTAATTATATTTGTTCAATATTTTTTTTAACAATATAGATAGCAAATTTTGAACGCAAGAACATTATATTTCATGTTTATCGGAAACAATGGAATTATCTTCATCGTAATCGTTTTCGTCATCAGAATTTGCTTTCGTGTCCGAATTGTTATTATAAAGATTTAAACCAAATAACGAAGATCGGCAACTCCAAAAGAGTTACAGGTGTTACGTCTTTTGGCAGAGCTTTCTTTCTGATCTACTTTTGTCTCTCACTTAAACGCAGACTTGATAATAAAAGATCGTAGGAGACCATAGCTCTACGTTAAAGTCTAAAAGATTATTTAATATGTCAGGATTCTTGTTAAGAGGTTCTGAGGCATTTTCCCCTAACCATCCAAATAGATTTTGTCATAACCGTAAACCAAAATCTTGTTTTTTATATGAGAGACAAATAATTTTATTTTTGCTTTAATTTGATCTATATTTGTTATTTGTTTCGTTTCGTTTTTGTTGATCTCTGCGTTAATGTGCTCTGTTACGGCATCTGCATTCAGATTGTTGCTGTCCCAAATATCGATCAGAGTTTCGAGCGAAAACTTATACGTCACTGAAAATGCAATTTATTCGATAAAGCGCAAAAATGCGCAAAACAGACTCATAGCACTATAATTAGGGACTTTCACAAATAACTTGCCAGTTTTAGTTACCACGGAACACAATTACATTTGTAATTTTTCTGCTAAAAACACAATAAACAAAACAGTTGACAACAACAACTAAATACAAATTTCGTTTCTTATCACAGCAAATATAAATTTTACATACTGTAAGAATTGTTGACCTTTATGCCCTGTAAATAAATATTTGCCGAAATTTGATAAATCTTCTTGAACCCTTCAAACAATTCACTGAAAAAGTCTGAGTTGATGACATAATCAAGGAAATCAAAAACCTCAAACATCAGACCGCAAGTAAATTACCAAATTTACGATATAAATGATTGTTGGACTGGCATTAGCAGGCCGTCGTCTCTGCCACAATGTAGATGATGAGATTGTCTCTGTTGTGCATTTTTGCAATAACATGTATTCTAAGTCACTTCAATTTATGCATTTATTTTATTCCATTATGGGCTCGCTCTGATTCTGTTAACTTCTTAAGAAACTGAGCTTTATCATCACGAGTTATAACAAAATTGATTTTAAAATACCAAGGGTTTTCTCAGTACCAATTCTATATTGCGGTACTATTGTGTTAGTGGTTACAAAGATGCTATGTCAGCAATCACCAGGACAGTTTGGTTTTTGACACCAAAAGCCGAATGAACGGTGTAGTCTTCCTAAAATCTCTGTCTAACGATTATTGGTGAAATTAGAAGAAGAATAACTTTTTTGATGTGAAACATCTTTAATTTCGGTACGGACGATTTTAGAAGAAGTCAAATTTGATTTGAGCGTCACGTGACGCCGACGCCAACCATATTTTGTTGTTGTGTTTGCTTTGTGCAGTGGCTCGGCACACACACACAAGACGGAGGGCGGAGAGAGATGCAGAGAAGAGTTTAAGAGCACACACCCACACCCAACATTTTATTTACAGTTCTTTGCCTATGGCTCAGCCAAAAAATATCAAAACAGAGACACTTAGAAACTACCACAGCAACAACGAGAGAACAATAGAGAGCGTACTCCCATAACTTTTGCTGTAAGCGCGAGAGGGAGAGTGAGTGCTACTAAGTACTGAAAAGACAGGGCACTGAGAGCAGCATCATACCGTATTAGTTGTATCATGGTTTTCTTCTTGTGACGAACTGCCATTGCTGATTTGTATACCAAGGAGAGAGCTTCTTTTCTAAAGTTGAAGGGCTTAATTTAAAAATCATAATAATGGAACCTGTCTTCCAGAACTTTCTTTCGCTTGTAAAAGACTAGTTTCCAAATGGATTACACAGATAGGTATTCTTCTGCTCTTTTTATAAAATATCGTTGGCTCCTTTCGGAACCCCATGTTTGAGACGGTAAGCAAGTGATCACCTTCGCTGTCATATCCGTTTCAGCAATCCATTCAACGTACTTATCTTATACTTATTGCCACTTGTGTATCATTCCTCCTTCCTCAATTTCCTGCGTTGTAATGCCGCGGTACAGATTCTCCACCTTGTTGGATGGTGCAAAATTCATCGTATGTAACGATGCAATGCCCATGGTTCAACCGATATTATTTTCCTCCTACAAGATCAATTTGTCTGTAACTTTGCCACATTTCATTGGATTCACTTCCCATTATTCCCTCTTTCCAGAGCTTCTTCTATGAGATTCTTGCCGGCAAATGGGTGCGCAATGGCTTACAGATCAAGGGTCAGGCCATGACCTATATCCAGGCGAACTTCTGCAACTCCATGGCCGATATGGATCTGTTCTTTCTGCAGATCTGCGCCACAAATCTGCCGCAGTATTTCTTCCTGCAGAACACCATCGAGCTGTTCGATGTGGGCCAGTGGCTGGAGACGGCACCGCTGAAACAGCCGCAAAAGGCGGAGCAGTCCTCCATGCTGGAGGGTTTTCTCACATTCCTCGCCACGCTGGTCACGAGTCGCACCAATCTGGGCAACGACGAGGCCACTCAGTGCATCATTGAGATAAGCGCCCTGCTGGCCACAGAGAACAAGACACATTCGCAGCTGCTGGAGCTGATGCCGGAGCGTTCGGGGAATGTGCACACGAAGAATTTCGAGACGTTCCTCAAAAAGCTGTCGGTGTACAAGGCGCCATCGAGTGGCTCTGAGAACTTGGAACAGGGCCTGTTCACGCCCATCGATGAGGTGTGGGAAAAATATTACGATCCGCTGCACGTCCTGCTGCGGGCGGTTCACCGGCGCGACTTCCAGTCCTCGATGGACCGTTTCACCAACTACGTCAAGTCGAAAAGCAAAATGCCCGCCAGCGGCAACCTGTGGCCGCCATTCCGCCTGCCGCAGGCGCTGCCCGCTGGCAGCTCTTTCAGCGACCCCTGCCGCATACTCAGCTCCCGCGTTTTTCACTCCACCATCCTGTCCATCCTCTTCCGGGCTGTCCACACGCGTGACGTCTCCGAGCACCTGCTAGCCCTGGCTGTGTTCCTGCTGGAGATTTCCGTGGAGACGAGCGGAGATGTCAATGACCAGCCAGCCGCTGCAGCGGCCATGGTGGAGTCCGTGGGCGTTGCCGGGGCTGGGTATCATCATGCCTATGGACAGGGCGGGAGGCAGGAGCCGCCCAAGCTCTTCCATTGCTATCCCACGGACAATCTCAGCTGCAATCTGAGGCACGTGGTCAAGAAAGTGTCCCTGAAATCGCGTGATCCGCAGGTGACCACCTCCAGCTATCGCTCCAATCCCTTTTACGCCGACTTGGACTTTGATGTGGAAGCGGATCCGTCCGAGCAGGCGGCCATGCGCATGATCGGGCAGTCGGAGTCGGATGGAGATGAGGTGGCCGCCGGGGGTGGCGTTGGAACGGGAGCCGTGAGTCGACGCAACGTATCGCAGGCTCTGGTACCCATGCGGGTGCCGGGCATGGAGGTCGCGCTGCCGCCGGATCTATCGGTGGTGGCAGAGACGGGCGTAGTCATACGCCAGGACAGCAACGAGGATGATCTGCTGCGCGATGGTGACAATGCGATGGACATGAGTCCGGCGGCTCTCGACTTCCATTTTCCGCTGCAGCAAATCACGCTGCCCGAGAGCGGCATGGAGGTGGCAATACGACGGGATCTTCTGCTGGCCGAGACCCACATTGAGGGCAGAGGAGTAGGAGGCGGAGCTGGGGGAGTGGGGACGGGTGGTGGCGCGGGTGGCGGAGCAACTAATGAGATGTTCTCCCCGACCACACCCACCGGTGGCATGCTGCTGCCATTCCAGCGTGTCCAACCGGTGGCGGTCCCGAGCAGTGGCAATATGGACATTGTGCCTTCGCATGCCCTCGGAGCGGGCAGCTTCGCCGGCAGCGGACGGCGCCACAACTATGATGCAGGTGGAGCCCGCAAACGGTCGGTGGACATCGCCATCGGTGGCAGCAACAAGGATGAGCTACACATGGACGAGAGCATATTGTCGCTGCTGCTCAAGCTCCACTCGCAGCTCAGCGGCACTCTGGACAGCTTCTCGCTGAGCGACGGCGAGGAGTTCGACCCCTCCTCGTCCATGGAGGTGGACTGCAATGAGGCGAGCACCTCGAGTGCCGCCGTCGAAAGCACAGCCCTAGCGGAGTGCACTGCCAGTGCCAGGAGTCGGCCCGCTCGCTCGCGCCACAACAACTACCAGAACATCCATGTGTCCGCTTCGAGGATAGGCGACGGCCCCTTCTTCATAGGCAATCTGCTGCGCAAAATAGCCAAGCGGGATGAGCTGTGTGCCCAAAGCATCGACGACATACGCGCCCGCCTCTGGCCCAATCAGCGCGAGAAGCAGGCGGAGGCCAAGGCGCGCGAGGCCAAGGAGAAGGAGGAGCGCCGCAAGAAGGCGCGCGAGCGGCAACAAAAGATGATGCAGGACTTTGCCAACAAGCAGAAGCAGTTCATGCAATCGGCGGCGGCTGCGGCCAACAACATGGAGTACGGCCTTGAGGACGACGACGACGAGGATCTGTACGAGGAGCAGCCGCGCGAGAAAGAGTACGACTGCATTATCTGCAACTGCACGACGCCCAGCACCGAAACGAATCCCATCGGCTTGGTGGTGCTGGTGGAGTCCAGCGGCATTGTGGGCCACCGTCGTCGCATATCGGAGCGCTTGCCGCTGCCGCTCAATGTGGAGGATGAGTACCGGTTGGCTCACACCACGCGCTTAGCCACAGAGTTCGGACGCCGTACCGAGCTGCTCAGCCTGAAGTTTGGCGAGGAGTCGTGGTACCTGTCCAATAACATGGCATACGACAACGGCGTCCATGTGCAGTCCTGCGGCCATCATGTCCATCTGAGCTGCCTGGAGGCGTACCTGAAGACGTTGTACACCACACAGCGGCAGCCGGTGCAGGACCGGGGCGAGTTCTACTGCCCGGTGTGTCGGCAGTTGTCCAACTCTGTGCTGCCGCTCAGTCCGCAGCTGGACAGGCCGACGCATCTGGTGCGATCGGGCAATCAGCCGTTCGAGCAGCTGGTGGCCGATCTCACGGACCTGATCAAAGAGAACGAGACGATACCGGTAAGTGTTGGAAGTGGGTGAAGCCCCGAAGCCCCTCAATTTCAATTAATCGCATTTTCCTCTCCCCCTCTGCACAGCAACCAACCAAGCTGACTGAGGCCATGGGCCATGCCATGGAGGTGATGACCAACATTGCCCAGCGCAAAGTAAAATGCGCCTCCATCACGTTCCGCAAGCTGTTCATCTTTGTGACCTCCATTGCCCGTACCAATCTGGAGGCGGAGATCATTCAGCGGGGCGGCTCTCTGTGCTCAGCGAATGCCACCCGCTACAAGCCGAAGCGGGACTGCATAGTTCCACTGCTGCATGTGCTGTCGGTGCACGTGCGAGTGCTGGTCGAGTGGCCGCTGTGGAGCAGTTGGGCCTCTCTGGCCGGGCTGCCGGTTAGCGATACGGAACCCCTGCCGGCCCATTGCCTGGAGCTGATACCTAGTCTGCTGGCCGATCCCATAGCTTTGCTTCTGAAGTTCATATTGCTGGCGCCGCTGCATCTGGACCAGGGTGAGTCGAGCATGAGCGAGTTGTCCGTCTTAATCTTCAAATTTTTCTTCTCCTCACAGATTACTTCACCTGCATGGTTAAGGTCATGTACAATCTGCTCTATTATCAAATTGTGGTCCAACTTTGCGTCACCCTGACTGACCTGGAGTGTGATCACATCCTGGCCCACTATAGCGAAACACAGTCCGAGGAAACTTCCACGAGCAGCAGTCGAAGCAGCAGAAACAGCTCGACGCGATCCTTCCAGCTGGGCCAGGCCATGGCCTTGGTGTTGGGACAAACGAATCGGCTGGCCCATCTGCGTCGCGATAGCATACCCAGCACGAGTAGCTCAGCGGCCGCCAGCAGCAACAGCACCACCACCAGAGTAGGCATGTCCTCAGACGTAAATCTCAAGTCTATGGAGCTGCAATTGCAATCACTCTGCCTGCCATTCCTGAGAATAGCGGCTCTTTTGCGCCAGCACTTGTACCGCCATGAGATGCCCGAAATATCGGCGCCGGGTCTGGAGTTCGTGCGACTTGTCTACTATCTGGAACTGGTCACGGACTCCATGGACTGGGACTGTTTCAACGCCTCCAAGGGGCTATGCTTCATACCGGGCACTGAGCAAACGTTACCCCAGTTCTGGTGCAAGCAGCTAATGGAAGTGCGTCCGCCATCGGACACAGTGCGTGAATTGGTGTTGATCAATCAGCATTCACTGTGGCAGCAGCCACGGCTTCTAGAGCTGCCGCGCGAGTACGAACGCCTGTTTACGGTAGGTGGTGGTGAAGAGGATTGCCCAAGGATTAGCTTTAATTGAATTATTATGCCTTTTCTAGTACTATCACGAGCGGCCCTGCCTCAACTGTTACAAGGTGCCCAAGGAGAGCTCCATTTGCCTGCTGTGCGGGACCATTGTTTGCCTCAAGCAGAACTGCTGTGCGGAAAACGATTGCTGTGAGGCAGTACGGGTGAGTTTACAAATCCCAAATAGCACTAAGTGGAGTGGAATCGGGGAACTATGTACAAAAAGAAACAAGGAAGATAGAATATGTTCGAAAAATGAGGTTGCATTCAATTTGACGCCTTACATTAATTTTGTAACCTAGGTCAATCAAAGTAGCCTAACCAGATACACAATAAATTTGGCAGGTCATCTTGTAAATTGGAATTAGGATTATTCAGTGAATACTCCAA
Source organism: Lordiphosa clarofinis (assembly GCA_018904275.1). Classification (NCBI taxonomy): domain Eukaryota; kingdom Metazoa; phylum Arthropoda; class Insecta; order Diptera; family Drosophilidae; genus Lordiphosa; species Lordiphosa clarofinis. The sequence goes on along the minus strand of JAEIGQ010000041.1, from coordinate 1,396,222 downwards.
AATTTAATTACTTTTACAATTACTTAGATAATTGTAGCTGTAAAGGGTGATTATTGAGTAATTGTGTTTGAAATTGTTGAATTATTCTTGAATTTTAAGGTATCAAATTAAATTACTTAAGCCTAATTATCAATTTCATGGTTTATATAACATGCGCAGTATATATTCCATCAGTACATTAAAGAAGTCACACGATACGGTATCGCCCTGCCTAAAATCTCTTTTGGTATCAAATGGTTCGGAGAGGTTCTTTCCTATTTTGACGGAGGAAGTTTAGTCACTGTTAAGTCACTATCAAGTCACTGTTTAGCAGAGCTGTAAACTTGAATTAGCATTACCTTTACCATTACCATTTTTCACATAACTGAAAACAATTTCTAATTACGATTTTATAATAATCGTAATTGTAATTTGGAATTACGATTAGTCAGTGAATATTCCAAAATTTAATTTCTTTTACAATTACTTAGATAGCTGTAAAGGGTGATTATTGAGTAATTGTGCTTCAAATGTTGAACTGTTTACGAATTTTAAGGTGTCAAATTAAATTACTTAAGCCCAATTATCAATTTCAGGGTTTATATAACATGTTCTTGTGTAAAAATAATAACAAGTTTATTTCATATTACCCATTAAATTCAAGGACTTCATGACAACTAATTCTTCAAACGAAAAATCGGAAATGGCATGACGTCTTGAGTCGTTAATAGCATTTGCATATGAAAACATTCTTTCAATCAATCACGCACAAATGGAAATTTGTCTCTCATATAGTTGATAACCTGGAATTTGAACATTGGCTATATAACTCTTATATAAATGGACTAAAATATCGCCAAATTTGCAAAATTACTACATATAAGAGCATTTATTAAAACTCTTGATTGGCGAGTTTTTATACCCGTTACTCGTAGAGTAAAAAGGGTATACTAAAGTCGTGCAAATGTATGTAACAGGCAGAGGGAATCATTTCCGACCATATAAAGTATATATATTCTTGATCAGCATCAACAGCCGAGTCGATATAGACATGTCCGTCTGTCCGTCTGTCTGTATGAACACCTAGATCTCAGAGATGGTAAGAGATAGAGGTTTGACATGTATGGGACAAATGTTTCTTTTATCTGCACGCAGATCAAGTTTATTTCAAACTTTGGCCACGCCCCCTCCCGCACCCGCAATTTGGAAAAAACGTCATATCTCCTACAGTTTTGAAGACAGATGATTCGTACCTTCTAGAGATAGTTAGTAATTAGCAAAATGAATCGATTTGCCAAAGAAATGATAAAGATCGGATGAACGGTTTTTAAGTTATGAGCAAAATAGTAAACCAAGCCCCCCCGCTTCCCCCCCAAAAAAATGTTGCATACTTTTTGGATGGTCACGCAGGAACACTCTTAAACATGTTTTTTCATGAGTAACGGGTATATCGAAGTCGGTTAGAGCCGACTTTAACTTACGCTCTCGTTCGTATGATCTAGGATTATAATGAAGATTTGATGGCAAAATAGACGGATAAATACGAGTTGTAGATCGAACTTTTAAAAGAATCGTGAAATTTCCAATTTTTCTTATGACCAAATATTATTATGAAGACTTAAGGGGATAGTACAAGTTGCGCGTCCACCTCATGTGGCTACCTGGATACCGCAACAAGAAGTCATCAAATTGCAAAAAGATTTTTGTTACCCTGCTGGTTTCGTCGAAATCATATGATTTATATTTGGGGACTATATGTTTTCTTGAGTCCATTGTATTTCTGTGTCAAAGCATATTTCACTGCTTCCGCTACAACAATTTGCTGAATTTGATCAGATTGCCGACCATGAAGAGTAATTTTTCCAAGACAATTAAACTATCGCAATTTAATCAGTTGCAACAATCGCAGTGTTCGCTTTTGTCGAAAGTTGGAAAATATTTGAAAAGCCCTTCTTGACTTTTTCAAGAATACCTTTCGTTACACTCTTTGAGCTTAATATCTCAGTGAAATCTGAGATTCTCTGCAACTTTACTGCCAGGGTTTGGCGAAAATTTAAATTGTTCTCTTTTTAAAGAAAATCTAAAATTGTTGCTATTGGCGTCATTAAAATGCGGTATTCTTCCAAATATTGAATATCTATATATGCATAATTCAATTAAATGATTGATATTATTAGCTTGGGTTTTGTTGCCTTAATCAGCAAACAAACTATCTAAGTAATTATAAAATAATTTAATTTTGGAATATTCACTGAATAATCATAATTCCAAGTTACAATAACGATTATTAAAAAATCGTAAACAGGAATATTTTTTCATTACCTAAAAAATTGTGTTTATGGTAGATTAGGTTAGGTTAGGTTGTGATGGCTGAGAGCGACGAGCCGCTCTCCCACTTAGGCCACTTTGGGCCCATTGCGATGCCATATTTGTTCCCTATTAACCCTTTTTAATACTGAGGTGGGTCCTCGTTACTGAACCATTGTGTGGACAGAATAAATTTGATTAGAGCTGGGATCTCTAGCCGGGATGTCTCCGAGAGGCTGAGTAGCAGAGGTTGACCAAGTGTCCTGAGTCTCCTTCCACTCAAGGCGGGGCAATAGCACAAAAGGTGTTGTACCGGTTCCTCCTCTTCTTCGTGTCCGCAACTTCTGCAAAAGTCATGGTAAGTGACGCCGAGGCGAGCTGCAAGTCTGCAAATAAGACATTGACCCGTGAGGGTCCCCAACAGAAGCGATATGTGGTTCCTTCTGTGACGTAAAAGTGTGTTAGTACGTTTTTGTTCGAATGTTGGCCACGTAAGCCTCGCTACTGCACAGGAGAAAGGTTTTTCCACCGGTCCGTAGCGAGACGAAGTGTTTCTGCTTTTTTATAAAGTCTATAAGTCGCCATAGGCGTTCCTATCGTGCTCCTCTCTGAAAGGAGCTCGATGGTGGTTCCTATTCTGGCCAGTTTGTCCGCAGACTCGTTACCTTCCAGGTACCCATATCAGGTGTATACTAAAATGTCGTGCGATCTCTTTGAGAGATAAGCGACATTTAGTAAGTGTTTTAGCATTGTTGGTGTGTGAGTCAAGTGCTTTAAGGGCGGCTTGACTATCTGAGTATATAAATATATTTCCTTCCTTGACCGTAAGTGTGCTAAGGTAGGTGGCAGCTTCCTGGATGGCTACCACCTCTGCTTGGCACACACTACAGTGGTCAGGAAGGCGGAACGATAAGTTATGGTAATGAAAAGTAATTAAATACGGGAAGTAATGATTACATTTCAGCTATGAGTCAAACCAAGTCAATTTGCTTGAAGTTGAAACCTTCAATTTTTTACTTAAATGCCAATAAGTTCTTTATTCTTAAACGGATCTTTAGTGACCAGCAATAAAATTAATTTTACACAATTTTTTTCGTGGTGAAAATCGCTCTTAAAATCAAGTTTTTTTTTTTTAATTTATAAATTTAATGCAAAGTTGCAGATAAAAGCCTTTATAACGCAGAAGTCAAGCATCGAATTAAGAAGTCGTGTATGAATGAATGATAGGGCGTTCAATTGCCTTCCAAAAGATCATTACCTTTTCATAATAAAAGACACGATACTGAAGATATACACATTTTTCTAAAGATGCTTTTTTCCCCAATCGAAAAACTAGCTTTAGCTAGCTGGACTGCATTTTTGGACTCAGCAAAGGGATTTACATATGAAATTACTGCCAAATGGTCGGGATCGGAAATGCTGTAAACTAGTGTTATTATACACATGAAAAGTGTATTATAATTTTGCCCAGAAGTTTGCAACGCACAGAAGAAATCATGTCCGCCCACATAAAATATATATCTTCTTGATCAGTCCGTCCGTCTGTCTGTTTCTACGCGAACTATTCCTTCATTTTTGAAGCTAACGAGCTGAAATTTTGCACAGAGTATTCTTTTTTTTTTTTGCATGCTGCTAATATGTCGGAACCGACAGGATCGGATGACTACTTCTTGTAGCTGTCATACAAATGATCGGTCGGAAGACGGATTTTAGTGGGAACAAATGTTTTGTTCTCAATATTGCCGCATTCAATCACGGTCATGGGAAATATTAAATGTTTTTAAGCTAATCTGTGAAGTTTGGTCGAAGTCGCTAACCGTTGAGACAAGCTTTTTCAAGTGTATCAAAACTTCAGCACAAACGAAGTTAGCTTTGCCTTTCTCGTTATGAATGTTTTTTTATACCCTTGGAGAGGGTTTATTGAAATTGTCCGGATGTTTGTAACGCATAGAAGGAAGCATCCCCGACCTCGGTTTTACAGCGTTAAGCCCATGACCATTTTTTTCGCTGTATTTATCACTAACATTAAACAGGTCACCATTACAACAATTAGGGCCATTTTCTCAAAAGTTGCGGTTAGGTACCGGCCGGTCAAATTTGCCGGGCGGAATAACCTGCCGGTAAGTCATTTGGTTTTCTCAACAAGATTTACCAGCAGGTTCGCCCGATATCGATAGATTGCTATCGCTGCCATAGTGTGACCAAAAAATGTCAACGAATCAGCTGTGTTTGTTTTGGTTTTCTTAATTCTATTGCTGTTGCTGGTTATCATTTAACGAAAAAAAATGATATGACATGCTGAATTTGTCAACCTGAATCGTTGAAAAAAATTGACTTCATCGAGAGCATTAAATAATTAGCCCCTCCCTGTACTCTCTTGCTTAATTAACTCGTTGCTCCGTCTAGGATTATGTCGCCATGTTGGCCATTGAGTTGATACCGTTTCTGGTGCTGGCAATGCGTGTGGATAGTATAATATTTTCGTTATGGTGCACACGTATCTGCAGTTGGATCTCAATCAGTATGCCACATCGAAAGGCCGTTGGCCTAGTTGATCCTTCGATTTCGACGGCGGGCAGTGGGTTTGCCTGCCTTGCGATTGGTGACATTTCAAATTTTTCGGCGCGGCGGTCAAGACATTTGCCACTGCGGCGGCTGCCATTCTGCTGGACTTTCTGTTCCAGATCGCCGCATGTCTCTTCCTGTCTCACTACCTGCCTCCCAATTTCATTTAGTGGAAGCAACAAATTCGTTTATTTATAAACATTTTGGTTTGCCGATTAGCAAAGTGAATAATTCAAGTGTTTGACACAGCTGTGTCTATCGAGTGAAAGTATCGATAGTTTTATCGGTACTTGCCGGCCGGTTAAAATTTGACCCCCTCGTGAGGCTGCGGTTAAAGTTGCCGGCTGGTTTTCGCCAAAGACAGCATGAGAAACTCAAATTCGGCTAACCTGCCGGTAAGTTTGACTAACCGGACATTGAGAAAATGGGCCTTAATACAATCACTGATTTGACTCAGATCACGACTTATATACATTTGAACACCATCCCAACTTCGATCGAAGACAACACGCTGGGAAGATCATTAACATATATAATGAACAAAAGTAATCCCAAAACTGGTTCTTGTGGAACACCATGCTTAATAGTCAAAATATCAGACGATTTTGATTGTGCCATGACAGTTATTCATCTGCTTAAATGCTTTGGAGAGAAAAGGCAATATGGATATTGGACGAAAGTCGTTATTCAATTTTGGTATTGATCAGAGTATTCAGGGGTAGTCAGGATTGTGTTAAAAACATGTGTGATGTGACCTAAAGTTTTTGGTAAGAAAAAATTTTCAAGAATTTAGGATCTATAGCATCTATTGAGTCTAAGACATCACATTGGCTGAAACAGACAATTCCACAGACATTTTTACAGTTTTTAAGAGACACAGGACTTAAATAAGAATTTCCCGTTGAGATCATCTACTAAATCAATGTCATTTTTAAGCGGGGGGTTTTGTCCTGCCAATTTGCAAGTTTTGAATCTTCTTTCATTTTTGACCCACCGATATTGCCCTGTTGATTTTGGAATTAAAGAATTAAATTTAAACACCGCCCGTCTTTTGGTTTGAAAATCTTTGTGAAAATGGTCAATTCTGAACCGTTGTGGTAATGGCAATTCTATATGAGAAAATGAATTCGTTACACTCTCTGACCACGAGGGATTCCGTAAGGTTGGCAGCCCTCTGAATAGATACAACTTTGGTTTGGTCGTGAAGTGAAGACTCCAGTTTGGAGCCATCAGTTTGTGGTTAGGCATCTAGTTCCAGTTCAGACGACTGGGAATTAAATTTCGAACTTGAAAGACTGAAATTGTTATTTTGGAAAGTATAGTTTTTGTTGAAACCCTTCAACCAAACCAGTTCCTAATTTCTCTCTAATTTTTACATCTTATTCCTTCTCTTCTATGCAGCACACTTTATCCTGCGGCGGTGGCATTGGCATCTTTTTAGTGGTCACCTCCACGTACATAATTGTCATACGCGGACGTCGCGCTTGTCTTTGGGGTTCCCTCTACCTTGATGACTTTGATGAAGAGGATCGTGATCTCAAGTGAGTTTTGCTGGATTTGCATTTTGTGTTCACATTTTGTAATCATTTCTTTTCTTCTTCTGCTACAGGCGCGGCAAGCCCTTATACTTGAGTCAGGATCGTTTCAATCTACTGGAATCGCAGTGGCTATCGCATAAGTTTGCTCATACAAAACACACATGGGTGTTTCATCGCGATCTCTTGTGAAACATGGAAGATTTACTGCGCAGCATACAGGAGCTGGTTGGTCAGATCTGAGAGCTGAGCTGAGCTGCCCGCTGCCCGCCTAGTCGAACCGCCTCCTATCCAAATGATGACTATATGGTTTTATTAAGTTATAAAAAAGAAAACAAACAAATTCGAAGTGGTGGCATCCCGCATCCCGTGCACACCTAGTAGTAGTCGCAGGAGCAGCTTAAAAAAATTGCAATTTCCAATGATATTACGAAATTTTGTATACACTTGAAATGTGTATTATAGAAGGAATCATCTCCGACCACATAAAGTATATATATTCTTGATTAGCATGACGAGCTGAGTCGATTGAGCATTGTCCCTCCGTCTGTTTGTCTGTCTGTCTGTCCGTCCGTCTGTCTGTTCTTACGCGAGCTAGTCCCTCAGTTTTGTGCACTGAGTCCTCTTTTGACTGCACGCTGCTTATATATCGGAACCGCCCTGATCGGTCGCTCTTAAACTCGGCCATTATTAACTTTATATGTTTTAAAGCTGATCTGTGAAAGTTGGTCGAAATCGCTAAACGTTAAAGCGAGCTTTTTCAAGTGTATTAAAACTTCGGCACAGACGAAGTTAGCTTTGCTTTCTCGTTTTTTATATATTTAACAAGAAGAGCAGAATCGATCTACTCGCGTAATTGTTTATCTCTCTCACACACACAAACACACACACACACAATATATATATATATATATATAACTATATCTGCCTAACCGATCGATCACAATGCATGTGAATCTCTCAAGCAACAAAAATATTTACGACTTATACATATTTACTTATATATATATATATAAACCCATCCAATATATCCAACAAATGAGGAGAACATGTTCAAACCAATCCGCACGGGTTTCTCTAGTTGCGTTGCTCTTTACCTAAGCTAAGTCTTAAGTCTCCCCATTCCCCACCCTCCTCCTTTCCCATTCAAGCACACACACTCTCTCTCTCTCTCTCTCTCTATCCACCTCCCTCTAGGTTTATCTAGGAAAACAAAATAAAATGAAAGTCTACTTTTGGCCTCATGAGTTTGTGCATGTAAAAAATTAAAACGAAAGATTTACATAGTTAATATATATACATACATACATATAACAAAAAAAAAACGAAAAGCGAATTGTGAATTGCTTAGAAAATAGTTTTTGCATTACCACATAAGAAGAGACAAGAGGAGGAAGGCAAAACAGAAGAACAAAATAATGAAAGCAAGCAAATATGCATTGACAAACGAAAGACACCCGAATAATTGGGACTAGACGAGAATTTGTTGTTATTAGTTTTTAACAATACTAAACAATTGTGTGTGTTATGTAGGCGCCTAATTAATCCCCGCCCTACCCAGAAAGAGAGTAAAAAGTAAACAAACAAAAAATTATATGCAAGTGTAAAATATTACAAAATGTGTTTTATTAAAGATTTCAGGTGAAGGGGGGGAGGTAAACGGGGAACAGAGTAAGATGTTGCCCATCTGAAGGACTTAAATCAATTGCGGACGGCGTTTAAGAGATAGCGACTCGAAATTTGAAATGGAACAGTTATGTTTTTAAGATGAACAACATCGGACAATGTTAGATTTTTCATGGTTGCTTGTCTGGGTTGTGTTGGCCGTCATTGCTCATCCAAAATAAAACTTCATTTTATTTTAAATTTTCCTCCTACGCGTTTTTCAGTTTTAATCTCAGTATGCTGTTTTTAAACAGGGACCGTAAATAATGATTATTTTATTGAAGGCTCGTGCGGAACTGCTGAACCTAAGTTACACTCCTTAATGCGAGCTGTGCAACCTACGCGAGAGAGAAGACGTATTTCACGTTGTCGCTCGATGCCCCATTCTAGCAGAATTCAGGCGTCTTCACTTTGGTAGGCATCCCTTAGTCATAAAGGACTTTATTTCGCTGCTGAAGCTTGGTATGGAGATACTTGCGAAAAGTGTGCGAAGTCTCTGCACATTATTTCGTCGATAGCAAGGGCGAAATAAGTCGCTCATCTCTAGTTGTTTTGTTTTCAAATTTAACTTGGCGGGAAAATGAAAACTAATTAACAGCGAATAGTTATGGTGGCCTTTAATGATGCAATAGTTGCTACAATAGCTTTATGTGATTTGTAAGAAGCGGTACTGAAGGCACCTAGGGTTCGGCAGTGTTTGGTTAATCCGTACTTGCAGTGAAGATCCAAGTGGAATATAAAAATAAAAAAATCGTTTGTAGGTTCATCGAGACTTTTAATTGTAATTTTTCAATAATTTGCTCCAATAGCCAATTGGTGCTCCTTGGACACGACTAGGAAAAGGGCATAATCGACTGTTTTGGCCATGACATCTCGATAATGCAACGGCATAGATTAGATGTTGTAAACGACTTGCGGCGACAAAGAAGTCCCAAGTCTGACCATTGAAAAGTTCTGCGGCTCATTCGTTCGACATACGGAATCGCCGTCGTCCACAATTGAATCACTGTGTGCCGGGGCAAGTTCCTCATCAACAGACCTCTCGTATGAGTTAAGGTTCTTGAAAAGAGAATTAGCACTTATTTGTTTATATGCATGGCATACGCACACATTTCTTGTGCGCACAAGTTGGTCAAAAACGACATGAGTGGAGCCAACTGACACTTCACATCGCTGCCTCCTTAAGTTGCAATGGATACTCCACCACCGCTTTCCCTCTTACACACACTTTCACTTAGAACGCCGCCAGCGAACGGTGCCCAAGCCGCGTTGCAATGATCTCCTGGCAAAAACAATCAATTGTGAATATCATAATAAAACTCAATAAATATCTATACTTTCCCAGATCATTTTTGTCAACTCGCTATCATAATGCTTTTCATGGATGAGCTAGGGCCACCTTCTCCTCCAATGAAAAGTTGTTCAGCCTTTTTAATGTTCTTGTATGGTTGTCCTACTTTACTGTCCTGCTTTGTTGTGATTTTTAGGGACTTAGGCACACCCACTGTATATTTTATAACTTTTAATAAAATAGAATAATGAAAAAAGATTCACTATGATATTTTCACTGGAAGTATTTTTGGCCGATCGCTTCATACAAAACCAACCGCTGTGGTACGTAACATTGCACACTGATTTATTTGTGAACTAATGAGACAAAAATATTTGAGTTTTGAGCACGTTTGTAAAAGAGGTGTATGCCTAATAAATGGCCAAATTTTCTATATTGTAACCTAATCTAGCCTAAATATAGGAGTTATAAAAAACTTTGGATACTTTTCAGCTTTGCCTTAAGGAACACAACTACTAACATAATGTTAATAATAATTAACATCAGGCAAGGCTTTTAATTCCTTATTTCTTCCCCTCATTTACGAGTGCAACGAAATTGGGCAGGGCCGAGCTTAACTTACGTTCTCGTTAGTCATCAGTATTAAATGCCGAACTTCGATTATATTTTTCTAATAAATATAAACAATTTATTTGCATTGTACAATAAAGACAAGCGACTTAAGTGTTAATTACAGCCACTGTGAAAAATTGAAAATCATAATAAAAACCTCTCTACCTTTAGTTCACTTCAGGTTTTTTGATCTTTCTCCTAAATCCAAAACTTTGTACCAGTTTTAATTTCTCATACCGCTCTGCGTAGAGTCCCATGGGATCCAATTTTCTTGCTAGCATCCTGAAGTTTTCTCCACCTCGAATATGTAAGTTTATCAAAAACTTGGCCAAGACATTTCGAAATTGATCTTCCAATTCATTGAGAGCATCACAAGTTTTCTCGCAGCTCGAACGAAACTCCACAGAACGTTCCTTTAATTCCCGAGAATTTGCCCGATTACATAGCAGAAAATCCATCGTAAGTTGACACAATTCCACAAATATTTCTTGTTGGACATCCAACTGCAATACCAGATGACAGAGTTGTTCCAAATAGCGTTTACATTTTCTGGAACATTTGTCTTGAAAGAAATTGATATTGATGGAGTTTAAGTAAACATCATGAGCTTGAAGCATTTCCTCCAGAGTCTTGGACGTCTGACACGCCTGTATCAGCTGTTCATAGAACTCATCCAGGACATTCGATAATAGATAACGCTTTAAGGTATGCATAACGCTTAAGAAGAGTAGGATAATTTGCTCAAACCGTGCCTCCACTTGCCATACATTGGGCAGACTTTTCGGTGAGAAGCGCTCATGAAATTGTTTTTGTTGTCTCTGCACTCTTTCACAGAGCACAAAGTTGGCATGATAGAAATGCCATAAGGCAGGAAATAAGGCATAATACTGGGACAGGGTTTCTTCCAAAAGAACCTGCCATTCAGGCGGAAGCCTCCAGTTTAATACAAAGCGTGACCAGCATTGTTGACCTCCGCTCAAGGGCTCAGCCACATAGAGTTCGTTATTATAGCGAGTTGTAATCTCGTCCAACATACAACTTAATAGTTTAATGTCAAACAACTTTCCGGACTGATCTAGGACAGGCCCTATAAGTTCAATTAAGCGATTAACAAAGTGCTCATCACGTAGTAATAAGTATTTATAAAGTTTATGAAAAAGCTTGGCGGGCAACAAATGATTGATAAGGGCTCCTGAGACCTTTTCATGCAGTGTGTAAATCAGCTGATTGAAAACTTCTCCAAGTTGTTCTTGATATAACAAATGGTAGGCCTTGGCTATTTCCTCTTTGGTGACGAAAGGATCCAGTTCAACTCCCAAAAATTGAGCTCCAAATTGACGATTTTTACCCACGTTGAGAATTAAATTGAGGACTTCTTGGTCCAAATATGGAGGGGTTCTTTTCGTAAGTAACTTGAATCTTCCACTCCAAAACTCAGCATTGCCTATTTCCTCTATGAAAAAGTCAGCACACCCAGCCTCGGGTAGCAGTCCTTTGCGTAACCATTGAGTTAAGTTTTCTACTAAATCTTGACTGGCCAAGTTCAACCATTTTTGTATTAACAATATTTCACTTTTATCATTTCTGATATTCAACTCTTCATACAGCAAATACCAAATGGGTTTTTCGTGCCAGATGCGTTTCATTAAGCCAGTAAACCATTGAAATCGGCACTGATAACCTACCGTCAAATAACCCACACGGAGTATTCTTTCAGACTGGTATTGCTTTTTCTGGTAAAAGTGATGAAATAGACGTAGCTCTTGACACAAACCCTCAGCCAAAGCGATACCACTTTTTCCTAAGCTCTTCAGACTTTCCAGTTGTTGCTGCAGCGTACGATACGTATAACCCAAATTACCCAAATTTAGGAGCAAGTAAGATTGGCTGATGCTATGCTGCTTTTCCGGTAATCGTAACACCAGACGTAATGTTCGGCAAGAGTATTTCAATTGTTCACATTCATATCCCATCATGCCATTCAGCACATCCCGCTGAAGTTCTTCAGGCGATTGTATGGCATCAACATGATCAACTTGCTGACACTGTAAAGTCTCTAGGGTATCTCGTTCCCGACGGGTAAGCTATTTATTCAATTGAACTTTGGCCAAGGAGCTCAAAGCATTTTTATAAGAAGAATCTTTAACAAAACGTTGCACGGCAAATCTTTCAATTATCATACTCAAACGTTGGCTTATGTCAGACGCTTGCAAACACGAAGTTTGAGAATTGTTGGGTTGTGCCAATAATTCGAAGAGCTGTTCGAGGTGCTCGAAAAAATCATTGTGATGACTTTGATAGGAGGGACTGCATTTAAAAAGTTGTATTATGACACGGGGGCGGCTATAATGTACCGCTGATATGGGCATCTAGGTGGGGCTGGTTGTTCAGAAGATTCCAACTGTTCTTGTTGAACCTGGAGATTTGGTCTGAGGTTAGGTCTGTCATTGGACAGTTCTAAAAACGGAAAGACGAGTTGTATTTCCTCTTCAGCATTCATTCTTTGCAAGGGATCCTCGTTATTATTGAGAAGTTGCTCTTCTTGTTGAGCTGGCACTTTCCAAAGTTCAGCGTTTTTGTGAAATTCTTTCATACTCTGCTCCACGTTCATCTTAATTTGACTTACGGAATTGTGAATCATGGCAACCGGCAGACGGTTTCTTTGAATGATCCAACAATGCTAGGGAACGTTGCATATTAAGCAGAGGGTTCTGCAGCGTTTCAGTTGACGGTAGAGATGATTCCTCTTCCATATGAAGTTACTGGATCTGTGAAATCAAAATTAGCTGAGGTTACATAGGTTCTCTTTAGCTTGTTACCTTTTAGATTTTTATATATTTTCCTAGGTGAACTGTAGATCAATTTTTTATACTCTGTACCGAAGGTACATAGAGTATAATAAGTTTGTGCAAAAGTATGTAACAGGGAGAAGGAATCATTTCCGACTATATAAAGTATATATATTCTTGATCAGCATCAACAGCCGAGTCGATATAGCCATGTCCGTCTGTCCGTCTGTCCGTCCGTCCGTCTGTCCGTCTGTCCGTCTGTCTGTCCGTCCGTATGAACAAACAGATCTCGGAGATGGTAAGAGATAGAGGTTTGACATGTATGAGACAAATATTTCTTATAGCTGCAGGCAGATCAAGTTTATTTTCATTTTTTGCCACGCCCCCTCCCGCCCCCGCAATTCGGAAAAAACGTTATATCTCCTACAGTTTTGAAGATAGACGTTTTGAACCTTCTAAAGATAGTTAGTATTTAGCAAAATGTATCGATTTGCCAAAGAAATGATAAAGATCGGATCAGCGGTTCTCAAGTTATAAGCAAAAAAGTACATCGCCCTCGCCCACCCCCCTCCCACCCATTCACAACTAACACCACACAATCTTAGAGAGAGAGAGAGCGCGAGGGAGAGAGTGAGAGAGAGAGAAAAAGAGAGAGAGACTTTGAGATGAGCGCAGCACCAGCATTGCATTCAGCTCCTACTCCAGGTACAGAGTATGTTATAGTCGGGCTTGACCGACTTTCTCACTTGTTTTTATTTTGAATTACTTAAAAATGAATATCCAGTCTTTCTGACAGTGCACACTGTACTCAGAGCATACTATCTCATACGAACAAGTATATCATTTATTCTTCTTTCTTCTTTATTGGCCCGATGCTTGCATCACAACCGTTTGACGGTCTCGGCCGCTGCAACTAATGTCCGCCAGTCGCTTCTGCTCCGTGCGAGCTGGCACCAGTTTTTCACGCCAAGCTTAGAAATGTCTTTCCGCACCTGGTCGTCCCACCTTGCCTTGTCCCAGCTCTTTCGCATTCCTCTTGTATGCCATTTTTGCTGGAGCTTGATCATCCATACGGGTCACATGTCCCAGCCAGCGCAGCCGCTGTTGCTTTATGCGCTTGACCAGACTAGTGTCCCCATTGAGCTTATACAGTTCGTCATTAGTTCGGATGCGAAAGTCCTCGCCAACTTTCAAAGGTCCATAAATCCTGCGAAGAATCTTTCGCTCGAAAACGCCAATCGCCACCTCATCCGCTGATGATATTGCCCATGCTTCTGCGCCGTATTGCAGGACTGGGATGATAAGCGACTTATATAGCGCTATTTTTGTTCTTCGCTTGAGGTTTCTGCTCTTGAGCTCCTTACTTAGCCCGTAATAGCATCGGTTTGCGAGCGTGATTCTTCTTCGAATTTCCAGGCTGATGTTGTTGTCGCCGGTTATCATCGTTCCAAGGTAGACAAAGTCCTCTACAACTTTAAAGTTGTACTCTCCCATTGCAACAGATTGCCCAAGTTGTGTGTACTTCTGTTTCGAGGACACTAGAGAACGCCTTGCTTACTGCCTGTTCGGTTCTGCCGATAATGTCAATATCATCGGCATATGCGAGTAGCATTACATCTTTATTAAAGATGGTGCCCGATCTGTTGGCATTTGGGCACTGGCGCAGTATATACTCCATCAGCAGATTAAAGAAGTCACACGATAAGGTGTCACCCTGCCTAAAACCTCTTTTGGTATCAAAAGGCTCGGAGAGGTTCGTTCCTATTTTGACGGAGCTTTGAGTGCTTCTCAACGTCATCATGCAAAGTCGAACGTACTTTGCTGGAATACCTAATGTAGACAGGGCTTCGAAAAACCTTGACCTTATTGGCGTGTCGAAAGCGGCTTTGTAATCGATAAAAAGGTGGTGATTTTCGATGTTTCTCTCATAGGTCTTCTCCAGGATTTGGCGCAATGTGAATATCTGGTCTGTGGTGGATTTACCAGGTCTAAAGCCACACTGATAAGGTCCAATCAGTGTATAAATAAACGGCTTTAGACGTTCACAAATAATGCGGGACAGAACCTTATATGCGATGGGGAGGAGACTGATCCCGCGGCAGTTGGCGCAAACTGCAGGGTCCCCTTTTTTAAAGATTGGACAGAGAACACTTAGATTCCAATCGTCGGGCATGCTTTCGTCAACCCATATACGGCACTGAAGTTGTTGCATGCACCTTACCAATTCTTCGCCTCCAGCCTTGAACAATTCAGCGGGCAACTCATCAGCGCCTGGCGACTTGTTGTTCTTTAGCCTTCGTATGGCTAAACAGACTTCCTGTTGGGTCGGGGGGTCTATCTCAATGTTGTCGATTGGTGGCATCGTTACTTCTCTAGAGGCGGCATCATGTTCGTCCTCGCCTCCCAGAAGGTTGGAAAAGTAACTTCTCCATTTGTTAAGCGCCACTTGCGGATCTGTGACCAGATTTCCCTGGTCGTCTTTGCATTGTGCGACTCTGGGCTTGAAACCTTCTGTTAATTGCTTAATCTTTTGGTAAAATTTTCGAGTCTCACTTATGCCGAATAACATCTCGACTTCCTCGAGCATTCGCCTTTCCTGCTCAAACTTTTTTCTTCTAAAAAGGCGTTTCTCCTCTTTCTTTTTCTCCAGGTATCGCTCTTTAGCAGCCCGCGTTACTCTCGACTGCAGAGTTCTCCTGTAGGCAGCGTTTTTCTCTGCAGTAGCGCGTCGGCACTCCTCGTCGTACCAAGACCGCTTTCGAGGGGGCTCGGAGTAACCGAGTATCTCCTTGGCAGCCGTACTCATGGAGTGCGATATACGCTGCCACTGTTCGCATATATCGGAAGGGAATGGGGAGGTTTCCCTGAGCAGTTGGGCGAGTTTAGCTGAGTAGGCTTCAGAGGTCCCTTGTGATTGCAGCTTCTCGACGTTTAGCTTTCGACGTGTGCCAGAGCGTGAGGCATGTGCCACACTGAGCCGCGTGCGTACCTTGGCTGCAACCAGGTAATGATCCGAGTCTATGTTGGCTCCTCGAATCGCACGCACGTCTAGTACACTCGATGAATGCCTTCCGTCGATCACAACGTGATCAATCTGATTTCGTGTTCGTTGACCAGGGGACTTCCAGGTCGCCTTATGGATGTCGAGGTGTTCAAATCTGGTACTACTTATGACCATGTTCCGGCCCGCAGCGAAGTCTATTAGCCTCTCTCCGTTACCGGAGGTTGTTTCATGAAGGCTGAATCGTCCGACTGTCGATCCAAAAACTCCTTCTCTCCCGACTTTCGCGTTAAAATCGCCTAGCACGATCTTTATGTCGTGGTCGGGGCAGCGCTCGTATAGTTGTTCCAGGCGCTCATAGAATTCATCTTTTATCGTGCCTTCCTTGTCTTCTATTGGCGCGTGAGCACAGATAAGGCTAATATTAAAATATTTTGCCTTAAGTCTGAGCGCGGCTAGCCGTTCATCAACTGGTGTGAAGCTGATGACAGAGCGACGCAGTCTATCACTCACTGCAAAGCCGCACCCAAACTCGTGCTTGGAGACATGCCCGCTGTAGTGTATCTCCCAGGGGGGTGGTGGTTTCTGTTCTGTCTTCTCTTTTGGTAGCGTTATTATCTTGCTCCCATGTCCAATCCATCGCATTTCCTGGAGTGCGGTAACGTCCGATGAATATTTTTTGAGGACTTTCACCAAGGCGATATCATCACCATCTCTGTTGAGGGTGCGGACATTCCAGGTGCATATTCTCAAATCGCGGTCCTTAAAACGTTTGCGTGGGTCGTCGTCAGGGGGTGTCCGTATCCGAGGCATTGTTGTCGCAGTTTTCATTGGTGGAGATTTTTTACGGTGGTGGGTACCAAACCCGACGCACTAACCCTATATATTATACCCTGTAGGGAAGGGGGGGGGGACGCCGCTCACGTTAGTCAGCAGCGAATGCGGGTGCATTGCCGCTGCTTCCGGTGGTCACCACGAGGAGGTGTGAGTCGACTTGAGACGTAGTAAGCCATGATCACTCTGGGTTCGCCAAGTTGAACCGATCAGAAGCTTTCCCTGACCACATACGCCCCCATTAGGTCCAGAAGATCTATGACTAGAAGTTCTGAACCACCACCATCATTTATTATTATATATCATTTATTAAGTCGACAAAAAAGGCAGTCAACATAATTACACAGTCAACATTATCAACTAAGAAAGCCTAACAAAGAAGAACTCACAAAATTACAAAATAAGCTAATAACGATGCACTCACGATGGGGGATTTTTATTTGTCCGTCCGGCCAGCTATGGCCCGATTCACAGCCAATTGTAGTTAGAGACGTTTTTAGAGCTACCAAAAACTTTAATGATATAAAAATATAGAGAAGAGGAAAAAAACCAAAACCTTTAGTTAAATAGGTACATATGGGCATTTCCATTCTCTCGAACCGTGACCGTCGTACACATTGAAAGTGAAAAAAAGTCAAAGTAAATCGAATGCTTAAATTGTTTTTTACTGAATAATATAGCTCTCAGCAAGCACTTTAATTAGTGTTAAAGTGTATATCAAGTGAAATTCGGTTTCCAAAATAATGACAAAATTGGAAGCTATTCGAACGTGGCAAAAACAGAAGTGGTTTTGGGGAGTAGCTATATAAAGACAACGCTTAGCGAAACCTAACACAATAGCTAAGCCCAAATAGTTTTAATATCTTATGGATGAATAGTTCTTTGAAATGAATATTATTTGTATTTAAAAATGTTAAGTTCATTTTTTGTAAAAAAAATATTTGTCTCTGTCGATACGTGACATGTCGAACGTGACATTTTTTCCATCATCATATTTATGTGGTTTCTGCTATAATGCGAAGCAAAAACTTACATTTAATTGCATAGGTTTAGTTTCTCATGGTTTCTTATGCATTCTTTTATACCCCTTTTTACCATCAGAAAGATTTTACATAGCGAAAGTACATGTAATCTCTAGTCACTTTTTTCCAAAAAATTAAGCTAGTTTAATGTCAAAATGAGAAAAATCGCGCTAGCACGGCCGTGAAACCGAATATATCCAATTGGGTTATCAGTTAATGTAAGATTAGCTTACTTTAGTTTGATTTGATTGTTTCCCTATGAAAATTCGATCAAATATAGTGTTTTTAGGCACTTTAATTTTTTTTGGCCCAGGTAGACCTTTTTTTTGGAAATGCCCATATGTGTGTCTACCGCCATGAGTACGAAAAATATGTTTTACATTTATTTCACACCTACGAAATCATCTCTCATCGCGTGACTATCGGCCGACTATCGAGTGACACGTTAACGTCGGGTGGCAACGCTGTAACAGCAACTTGCGAAATCCGTGCCAAATCATTTTTTATACGGACTTTTTCGTCAGACGAAAATTAATCTGATCACTTCAGTTTTGCTTTTACACATGCCTGAGAACCTCAGATGATCCAGTTGCAGAACCATTGGTTCATCGGAATCATCTGGTTCATACGTACATTTTGACGTTGCTTTGTTTACATAGAAGAAGAAGACAAGAAGAATAAAACGCGAAATGAATGAGAAAGTATTAAAAATTATAGTGGCCGTTCTGGCAAGTGAAATCGAGGATGGAGGAGGCAATTTATTTTTTGGATTTAAATAAGAATTCACTTGACATATACGGAACTGGACCAATAGCCAAAATTCGATAAGAAATGTATATCGATTGTCAGAAAATGGCAACGCCAGCACACCGCAGTTAGGCAACACTGTAACTCGATAAATGCCACTCAGATGAGTGCAAAGCGTAGCTTCATGTCTACTCATACGCCTTTTCACACGGTCAGACAGCAAATCAGGCGAAAACTCACTCACAGGAGTGATCAGGTCGTGTAAATAGAGCTTAAGCATTGATACTCTATTAGATCTTTCCCATGAGCCAATATCTGATGTACCGTGGGAGTTTGTTTTTTATCAGGATACATTTTACTTAGAAGTTGCGCTGTCTTTGAGGCATAATCAGTTAATTTGGATTCATTTATTATTTCCTTACAGTTTATAAAATTGAGGATTAAAGCGAACCTTATTATAAAATCAATAAGGACACCAGTGATCTACGCAGTCACCTTATCGTTTTCAAAAAATCTCCTGGAAGTGTTCCCATATCCATATTTAGGGCAACCTACTTTCAGACCAAGCTTCTGAAAGAACTCATTTTGAACATAATCGCCTTGTCATTGTAAGGAGCTTCGTAGCATTAAATATTTCTTTTTAGTTAGTCAAATTCCATGAATAATGCTAAAAACCTCTTGAGATGTATATTTTTGCGGTGTGGAATTTGGTCGTGCTGGGCTTGCGACCGCCACGGCCTTTGTAATGTCCGCTCTTGTCTTGTCAGAAACTTTCGTATAAAGCGCTTTCGACAGATGCTTTGTAGACAGTTCTCCTGTAACATCCACTGTTTCTATGCCATCTCCTTCAGTCAGTTTTAAAGCTATCTTAACCAAACTTTGCACGATGTCGTTTGGTACAAATACGCTGCAAATTTATTGGAACCGACTCCCAACCCTCGTATTTATAAGTTTTCTATGGTTTCACATAATTTTACCATTATTTATCAAAATCGGACAACTATCGGGGTAACTTCCAACCAAATTCCAACCCAATTCCAATTCTTAGGTGCCACAGAAATTCCGTTTGGTTGGTTTCAAACCTCCCGTGTTTTGTAAGGAGATTTAGCAAAATTCACCACCCAAACAATTTTAAAAGCAAAATAAATTTTGGAAATATAAACAACATTATTTTCTAGGATAGATTGCATCAAATGAATAAATTATTTAATTAGTTTAAACATTGAAATTTGCGTTTCAATAATTATTGGGAAAAACAACCAAAGTCTTTCATGTTAATCAAAACCAACCACTACTGTGGCTCCTCCTATCGTTTGTCGCGAGTTTGTGTCGCCATCTGGTTAGCAGCCAGCGGATTAAGGGCTGGCAAGATATTCTTCTGTTTTGCGCCAACAAATTTTTAAACTTTGCATTTTATTTATGGAGAATTTGACTTTAATTTAAATTATAATTTAAAAATGCATCATAAAACATATAACACAATCAAAAAATTTAATTTAAACATCAATTTAACCCTTAATTACAAGAAGAAATATTTTTTGGCCAGAAATTCAGCCCTGTTTTTAGAGATGGAACTTCAATTGGAACAGCTGGTGCTCTAACTACATTTTCTAATATGAAAATGAAATCTCTCGAAGTTCTGTGGCACCGACGGTTTTTTCGAGAGATTTACAAACCAACCGTCGGCAAAATTTCTAGAGATTTCTGTGGCACCCCCGTATATAATATAGCTGTCATTCAAAAGAAAGTTTTAAAAAAAAGTCTTAGTAAGAAAAACTTTTTTAATTTCAATGCTATCGTTCCCACACTTGTTACTGAACAATGTTACATACTACTGCACAATTTTGTCAAGTTTGATCCAAATCGGATGAATATAGCATGTAGATGCCATAGGAACCTAACCTAACCGATAAAGTAGTTCTAGTAAAAATATCTATTTTGTTTTGAGTGATATCGTCTTTACACTTTCTAGTTATGAATATTTTCTGCTTTAGCACAATTTTGAAGAGCCAAAGGTAGCTTTCCCCCATTTCTTAATTATTTGAAATAATTTATTTCAATGTAGATAAAAATATTTTCCAACTTTGAACAAAAATGGAAAACTTATTAAAAATTTTGGAGCTACTTCGCGCACATTAAAACATAACTTTTTTAACTTTATTTTTTCACTTTAAATATACACCATAAATTTACTAATCAAGAGGCGCCCGTATGATCTTACATTTTGCATTTAAAACGTGAAAGTGCCAAAGTTTAAATACACGGGAAAAAGCTCGCTTTAACGGTTAACGATTTGGACCAAACTTTGCAGATCAATTTAAAAACATATTAAAATTTCAGCTCGATAGCTTCAAAATGGAAAAATATTTTAAGTGAAATTGTGACATTTTTCTTTAAAATAGTTGATTTGAAAACTAAGAAAATCGTGGCTATTAACCAAGTTACTAAAACTCAAAAACAGTACGGAAAACCCGATTTTTGGGGAAAATACGACTTAAGCGATCTCTGAACGTCTTTCGAAAAATCTCAAATATTCTTTACTCCATAAGCTTTCAGAAAATCTTCTTCTTCTTTATTGGCCCGATGTTTGCAACTCCTCGCCAACTTTCAAAAGCTCCATAAATCCTGCGAAGAATCTTTCGCTCGAAAACTCCAATCGCCGCTTCATCCGCTGCTGTCATTGTCCATGCTTCTGCGCCATATTGCAGGACTGTGATGATAAGCGACTTATATAGCGCTATTTTTGTTCTTCGCTTGAGGACTCTGCTCTTGAACTCCCTACTTAGCCCGTCATAGCATCGGTTTGCGAGCGTGATTCTTCTTCGGATTTCCAGGCTGATGTTGTTGTCGCCGGTTATCATCGTTCCGAGGTAGACAAAGTCCTCAACAACTTTACTTACTCTCCCATTGCAACAGATTGCCCAAGGCGTGTGGACTTCTGTTTCGAGGACACTAGGTACTTCGTCTTGTCCTCGCTTACCGCTAAACCCATTAGTTCAGACTGCTTCTCAATCTCTGAAAACGCCCCGCTTACCGCCCGTTCGGTATTGCCGATAATGTCAATATCATCGGCATATGCGATTAGCATTACATCTTTATTAAAGATGGTGCCCGATCTGTTGGCATTTGGGCTCCATCAGTAGATTAAAGAAGTCACACGATAAGGTATCGCCCTGCCTAAAACCTCTTTTGGTATCAAATGGTTCGGAGAGGTTCTTTTCTATTTTGGCGGAGCAACGTCATCATGCAAAGTCGAACGTACTTTGCTGGAATACCTAAAGTAGACAGCGCTTTGAAGAAGCTTGACCTTATCGGTGTGTCGAAGGCTGATTTATACAAACAAAACGATGGTGTGTTTGGATGCCTCTTTCATAGGTCTTCTCCAGGATTTGTCGTAGTGTGAAAATCTGGTCTGTGGTGGATTTACCAGGTCTAAAGCCACACTGATAAGGTCCAATCAGTGTATCAATAAACGGCTTTAGACGTTCACAAATAATGCGGGACAGAACCTTATATGCGATGGGAAGGAGACTGATCCCGCGGTAGTTGGCGCAAACTGCAGGGTCTCTTTTTTTAAAGATTGGACAGAGAACACTTGGATTCCAATCATCGGGCATGCTTTCGTCAACCCATATACGGCACAGAAGTTGGTGCTTGCACCTTACCAATTCTTCGTCTCCAGCCTTGAACAATTCTTTAGCCTTCGTATGGCTTAACAGAATTCCTGTTGGGTCGGCGGGTCTATCTCTATGTTGTCGACTGGTGGCATCGCTACTTCTCTAGAGGCGGCATCATATTCGTCATCGCCTCCCAGTAGATTGGAGAAGAACTTCTCCATTTGTTAAGCGCCACTTGCGGATCTGTGACCAGATTCCCCTGTTCGTCTTTGCATTGTGCGACTCTGGGCTTGAAACCTTCTTTTAATTGCTTAATCTGTTGATAAAATTTTCGAGTCTCACTCATGCCGAATAGCATCTCGACTTCCTCGCGCATGCGCCTTTTTTGCTCATTCTATTTTCTTCTAAATATACGCTTCATCTTTTTCTTTTCTTCCGGTATAAGTCTTTATCAGCATCCGCTTTCGTCTGCAAAAATGTCTTGTAGACCTCGTTTTTCTCTGCAGTAGCGCGTTGGCACTCCTCATCGTACCAAGACCGCCTTTGAGGGGACTCTGAGTACCCGAGTATCTCCTCGGCAGCCACTCTCATGGAGTGTGATATACGATTCCACTGTTCGCCTATATGAAGGGAATGCAGTTGTGCGAGTTTAGCTGTGTAGGCTTCGGAGGTTCCTTGTAATTGCAGCTTATCCACGAGCCACACTGAGCCGTGTGCGTACCTTGGCTGCGACAAGGCAATGACCGTTATTGAGAGCGGTAATATTGAGAAAAAAACGGTTTTTCTGACTAAAACCCATTTTCCGACCGATCATTTGTATGACAGCTACAAGAAGTAGTCACCCGATCCTGCCGGTTCCGACAAATGAGTAGCGTAGCATATAGCTGCCATATGAACGATCGGTTGAAAAACTAGTCTTAGTGAGAAAAACTTTTTTGTTTTTAGTGCTCTCGCTCTCAACGCTCGTATTTATAAGTTTTTAGTGATTTCACATAATTTCACCAAGATTTGTCGAAATCGGACAACTATATAGTATAGCTGCCATACAAAAGATGGGTCTGAAAAATATCTTTCATATCTCCAGCTCCAGTGGCGGATCTAGGAATTGGCTAAAGGGGGGGCTAAGGGCACTCAAAATCACTCAACATTGTTCGGATCTTATTGTGCTTCTCAGAATAGATACATCATCTCATACAA
The DNA here is from genome assembly GCA_018904275.1 of Lordiphosa clarofinis. Classification (NCBI taxonomy): domain Eukaryota; kingdom Metazoa; phylum Arthropoda; class Insecta; order Diptera; family Drosophilidae; genus Lordiphosa; species Lordiphosa clarofinis. The sequence goes on along the minus strand of JAEIGQ010000041.1, from coordinate 1,373,061 downwards.
AAAGTCGATATGCTCTGAAGGTAATAAGTTTTCCAAGGTAAAAATTAACAACTTGTTTTTGGTAATTTTTTTGAACAATTTTTGTCTTACCTCTAGAGTGCAACTGCATTTTCATTTACTCTGTGTACCATTGGCACAGAGTATAAAAAGTTTTTGGCCAATATATGTATATGCCTTGAGCGAAACCAAAATATGTTTCGGTCTTAATCCCTAGTTTAAAGGTAAAACTAGATAAATAAATAGCGCCGCAGTCGATTTTTTTTGTTAAGTCGCGAGTGAAGAAGGATTTTTAAGTAAGTATCCACAAACTGCTCGAACAATAAAAATTAAAAAACTTCGCAGGATGTGTAGAGCATATTTTAAAATTTTACCTTCAAGTAAAACATATTTTAAATCAAAAAACGTCGTACACGTCACTAAGACTATATTTGTACATACATTATTTTGGTTAGTTTTATAAATTTGGAAATGCTATTGCATTTAAGCTACGTGGTTAAGTTTTAACGTTTTCTGATTTTTTTTTTCAATTGCCGAATAAAATTCACATGTTCTTAGTACAAACCTGCAAATTTAAAAACTTTATTAAAAAGGAACCCGTGAATGACCTCCTTGACTTTGTTGTATAATAATTCTGTATAGTTCGCGGCCGATCGATGAGATTTTTTACAAAATTGTTGTTTAGAACGGTGGTATACTAAATGTTTACTAATTTCTTTTTAGATGCTTCATTCTTAGAATAGTATTTTGCATAAAAATATTTAACATGGGGGTAAAAAAGCGTCGCACAGTGGCCGGTTTGGTGAATTTAGCGATGCAAAAATCAAAAATTGATGGTCGATTTTTTTGACCGCTTTAATTTAATTTAATATAGGGAGCCCCAGATAGCCAGAAAATGTAAATTTTTTTTTAATTTGGTCAATTATTTTGGATTTTACAGTGGTTCAAAGTTGAAGAATTTTTCAAACTGATAAATTTTTGTATTTTTTTGGTTTCAAATGTTACGTTTCGGAACGTATAAAAACCAAACGGAAGTTCCGATTGCAAAAGGTTTTTTGCTTATTAAAGATACATCAATTCTGTAGAAAAATGAATAAGAAAATTTAATTTTTTATTTATTAAATTTTTGAGTTATTGTCGTTTTACTGAAGTACTACTTTTGTACCTCATTTTCCCACTTTGGTGGACTGCGAAAAGTACATTCACGCTCATTCACACTTCTAGAGTAAACATTTTTTTAAAATACATATTTCTAAACAAAAATATATTTATGTGGTCTTGCGCATAGCTGCGCCTTGCGAGTATGAGCGCCTTGAACATACTAAAATGCATGTATATTCTACGTATTTAGGTGAAATCAAGCGCGTGCCGGTTTTGCGTAGCATAAATCGTAACTTTTGAATGGAAAGAGATATTCGAAAAATTCCAAGAGAAATGTGATAGAGAATTTCGGTAGCTTTCAAATAAACTTAAGTTCATTATTGTAGGTCAACTAGGTGACCCAGCATTGGCCGCCAAACTGCAAATTGGATAAACTGAAAAGGTTGCAAGAAATAGGAAAATCATTTTAACTTTTTTTTAAAACGATTTGTTTAAATTATAATTGTTAAACCACTTAAAATTTACCAAATTTAATAAATAGCTAACTTTTAATTAGAAAAAATATTTATTTTCAAAAAAAATTATTTATTACTAAAGAGATTATTTATTACTAAAAATAATTTTTTTCATACAAAATAAATATTTTTAGAAATTAAAAATTATTTTCTTATTAAATTTTGTAAGTTTTAATTAGTTTAACAATATAATTTTTAATAAATCGTTTAAAAAAAAGTTAATGTTTTTTTTCGCATGCGACATTTGCAACATTTTAAACTTTTCACTTTGACAGTCGATTCTGAGTCACCCGGTAGACCTACAATGAAAATGTTACGCTCATATTAAAGCTGCAATTCTTTATAATCTTTCCTTTGAGATTTTTCAAAAATCTCTTTTCGTTCAAAAGTTACGATTTTTGCAACGCTAAATTCGCCAAACCGGCCACACGCCGTATACTCGTGCGTAAGCTGTTGGGTTTTTGACGACCATATAATCGAGGAATTTTCAACTCAAGTGACATTTCGTCTGCAATTTTATTGATTTTTTTTTTTAAGTTAAATCAAAAGATGATTAATTATTTCTTGTTTCAAGAAACAATTCAATCACATGGGCGACGTGAGCACAGGAGTCCTACTGAGTGTCAATTTGCTATTTCATGGCTAGTTACATATCAGCTGGCGCCAATAGGTGGTGAAGGTGACCGGATGTGTAAAAGCTTTTTCTAAAGAAAGTAAAAACTTTTATTATTAGATCTTCCGACGAACACACGACCTCCCACCCAGCAGTCCAGCACGCTAATCGCTGGGCCACACCGCCACCTAACTATCCAAAAGAATGCTTTCAGAAAAACTCCCTTTTTGTGGCCGAAACTAACAAAAATACACACCAAAAATATATTCTACAACTATTAGATATCGATATTTCGAAATCTCTACTGATCATGCCTTTTTAAAACAATCTAAGTATTTGCATCTTTTTCTGAAATTCTTAATTTCCTATTTTGCTCTTTGCATATTTTGGGTGAATTAAGATATTTGGGCTCTAAGGGGGGGGGCTTCAGCCCCTATAGCCCCCCCCTGGATCCGCTACTGTCCAGCTCCAATGGTATATAAACTTCGGTCGAGCCGAAAAATATTTTAATAAATCAACCTTTATAACAGGTTATCATAGATTTTGCCCCAGAAAATGCTCGTTTTCAATTATAGCTCAAGTTTTCCGCCAATACTTTAAAGATTTTTGTTTATTTCATAATAATTACATCTACTTACACTAGTTTACATAAATAAAAAAAAATTAAGAATGGTAATCTAAAAAATCGATTAAAAAAAATTTCATGGCTCCGTTTTTTAAATATGATTTATGATTTGTTTAAAATATTTTTGGTGGATGCACTTATAGTTAATTACTATTTCGAATAAGTTGTTTGTAGCTTTTGAGTGAATGAATAAAAAGTTAAAGAAAATATTCATTCGTTTTCATTTTATGACCAAAAAGTATTGGGTAAAAGGACGCGAGCTTAAGACCGAAAAAGTCGGTAGGCAGTTGGTCAGATAATTTTAAATTATATCATTTTTGTTGAGCCAAACGGCTGATAAAGTCTGAATTCCTGATTTGAACCGGTTTGGTTATAAACCGGTTTGCAACCCAGCTTTTAAGCGGTTTGCATCCGTATGTATAATATATGTATGTATATATTTAAATAAATGAATCACATTTCGTTTTCCTGGTTATAAATTGTGCGAATTATTGGACTTGAGTTTTGAATACACCCACAAACGCATATACTCCGACTCTTGTGACAATTTATATGGTTATAGTATGTGTGTGTATGTATATGCGTATGTCGGCTCTCATTATCTGATTTCGAAAAATTTTAAAATCATAAAAATTTAGAAATTTAAAAAATATATCTGCAGCAGTCTATATAGAGTTGCTAGTGAATTTGGCCGCATTGGGAGCAGGCCGGGCGCTGAACGGTGCGGGTCCTGCGCATACGATTGCGATTGATGGACTGCCGTTGCAGACGCGCCATAGCCATTTGGTCGCATATCTCTTCAGTATCCTCCATCAGTTGACGGCTCTGCTGCACCGCCTTGTCCACATCTATGGGAGATGTCTTCTCGGCTATTTGCAGCTGTGCGTAGGCTGCGCGTGTGCAGGCCGGACTCTCCAAATCCTCGCCTACATCATCGAGTTCACCCGCTAAAGTGAGGTAGTGCATGCTTGAGGGGGAATAGGACTCCTCCTGGCGCTGCAAAATCCATCGTCCCAGGAACAGTGGTGGCGTAATGCTGACATTATGCTGTGGTTGTGGTGTGCCCAACTGCAGAGCACCGTGGTAAAGGCTCTCGGGCAAAGCACCGGGGGCAAAAACACAACCCGCATCGAAACCATTGGGCAGATAGCGTAGCGGCAAGAAAACCGGCTTCTTGAAGTTGACCTCAGGTGGAAAGAGCTCCTCGGGCAGTTCAAACTTGGGACTCTCCTCGCTCATGGTCACATAGGCCACGGCCGGCACATGCGGATGCACCACCGTCGACAATACGGTCATGGACATCTTGGACAGGCGCTTCACCGACAGCAGCAGCTCACTTAAATCCGGCACATAGATGTTGTACTGCATGGGCTTGGGATTGTTGAGAAACGAGGACATGGCGATCAATGCCGACGGCTGGGCAATTATATAGGCCAGCAGAACATCATTGCGCACCAGACGGCGCTTGGTCTCGGCCAGCTCGTCTTCAGTGGGGGGCTGAAACTGGGGTACTAAGGGCATGGACGGCTGGGGCTCAGCCTCACGGCATCGACGGCCCACAAACAGCGGCGGAGTCTGACCCTTCTGCTGGGGGGACATTAGTCCCAGTGGATAATACTTGCGCGGGAGCACACCGGCTCCAAACACGCCGCCCGCATCACAGCCCTGGGGCAAGAGCTGCGGCGGCAAGAAGATGATCTTGTTGAGAGGAGCATGTGGAGGGAACAAGGCACGCGGTATCTCAAAACAGGGACACTTCTCCTGCTGCAGTTCCAGGGCAGCGGCTGCATCATGCACATGCAACTGTGGCAGCAGTGGGACCAGCACAATACGTTCCTGCAGGTGATTGGGCATGCCCAGCTGGGTAAGATTGGGCAAATATTTGGGCTTCATGTTGACCACGGATTCGGGCAAGGGATGGTTGTGCTTGGAACAGCTACGCTGCTTCAAACGACGAGCACAGCTACAGGTGACTTCTCCGGATGCAGCCTCACCTGGCATGGAATAAAAATCAGTCGAGATTAGAGGGATTCGAGGAGACATACCGGCCAGCAACATTAGACTATGCTCGGGTGAGTCCACTGGCAGGCAATGAGGAACCCGTGCGGTGGTATGGTCAACCGCTGCCGCCCGGGCGGCCGTTTTCAGTTTCAGCATGGTAATAGCCAAAAACGACAAAAATAATTTCAAATTGCTAAAACTGTTTTCGTATGCTTGGGATTTGAATCGGAAATCTGGTTAACCGTTCAAAGGTTTAGTATTAGTGAGTAAAAGCCCCAAGCCGGCTCAGGTTCGAAAATTTAAACTTCAGAGTTGCCAGACTGTTGCTCACTCACATTCGATAAACGATAACAAATGGGGGGTCTTAATTCAGAATTTGAAAACATAAATAGAAAGCGAGATTGGATTAGCTGCTGACCGGCACGTTGGGGCCCAGATGCCCAAGAAACCTTCAATGAAACTCATGTTGGTGGGCCTTCAACTAACAATGCATCCAATGAGGATAAGATTTAATTACTACTCCAACATCGCCCAAAGAGTAGCTTCTGGCGTGTATAACAAACGTTTTCGCTTAACTTATGATAAACTTGCCTTTCTTCACTTTGGATCGTCTGGATCGTAGGGGACTGAAAGACTGAAAAGTTACTTGGCCCCCTCGACGCCATTTAAAGCCATTGTAATTGGAGCTAGCCTTCGGTCTCCCATTCAATTCATCAAAATCTGAAATTGTTTATATGCAAATCGAATCGTCTGAAGATTGTACTTTCAATTGTTTATTTTTACAAAAGAAAAAAAAGGAAAGGAATATTCCGACCATAAGATAAACAATTTGTATAACTAAAAACTAGAAAATGTGTGCGACGGCCTGGGCTGAGGATGAGGGATTAGTAAAAATATATATATATATATGGCTATATATATATATACATATATAAAGTCTGGACTTGTGGTGGGTGCGTGTGTGTGTGTGTGTTAAGCTAAACCTAAATCGTAGCTACAAGTAAAGCCTAAATGTTAACAATTTCAATTTTGTCATAGCAAATATTTGTGTTTGTATTGAACAGAGTGAGAGAGAGAGAGAGAGACAGAGTGAAAGAGAGATAGATTTGTGGAGACGGGGACGGGCGGGCGGGCTGGCGTTTTTTCTAGATGGTGGGCATGTCTGGCCTGGCCTGGACTAAAGCTAGTTTTTGGTATTGATATTCGTTTTGCTTTTGTTCTCCTTCTCCTCCTCCTCCTCCTCCTCTTTATCCCTATCCAGCTGTTCCACCGAGGTCTGTGTGTTGACTGTACTTTTGGCCGCCTGCTCAGTCTGTGGCTCCCGCTCCTGTTCAGCCGTTGGCTCTTCCTTTGGCTCCCTGGGGGAGACCCTCGACTGTCCATTGCCGCTCACAGGCGGAGAGGACTGTGTAGATTTGTCCAGTCTCCGTTCACTTTGAAAATCAATTTCCATATCGGAGTCCATTTCAGTCTCAGAGAAGGATAACGAATTGCCAGCACGTGGCACCTGTATGCGCCGGCGGTCCTGTGGGTAAAGAAGCTAAGAATAAAAGCTGCCCCAAGTTGCCTGCCGCTCAACTCACCGTGTTCAGAGTGGTGGGCTCCGATATGTAGCCATCGCAGTCCTCATCCTCACTGAATATATCTGCCGTATTCACCGCATACGTTTCGGGCAGCTTGCACACAATCTGCGCCAGATCAATGAAGGTGTACTCATTGAGTGACGCATGATTGCCGCGTTTGGGTGGCTCTTTGTTGAACCACTGGTTGAAGCGTCCCAGTCGACCCGCCTTGGCCATGCTCTCAAAGTAGTTCTTGCCAAAGACATAGCCCACATCGCGAATCTCATCGAAGCTGCCGAAGGCCAACGTCTTGTACTTATCGATGGGTGGCCGTATGTACTCGCAATAGTCTGAGTTTTTCACCTCCTGCAAAAAGCGAACTGGTTAGATCAAGGTGGACACAGTCACTGCAGGTCCCGCACTTACCTCCAGCTGCCGCACACAGGACACATAGGCCAGTCGCGATTGTATGTCCGGCAGATCCGGCACTTTGACGGGCGAGGTGAACGGATTCCATTTCTTGTAGAGCAGCCACCAGCCGCTTAGATCGTCCCCATAATTTGTCAAATCTGTGTCATCCTGTGATCCTACATCAATGGCAATGATGTGTGCAGCTCCCAGATTGTGCATCACATCGGCTACGTGGTACGTATGACGGCCAAACAGAGAGGGAGAAAGGGAGAAGAAAAGGTCGTGTATATGTGTGCGTTCCATGCAAATGCAAATGGAGGAAAAGTCAGTGTTAAGCCAAGAAATCCAATCTTAATTGAATTTTCGAAGCTTGAGTTAAACATGAATTCAGTAAGTCATCTATGATGTAAGGTGGATCTCATAAAGGTACAGGATCGACTGAATATAAGATTTTTTCTCGAATTTGATCAAAATCAGAATTGGTTATCATTATCAATAATCAAGCGGGTTGTCTGTTACTCTATCAAGAGATCCCCACGCTTCTATCATCAGCAGACTTCGCCAAAAACTTCAAAAACAAAAAATGTGGAACTATTTTAAAACCTGGAAGGTATTGAAAGGAAACGTATTGGACCCCATAAAGTGTCTCTATGCTATAACCTCCTTCACTTTTCAAGAAATCTGGACCGATAGAGCAATTGTCAATACAAGATTACTAAAACGAGAGCGTAAGTTAAAGTCGGCTCTAACCGACTTCGATTTACCCGTTACTCATGAAAAAACATATTTAACACTGTTCCTGCGTTCCTGAGGGTGAGCATCCGAAAAGTATGCAACATTTTTGAAACAAACTTGATCAACTATGATTTAACAATTTTGGTAGCTCTAGCTCTTATAGTCTCCGACGAAGCTCAGACGGACGGGTGGACAGACGGACATGTCTATATCGACTCGGCTGTTGATGCTGATCAAAGTATAAATACTTTATATGGTCGGAAATGATTCCTTCTACCGGTTACATACATTTGCACGGCTTTAGTATACTCTACGAGTAACGGGTATAAAAAGGGTGTCGGAAATCTTTCGTAAAATTCTGACAGGCCTCTACGCTCGGGCAAACTCAGAAGTTTTTGAAAAAGCTTTCGTTTGTCGGAAAGAAGTGTATGGGGGGAAAGCGATACCACTACACCTCTCTCCTACAAGCCAGAGCTTTTAAAAAAACTTCATAAAGTTTGCTTCACCGTATAAATCCCGACTAAGTTGTCAATTCCGCTAGCAGACGGTTTAGTTTATCTGAGTACTAAGCTTAAAAAGAAAAAACTGGTCCAAACGTTTTGTTCTCGGACAAAAAAGTAGTTGGTGTGTGTCCTGTTAATGCTATGGGTTCAAATAAAGAAAACAAATAATGTTTGTTTGCTAAATTTTAAATTTGATCGAAATTAAAATGCTTGTCGGTTCATAATTATGCAAAATGGTTATGTTTTTTAAAAGCACATCAAAACTTTTTATAATTGAACAGTAAAAATTATTAAATATACTTAAAAACAAGTAAGGGTGTTGCGGTCGAGTGCCCCGACAGCAAAATACCCTGTCCCAAGTAATGTGGTTTCTATAGCTTTGAATTCCATTTATTTTAAAATTTATTTCAATAAATGGGCAGGCGCACTTATGTACATATCTTCGGTGATTTTGCTCGGATCTCATTGTAGTACACAGAATAGAATAGATAGGGCCTCACTGAATAAATATTAAGTCACTAGGTTAAAACTTAAAAATTGAAGCTCTGACAGTTTTTCGCGGTTAGAAGAAGATGAAGGAGGAATTTGCCAAACCTGGAGCAAAACTTTATCTGGGTAGGGTGTACACCTACATACATGCAAAAATTTGTGGCTCTAACTCTTATAGTCTGTGAGATCGACGCGTTCACACAGACGGACAGACAGACGGGCTTGGCTAAATCGATTCGGCTGTTGATGCCGATCAAGAATATATATATTTTATGTGGTCGGAGATGCTTTCTTCTCCCTGTTACATACATTTGCACAATTTCATGATCCCCCTTTTTCCCATTTTTAATGGGAAGCCTCCAGATACAGAAATCGGACAGAAGCGGGGGTGCCACAGAAATCACTAGTGATTTTGGTATAATCAAAACCCCCGAAGGATGTTATTTTATGATTTTTTATGGGTAAAAATAGACAAAACTATAGTTTTCTTCAGATACCCTGTGGCTGTTTATTCTGATTTTAAGTGAGTGGTTTAAATGAGCTCAGGCGTAGAATAATACACTCCTGACCAAAATTATACGACACCCCGAAAATTTTAGTTTCGACCCTCGTAAGGGATTGGGAAAGCGTAATACAACGAAATCAAGTATACAGAACGAAAGCTTAGTGAATTCTGCTTAAAATCTGATGTTCTTATCTCTGATTGCATCTCGTGTTTTTAAGTAGAGGTAAAGAAAAGCGCAAAAATCAGATTTTTGTCATGTCTGTAAGACAATCACTTAAAGCAACAACGGCTGCGCTGGTTAGGACATGTCACCCGGATGGATGAAGAAGCTCCAGTAAAAAAGGCGTATAAATCAAAGTCGGCTGACTATGGAGAAAAAGGCAGGAGGGAACGACCAAAACTGAGATGGGACGACCAGCTGCGGAAAAGCATTAATTGCAGAGGCCGAGACCGTCAAACGGTTGTGATGGCCAATAAAGAAAGAAGAAAAAGAATGAATATGCAAGCATTCTAATTATTATATATATATAATTAGTGGAAGTGATTTGCTTTTAACTTGCTTTCGAAACAGCTGATTCCATTGGTCTATACAAAATGAGAAGTGTGCCCAGAAAATATAAAGAAATTTAGGTCATACTAATTGATTTCGCAAAATCAGACGACTTGCTTTCCTTTTAGTGTGACCGTTCTTTTTGAAAAATGGCTCTGCGCGCATGGTCTTTGTTTAAATTTTGTTGTGATTTAAAATAAATATAAAAAACGTAAGTTATTTTGCATTCGATATTGTAGTTGTAGTAATTAAACGAGACTACGAGACTACTGAAAAATAGGTCCGCGGCCTAAAGTGTACAGAGTCATAAGTGCTCGAGTTCTTGGAGCTTGTGCTTGACGTGGTCACACATTTGCACAGCTCTCCTAGAAGGTTCGAAGTTAAAAATTCTTCCACAATTTTATCCTGCCTCTTCCTTTTTAGATCTGTCAAATTGCATAAGCCACTTTCTGTGGCCATAAACAAAAATATAATTAATTGAATTTACCTTAGTAAAGTTGCTAACTTCTTAAAACTACAGATTCTGCCCACATACTATGTATTATTCAAAAGCTGTCGAGCAGTGTAATATGTACATTAGGTCGGACATTTTATATATGGAAAAATGTAACGTCATACTGATACCCGCTTAAACGATGCATATTTGTGTATAAAACACATAGCAAACAAAAATTTTGAGAAAAAATAAGGTTTAGGGTCTGCGACTTGGACTTAAAGTTTATCACTCATACGTACTGCTGCCCATGCCTAAATTTTGAATTTTTTAGTAGTTGGCGTAGACTTGGTTTGAAGTCATAACACTTGACAAAAAGGTACCATGACCAATAATAAATGTTTTTTATATAACAGACACAATATGTAGGTAAATATATTTGGTACTTAATATATTTGGTAAAAATTTTATATTACGGCAAAAATTCTACTATTTTGCGCTCTTTACTTCTAGATGAAAGCAAGTTTTAGCCGTTCATTAAGAGGCTATCAAGATATCTTTGAAGTCAGGTCCCACACTGAACTAAAGTGCTGCGCATCACGGTTGCAGCCGTTCTTGCGAATAATCTATTTTCTGGGCTGCTCTTAAAAGCTATCTTCACTGTTATGTCTGTAGTAGAGGTGGGCGCGGGCCGGGCTTTTTTTCGTGGCCCGCGGGCTTACACAGACCCGGAGCGGGCCCGGGCCTTAAAATTAAAATTCGTGCGGGCTTCGTGCGGGCCCGGGCCTTAGCAAAAAGGCCCGGCCCGTAAAAGCCCGAAATAGGCCCATAAAAGCCCGAAATAGGCCCGAAAACAATTTTGATTTGTTCGCGCTATTTTTGTTTATGCTCGAATTAGAACCGCCATTTATCGCATATTAATTGTTTATCGATACTACTATCGATTTGCTTATACATATTTTACTTGTTTGCTCACCACTAATTCAATTGGTGGTCCTATTGAAATTGGCGTCCTATTGTGAAATTGATAAAACTTTGCAATATTTGCAAATATTTGCATTGTGGTCAAAAAAATTATGTAAACTTTGCAGAACTAGCACACTTGATTCCCAAATAATAACTGAGTTTAAAACAATGACCCTAAGCGCATTAGCAAAAAGGTTTCTTCCGGCAATCGCTCATTTGGTTGGGCTTTTCTTGAACCCTCCTTATAGAGAGATGAATTTCCTCTCAGAGGAAAAAAGAGATAATGTGTTAGCTACGGTAAAAGCAATGCTCTCCGAATTTATAGGGGATCATGAATATAGTTGCGTTGATGATATAACCAATAACATCAACCCAAATAATTCCGAAAATGGAATGTTTGCTGAATTTTTAGACTTAAGTTATATAAAAAAACGAAAAGTTGAGAAAAACGCTATCGACATAGAGCTTGACAAATATTTGGCCTATCCAGCAGCTCCTGGCACACATATTTTAGAATTCTGGAAAAATGCAAGGGACTTAAAATACCTTCCCAAATTAGCTCGGACCATTCTGGCTATTCCCGCCAGTTCATCTACGAGCAAAAGGCTTTTTTCAACATCGGGCCATGTTTAAAATGAAAAACGCACTAGGCTAAAAAGCTCAAATTTAGAAAAAATTAAGTTTCGTGCCGGGCCGGGCCGGGCCCGGGCCTTGGTGAAAAAGTTTCGTGTTGGGCCGGGCCGGGCCTCTCAAAAAAGAGTTCGTGTTCGTGCGGGCCCGGGCCTCAAAATACAGGCCCGCGCCCACCTCTAGTCTGTAGTATCTCACTAGAAGGACAGTGCGTTCATGCGTACATGGCCCTTTGTTGAAACCCCGCTCGTGGACCATGCCTGACTTTAACTTGCGAGCCACACTAGTCGCACTTTCTGAAATGGGCAGTCTTAAGAATTTAGTCCCATATAAAAGCGTGGAAAAAACCCATCTCTTCGTTGGAAATGGGCTCGCTTCGTCAAAATTTGGTCCTAGTATACCAACCAAAAATATGTTCGATTTAATTCAAATTTGACAACTTTTAAAATGATACGAAGAATTCGTCAACAGAATTTCGATTCGGTGAACGGGTCGTATACGTAATATTTGTGGAAACTTTGAAGGCTTTTCGCAGAGGTTAAAACATGATATAAAATTTTTTGATTTTTTAATTCATTATGTATACCCTAAAAGTAATCGTTTAAGATGGTATCAGTTATATTTTTTATCGGCGTCCACCCTAATGTACATTGTACTTAGTTCGTGAGAAATTCAATAAAATGATTGTTTCATTCAAACGCTTCTTATATCTGTTATTCCCAGAGTGAAAAGGGTTTTCTTAAGTCGGGCAACAGACAAAAGGAAATATTTCCGACCAAATAAAGTATATATATTATCGATCAGCACCAACAGCCGAGTCAATAAACCCCCCTCCGTCCGTCTGACTGTGTGAACACTAGGCCGGACCGTAAAACGGCAAAATGGATAAAAAACATGTCTCAGCATTCTCAAAGCTAATATTTGGTTTATAACTAATAACTGTGAAAATCAAAAAATTCTTTTAAAGTTTTAAATGTGTGCGACAGAGACTTTAAGTTTAGAAAATAAATTACTCATACGACACGTTCATTGAATACAAATTTATGGAACGAAATTATTTGTTCATTTCAATTGCTGTCATCATTTGAAATAACACATATTTAGTAGTAATCTTTTATTATTTTTCATTTATATAGTTTTTAAATAAAATCAACGCCGACTAGTTATAAATGAAATATTGCAGGAGTTATATAAAAAAAACTTTAGAGGCTATTCGCGCATGTTAATACTCGACTTTTTACTTATATTTTTTTTACGCTAATTATACATCAAAAAGTATCAGATAGGAGGGTGGGAGCATGACCTTAAAAACTCCATACTCATGGGGTCCAACATAGTGAACACCTGGATCTCAGAAACTAGAAGAGCAAAAACAACCAAACTTGAAATGGAGCCTCCAATTGTCTGCACGCTGACTATTGCTTGTTTCCCTTCTACATAGCTAAATTCAAGCATTTAGATTTTAGTTTCAGTTGGTACAGATCAATCATTTCAATACTGCGACAGGTTTGACTCAAGCTACGAAAATCCGTTTTGGGGAATATAATTTGTACGACGAGCAATGGCACAGGTTGAGCGCAGAGCGTTGGAGTGTTTTGAATTACGGATTCGGTTTTACCTGGCACATTGTTTATGTAGCAGCCATCGAGCAGTAGATGACCGTCCCGGTAATCACAGAAGGGCGGAAAGACGCCCGCAATGGACATGCTGGCGCGACAGTAGCGCCACAGGTGACCTGACAATTATACACACGGAAACAACACGGGGATTGTGGATGGGTGGTTTGAGCACGGGCACAAAAGTGAGTAGTGGGTGGTTGGGTATGCATAAGTGTGGGTGTGTGTGTGTGCGTGTTTTGTATGAGTGCGGGTTGTACCAGAAGGAGCGACACCGTAATAGAGGGAGAGAGAGAGGATAGAGAAAAGAGACACAGATTTATTGACGCTGTGTGGTAGAAAATAACGATTTACTTAGTTTTGCTAGCTACAAATGAAATCATGTGTTGTTATTTACAGACCAATACAAATATACATAGATCAAAACATACATACATACATATGCATGTGTGCAACTAAAGAGGCAACTAAACTCGACTATACACATACCAAAAATTCAATGAAAAACCAAACTAAATCAAAATTAAAAAAAAAAACATAAGCTTTGTGCACTCTGTGTTTGGTGTGTCTGTTTGTGTCTGGTGGGTGTGTGCGTGTGTATGGATGGGTGGGCGTGTTGTATGCTCGATGGAGAACGTGTAAAAGAGAGGGAACGGAGAGACGGGGGAACCGTTAGAATGCAACCCACGCAGTTATCGACAGGCAAGTACAGCGATGCCAGCGCAAGACGGATTTGGTCGGAAACAGAAAACTTTGGATGGGCAAAAGCAAGAGATCATACATATGTACATTTATCCAACACTCTGCGCTCTGTGCTAAACAGCTCTAGATCGAAATTTGAAAGAAAAGATTAACGGTTAGGGAGTTATTGGGGTCACGGGGGGATACGGATGGGGCGTTGGTTAATCGTATCTCTAGTTTAATTTGCTAATTGCTATTTACCTGGCAAATTATTTACATAGCCGCCATCCAGCAGAAGATGTCCATCTTTTGGATCGCAGAGTGGTGGCATGTAGCCGCTTAGCGACATGGAGGAGCGTACATAACGCCACAGAGATCCTGCATATTGGGTGGGATGGATTTGGCAACGACATTGGTTTTTGTATTAACGACATGCCAGTGACAGTTGTGTGTGTGTTTGTGTGTGTGTTGTGGGAAGAGAAAAAGAGAAAGATTGAAAGAAACAGCTTTGAGCGATCAGAGACATTTTTTGGCGTTTGGGATGGGGGGTGGGGGGATTGGATATTGGGAATGGAGATGTGGGTTAGCAACAGTTAGTTTCTAGCAACGACATCGTCTGCGGAGATGCCATGTTTAGCAACAAAACGAAACATTTCCCAATGGATTGACCCGCCCTTTCGACACATTATCAGACAGCAGAGACAGGAGTTAAGTTTAATAAAGCAGTATGTGTGTGCGTGTGTGTGAGTGAGTGTCTGTGTAGGGGTGTCTATGTGGGCACACTCAATTCTACAACTACAAAGAAGGCCAAGAAACGTAAAAGGAATCAATACAAACAAAAGCAAACAAAGCAGAAAGCACGAAACAACCAAAATGCAAAAGAAATTCAGATGCAAATTAGGGGAAACCCCCTCCAAATGAAGCAAACACAGAAGCGCATGAAATAGAAATAGCAACACCAACAGGCAAATCCTTCCACTCACTCACCGTTTGTATGGATGCGATGGCAACTGGCGGTTATATCCGTGGTCAGTGTAAAATACGGTATCCACAGATCCTCAATACTCACATCACCAAAGGTGTCATGGATGGTCTTGTTGAACTCACGTCCCGAGAACATCGATGTAATGGGATAGGTCAGATCCAACAGTTGTAGGAACCATTTTGTCATTTTCTATAAAAGTTCAAGAATTATGTCTTAAGAAGGTCAAAATTAAAGTCACACCGTTTATTTACTTTGGACCATTCGCGTGCCTTCTGGGTGACCGTGGTGATGTTACGCTCCGAACACCATAAGGCACCCATTAGAGCGCCTATACTGACGCCGCCAACCATATCAATGGGTATCCCAGCCTCTTGAATGGCCTTCAGCATGCCTATGTGAGCAGCTCCGCGGGCTCCACCACCGCCCAGAACCAGGCCAATGGAGTTGCCAGTCAGCCAGCGAGCCAAACGTGAGAAATCCGAATGCATGTTCGGCTCCGATAGCAGCACACGGCTGTAGAGATCATTCTGTGGAAAAAAAAATGGTGATTAAGATATGAATTGGTGGATTGGATTGGTCATCAAACCGTATTATAACAGCCTTGTTCTTAATTCCACTTCCACAAAAGCTTTTCGAAAGTAGAGTTGATTTGTGTTCTGGTGAACGTAAAACGAAAGACTTCTGCAGATTCAAACGATTTGCATCTTGGCGAATTTGCAATTTTGTCATTGAATAAATTTAAGCTACCCCCAAAATAAAAATTAGTCATAATTCTTTAGCCAATTTGATTTGTTTTGGTATCCTTGAATATTTCAGACGGCGTTTAGTTGATTTTTAAACAGAGATTAAAACCCGAACAAATAAAGGTTTGGGTTACGGTTACTGTTTTGGCCGATCGCTTTTTTTCCGGTTACGGTTATATTACGGTTGTGGGATATCGGTTACTACTCCCCATTCCCTTCCGATATAGGCGATCAATGGAATCGTATATCACACTCCATGAGAGCGGCTGCCGAGGAGGTACTCGGGTACTCCGAGTCCCCTCAAAGGCGGTCTTGGTACGATGAGGAGTGCCGACGCGCTACAGCAGAGAAAAACGAGGTCTACAAGACATTTTTGCAGACGAAAGTGGATGCTGATAAAGACTTATACCGGAAGAAAAGAAAGAGGAGAAGCACCTATTTAGAAGAAAATAGAATGAGCAGAAAAGGCGCATGCGCGAGGAAGTCGAGATGCTATTCGGCATGAGTGAGACTCGAAAATTTTATCAAAAGATTAAGCAATTAAAAGAAGGTTTTAAGCCCAGAGTCGCACAATGCAAAGACGAACAGGGGAATCTGGTCACAGATCAGCAGATGGGAGGCGATGACGAACATGATGCCGCCTTTAGAGAAGTAACGATGCCACCAAACGACAACCCGCCGACCCAACAGGAAGTCTGTTAAGCCATACGAAGGCTAAAGAATTGTTCAAGGCTGGAGGCCAAGAATTGGAAAGGTGCATGCACCAACTTCTGTGCCGTATATGAGTTGACGAAAGCATGCCCGATGATTGGAATCCAAGTGTTCTCTGTCCAATCTTTAAAAAAAGAGACCCTGCAGTTTGCGCCAACTACCGCGGGATCAGTCTCCTTCCCATCGCATATAAGGTTCTGTCCCGCATTATTTGTGAACGTCTAAAGCCGTTTATTGATACACTGATTGGACCTTATCAGTGTGGTTTTAGACCTGGTAAATCCACCACAGACCAGATTTTCACACTACGACAAATCCTGGAGAAGACCTATAAAAGAGGCATCCAAACACACAATCCTTTTGTTGATTATAAATCAGCCTTCGACACACCGATAAGGTCAAGCTTCTTCAAAGCCCTGTCTACTTTAGGTATTCCAGCAAAGTACGTTCGACTTTGCATGATGACGTTGAGAAGTACGCAAAGCTCCGTCAAAATAGGAAAGAACCTCTCCGAACCATTTGATACCAAAAGAGGTTTTAGGCAGGGCGATGCCTTATCGTGTGACTTCTTTAATCTACTTATGGAATATATACTGCGCCAGTGCCCACATGCCAACAGAACCGGCGGATTTATTCATAAAGATATAACGCTACTTGCATATGCCGATAATATTGACATTATCGGCAAAACCACACGGCGGTAAGCAAGGCGTTTTCAGAGATTGAGAAGGAGTCTAGATTAATGGGTTTAGCGGTAAATGAGGACAAGACGAAGTACCTAGTATCCGCGGACAAAAAGTCATTGCGACTTGGAAAGTCTGTTACAATGGAGGAGTACAACTTTAATGTTGTAGAGGATTTCGTCTACCTCGGAACGACGATAACCAGCAAGAACAACATCAGTCTGGAAATCCGACGAAGAATCACTCTTGCGAACCGATGCTACTATGGGTTCAAGAGCAAAGACCTCAAGCGAAGAACAGAAATAGCCCTTTACAAGTCGCTTATCATCCCGGTCCTGCAATATGGCGCAGAAGCATGGACAATGACAGCAGCAGATGAAGCGGGGATTGGAGTGTTTGAACGAAAAATTCTTCGGAGGATTTATGGACCTTTAAAAGTCGGCGATGATTTCCGCATTCGAAGAAACGACGAACTGTATGAGCTCTATGGGGACACCAGCCTGGTCAAGCGCATAAAGCAGCAGCGGCTGCGCTGGCTAGGACATGTCGCCAGGATGAAGGAAGAAGCTCCAGCAAAAAAGGCGTATAAATCGAAGGCGGTTGACTATGGAGGCGACAAGCAGGGAAGACCACCACTAAGATGGGAAGACTAGGTGCGGGAAGACATTGCCGAGCTTGGTGTGACCAATGAAAGTTGTTTATATTCAACAGCTGTTTTTCCCAAAATATTTATCGATAGTCGACCACCATCGATAGTGGAACTAGTTTACAAAAGTAATTCCGCAGGAATTTCACGTGGAATGCAAAACACCAAACGTTTCGAAATCTTTGCGGAATTACTTTTGAGAAGTAAGTGGAATTGAGAACAAGGCTGATAGTTCTTATCAAGCTCAACAAAATGTTCTTTCTCCTCAATGCCATATGACAGTAAAAGATGGAATGTACAGTGTGAATAGCCAATTTGTTTCGCAAAGATGATTTTATGAAAACGTAATGTTTGAGCTGCTATGATAAAATATTTGCATTTATGTCAGATGAAATGTTTTCCCTTAAGAAATAAGCTTTAATTCAAATGCGTGTCCCTGATTCAAATGCGTATTCCAAATATAAATCTTTTTACAACATTGAGAAAATCTTTACCAAAATATATTTCAAATGTTATCTCGGAAAGTATTGAAACTGTCTGCAGAAGTAACAAGCTCAAGTGGATGATTTAATCGTTAAACAGTTTATGTAAGATTTGATCTTTAAATTGTTTCTTTCAGCTGCAGCATGTTCAAAGGCAGTTCTAATATGTATTCTGGTAACTGCTGATTTAACTTGGGGTATTTTTCACAATTTTCTCACAGTCGCAAAACAAAAATTGTGAAATACTTTTTATGATAAAGCAACATCGAATGCTTTTATTACAGCAACTCTATGGATTAAAAGTGATGCCACACTGTGAACTTGTAGAATGATGCCAAGAGTTTTGTGAGTTTTTCAACAGCCGCCAGACTACAAATCACCCGCAATCGGCATTCAAAAAACTCCAGATTTGTAGGCAAAATAGCTAATAGCACTGCTGTGCGGCCTACAGATTGAGAACTACGTATACATAGCTATGGTTGTGCTCCTTTTCCAATAAATGCTCGTTCACACAGAAACGATTGTTCTCTTGTTTAACTTGGAAAATTATGCCTTAGTCGGGCCAAAGTTACATAAGTGGGAATTCCAGACGTACTACTTTTACGATTTGTGACTACTTACAATGCGATATTGACTTTTGCGGGTAAATATACGCTTCACACACAGCACATGATGATGCTTGGTCACCCAGGGACGAGCATTTAGCCAGCTTAGTGTGTTTGCTGGCTTGGCGTTCGTTGTCTCTGGATATAGCAGCACCAGCTCCTTTTGTGTGCGCATGGCCAGACGATCGATTTCTCGCTCAAATTTGCCCACCAAATGCGAACGATCGCCCAGACCGACAATTAAAACGACATCCGCCTGACGCATACAACGCTGGGTCCAAGGGCTCAGTGAATTGTCACACTGATATAACGTTATAATGTTGCGATCCTCTTGCTGCGCCAGCCATGAGGTCAACCTATACTCATTGGCGGCCTCAAATATGTTTACGCCCAGCTGTTTGCGGACCACCTCCGAGGTGAGCCGCAGTACGGGTCCTAACAAACAGAGAAAGAGAGAGTGAGGGGAAACAGATATGTAAGTTGTGTAGTCCTTAACCGGGTTTTGGAAAAAAAAAAAACAGAGTGGCTCGTTTTTTAACAACTCGTTGCTAAAATCATTTTTTTTTTCGACTAAAAAATGTTCTTAATAATTTAGGAACTTTTGAGAATGTTACAATGTGAAAGTTGAACAGCCACGCTTATCCAAGAGCGTCGTTGGATTCTTACCCGCTCCGAAAAGCAGAATAACTATTTATCAGGCCTGTTCCCGTTTTCGATTTCGATCAAATCATGTGGAATCGGAATTGATAGCTGTTCCCGTTTCCGAAAAACGATCAAATTATTTGGTTTTAAAAGTTGTGCCTTTGAGTGAGTGAAATGAAAAGTAATTGACAAATTTCTTGTCAACGGTTATATTTTTTATCTATCCAATATTTTTATATTAATAAGTCATATTTTGAGAAGATTTTAAAGTAACCATAAAAATATTGGGCATTCAATTTGATTTAAAATTAATTATTTCAAAGTTGTACCCCAGAAATTGCATGTAGACGAAACCAAAAACGATCGAAATGAAACCGAGCTGTTCGCAATTCCGCATCAGCGCATGCGCAGTGCTGATCGAAATTGTTTATGTTACCATTGCTGAATTATAGTTCGAAAACGATTCGAACTTTCATTCGAAAAGTAAATCGATTTCTATTTCATTTGGAAACGGGAACATCAAATGAAAACGATTCGGAAATACAATCGTTTTACTTTTTAAATTCACTCGGAAATGGGAACAGCCCTGTATAACTTTTCATTAAATATCTATATTTGATAAACTTCTCTTCTTCGCAATCAGAAGTCAGAAGTCTATTCATTAAAAGGTTAATTTTGAAAACTCTCATTAAGAATTTCTTTTTGGAGCTTCTGCCTGTCTGTAATGAGCTACTTCGCAACTTTTTTTTGTCAGAAGTTAATAAAGTTAAAAATCTCGGGTCTAAGAGCACTGTAGCCAATACTGGTACTGAGCTTATAACAGAAGAACGTTTATCGAACTATTATTGTAAGAAACAACAAATTTTAGAACCATTACTCGAAATGAAAAGCAAGTGAAATAAAAATCACTTGGTAGTAATGGTAAATCCTGGACTTTTCAAGAAGTTTTATAAATTGTCTGCACAAACAAAGAGATGAATGGACTACATTCTATTCAAATGTTTTTAGTTGGAGCTCCTTTAAAGAACTCTGAATGCATAAATCCTTAAGAGTCCATCGCGTCACACAGTCTAGCACTAGTTTTCTCAATTTTTCTAATAGCAAAATAATTTTTAGAGTCCTCCATCGAATCTATTAAGGTAACATGGTCATCTCGTCCAAATCAAGAAATGTTTTTGATGCACATGAGCAACCTTCATCAACATTAAATTCTTCATAATTGCAATTCATTTCTGCTGTGCAAAAGCTCTCTACCTCGATCCATATTTACTCTATTATCGACGGTGATGAATAAATCTGACCTAAAGAAATGTCGTAGGATTGGAGAACTTCTTGAATGATAGCAGTCAGATAACAAGTAATTTCTATATTTCTCTGTATGTGTCGTTGGAAAAACTACTGAATTTGTTGAACCGAACCTAATTTCTCGAAAAAGTGGTCCGGTTCGGGTTCAGGTTCGAGGAGTCAAAAATATTAGAGGTTCGGTTCATGGTCCGGTTCGTCGGATCCAAGAAACCCGAACCGAACCGAACCGGTTTTATGAAGTTCGGTTCAGGACCTAAGGTTCTTAGACCTAAGATTTCAAACTGTGTGAACTTCTGACCAAAAATAGTGTTATATATCAGCACATTAAAAATGTGTTAAAGCTCCATAATGAAATTCTTAATGAGAGTTTTTAAAAAAAAAATTATCGGCTCTGTTCCGAATTCCGAGTCGGTTTCCGTGTAAACGTCTTGTTTTCTTATTTGAAACTAATAAATCAATATAAAAGGTGCGAAGAATATCTGTGTTTACTAGATTGGGTCGTCGCTTTTTGTCGAATTCATTCCACTTGACATTAAGGAATCGGTTTCAACTACTTAAGCAATTCCGATTTTCCTTAAACCAGATCTAGTAGCCATAGAAATAATTGTCAACTTCCATGTAACATTGTTTAATTGGAATTCTATTTGCAAGCGTTTGCACGAAAACCGACTCGGAATTTGGAACAGGGCCGTATGTTTTGGATTCCTTCGAAAATTGTCAAAGAAAACATACATCGACAAATGATTTAAAAATTTTTAAAGTAAAAAAAACGAGGACTTGCTGTTCCAGCAACTCGGGTATCAATTGAACCACCCTTTTACACTTAAGATTGATCTTTCTACCAAACCGAGGTTCGAACCAAAACCTTGGGTTCGGGGGTTCCAGGAACCGGTCCCCGAACCGAAACTTAGAATTTACAATGGGTACGAACCCTAGGACCGTACCGTTTTCAAAATTTTAAAGGTTTGCATCCTTGAAAAATAACCACATTTCCATATTAAAATTTAACAATTTGTATCTTATAAGTATAATTAAAACTTCATGTTTGGGTTTTCCGTACAGTCATTCAATGCAGCTAACATGAAAACAAATTTCGTTAGAAATGGTTACTTAACATGGTCCAGCCAGCACTGTTCTTATGTGTGCAGGTTTTTGCTGTCAAGTCGTTTAGGAATTCCAAAACGATTATGGCAGTTTCGGCATGGAGTAAGAGTCGTTGGGCCAGTACAAGTAGGCAAAGATCGCTGACGATCTGGTAGAGATACCACTGAAACAGCTGTACGATCAACTAGACTTCTTTGTGGTGTGTTGTGTTCCTGCTTTTTGAAGTCATGTGCAAGCATAACGAGACCTCGAGGATTTTTACACTGAGCACATCTAACATCCATCATCCTGAGTTTAAATCAGGGCTGTAAACCGGTTCGGAGGTGAACCGCTCCGGAGTCGGAGACTCAGAGATTTTTGGGAAGTCCGAAACCGAAACCGAACCGGAGCAGCTTAATTTTTACCCGCCCGAACCTGAACTTTAACCGGAGATAAAAATAGTCAAAAATGGGTTCGGTTCAAAAATAATAAAATGTTAAAATGTTTCTAGATGCTACAATTGTTAACTTTACCATTTTCCAATATATCTAAATGGACACTAAAAATAATGTGGCATGAAATTAAAGAAATCGCTTTTTTTTAAATTTACCCTGGTGTTTAGAAAAATTTTCTAATAATCAAAAAGTTTTATAGAACCTCGAAAAATATGACATAAAAAAGTTTAAGAAAAACTTTTCTAAAAATAAGAATATAAGGTATTTTTTTCTGATAACACAGGAATACGAAAGAGCCCGTCTTTTTCAATAGGATAGATAGCAAACCTTTCATATTTTTTTTTTGTCGCTGAAGTGAAATCAATTGTCCGTTTCCACCCAGCCTGTGAAGGTTACGATATATTTGCATAAACGTGTGTTACGTGAGGTTTGTTTACAGCTGAATTGAATGACATTACAGAAAACCCAAACATATTTCCCGTTGCAAAAGTTGGCCTTTTTTGTAGTAACAAATCTTACATATTCCTTTTTTTAGAAAATATTTTTCTTTCACATTTTTATGGCATTTTTTCGAAGTTCTAAAAATTTTTTTCTATTCATTGGAAATTTTTTCAAGTACCAGGGGAAATTTAAAAAAAAGCGATTTCCTTAAATTCATGCCATATGCCTAGCCATTCCAATATAAAGGGTGATTTTATAGCTATTTTTTTTTGGCAAAACTGTTTTGTTTCACTGTCAAACATCTTCAGTTTGGTCTATAATTTAACCATGAATCAACGCTTGGAAATTATTGAATTTTATTATCAAAATGCGTGCTCTGTTAAGAAAGTTCATCGCGCGCTTCTTCCATTTTATCAGTTTAATCGACCCACTGATTCCCACTATTCGGCTATTGTGATTAAATTTCGCACCAAATTTACATTGTTGGACATTAAACCACCAACACGCTTACGTAGAGTGCAAACTGAAGAAAATATCGCAGCTGTATCGGCCAGTGTTAATGATGACCATCAATTATCGATTCGTCGCCGTTCGCAGCAATTGTTTTTTTTGAAAAATTTTCCTATAGATCTTAAAAAATCCTAAGATATATTGGAAAATGCCAAAGTTAACAATTTTAGCATCTAGAAAAATGTTGTGTAGCTTTTGAACTGAAGCCATTTTTGACCTTTTTTTTTTGCTCCGGTTTAGGTTCAGTTTCTAGCACAAAAAATGTTTCTGTTCCGGTTCGGACTTCCCAATAGCCCCGGAGTCGGAGAGCGGTTCCAAACCAGTTTGCAGCCCTGATTAAAATAAAATAATTCTTACGTTTTTAGGCATTATTTTACATGGAAGCTAAATAATTGTGGGAGATTTGTTCCCTTATTTTGTACTATGAGCTATTTCATTTCAAAAATTTCTCTATTTTTAAAACGTGACGCAAAAAATGCCTAATACATCCTTTTGAAGCTTAAGTATTCTTTGCTATAAAACTTCCCGCCTCAGTACCCAAATTCAAGCATTAAAAGAACGAAAAGAGCAAAGTTTTACAGTAAGATCATGTCGATTGGAAAAGAGTCATAGGCTCGAAAGCGATTTTAAACGGTTATTAAGTGGTTCAGAGCCAAATCTCAGAAGTTATTAAAGCTATAAATTTGAAATCTTGTCTGTGGGTTGGTAACATGGAGTTGGATATTTTACTGGATCAAGCTGGTATCGATGCGGTTTTGAACCGGTTAATAAAGGGTCTAGGCTATGAACTTTAAATCTGGTCGGTAGGTGGGTAATATGTAGTTGAATACATTTAACTGGATCGATACCCGTTGAAACGGTTATAAGTGTGAAACACTTATGGCTCTGAGTTTCGGGTTTTTGGTTTCATTAAACGGGACCTATCAATTTTTAACCTCCCTCTTGCTTAGAAAAACATTCGGCTTACAGCGTTCCTTTTAGTCGGCTTTTTCTAAACTTATGGAACTATTGCAGTATATTGACCGAATGCAAAATTTTGTATAGTGCTGACTACGAAGAAGGAAATCCTTCTCTACCAAAAATGTCTAATTATTAGGTTCACAAAAATTGTATCAACGATCGTAAGACCGATGTACCAAGGTTCATACCGAAACCTCAGGATCGCTTACTTTGACTTTGACGCTTAAAAAGCCAAGAACACTTTTGCACCTATAAACAGCGGTTGTTTCTTGCTCAAGAATCAACCCTATATAATTTACTTAACAGGCTGTATAAATCACGTAAGTGATATCGAATCTTAACTTCTCAAAAGATGAACTTGGTACCAA
This sequence comes from Lordiphosa clarofinis, assembly GCA_018904275.1. Taxonomy (NCBI): domain Eukaryota; kingdom Metazoa; phylum Arthropoda; class Insecta; order Diptera; family Drosophilidae; genus Lordiphosa; species Lordiphosa clarofinis. The sequence goes on along the minus strand of JAEIGQ010000041.1, from coordinate 1,348,509 downwards.
GATATGACATCCAAGTTAGCATGCACAATTGTATATGTTAAACATAGCTTCACATTATCCACGAGAAAGCCAGGACTGAGGTTATCATTGTTAAACAGAGTAAAGAACAATTGAACGAAGTGCCTACTTTAAGGTACTCCAGAGATGGATGGACTAACAAAGCAATATGAAATTCGAAACGTAACCTTTTGGGTTCCAGGACTTGTATAATCAGAAATTCAACTTAAAATGCGTGTTCAGTAAATTGATTTTTGCAACGAATTTAAAACGAGCCACTGTGCAGTGTTTTACCCACCTATGGCACAAAGCGAGTGGTACAGCTCGTAGGTAAACGGCGTTAATGGCACTTCATCCGTAATGGGTACCAGAGCCACTGTGGAATACTTGTGAGTCACCGGATTGGCCTCCACAGGGGCACCGGGGGCCACAGAGCCGCGTGTCTGGATCGAGCCCAAGAAGCGATGACTCAGAAAGCTAATCAACTTGGTCACCACAATCGGATAGCGCAACTTAATGGCGTTAAACAGACCCTCCGGCAGTTTGGCCAGCTCTGAGTCACGCACCGCCATCACTGTGGTGGTGCGTGACGTTTCTGTGATCATTTCCACAATGCCCACAAGATCTCCTTTGCCATACTCGCCGATTATTTCCTTCTTGCCGCCGGGATGCGTAATGACTGAACGCATACGTCCGCTGAGAACTATGTAGGTGCTATCGCTGCTCTCATCCTGGCGGTAAACGGCTCGACCTGACTCCAGAAAGATCCAGTCCAAAGCGTAGTCACATTGACGCACCAAGGGCGACAGTCGACGCACCACACCGTTGCCCAAATCCAGCACAATTCGAGGACGTTGTCGCATAATTCTGTAAGGAATTACAGAGAGAAGGATTAATGGGGCTTTGAAGGTGCTAGCTAGGATTACACTTACTGGTAAATGGCTGCACGTCGTATGTAGGCCACGCGGCTATTGTTGCGAGATCGGATCGTGTAGGCACTGGCCTCGCCCGTCAGCATGGCCAGGCCTCCCACTATCTCACCGGGATGCACAAAGTGTATGAGCATATCGGTCTTGTCCTGCTTGGCGGTGCGCGAGGCATCAGCATTGCCCTGGTATACAGCCAGCGTGCCGGTCATCACAAACCACACGCAAACATCATCCGCATTGCCCTCGGTAATGAGGGTCACATTGGGCTCCATCTCCCTTACCTCTACGAACGGCTCAATGATGTGGGCATCCTCTTCGGGTAGGCCCAGCTCTTTGCGCAAGCTCTCTACCGCTGAGGACTGCACCAAGCGCAAGTCTATCGACGAGGTGGCACCCACCTCAGTTGTTCCCAATGATCCGCGACGTGTCGACAAATTGCCAGCCGATACACTGCCATGCTGATGCTGATGATACAGATCGATGTTGGGCGCATCGCCGTGCACTTCGGGCACGCCACTGCCATCCGGATTGGGATTAGGATCAGACAGAGTGTGTTCTTCGCGCGAGGGACGCGAGGGCGAAAGCAATTGTCGATTGCTGGGCCCACCTGAGGACAACGGTGCTGCCAATTGCGGTATGGCGGTGGTTGCCGCCATCTGACGTGAGGACTGCGAGTTAAGGGGTCCAGGCAGTTGAACTCCCTTGCTGCGCATATGATTCTGGACGAGCTCCGCATTGAGGCCGAGGTAATTGCGCAAAGCGGTGAAGAGTACACGCTGCAGTCGTATCATAATCACCTGGATGACGCGTATCATTACGTCCGGGTTCTCTAAAAAGACCTCCTCAAAAGCCTGTCGGGAAAAAAAATGGAATTAAATTAGAGTCAGTGAATCCATACGTGAAGAGAAACCCACTCACCTGCATGGGCAACCGTATGACCACCGATTTCTCCATGGCCTTGGCCGTCACCGTCTTGTAATAGCTGGGATTACCAGACAGCACATCAATGAAGCTGAGCAGCGACGTCACCGACTCACCCTTGCGCACAGTTTTGAGCGAGAGCGTGCTGCCATCTGCATTCGAGATGTACACATTGATCATGCCCGACTGCACAATGTACACACTATCATCGGGATCTGTGATTTTGAACAGATAGTCGCCGGCCATCAGCTCCAGCAGCTGGGTGTGCTTGCACAGCTTGAGAAACACAGGCTTCTCAAAGTGCCCAAAGATCCGTATGCTTTGCAGCATATACAGGGCGTCCGGCGGTACACGATCACTGCCCTCGATTGTCTCCTCAAGATACTCAGCTGGCGGCTCGACTGTTCGCATCTCCAGCGGCATATTCTCGCGTCTCAGCTGGAGGATGCGACGAGCGAACCGCATTACCGCCCGCCTTTTGTAGCCCTTGCCACTGCTGTACATCTGCCCGCTGACGTTCTTCATCTTGCGCAGCATACGCCGGCCATAGAAGAGCATCTTGTCGCGCTTGCGAAACCGCAGGCCACGCAGATCGCCGCCAGATGAAGTGACGGCGCTCAGCGAGCGTGCAATCTCATCGCGCAGGCGCAGCCGTGCCAGACGCTTGAAGTACATGAACCAGGCAATGAACAGCACGGATAGAACGCCCAATGCGAAATACAGGTACATCTGCAAAATAGAGAGAGAGAGTGAGTGGAAACTACGAAATCATCAAAATCCTCATACTCCTTTGAAGAGAACTGAAAATTGTTTGTCGGGATCCGAACGGGACGGAATTAGTGTAGAGAAAAAACGTGCAGGCTTCTTGAGGGATCCAAGAAAAAAGTGCGGGCATTTATGCATTCTAATCATTTGTCCGCTGTTTTACTACTTTGGCAGTATGAATGAGGGCGTTATCATTCTGGCATTAAATCCATTCAACGAGAGCGTAAGTTAAAGTCGGCTCTAACCGACTTCGATATACCCGTTACTCTTGAAAAAACATGTTTAACAGTGTTCCTGCGTTCCTTAGGGTGACCATCCGAAAAGTATGATAAAGTATGGGGTAACCAGGCCCATTCACGTTTGCTCATAACTTGAGAACCGTTCATCCTTATCATTTCTTCGGCAAATCGATTCATTTCGCTAAATACTAACTATCTCTAACAGGTACGAATCGTCTATCTTCAAAACTGTAGGAGATATACCGATTTTTTTAAATTGCGGGGGCGGGAGGGGGTGCGCGCCCAAAATTTGAAAAAAACTTGATCTGCGTGCAAGAAAAGAAGCGTTTGCCCCATACATGTCAAACCTATATCTCTTACCATCTCTGAGATCTAGGTGTTCATACAGACGGGACGGACAGACAGACATGTCTATATCGACTCGGCTGCTGATGCTGATCAAGAATATATATACTTTATATGGCCTGTTACATACATTTGCACGACTTTAATATACCCCTTTTACTCTACGAGTAACGGGTATAAAAATGTTCGAGAAATGTGGAAAAGTTTTTAGCTGCCTTTACACTTGTCATATATCTCAAAATACTAGTTTGTCAAACTTCTTCAACGAGAATCTCTTATCAAATACCACCTGTTCTATTTCATCAAAGAAGGCTACATTTCAGTAACTTACTAAGACTTTTTTTTAAACCTATCTTTTGTTTGGGAGCTATACTATATAGTTGTCCGATTTCGACAAATTTGATTGAAATTATGTGAAATCATCGAAAACTTATAAATAGCACTGAAAACAAAAAGGTTTCTCTCACTAAAACTAGTTTTTGACCGATCTTTTCTATGGCAGCTATATGCTATAGTAATCCGATCCGACCGGTTCCGACAAATGTGCTGCGTATTTGTACCAAAAAACTTCGTGCAAAGTTTGGATAAGATAAGATATATCCATTATGCGGTCGGAGATGCTTCCTTCTCTGCGTTACAAACATCCGGACAATTTCAATATACCCTCTCCAAGGCTATAAAAATATAATTTTTTTAAGACTAACAGCAGGAAGTTAGATTATATTGAGCGATTTTTTAGTGCTACAAGATAAACTTATAAATTAATGCACTCGTCACAAACATACAGAAATACAACATTGACAAACATAGTCCGACTTATCTGATATATTGATCATTACATTTAAATATTGTATTCATTTTAATGTAGTTATTATTTTTTTGTAATAATATTATATATTATATAACCTATTATACTACTCCCTATCGATTTCCCTATTTCCCTACTCGTTACATGTGAATTTAAGAAGCATGATTTATTAGACATGTTTTTAGTTTATTTTGAAATTGCGTTGCGCCGCTAATGCATTTTAGGAAGTTTGGCAACTGGTTCCAAATCCGAACAGCATGAACACCAAATTGTCTTTCTGATAGAAGAAGTTTGTGCCTTGAGATAACTAAATTATTTGTTCGTCTTGATGTTGGGAACTCAAGTTTTTCAAAGAGATACTGTGGTTGTTTTTTAAAAGATGATTTTGTGCAGTTGAATTAACACCCTGAAGTTGGTCCATGAGATAGGTCGAATAATTTTGTTGATTAGATACATGGTCTCTGCGTCTTAGTCCATAAACATATCGGGCAATATTGTTATGTGCAACCTTCAGTTTGATAGAGTTTAAGGCATCACAGTTTGCAAACACTTAGATGCCATAGAAAAGGGTGGGTAAAATATATGCTTTTGCTATTTGTAGGCGAATATTGGTAGGGAGATATTGTCGGGACAGATTTAAATTTCTTAACACGCCATATGTTCTTCCTACAGCTTTCACTACATGCGTGTTCCAGTTGAGATTTTTATTGAAATGAAAACCCAAATTTCTTGCTTCTTCCACATATTTTAATGGCGAATTCTCAATTAAAAGGAGTGGTAAGTTGCTTGTGTTAAGGAGCTTTTTATTTATAACCAAACATTTGGATTTGGACGGGTTCAGACAGAGACCATTGTGTGTGCCCAGCCTGAGATCTTCATTAACTCACTATTACAAACACCAATACATTCATCTAATTGATCTAGTTAACGGCTATCATATAACTGGACGTCGTCTCCGTACATATGACAATTACTTTGGCAGATCATTAACATATATGGTAAACAGTAAAGGGCTGAGGATAGAGCCTTGAGGCACACCATGTTTAACATGTAATAACGAGGACTTTGAAGACGGTATAACAACTGCTTGACAACTATTAAACAGATAAGATTTGAAAAGATTTAATGCTGTGTTTGAAAAATTATACAATTGGTCCAGTCTTGTGCAAAGTATATCGGGATTTACTGCATCAAAAGCCTTGCTGTAGTCCAGCAGGGCGAGTAGAGTTACTTTACCATCATCCAACTCACTTCGAATATCTTCAACCACATTTAAAATAGCTGTTGTGCAACTTCTATTCTTCCTATAGCCGGATTGCTTTTCATTTACCAGCGAATTGTCAGACATGTGAATTCGAATTTTTAAGATGTTCCAAAACTTTTGATAGGTATGGCAATATAGCTATCGGTCGATAGTTATTGTCTGGCTTTAGGATAGGAACTATTTTGGCAGATTTCCATATCGCGGGGAAGATAGAAGTTTGTAAGTGATGCATTGAGCACATGAGTTAAGTGGGGCAAGATTTTAGGGAGAAGAATTTGTTTAAATTTTGCGTTCATTTCGTTGAGTCCAACTGCATTAGATTTAATTCTAAGAATACAATCAAGAACATCACATTGACTTACACATCTAAAGTTAAAGCTATTATAACAGTCGTTGTATGGTGCACTACCCAGGTACGTATTATGGAAGACTTCGGGGATTTCTAATAGATTAACAAACTCTTAGTTGAGTTTATTGACATCAACGTCAGGATCAATTACTTGCTTCTGTTTTCCAATACCTTGTTTTTAAATTTCAGTCCATTTCTGTTTGCTAGATATTGCACTTTGAAATTTATTAGTGTACTACACTTATTAAGGCCTTTTGGAAGAATTAATCAGACTGACTACTGTTCTTCTTAAAGCTCTAAATTTATTGTTGTGAAACTGGGTTTTATACCTTTTCCATTTGCAGTACGCTTTGTCTCTTTTTCTTATAGCTATCTTAATTTCCCGGTTGAACCATGGCTTTTGAGAAGTTTTAAAGGTGATTCTTCGTACTGGAACAAATTTATCAAATAATTGACTGATACCATCTTGCAGCAATCAGATTTGGAAGTCTGCTGTCGGCAAATTATAAATTGCATCCCAGTCATAGTGTTATAATAGTTATAGTTTATACTTTTTAAGTCCTTATATTCTATGAATAAGTCAAGTCTATTAATATAAATGTCATAAGTTAAAAATATCAGATCGTATTTCGAAAATAGGGGCGCTGATATTTGGTCTGTTTACATGCAAATAGCTTGCCGAAAACTTGATGAAAACGTGGCTAAATAGCCATGTATGCAAATTTTGCATAACTTAAAACTAAAACTTATTACGTATGAAACGTAAATAAGTTGACCAAATATAGCCGAGAAGTTCCCTGATTAGGTCAATTTTAGCCAAACGTTCATCAAGTTATTTGCCTGAGTGACCTTAGCTTTAGCTCAATGTTTATTGTTTGAGTGGATTGTGGATAGATAATTTTAAAATCTTTCGCGCGATTAAAAAAATTCCCATATTTTACCTAAAACTTGTTTACCTTTTTGACAACATTCATTGACAAATTTTATGTTTGGCGGTCTGTGTTCTTAAACTTGCTGGTAAAAATAGAATTTGTTAAAATATTGAAATATTGCTCTTTTCAGCGGCCATAAGCCAGATACTTTTGTGTGGGTGTGAGATTTTGAAAAACCCTTTGTCACAAAAAATTATTTGATGAATCGAACTTTTAGAGAACAGAACATAAAAATAACTTTACAAACGCTCAACTCCCACTATGTATAAGGACATACAATTTACCTTTGAAGTAGAAGACAACAAATTACCTTTCTTGACTAAGCTGTGCACAGGATAAACAACACTTTAAAGGTAAGCTGGTATCAAAAACCCACAGCTTCAGGACGAATAATAATATACTACTTCTCAAAACACCCGAAAAATATAATATACAGCACATCAAAAAATCTTGCAAAGCGGATAATTGACACTAGTGATCCAATTCATTGTTTCAAAGAATAAGCATTATTAACACGATCATCAAAGACACTGGAAAGGAAACCAAAAAAACATGCACTGAACAGACTAAAACATACAAGTCAGTCACTTACATATCACATTACTCGGAAAGACTTGTTAAAGCGGACTTATATGGCAGGGAACAGATCACAATTGCTCACAAGCCAACTTACACCACGGCTGCATTGTTCAGTAACATAAAGAGTAAAATATGAACGTTGGACAAACACAACTTGATATACAAAATACCAAGCGCTGGAGACGGGATGGGAGACGCGATATATGTAAGAAAATATATGTTGGAACGACAAAAATTCAAACTTAAGACAAGACTATCTGGACACAAGTCAGACATTAAAAAAACTCAGCATCATCAATACACCAAAACGAGCGGCCATTCTCCAGATTTTGATGGCACAAGCATTTTTTTGCGCCCTGAGGAACAGAACATTAAAAAAAAAAAAAATTCCCATACGATTATGTTCAGTCTAGTGCTCACATATTCAGGGGTGTTCTAGAAATCTCTAGAGATTTTCGTATAAACGATTGCACTTCGAACTAAACTGGGAATACTTTCTTTGCGAAGTGCGAAGAATCAGACCGCCTACTAGATTATGTGAAAGGAAAACCGTACGCAACAAATCTGCTTGGCTTTGTGCAGGCGGTTTCAAATCGCTCAACTTTTGTCATCAAATCTAGTAGCCGGGCATATTCGAGCATCTCAACACATAAATTCAAAGAGCTTTAATATGAAATGCTAACGTTTATACGTAAATCTCTAGAGATTTCTGGAACACACCCGATACAGACACCTACTTGACACAAACATTAGATGAAATTAGTTGAATATCAAACTCCTGTATGTATAGGATTCGATGTTGCTTAAAGTTTGTTTCTTGGGAAAATCTTGTTAATGTTATCCATTTAATGTTGTTTGTTAGCCTCCTAAAGACGGACCCTGATGTGCGCCCGAAATATATTGGGAAACAAAAAACCAAAAACTACCGTCTTTTCATTCCTTGGATGGGACGGATGACCTTGAGCCAGCAAAACCAAACATTTGAATTTTTTAAACTGTAAAAAGCATTAAAAATTTAGTATTAAAGATAAGATTGAAAAGAAGAGATCACTAGATAGCAGAGCTGTAATGTATTCATTACTTCCCGTACTTAATTACTTTTCATTACTAAAAACAAAATTTTTTAGGTAATGAAAAAAACATTCCTGATTACCATTTTTAAATAATCTTAATTGTAACATGGAATTACGATTATTCAATGAATATTCCAAATTTAATTACTTTGACAATTACTAAGATAATTGTAACTGTAAAGGGTGATTATTGAGTAATTGTGCTTGAAATGTTGTTCCTGTTCAATTACGTGAAAATGGTAATGATAATTCAAGTTTACAGCTCTGCTAGACAGTTACCTTATATTCATGGGTTAAGTAGTTGAAAAATGTATTTTTATATTATTTATTTGATATTGACGAAAAGCTCCTCTTTATATCTTTCTTTATAGTTTTAACTCTTAATCAACGAAATTATTCGCCTATTACCGATAACAGTAAATACAAATGTAAAAGTTAAAAAACACAAAAAATGTCTGAAATTTCATACTCCCACCCATAGTAAAAAATGTTGAATACCTCCTACAATTTTTAAGATATTGATTTCAAGTTCAAATGTTTTAAGTTTAAACTTTATATTCCTTATACTTAGCAATAACTATAGTCCCTGAAATTTTCCTTAAGATCGGATATAAAATAGACGAGTTTAAAAATGTTGCATACTTTTCGGATGTCCCTCTTTGGGGACGCTATTAAACATTTCATCCAACGAGTAACGGGTATATCGAGTGTAACTTACGCTCTCGTTAAACTCTGTACTAAAGTAACACAGACTTAAACCTACGCTATAGTAATATTATCCTAATCCGACACTGGGTCCCAACGATCCTGTATCTCGCGACGAGCGGGGAAGCAGGGTGTATTAAGACCTTTTGTATGGCACCTAGGGGATCCCCAAATACAATAACAAAATTATCAAAAATCAACGAAACATAGAAACGAATTCTCCGACTGACGACTTAAAGTCATAGTCGAGTAATATTTAAAACCTTAAGTTATTTAACACTTTGTAATGTTCATAATATCTGCATTATTGGTTTTAAATAAATTTATTATTATTATTAGTAATATTATTTTAAAATATTTGGCGAATTCAATTGAGTTAGTTATGTATATTTTTATAACTATGAACAACACGGGTTAAATTTTAATAGTTTTATAACCGTAATTTTCTAACAAAAGTTCTTTGTTCTTTGTACTGAATATGCGGTAGCTGGAGATTGTTATTTACAACTATAATAAGAATAATTATATGACCGCCCGACCGCAATATCGTTTCCGTTATTTGTACTCGTACATATGTATGTCAATGCGGTTGTGTTGAATTTAAGATAAATGAATCGAAGTCACATAGTAAGTAAATTCGTCAATGAACATTGATTGGTGGCAGCAAATGCCGCTCTCTGATAAATATATTTTGGATAATTGTTTTTTTCTTATCTCATTCTGTAAATTCTTTAACCAAGTTTAATAATTGTTCATGCGTACTCTGACCACACCTGCTATAAGTCGGTTCATGTCTAAAATTGGTCAGTGAGTTTATCTCAGTTGGTCAGAGTTTAATATAGTTGGTTTCCAATGTTGCTTGTTATCATGATTTTTTTAATTCAATGCGTGGCTGAACATCGTAAACAAATAAAAATCCGTACAGAAAACCATAAATTTTGATTCTTAATGTAAAATTTTAAGATAATGCTTTCAGCTAAAAAGCATACATTTAGCTCAGGGTTTTCTAATTTCGTTATCAAATTAATGTCGAATCTTTTGTTCGTATTTTGATTACCAACCGACCACCATTGATTGAGGTGGTCGCAAAATTGTCGGCAATCGCGACATCCATCGTGAATTACGAAATTGCAGTGTTCAGGAAAAAATATTCATTATATAGAGATCTTTGTTGTACGGAAGTTTGTTACGAATTAAGTTGAACTGAATTTTAGAGTAAAAACGAGAAAGGCAAGCTAACTTCGTTTGTGCCAAAATTTTTATACCCTTGCATGTTCTGCAATCTCAGAGAATAAGAATGCAAAACATTCTAACTACAACCCATTTTTCGACCGATTGTTCCTATGACAGCGATAAGATATAGTCATTCGATCCAGTCGGTTCCGACATATTAGCAGCGTGCAGTCAAAAGAAGACTCTGTGAAAAGTTTCAGCTCGATAGTTTCAAAACTGAGAAACTAGTGTGCGTAGAAACAGACAGACGACTGGACAAAGCTCAATCGATTCAGCTCGTCGCCCTGAACAAGAATAAATATAGTTTATAGGGTCGGAAATTAATATGTTTGTTCTCTATAATACCCTTTGCAAGATTATAAAAAGGTGTGAGTGTCGTTTACACTCACGAGTATTTGATTTGAAACATGATTGTCAGTTTAAGAGCTTATTTTTAAAATCACAAGCTTCTTTCAAAAGAAGAAAACTAACAGGGAGTAGAAATAACAGCAACAAGATCACTTGTTGCAGTGTTCTTTCATTTTTGCAGGAAGTCTTGTTTATTGTGCTGATCCATAGATAAATGATGATGTTTCACCCACCAAGATACAACCAAGCTGAGATCCCAGAAACCACCCAGATCCGACCCAGATCCCACCCAGATCCCATCAGTGTCCCACCCTTATTCCACTCAGATTCCTCGCTAAACCCACCCAGATCCCACTGTGATACGGAAATGTTTTGGCGATTTTACATCGGTTTTACAAGCAATTTAAATCTCCAAGTCGCTAAAATTTTGCAAAAGTGAAAATGGAATCATGGCTGAAAATATACTATGCTTATGTTAAGAATAAATTCTTCAATACTGGGCTTATCGGCAATTTTGGCTTTTCACATATCCAATCAAACAGAAGTGAACTTCGTCTCTGTACGCAATTTTCCGATAAAAAAGTGGATCTTTATCCAACTTTGCTAACGCCCATTCACCAAAAGTTAGCCGTTGTGGTCGGTCATGAGGCTTCAATTCATACACCAGCAGAATTGTAAAAGGTTTTATACTCATATCCTTCCTCAAAATTGTATACGTAGTGGAGTAACAGAGGACCAAATTGGAAGGTCGCCTAAACTGACCATAGTGCAAGATGCACTTTCTTAACCGAGCATTAATTTTGATTTTAAAACTCAACAGTCTGCTAGCTTTGTTCGTTTGTAAGCCGATTCATGGTTCAATTATAGACCAAACTGAACATGTTTGACAGTAATATCTGCAATTATCCGCCATATAACCATATAATTTGTAAATATGGACGATTATTTCAAAATAAATTTCATCGTTACCTTCGATTAGCTTCACAACTAAATAAAAGCTTAAATGAAATTATACTTTTCATACGAATTTATCATAAACAGATACCTATGTTTTATTAATTTTTTTAACATTAACACAACACGTTAACTACCCGCAAATTATCACAAATCATAGTTAATACCTTTCTTAACAATATTAATTTCTTACATTGGACGAACACTCTGTTTTAAACGGTTTTTATACCCTTTCAAAGGGTATTATAATTTTGCCCAGAAGTTTGCAACGCATGGAAATATTCATTTCTGACCTTATAAACTATATATATTCTTGATCAGGTCAACGAGCTGAGTCGATTGAGCTTTGTCCGTCCGTCTTTTTGTTTCTACGCAAACTAGTCTCTCAGTTTTAAAGCTATCGGGCTGAAACTTTGCACAGAGTCTTCTTTTTACTGCACACTGCTAATATGTCGGAACCGACCGGATCGGATGACTATATCTTATAGCTGCCATAGGAAATATTGGTCGAAAAGGGTGTTTTTGTGAGAAAAACTTTTTTGTTTTTAATGTAAACGCCTCCCGCTTCAGCAATTATTAGTTTTATACCCTTTTACACAGATTTGGAAGTCTTGGTCAAAATCGGATGACTTTATCTTATAGCTGCCATAGGAACTATCGGTCGAAAAATAGGAGCGACCACTGTGCGACACTAGCCGATCGGATGCCGATGCATCTGCCAAGAGAGCAAACAGCTTTTCAGTCGCTGGCCGGCGGTCGATGAAGTAGGTCAGAGTTGTTTTTCGAGCACCAATGCATGCTTTTTGGATTGACAAAGGTTGGACTACTTTATTTTGATTTTTTGATTGATTTACACAGTCATTAATCAGCGTCAGGAGGAAAATTATGTGCCTTAGCCACGGATATTAATTTATACATATTGCGTGAACCTGGGTGGAGAAAGCCCAATTACTTAATCCCAGTTATCTCGAATCACAGATTTGTTCAAAGTTTAACTAACCGATATAATGGTCAACCAAAGTACATATGTATGAATGTAGTTTTCCCTAATTTAGCCATTCTCAACAAACCACCTGGGCAATCGGGTTTTCGTCCCGGAACCGACGCAGTGTCCAGTACACTGCCCAAGGATTGCCAACCTCGGTCAATGAGAAGTCATCTTTTACAGCCTCAACAAGAAACTACAACAACAACCATCCGGGCTAACTAGGCGCCGGCCCTAACAAATGAGTTAAACGTAACCCAAGTGTCAGGTCATTGTTAATGCCAAATCCAATTCGAATTCAGTTTAGAGGAGAGACAGATCGGTGCCTGTTTGTGAGTGCAATGCAGTTTGACATTGAACGTTGACGTCGACGTCGCTGCCCACACTTGTTTGTTGTTGTTTCTGTTTATATTGCCTGCAGTTTCCGCATTTTGCATTTGACATTTGTTACTGCACATTTTGTTGTTGTTGTTGTTGCTTTATGGTTTATATTTATAACAGGTTTCAGACAAATGCAAATCTTTATCTGCGCCGCAGACAACAACAAAATCCAATTGGCATCGTATGTAGGCAATTCCAGCTAATTGGAAACTCAAAACCGTTTGCAATTAAACGCAATTTCCGTCGAAAAGAGACAAGCAACACGCACCTGACCGCTGAGATCGGCTGGTTGGTTGCCGATCGGCCGCCACAAGACACGTTGCGCAAGGGGAAGTGGGGGGCTAAGTAAATTGGTTTGGCCCCAGGGGGTTAATTGAATTATGGCCAACTGATTTAGCCGCCCGCACACGCCCCGCGCCCTGCACGTGCTTGTGATTAGCGAAATGACATGGAGGCATGAGCTTTATCAGTTTCGCTATGTGCCTTGGAAGCAATTTTCGGGGTTAGAGCAATGCGTTATCATTCACCTTGTGATAAGGCTCTAGGAATGACAGCAAAATGATTTTATGTAAGTTGGGGCGAGCAGCGAGCAGCAGAAGAATTGTCGAGACGCAACCACTTTGTTGACGGAAGTGTAAGCGCAAGGCAACGCTGCATGATAAAACAAGAGAGAGAGAGAGAGAAAGATCGAGAGAGCTAATCAAAAGGCAGCTGTTTTTAATTCATTGCCAGAGAGAAAGATAGAGAGACGCTCTCTCCGTCTGTCATGGGTTATCATTAGCCTGGACGCAAACCAGTTGCAGCTGCTAAGGCGCGCACGATCCTTCACCTGCCTTCACCAACCCCCTTTTCGGTCTTCTAAGTTCTGACTCACTTTGGTTGACAACAAAACAAAGAAAATTGGACTCACCGTCGATGTGATTTCTTTGGAGACATATTGACACCAAGCATCTGAGAATATTGTGTTGTAACAGCCATTTGCGCTCGCACGCAACAGCTCCAGGACATCCATTTGTGCTTCCTTGCTTGGGGGCTTCGCTCCTCCCAGTGAGAGCTATCTTGGAATTGGTTTCTATTTTGTAAATACGGAAATGTGCTGTGTGCCCAACCCCCCCGCACATCAACCAAATAAACAAGTAGAGACTTCAGTGGTTGAGGGGGGTTGTGGGGGATTTTACGCTGCGACAACGACGACGACCAACCCCCTCCACTCTTCTACGCTTGATTTGGATTTGTGCAGTTATTATTCTAATGTATAAGCCGCCAACTTCGTCACGCACCGCTCGCACATACACAGGCACACACGCTGGACTTGTATCCGTATCCTTTTTAGGGGCTTAATTTGTTGTTGTTGTTGTTGCTAGCCGTCTTTATCTTCGTCTCTAAAGCTCGCTTTTCTCCACCGGCGACAGACTTAGACTTTAGTCTCAGTCTCCGTTTGCTTTCTTAGCCTTAAGTGAGTTAAACTAGACGAGAATTTTGCTAATAATGTACTACAACTAATAAAGTCAAATTTTTTTTGTTATTGTTGGTGCTCAGTGTGACCAGCAAGCGCCGTTTAGACAAATACTCACCTTACGTCATTTTTCGCATTCTTTGGCTGTAGAGTTTAAATAATTATCGATATGTGTTGTGCGATAGCACTCTAAAAAGCGGTAAAAACGACCTTTTTGAACGATGGTTTGAATTATCTTGCAACTGTGGAGAAGAATGATGTCTTTATAATTAACTGGAAAAACGCACTTGGGCCCTCATTGTTAGAGAGAAAAACCATGTGACACTGTGTTATGATACTATCGTCGTCGACGCAATCACTCAGAATAAGTGCTTATATTTGGCACAAGTTGAGTTATTGCGTTAAAGCAAATCCAAAGCAAATCAACTTTCAGGAATACCACTAAGGGAATCAGTCACAATTTCCGAGCGATGTACATTCCTGGTTCTTAATTGAAAACGCTTTATGATAGAGGGTTGCCCTTAATCAAACAAACTATTATTTCATTTAAATGATTTGGTAAATATTTATTCAGTTTATATTTCGTCTAATTAACATTTGAACGCTCTTAAAACCAGAGGCGTAGCGTGTGGTTATGCCGCCCGGGGCGAAAGTAGACAATGCCGCCCCCTCCCCCTTGAATCGATTTAAATTTTTTTCTATAATTAAGAGTACTGTATACCTTCATGTGTTATTTTATAAAGGTTTACAAAAAATTTAATTACTTAAAAACTATAAGTGGTATATATTATGAAGCGGTTTTTTTCATTCGATAGGTAATCGGTTAAATTAAATTTAGTAATTTTTGTTGTTGTTGTCGTACCTGCGGTTGTTGTTGTATTTCTGTTCAAAGTCAACCAAAAATTTAAAACATAGCCTCATGGTAGCAAACATTTTTTGAGAACGGATGATCTGGTTTTAAAACTAAAGACGGGGTTTTGTTAAGAATTGCTGTAATTCTGGTGTGAACTAGGATATAGGAGTTATGGGGTTTCAAAGTCAAGTTTCAAAAATCAAGTTTTTTTTCCTACATTATTGGTCCTAGCTCCGTTATTTGTTGACCGATCAAAAATATCCTAGTTCACACCAGAAAGATGGGTATTAGAAGCAGTTTAAAAAAATAGAATTTTGAAAATCGGTCAACAGGTGCTCTTGAAATCTTTGCAACCATTTTGGAAAAAGTTGTTCCGAGATAATCGCATTTAAAGTTTCGACAACGGTTTTCGATGATATAAAAATTAATTTTAATAAATGTAAAAGTTGGATTTGGTGCATTTGGGTGTACGCTCTCCCCGAAAAAAAAGAGCGTCCAGCCATGGTAAAAAACAAAATCTCCAAAAATTTCCAAGTGAAATTTTTTTTTTCAATATATCGAACACTTTATAAATATTTATAAAGTTTTTGACTAAAAAAGTGAAAAAACTAAGAATTTCTAAAAGTACGAGGGTCGATGAAAACAATTTTCATATGAAAGGGTCGGAAAAAAAAATTGTTTTTGTTTATTTCTGTAAAACTGAGTTTCGGATCCTAATAAAACGTTTAAGCAATTAAAAACGAGAGCGTAAGTTAAAGTCGGCTCTGACCGACTTCGATATACCCGTTACTCATGAAAAAACATGTTTAACAGTGTTCCTGCGTTCCTTTGGGCGACCATCTGAAAAGTATGCAACTTTTTTTAGGGTGGGAGGAGAGGTAGCGGGGGGGGCTTGGTTCACTTATTTGCTCATAACTTGAGAACCGTTCATCCGATCTTTATCATTTCTTCGACTATCTTTAGAAGGAACAAATTGTCTATCTTCAAAACTGTAGGAGATATAACGTTTTTTCCAAATTGCAGGGGCGGCAGGGGGCCAAAATTTGAAACAAACTTGATCTGCGTGCAGATAAAAGAAGCATTTGTCCCATACATGTCAAACCTCTATATCTTACCATCTCTGAGATCTAGGTGTTCATACAGACGGACGGACAGACGGACAGACGGACATGTCTATATCGACTCGGCTGTTGATGCTGATCAAGAATATATATACTTTATATGGTCGGAAATGATACCTTCTGCCTGTTACACACATTTGCACGACTTTAGTATACCCTTTTTACTCTACGAGTAACGGGTATAAAAAAGGCGTGAGTGTCGCTAACACTCACGAGTCTTTGATGTGAAACATGATCTTTTTAAAAGCTTACTTTCAAATCACAAGCTCTCTCAATGGTGTAGAAATCAGCAAGGGCACTCTTTAGAAATAAGAAGTTTAACGGGGAGTAGAAATATAAGAAACAAGATCACTCGCTGCATTGTTCTTTCATTTTTTCAGGAAGTTTAATGTGCTTATCCATAGATAAATGATGATGTTTCCCCCCCCCCATGATACCAAGATCTAAGATCTCACTCATATCCCTCCCAGATCCCAGCCCAGATGCTACCCAGATCCCTTCAAGATCCCAGCCAAATGCTAACCGGATCCCACCCATATCCCTTCCAGATTTTATCCATATCCCACCCAAATCCCACACAGATCCCTTCCAGATCCCTTCCAGATACCACCCAGATCTCGCCCAAATCCCACTCAGATCCCGCCCAGATCCGTTCCACTTCCCACCCTGATCCCTTCCAGATCCCGCCCAGAGCTCTTCCATATCTCATCCAGATCACGCCCAGATCCCATTAAGATCCCGCCTAGATTCCACCCAGATCCCTTCCAGATCCCCCTAGATCCCTATAAGATCCCACCCAGAACTCTGCCAGATCTCGCCCAGCTCCTACCCAGATCCTCATCAAGATCCACACAGATCCCACCAAATAAGATTCCCTCCCACATACCACCAAATCCCACCAAGATCACAATGCTGGTGCTGCGCTCATCTCTAAGTCTCTCTCTCTTTCTCTCTCTCTCTTACTCTCTCTCTCTCTCTCTTTCTCTTTAAGATTGTGCGGTGTTAGTTGTAATAGGGTTTGCTCATAACTTGAGAACCGCTGATCCGATCTTTATCATTTCTTCAGCAAGTCGATACATTTTGCTTATTACTAACTATCTCTAGAAGGTACGAAACGTCTATCTTTAAAACTGTAGGAGATATAGCGTTTTTTCAAAATTGCGGGGGCGGGAAGGGGCGTGGCAAAAATTAAAAATTAACTTGATCTGCCTGCAAGTATATGAAGCATTTGTCCCATACATGTCAAACCTCTATCTCTTACCATCTCTGAGATCTGTTTGTTTATACGGACGGACGGACAGACAGACAGACGGACAGACGGACATGGTTATGTCGACTCGGCTGTTGATGCTGATCAAGAATATATATACTTTATATGGTCGGAAATGATTCCTTCTCCCTGTTACATACTTTTGCACAAACTTAATATACTCTATGTACATTTGGTACAGAGTATAAAAATAGAAGGAAGCTAACTTCGGCTCGATATATGCCTGGCAGTTTGTATGGCAGCTATACTATATAGCTGTCCGATTTCGACAAATCTAGTTGAAATTATGTAAAATCATTGAAAACTTATAAATACGAGCGTTGGGAGCGATAACATTGAACACAAAAAAGTTTTTCTCACTAAAACTAGTTTTTCGACCGATCGTTCCTATGACAGCTATCCGGCCGGTTCGGACAAATGTGCAGCGTATTTGTACTAAAAGACTTTGTGCAAAGTTTGGTTAAGATAGCTTTAAAACTGATGGAGGAGATAGCATAGAAACAGACGGACGGACGGACGGACAGACGGACATGGCTATATTAACTCAGCTCGTCATGCTGATCAAGAATATATATACTTTATGTGGTCGGAGATGCCTCCTTCCCAGCGTTACAAACAACCGAACAATTTCAATATACCCTCTCCAAGGGTATAAAAATTTGTGTATGTCCTGTTCTTGTATGTGTAAGTGGCAAATCGATGTCAAACTTCACATTTCATTTGGAGTACTGCTACTAACACACCTGCGACTTTCGTAGAGTAGAACTTTTGATATTGGCCCGTATTGGCCTTCACTCTTTATGTGTTTATTAAAATTGTCAATTGTGAATCGTCCAATGTCAAACTGAACTGCAACTATCCGCAAATTATCAGTTTATTACATTTTATAGGCAAAATGTCAGTCCTGAGAAGCACTCCCTTCTCTTGGTTGAACCACAACTGAAAAAATTATCCTAGGAATACAATAGATGATTTATTGCATGCTCTATTACTGTTGTCATACCCTCTAAAATCGTCAATATCAAAAAGTACTTCAAAGTGCTCGAAAATTTCATTTAACTCGATAAAGAGGCCATACAATAAGAAAATAAGAAAATGTCTTAGATTTGAGGAACTCAGAAGTTGAATAACATTTATTATACCCTTGCAAAGGGTATTATAATTTTGCCCAGAAGTTTGCAACGCATAGAAATATTCATTTCCGCCCCATAAATTATATGTATTCTTGATTGAGCTTTGACCGTCCGTCTGTCTGTCTGTCCGTCTGTCTGTCTGTTTCTACGCAAACTAGTCTCTCAGTTTTAAAGCTATCGAACTGAAACTTTGCACAGGGTCTTCTTTTTACTGCACACTGATAATATGTCGGAACCGACCGGATCGGATGACTATATCTTATAGCTGCCATAGGAACTATCGGTTGAAAAGTGGGTTTTTGTGAGAAAACTTTTTTGTTTTTAATGTAAACGCCTTCCGCTTGGACAATTATTAGTCTTATACGCTTTTACACAGATTTGGAAGTTTTGGTCAAAATCGGATGACTATATCTTATAGCTGCCATAGGAACTATCGGTCGAAAAGTGGGTTTTATTTAGAAAAATTGTTTGTTTTAATGCTAACGTTCGTAAACTCTGATGTGTTAAAACATTTGCAAGGGTATAAAAACTTCGGCAAAGACGAAGTTAGCTTGGCCTTCTCGTTTTTTTTTAATAAAATTTGAGCTCTTATCATTTTTTCAGTGTAAATAATTTATGACTCAATTTTAAAATTTTTTAAATTAAAAAAAAACATTTAATAAAATTTTTAAAATTAACATTAAAACTAAAATTAAAAAAAAAGATTATTATTGTTTATTAATTTCTTTTGTTTATACACAAAGTTATAAAAATAATTCCAAAACTAATACTTAATTATTTTGAATGTTATTAATTATTGCCTGTCAGATTGGCACAATCGACCACTGTGCAATGGGATCCCCGGTTTCTCCAGTAATAGCTAACATTGCACTGTGGGCCAGAAATCTCATTTTTTGGCCAAAACTCTGTCATTTCTACACCAGGCTAGCTAGAAAGCTGCAATTTTCGTCAAAATGATCTTAAAATATTTAACTTAAGTCACATAATTAAAAAAAAGCGACAACAAAATTTTGTATGATTATTGATAATCCAAATCAAAGTCGATAAATAGTGTTACAGTAAACAGTGCTTCTAAGAGTATGCTACACATTTTGACACATTCAAATTGGCTTCGATAAACAGTATTTTATCACAGAATGCATGTGGTATATTCCGAAGTTGGAAAAAAGCATACATCTAGGGTGGCTGTATAACAGAACAAGATTGATTTCAAATAGGAATATAATTTTAAATGCGATTTGATGAGCAAAACCGCGCAAAAGCGCATACCTACAGATCTAGTGCAATATTCAAAGAAAACATTTTGCCATGTTGCAAGGGAATCGTGAAGGGTACTAAGGGGTCCTCTTAACTAAAAGTAGCCAAAAGTAAAAAATCCCCAATATATTTAAGATTTTTTCCAGTTATTATGTAAACGCCTACGAATGTAAACTTCTTTATCTTTTTAATTGATATCTGGTCCGTAGTCGAAAATAGAAAATCAAACTCCTTCAGCTGTTGCATTCCTATTTTCAAATATTAATTAATTATTTTTTGCATCGATTTTAAGATTAATCAATTTTGAACGGCTGCTTCGCAAAAACCATTTCGAGAAAAGGTTTCAAATTTTGCCATAAAATAACTATATCTATTCAAAATCATTGCCAATCTTCGTTTTATCCAGTTTCCAAAAAAAAAAAAATTGGCACTTTTGGCCAAAATTTCGGGCTGCTGGCCCAGTGTGCATTGTGATGGAAGAACTACTTGACAACACCATAAAGAAACTGACGCACCCTCCAAGACTACTCACTAAATATGTTGACGATCTGTTTGCAATAATTAAGAAAGCCAAAGTCCAAAATACACTTGACGCACTCAACTCCTTTCATCGGAATTTAAAATTTACCACAGAATCAGAAATAGATGGAACACTTCCCTACCTGGATTCGACTATCAATAGACAAGGAAATAAATTAAAACTTAAATGGTACAAAAAACCCACAGCATCAGGACGAATAATTAATTTTTACTCCAAACCCCCGAAGAATATGATTATAAATACAGCGATAAGCTGTATTAACAGGATGCTGAACATAAGCGAAGAAATATTTCACAATGACATAATATCGGAGATTAAAATTATACTGACGAATAACGATTTTCCAAGGAGTATTATAAAAACATTAATAGAGAGAAGCAAAACGGCAAAATAAAAAGAGACTAGACAACCCAAATCGTATAGATCCTTGACTTATGTTCCTGACCTCTCAAACCGTTTTGCAAAATCCGACTGCTTTAACAAAAATACCATACAAATAGTTCACAAACCAACAAATACAATGTATTCAACAAGACGAAGTCGAAAATTGATAACGCAGACAAAAGTAACGTAATATATATATAAAATACCATGTAAAGCGGATCCAATAAATATACATAGGAACAACAAAGTCAAAACTTAAGGGTACCTACTGTATACCTTCAGAAAAAAATTTTTTTGGTTTGTTTTTTATTTGCTTAAACGTTCTATTAGGATCTTATTAACATCTTGCCACACTTTCAAGGATATAAACAAAAACAATTATTTTTTCCGACCCTTTTATATTATAGGAAAATTGTTTTTATTGACCCTCGTATTTTTAGAAATTCGTATTTTTTCACCTTTTTTGGTCAAAAAGTTTATAAATATTTATAAAATGTTAGATATTATGTAAAAAAAAATTTTGAAAAAAAAACATTTTACTTGGAAATTTTTGGAGATTTTATTTTTATACTCTGTACCGAAGGTACATAGAGTATATTAAGTTTGTGCAAAAGTATGTAACAGGGAGAAGGAATCATTTCCGACCCTATAAAGTATATATATTCTTGATCAGCATCAACAGCCGAGTCGATATAGCCATGTCCGTCTGTCCGTCTGTCTGTCCGTCCGTCCGTCCGTCCGTCCGTATGAACAAACAGATCTCAGAGATGGTAAGAGATAGAGGTTTGACATGTATAGGACAAATGTTTCTTATAGCTGCAGGCAGATCAAGTTTATTTTCAATTTTTGCCACGCCCCCTCCCTCCCCCGCAATTTGGAAAAAACGTTATATCTCCTACAGTTTTGTAGATAGATGCTTTGTTCCTTTTAGAGATAGTTGGTAATTCGTAATATGAATCGATTTGCCGAAGAAATGATAAAGATCGGATGAGCGGTTCTCAAGTTATGAGCAAAAAAGTACATCCCCTCCCCCACCCCCTCCCACCCTATTACAACTAACCCGCATAATCTTAAAGAGAGAGAGAGAGAGATGAGGGTGAGAGCATTGCAGTCAGCTTCTAATCCAGGTACAGAGTATGTTATAGTCGGGCTTGACCGACTTTCTTACTTGTTTACCATGTCTTGAAGCACTTTGACTCAAATTTCTGGAGAACTGCTTAACCGATTTTGATAATCTTTTTTTTCGCTGAAAGTTAACACCCAAATGCACCAAATGCGATTTATACATTTATTAAATATAATTTTTATTTCATCGAAAACAGATGTCGAATCTTTAAATGCGATTATCCCGGAACCACTTTTTCCAAAATCGTTGCAAAGATTTAAAGAGTACCTGTTGACCGTTTTTTAAATTCTTTCCCTTGAATTGCTCCTAATACCCACCATTCTGATGTAAACTAGGATATTTTTGATCGGTCAACAAATAACGGAGCTAGGATCAATAACGTGGTAAATAAAACGAATTTCGAAATTTTGACTTTGAAACACCATAACTCCGCCATTTATTGACCGATCCAAAATATCCTAGTTCACACCAGAATTACATTAATTTTTAACAAAACCCCATCTTCAGTTTTGAATTCAGATTATCCGTTCTCAAAAAATTTTTGCAACCATGGGCCTATGTTTTAAATTTTTGGTTAACTTTGAACAGAAATACAACAACTACCGTAGGTACAACAACAACAATAAAAATGACTAAATTTAGTTTAACCGATTACCTATCCAATGAAACCGCTTCTTAATACCACTTATAGTTTTTGAGTAATCTAATTTTTTGTAAACCTTTAAAAAATGACACCTGAAGGTATACAGTACCCTTAGGATATCAAGGATATCGAATTTCGAAGAGACCAAAATCTTACAACAAGAGAGCAACTACAGAAAGCGCTTTACTCTTGAAATGTTAAATATCATAGATACAACAACAGAGAAAAGAATTAACATTAACGCAGACACCGATAACTGCGCGCACGTATACACAGACGTTAGGGTGTACAGACGTGTTAAATAATGTATGTTAAAAATGTCCAAAGATTTTGTCACAAATGTTTTGTTAAAATTGGTGAATTGTTCTTTGTAGTGTCCCTGAAGACGGATGCCGATGTGCATCCGAAATATATTGGAAACAAACACAAACTGCGTTTTTTCTTCTTGACCTCGAGATAGCAAGCATCAAATTCTTTTTTTTATTTGTTGTTGGGGAAGTGGTGCACCGCGACCAATTTTGGTCTATTGTGCCCCCCCACTGAATTTACAACTCCCCTAGCAGCCCTAATTCCTGTACAAAAGCCAGGATTTTTGTGGGTTCTAAGTTACTGATATTGCTTGGGTGTAGAATGTGTTTCACAAATCTGTTGAGTCTGCGCCTCGCTAGGGCATCGCAGTGTACTAGTATATGCTCAGAGGACTCCTCCTTCTCTTCACAGTATCTGCAAAGCTGGGTGTTTGTTATTCCCAACTTGTACATGTGGCTCCTCAGTCTGCAGTGACCCGTGTAGAGCCCTGTCAGAATTCTGAGGGCATTCTTTCCTTGTTGGATTAACTTTTGGAACCTTTTGAGGTCGTGGTTCACTATTAATGCTTTAGCTTGTCTCATTTCCCTGGTGTTTACCCAGGAGGCTGTTCTAAGTGTATTCTCTTCCTTTCTTAAAAGTCCTTTTATTGTGTGTTGGCCTATGCCGCAGTAGGGTTCTGGCCCAATTCATTTCCGGGGATGTTGTTGTGTCCCGGTATCCATCGTAGGGTCAGGTTGTTCCTGCTGCCTAATTGGTCCAATTTATTCTTTGTCTCTAAGACTAGCTTAGAGGTGAACTTATTGCTACTGAGTGCTTTAAGCGCTGCTTGGCTATCGGAGAGGATAGCTATTTCTCTATTATGGTAGTTCTTCCCCATATTACGGTCTGCACAACGGGAGATGGCACATACTTCAGCTTGAAATATGCTTGTGAATTCTCCCATTGGTTCAGATATTTTTGTTCTTGTCCCTGCTACCCCAAGTCCGGTTCCTTGGGGCGTTAGGAACCCGTCTGTGCACCACGTAATTGTGTGTGGTTTCATTTTGTGTGTCTCTTCAAGTGAGATCCATTCTCTCGTATTACTTTGGTGTACAGTGAAATTCCTGTCAAAGTGATACTCGGCCACCATTTCGTCTCTGGGTTGGAGGATTAAGGGGATTTCCTTTTCCAGCTTTTCAGAGTCTCTGAGGCTTACTATGTGGTTTCTACTCACTCCTTCTGTTGTTAATCTAAGCAATGTTGCTTTTTTCTTCAGGCCGATGGTATGGTGGAGTGGTGTTAGCTCCATCAAAACCTCGATTGCCGCTGTCGGACAGGTACGCCAGTCATGCATATACATGCCAGTCTTTGCAGTTTTTGCATCTGCGTCCTTACTGTGAGGAGGTTTGATCTATCTCCCCACACGACAGCTCCATAAGTGAGCATTGGTCTCACAACCATGAGGTATAGCCATCGGAGTATATGTGGTGCCATGCCCCACGATTTTCCGGCTATGCTCCTGCATGTGAATAGTGCTCTAGTGCATTTACTGAGTGTATACTCTAAGTGCTTGTCAAACCTCAGCCTGTTGTCAAAGACAACGCCGAGGTATTTGACTTCTTTTTCTGGTGTAATGAGGCAGCCGGATAGGCGTATTGGCCTCATTCTGCTTAGCTTGTATTTTCTAGTGAATGGTACTATAATGGTTTTCGCAGGGTTTAGGTTGAGCCCAACCTCCTTGCACCAATTAGACGTGGCTTTCAGACCCCTCTGGACCATGTCACATAGGGTTTCTTCGAATTTTTCCTCTCGCAACGATGACAATGTCATCAGCGTATCCTTGGCATGTTATGCCCAGGGAGGAGAATTTTTCTAGGAGCTCATCCACTAGTAGGCTCCACAACAGTGGGGAGAGAACTCCCCCCTCAGGGCATCCTCTAGTTGTGGTGACTGTGATGGTTTCTTCACCTGCCATTGCAGAGGCTTCTCTGCATCGTAGGAGTGAATCCACCCATCTGCCTACTGTAGGGTTTATTCCTCTTCTAATCGGGGCATTCTTGATAGCACTATGGGATGTGTTGTCGAATGCTCCCTCAATGTCTAGGAAGGCGCATAGAGCCACTTCCTTGTCTTTTATTGTTTTCTCAAGCATCTTCCCGAGTTGATACAATGCCGTGTCGGTCGAACGGCCTGCTCTGTACGCGTGCTGTGTTGGTTGGAGGGGTGCCTCCTTTAACAGCGTACTTCGTATGCTATTGTCCACTAGCTTTTCAATCGTTTTCAGTAAAAACGATGTCAAACTAATGGGTCTGAAGGACTTGGGGTTAGTTATATCCTTCTTCCCTGCCTTGGGGATGAAGACTACCCTTGCTCTGCGCCAGGCACGTGGGATATACCCAGTTGCCAGACTGCTGGTGATGATCTTCCTGAGGATGGGTAGGAGTATGTTCTTTCCTTCCTGCAGGAATGCTGGATAAATGTTATCCGGTCCGGGGGACTTGAAGGGCTGGAATGTTCCAATTGCCCACTCAAGTCTGCCTGCGGACACAACTTTCTTGGCTTCTGCCCAGTCGGAGCTACGAGGCTAGTAGCAGTGCTCTTGGTCGACACATTCTTCCGCGGGGATGTTTCCCGGGAAGTGGGTGTCCAACAAGAGACGTACTCTCTCCTCGCTGCTCACTGTATAGGCATCATTAGCCTTTTTGAGCGAGATGTTGCCATCCGGGCTTTTCTTGGCCAGGACTCTTTGCAATCTCGCTCCTTCTTTCGTGTCTTCTATAGACTCGCAGAATATCCTGTAATTCTTTCTTTTGGCTTTCCTAATCTCACTATTGTATAGTGTCAGGGCTTGATTGTACTTGTGCCAGTCCCCATTCTTTTTGGCTTCATTAAAAAGAGTTCGGGTCTTCTTTCTGAGTTTCTCCAAGGTAGGATTCCACCAAGGGGCATCAATTTTCTTTTCTCGATTTGCTAAGAGGGCAATTCTCTTCGTAAGCATCGATTAATATAAAATTTAAAATTGAATGATAATTATATCAGTTAAGTTAGATTTTGTTTTTCAATGTTTTATTCTGTATGGTTGTGACTAGTGCATTAATTTATAAGTTTATCTTGTAGCACTAGGAAATCGCTCAATAAAAATCTAAAATCTAAATAGTTTCAATCAAAGTAGGCGGAGCGAATTTTACTTGCAATCGTTCTTTGTCAAATTGTTCAGTTGGTTGCGGCGACTTCTGCCGTCAACAACTCCAATTTATTTTTCTTTTGTTTCTATTTATTTATTTTGGGCCTCAATTCGTCTTTGGTCCATCTTTGATTTTATATTTTGCCTTGGATCTCAGTACCAGGGACAGTATTATTTCTTACTTCTTTGAAAATAATCGCTCACAATTATGTTCGCCATCATTTTCGTCGTAGTCGGGTTCCACTTTGCGTGGCCTTACTCCTTTCTTCTATACGATTTGGTAAAATTATTTTTCATCTGCTCTTGTCCCGTCAAGAACTGGCGTGTAAAGCAGTAAAACATTTTTAGTTTGTGCACAAATTCGTGTGGGCAAATCGGGCATTGTGTGTGATATTATAGTTTAGATAGTTTTTCTTTGATTTTATATAATATTTCGCCTTGAATCTCAACACCAAGGGCAGAATGCGTTCATGGAGCGTATTCTATGTTTTACCTTTTCTAAATAATTTCGATTTTCTCTCCGGTTCGTTCGGGTGAGACTTTGGCTTAAGGCTGACTTGTGGTTGCGGTTTGTGCTGGAGTCACTTATGTCTTCCCCAGATATCAGATCGTTCAACTGTGTAGTTAATAATCCAAGTAGCGGTGTTGCCATTTTTAAAACTGTCCTTCAATAATTTGTTTCCGGAATATTAAAGGCTGACTTATAAATCTAAATAGTGCCGACCAGTTTTCGCCATTAAGATAATTTATTATCTCGTGCTGTTGTAGATCAGCCTTCACTCAAAAAAAAATATTTTCTACATTTTAGAAATTCGCCATAAAATATTTTTTTTTCTAAATTGTAGAAAAATTTCTTGTTTATAGACATTTTTTTCTTAAATTTAGAAAACATAACCCTTAGATGAGATTTTCTAGAAAATAATTTCTTAAATTTAGAAAGTAATTTTTTTTTTCTTAAATTTAGGGTAATTTTTCTAGATATTTTCCTAAAATCTTTCTTTAATTTAGGGCAGATTTGCCCTTGAATTAAGAAAAGAAATGCAAAGCAAAATGGAGCGACCGCCATTAAAGTTAGTAAAACGCCCTTATTTTGAGGAAATCAAGTTTCTTAAATTTAGAAAAATTTGTTTAGAAATTCACCATAAAATTTAGAAAGATTAATCTAGAAATTCGCCCTAAAATTTAAAAAATATAAAAAAGAGAGTCGTGAGAACAGGAGAGGAGACGCTGCTGTGTCGCAGTTTCTAGTTACTTCTTTTCTTTGACACATACGCAAACGCCACACGCGTGCTCTCAACTGTGTACATTATTAACTGTGGTTAAGTCGCTACGTTTTACTTAAGGCAAGTAGTCGAGTGGGCTGAGGCGTCGTCCGAGTGTTCAGTATTTGAGAGAGGTCCCGTGTTCAAATCCCAGTAAAGTAAGTAAAAAAAACTGTTAATGCGCTTATTTCTAAATTAATTATATATCTATCTATCTATAGCTTAGAAAAAAGTGGTTCGGTGTGAGGAGGTGGTGCTGGCGATGGGGGGTGGAGGAGGATGGGACAAACCCTAAAAACCAAACGGTTGGGGCGGGGTGGATCCAAAAACACAACCACACACGGGTTGGTCTGTGGTCGGTTCTACCCAACCTCCCCCTAAAATTTATTTTTAAGTGCTTACTGTCAACTGCTTCCTCCTTATGCCAGCGCTGCCATAACCGCTTGGGAATTTTAAATCGACCTAACACCAAAAATTGTCTAAGTGTTTTTTAGAAAAATTGCCCTGGAATCTAGAAAAGCATTTTCTTAAAAATAAGGCGAATCGCCTTTGACCCCTTTTTTTAGGGCGAATTTCTAAATTTTAGGGCGATTTGGCCTGTTTTTTTCTTTGAGTGTATGCTTTTACATATTTAGAGAGTAAATATATGCCCCCAAGTAGGCATCTGCACATATAAATATGCTTTTTATTCAGGTTTCAAAATGTAACTTACTGGGGCAGCAAATACCGTATAGAGACCAATACTAAAAGAAGTACTCAATTTCTTGTATTCACCTTGCGCGCGAGCAAAATCCGTTTTTCATTAGGGACACTTAGTGTAAAATAAGTTTAGGTGCGGACCTTGAGAAGATTTGTTACACTCTCAAAGGCACGATAGAGTTTACAGAAAGGAAAAAACGGTGGAAAAATCAAAATCTTATTTCAAACCATCTTACCGTGATTTGCGAGTCATTAAATTACAATCAATGAGGATTATTGGCAGTATTGCACCAACTTAAATGACAATTAAGATGAAAATCATTTCTGATCTATTGCATAAGCGCGCTTTTTAGCTTAGAGTCCTCCATGGTGGTCAACTCAATATTAACTTAAGAAATTACTTCTGAATACCATAAATAACTGCATAACTATGATTGTGATCTCACCGAACCGCAATAAAATACTATGGATGACCAGTGGTGAAGAGAATAGAGTACAGCATAAAGAATGTTTTGTACAATTTTACTATGACTGAGATACAACTAATTTGCGAATTTGCGAAAAAAATACCAAAAAGGAACCAAATCAGTTAAGATGCAATGATGTCACCTGGTCCACTTTTTTCTCTTTCAACTAAGTACAGAAGCCAGGCAAATGCAATGCAAAATGTATTTTATGATAAGGCTCGCGTCCCTGGCTCAAAACTCGTACGTCAACTGAACACATTCACAAAACTGAATTTTGGCGGTTTGTACGTCATACGACGCATACCGTACGAGAAATCGAAATTACAGTACAAATTATAGGTATTTACTGTAATTGTGCTTTGCTTAGTACGCTACGAACCATCCACAGGGCTTGCCTTTACATGGTACATTCTTGTCTTCGGTATTTTTCATTATTTCAATCATAAATACGGAATTTAGAGTGGTATTTGAGTAGAGCATATTTTGACCTGTTTTTACCTATTTTGACCTATTTTGACCTATTTTAACCTATTTTGACCTATTTTAGCATATGCTTTTTACCTAAAAAAAAAATATTTTGGATATGCTCAACTTAAAAAATCACAAATATTTTTATTAGTCCAATGCCAAAATTTCGAATTTTTTAGACCAACAACAAAAAAAACCTAAAATCCGATGTCTAGCGATTATATTTCCAATCTATAAGAAACGCGATCCTTAAGAGGTGTGCAACTACAGGGGAATCTCATTTCAAAACGCAGTAGCCAAAGTATTTTTAGCGGTGCTTTTGGATAGACTAAACAAATGGATATGTGTAAAACGACCGGCTGAAAGAGTTCCAAGCAGGGTTCCGGAAAGGATACTCCACAATAGACAATATATTTAGCCACCTGCATAAAATGGTAAATGCATTCCAAGAATGTTGCAAAACGAGGAGTCTTCAAGTGAACACAGAAAAGTCCAAGATCCTAATTTTTAAAAGGCATTGGAGCAGACTAGCAATGTATAAAGAGTGGCACTTAGGAGTGACTAAGCTGGAAGTAGTCAAAACTTACAAGTATCTTGGTATTTGGATATATCATAAAGCTCAGTTTAAATTTCATTTGCAAGAGAAGCTTAAAGATGCGAAAATGGCTGTCAACCGTACTAAGTAAGAAAGATGTACCAACCAGCACAAAATATCAACTCTTTAAGGCAACAGTTAGATCCATAATGTGCTACGGCGCTCAAGTATGGGGTATCATGGAATATGGCGAGGTCGAGAGTCTGCTGCGGTACTTTGTCAAAAAACTGTTTCGCTTGCCAAGCTTTACGCCTACTAAAATGCTCTACCTCGAAACTGGGTTGTCCAAGCTGTACAACCGCAGACATGCATTTTAAGTATGTTCGAAAAGTCTTTGGTATGCCAGAACAAAGGCTTCCAAATATATTGGACCGGTCTCTACTGCGCGAACGTCAGCAAAACCTAGCCAGCACGGACGGAGTGGCGCTTTCCCTAGAAGATCATTCTAGCTGGGGATCCTGGGCGGAGCAAACTCTTGTTCAAGTGGATACAGCTTACAGGCAGACATGCATTGAGCAATCTCTAAGAAGCTCCGAACGGCATATTTATAAAAAGTTGCATTATGACCTGGAAGCAAGGAACTATTACAAAGACACCTTCACAGTGAATCAAATTCGCACCATCTTCAAGGCCAGAGGAGAGATTCTCGAATTAAACTTTGTTCCTAATATGGTTGGCAACGACAATACATGTTCACTGTGCAATTTGGGAGAAAAAGAGAGCATTATACACTTTATCGGCGTCTGTCCCACTTTGAGGGAGTACCGATAGCTCCATTTCGGCAACACTCAAAGAAAAAAACAGGCCAAATCGTCCTAAAATTTAGAAATTCGCCCTAAAAAAGGGGTCAAAGGCGATTCGCCTTATTTTTAAGAAAATGCTTTTCTAGATTCCAGGGCAATTTTTCTAAAAAACACTTAGACAATTTTTGGTGTTAGGTCGATTTAAAATTCCCAAGCGGTTATGGCAGCGCTGGCATAAGGAGGAAGCAGTTGACAGTAAGCACTTAAAAATAAATTTTAGGGGGAGGTTGGGTAGAACCGACCACAGACCAACCCGTGTGTGGTTGTGTTTTTGGATCCACCCCGCCCCAACCGTTTGGTTTTTAGGATTTGTCCCATCCTCCTCCACCCCCCATCGCCAGCACCACCTCCTCACACCGAACCACTTTTTTCTAAGCTATAGATAGATAGATATATAATTAATTTAGAAATAAGCGCATTAACAGTTTTTTTTTACTTACTTTACTGGGATTTGAACACGGGACCTCTCTCAAATACTGAACACTCGGACGACGCCTCAGCCCACTCGACTACTTGCCTTAAGTAAAACGTAGCGACTTAACCACAGTTAATAATGTACACAGTTGAGAGCACGCGTGTGGCGTTTGCGTATGTGTCAAAGAAAAGAAGTAACTAGAAACTGCGACACAGCAGCGTCTCCTCTCCTGTTCTCACGTTTCTCTTTTTTAAATTTTTTAAATTTTAGGGCGAGTTTCTAGATTAATCTTTCTAAAGTTTAGGGCGAATTTCTAAATTTAAGAAACTTGATTTTTTCAAAATAAGGGCGTTTTACTAACTTTAATGGCGGTCGCTCTATTTTGCTATGCATTTCTTTTCTTAATTCAAGGGCAAATCTGCCCTAAATTAAAGAAAGATTTTAGGAAAATATCTAGAAAAATTACCCTAAATTTAAGAAAAAAAAATTACTTTCTAAATTTAAGAAATTATTTTCTAGAAAATCTCCTCTAAGGGTTATGTTTTCTAAATTTAAGAAAAAAATGTCTATAAACAAGAAATTTTTCTACAATTTAGAAAAAAAAATATTTTATGGCGAATTTCTAAAATGTAGAAAATATTTTTTTTGAGTGTATGACATATTCCAAAATAGGACGAAATATGTTAAGCATATTCTCAAATATGCTTTTTGGTCGAAGATATGTAAATATGTCAAATATGCAAAATGAATAAGGATTTAAAATAATCAACTTTTCATGAAACGAATTTGTATGCAACCAGAATTTTTTTTGGACCAACCATTAAAAATATGTTTTAACCTAAAATCCGATGTCTAATAATCGCCTTCTGAAATCCACTCGGAACCCTTCCCTCGTCTTAAATCAAATTATATGCGGCTGCTAGGCTCTCCATAAAAAAATTTACCACTAATATACGCCATTCTCTCATAGAACTCTTTGGTTAATTTTATGTCAGGTTTTTAATCAACTTTGCTTGGTCAATAATATTATCGATTCAGTTATATTTTTAACTCTACTCTCTCAACTCCACTCTAGAAGGCTTTTTTTGCCTGACTGTTCTTGTTTGACTCTTTCTGAATCTTCCAAATTTGGTGATTTGACCCCCCGTTAATTAAATCTACACTCAGAAAAAAAAAACCAAGAACTTTGTACTTGAATCAAGTACACAAAGGGAAAAAACCTGTTCAGAAAATAAGTTGCCTTCAACTCAAAATAAGAACAAGACGTTCTTAAAATTATTGAGAACAAATGTTCCAAATGTTCTTGGAATAAGTAAAGTTGTTCTCAGTCGGATATACAGGAGAGAGAGCGAGTCAGAGCGAGTTGGCTCTCTCTCTTGTCAGCTTAACAGAGCTTAAGAAGCCCTCTAGACGTGCATCTGCAAAACTGTTTGACGGCTGAATTGGCTAGAGCGTCAACCTATACGTTGAGTGCATAAGGTACCGGGCTCAAGTTTCTGTGTTTTTCTGAAAAACCTAAATGAAACGAGCCACGTGTAGTAGTGGGTCGTTGAAGCGATGTTTCTGATTCCTATGAAATATATGGGAGGAGGGAGAAGCATCAACGCGCATATCCAAAAGTCTTGCCTCCCTTCACTTCCAATCAAAAGAGGTATGTCCCCGTTCCCTATTCCACGAAGTGCAATCAAATTTTTTGATGTAAAACATCTTTAATTTCGGTACGGACGATTTTAATAGGAGTAAAATTTGATTTCAGCGTCACGTGACGCTGAGGTCAGCATATTTTGATTTGTTGTTTTAGCAATGTGTCCTAGGGGAAGAGGAGTAAAAATGGGCAATGGGCGGAAAGAGGGGGGAAAGTGGAGGAACTTGACAGTGACTAAGCATTGACACACAGTGACTAAACAATAAATGAACAGTGACTAAAGTGTCACTAAGAAGTGACTAGACAGTGACTGAACACTTACTTAACATTGGCTGAACAGTGACTAACCAAACTATATGACAAACAGTGACTAAAGAGCAAGTTAACAGTGGCTAAACAATGACTTCACGGGGACTAGAGAGTGACTAAACAATGAATAAACAGTGACTAAACAGTGATTAAAGTGAGACTTATGAGTGACTAAAGAGTGAGTAAACAGTAACCGAACAGTTACTTAAAAGTGACTGAACAGTGACAAGATAGTAACTATACAGTGACTTGCCAATGACTCGACAGTGACTAAGCAGTGACTTGACAATGTCTAAGCAATGACTAAGCAGTGACTAAATAGTGACTTGACAGTGACCTCAAAAGTGATTTGATAGTGACTAAAATTGATTTAACAGTGACTCGGCAATGACTAAACAGTGACTCAGCGGGGACTTAGCAGTGACTTGATAGTAACTTAACAGTGACTTTATAGTGACTTGACAGTGACAGTTTGTTGACAGAGACTTGACAATGTCTAAACAGTTACTTGAAATTGACTAATCAGTGACTTGAAAGTGGCAAAAATAGACCTTCAACCGCACTTAAATAGCTATTAAACTTAGCATCATGTTTCACATCAAAGACTCGTGAGTGTTCAGGACACTCACACCTATTTTTTTTCCAAGTAAGTTTAAAATGTTCTTGAAAACGGAACAATATTAACTCAATAATGGAACAAAATCAACTCCATTTAAGTTTTTGCGCTCTCAACAAATTGTTCTTGAAGTGAGAACATTGTACTACAAATGAGAAAGCCCGTTCATGCATACTTTTTGGTAACGATTGTGCTCGTTGTAAGTCCACTGTTCTCGGTTTTTTCCCTCTGTGTACGTACGGTGTCAATAGTACGGCAAGTTCGAAAATACTGGGTTCAAGTACAAAATTCTTATTTTAAGTATGATTTTTTCAATCCCGAAATACTTGTTTAAAGACTGTTTTGGGATATTTTAAGTAGATTTCGAACTATTTTAATATCTATTTGGTCATATTATTAATTCGTTATGGTATTTAGAATAGCTCGATTAAGTCTAAACAAAAATGCAAAAAGGTTTTTCATCGATTCTAATAATTTGTAAAGCCAACTCCAAACCACTTTTGATGCATATTAATCCTTAAAAAAAAATAAGTACAAAATGTTCTTGGTTTAAAACTATACAATTCTAAGCTTTCCCAATTTGTCTTTTAAACTGGGTCTCTGTATAATATCAAAATCCAGTGGAAATAAATTATCCAAAGATTTTTATACTTATAATCCCTAACCAAAATTGCTAGAACAACGAGGAAATTTCAAGAATTTCCAAAAAAAAAGCTAAAAAAAATAGAGGCAAGCTAACTTCGGCTCGACCGAAGTTTATATACCCTTGGAGCTTGATATATGCCTGACAGTTTGTATGGCAGTTATACTATAAAGTGGTCCGATTTCTACAAATCTTGTTGAAATTATTTAAAATCATGGAAAACTTATAAATACGAGCGTTGGGAGCGATAGAATTGAAAACAAAAACGTTTTTCTCACTAAGACTTTTTTTCAGACCTAACTTTTGTATGGCAGCTATACTATATAGTTGTCCGATTTTGACAAGGCTTAATGAAATGATGTTAAATTATTGAAAACTTAAAAATACGAGCGTTGCGAGCGATAACATTAAAAACAAAAAAGTTTTTATCACTGAAACTAGTTTTTCATCCGATCGTTCCTATGGCAGCTATATGCTATAGTCATCCGATCCGGCCGGTTCCGACAAATGTGCAGCGTATTTATACCAAAAGACTTCGTGCAAAATTTGGTTAAGATAGCTTTAAAACTGACGGAGGAGATAGCATAGAAACAGACGGACAGACGGACATGGTTATATCAACTCAGCTCGTCATGCTGATCAAGAATATATATACTTTATGTGGTCGGAGATGCTTCCTTCTGTGCGTTACAAACATCCGGAAAATTTTATTATACCCTCTCCAAGGGTATATAAATATTTTTTCCGTTTTTTAGCACACTTATTGGAGCTTGCATTATAGGTCTATTCTGTATTTAACCCAAGAAATTTTGTACTTAAACTAAGTACGATATTTTCTTACCTGTTTAGGCTAACTGTAAGTACGAAATGTTCTTGATTCAAGAACGTTTGTTCTCATTTGAATATTTTTAACAGTCGTTTTTTCTATTCAAGAATGATTCGTACTTAATTTAAGTACATCCAAGAAGAAAACAAACTTAAAATTTCAAGTATAAAACGGTATAAATTGGCAGCAGTGAGTTTAAGCGACAGAGGGCGCCACCATAAAATTATACGCAATGTTTATCTACACAAGTAGATATAATTTTACATACAAATCTACATCACCAGGGCACTATTTTGCGATGTGTTTAAATTTTGCGGCTGAGCCATTCAGCCAGGTGGCCGCACCAGTGATGTCAAAGAAGAATAAAAGCTGTTTTAGGCAGTAAATAAAGCCAGAAAAGTACAATCTTTGAAAAAAGCTAACAATAAGGGTAAAGCTTGTTTTTATAACCTTATAGGCTAATTAAACTGAGCACATCTAACATCCAACATCCTGAGTTTAAGTACGATTTTTCAAAGATAGTAAATTCCGCCATAGTAAATATTTATGACTCAGGATGTTGGATGTTAGATGTGCTCAGTGTAAAAAGTCTTTTATAGAACTGGAATCTATAGGAATCTACCATCAGCCTGGAGTAAGCCGACCGCGCCGCTTCTATGATAGGAAAAGAAGCAGTGACGTATCACAAGTGAGGAGTAAAGCTAAACCGGGTCACCACGCTTGCCAACAGATGGCGCTGTTTGTCTGTTAGGGATTTGTTTGTTTGAATTTTGGCCGTTTAGCCGTTTTTTCGTTAGTGAGGAGTCTGATATTTGTAGTGACTGTTCGCACTGCAGGCTAGGTTCAAAGATCCCGCCCGAATGCCGAAGCTATCCGGTGTCAGCCCGAAAGCAGTGCCGTAACAAATAATTAAGTGTGCCTATCAATTTTAGTTATTTTTTATGTGGTATCTGGTAATCAAAGCTACAAGTAAATGGGTATTAGCTAATTGAGTAAAAAATGTTCCTTAATATTTTTACCTCAAACATATTATTAATTTAATGTATGTATATAGATTCTTGTATATTGACCCGACTAAAAACTGGTTCCAACTCGGATTAAACTTATAAGCGAAATGTCTGTTTCACAACTTTTGGAGATCGCAGTATATCACAGTGTTAGAGTTGACAAAATAAAGAAGCTGCGATTCGAATATTGACGAAAAGAATTGCCACACACCCTCTGAATTTTTTTCAAGATTCGTATATATTAGGCATCATAAAAAACAGCTAAGAAACTGAAAGGGTTTTAAGAAATCGAGATTTCTTTCCTCTAGCGATTTGCTAAAGCTAAGTTCACACAAGAAAATAATTTGACAAATATTTAGAAAATTATGATGAAAATAGACCTAATTGTCAATCGGTTTAACGTAAGCGTCAAATTTTACGGGAAAAAAGCTGATTGGACATCACTGGCGGCCAATAAGTAGAATAATTAGGGATGTCAACAATCATAAAAATTTGAATAAGACCATAATATATGAAGCGTTAGAAAAATGAACTCTTAAGCACAAGATTTTAAGGAATGTTTATTTTTAATAATAACTTTAATATTTCGTAATGTTTTTTATACTTATCAATATCATATCGATGTATCGATTCATCGATACACCATTCTGCCATCCCTAGCAAAAATAATACACACAGACACACAGACACACACACACAAAGCACAGTAAAAAAAACAACAGCAACAGCCGCAGCAGCTGCAGCAGCCGCAACCGCAGCACAAGCCGCAAAAATAAAAACGGAATTTAACACGAATTTATTAAAAATGCACATTTCTATTTATTTATAAACATTGTTAAGTACAAAAGTGTTTGCCAGCCAAGTGCCAAGTCTATATATCTCTGTGTGTCCCTCTCGCTCGCTCTCATTCGCTGGTGGTGCTAATGTGTTAAAATTCAACAAATTTTTTTTTGTTTCCCCATTTTTGTTGCGGAAATTGAGTCGCACCGCAGACGGTGCGCGTGTGTTTGTGTGTGCGAAGAAAAGGTAGAACATAAAGCAGAAGAAGCATTCGTATGCAAGAATTG
This sequence comes from Lordiphosa clarofinis, assembly GCA_018904275.1. NCBI lineage: Eukaryota > Metazoa > Arthropoda > Insecta > Diptera > Drosophilidae > Lordiphosa > Lordiphosa clarofinis. Next base: position 1,311,624 of record JAEIGQ010000041.1, on the reverse strand, counting down.
TCGTCATTTTATATTGAGCGTCCGGTTTAAATTCAATCAAGCGGCAAAACGCTGTTGTTTCTCTGCAAGCGTGTGTGTGTGTTTTTGTGTGTGCCGTTATTTCGTGAGTGCAGTGCAGTCGCAGCAGCGCAGCGCAGGGCCGCGTGAGTGCATTCAACTCTCACGCACATGCTGGCCCTAGCCAGTCCGAGTTCCGTCTTGACACTGCAAAATGGTTTACCAGCAGCTCTGAATCCGCAAACGAATCTAAATCTCGTAACATCAACCGCAATGCTAGCCAATGTGCCGTCAACGTCAGGCGGCGTCGTCAATTCCTCCGCTTCCGCCTCACCCCTTGTTGAGGTTTGCGATGAGCGCACCCGCCTCTTGAGCGAGGAAACAACAACAACTGTGTCACCTCCCAACACGCTGCCACTTGTCCATACCACAACAACATCAGCAGCAGCAGCGCTGCATCCGTCCCACCACATCAACAACAACAACAACACGGCGGCCAATGTGAATGTGGCCAGCAGCAGCAACAACAACAACGATTTGGCAATATCATCGGTATCATCGACTGGCGCTGGCGCTGGCAACGATAGCAGCATCCTGGAGGATGCAGGCGATGATTTGTCCAGCGATTTAAGTGATAAATTTCCACGCCCGCCCACCAATCAACAGCAGCAGCAACAGAAGAAGCCCAAACTGAGCAAACTGGGCACAAAAAGTGTCGGTCTTAAGCGGTAAGGACATTTAACATTTGGGGGTAACGTAATGTCTTCATAACCTAGAATGGTTATGGTAATATATTAAGGATGAATGGGGCCCTGCTGGCTTCACAGATGTGAAATCAGGTATCAGGTATTGGTGGTGTTCCATACCCTAATCTTGGCACTGTTAGCTCTACCAAAGCTCCACAACAAAGTCAAGCGATTTAGCCTTGTCAGTCAGCGAAGTATGATTATTCCATTTTGTGAATAAAATAAGGTAACTTATCGACTGTTTGTTGGCACTCTACACTTGAGGAAGATGAGATGCACTTTATGGAGATCTATGTAAACTAAGCTAATTGTCAGTCATGTCCAATCAGTATTTTACAACAATAAATTCAGGAGTAAATGCAATTCGCTTGGCAAAATACTTTCTGGTGGCGATCGCCACATAATTGTTTTTACCGGGTCTCTTCCTTCGAGGTCTATTCATTTGTAAGAGCTTTTCGAAGCTCTGCAGTCGAGTTGAACTTTCGTCCGGCAGCATAAACACGATGTGCAAGGTTACACTACACGTTTTCAATTGGATTCATGTCCGGAGACTGGATATTCTTCTCTATTTACCAACCACGACAGGCCCTTAAAATGTGAATCGGCGCATTATCTTACTGAAAGTTGGTGTCTGGGTCCGGCTTTTGCTCAAAAATGATAATTAACATATCATCCAATAAGCTTAAATAGCGCTCTGTGTTCCTGCGACCTCTAATCTTGCATATCGGGTCCGATGGTGATAGCTAAAAGCGTCCCAAAACATCACAGAGCCGCCACTACAGTTTTGGGAGGTCGAAATGCGCTCAGACGCTTTAATGTCGTGACCTTAGTAACTAAAAACATCTGGCCCATTCAAGTTAACCTTTTTCTCATCTTAGAGTACCACATTTTTCCACTCCTCCCTCCAAAACATTTGACGTTTCGTTATATCCTGCCTGGCTAGTTTATTAGATGGCGTCAATGTAGGTTTAGTGTTAATTTTCTTCAAGATTACAGGTCGGATGAATTCAGAAGGTTACCTAAACTTATTGGATGAACTCTCTTAGTAGACTTTTTGGACCAAGACTCGGACCCGGATACAGTCTTTTAGAAATATAATGCCGCCATACGCGTGTCAAGGGTCAGTCGTAAGTGGTTCAGTGAACAGAATATTATAGAGAACAGAGTGAACAGTCTTACATTTTTATTGAAAAGTTTACGAGAAATGAACAAAAACCAGTTTTTGGTTAGATTAAATCCGATACACTGTTCCAAAGTTATGATTTTTTTAAAGGGTCTACCCCGATAAGGGAAGGGGTGCGGCCTAAAGTCTGGGATTTTGAAATTTCGTTTATAATTGGATAGATAACTTCAAACCAAACTGATCTGGCCCAATGTTGGGTCATTTTGGTGCCATGTCCTTGAGATAGCGTCAAAAAATCCTTTTTTTATAAGCTTTTTTTAAATAGAAATATCTCGGGAGCCAGAGTAGCTGGAGACATGAAATAAATTGCCTGTGATAGAGAATTGATCAAAGTTTTTGAAAATTGGAAAATTGGTGACATACACTAAAAACATTTTTTGATATAATTAAAAGAAAACTTGAATGTGATGGTTTTGGCAATTCGCGATGGACCGCCACCTTAAAACTTTTCCTGGAATTTCCCCCAACCTTAAAGCCAATTATCAAAAAGTTTGAAAAAAATCGAAGATACGCTTCCTAATGAAAAATTCAAAAATATATATTCGCTTATTTTATTTACTCGTCGTCTTTACTATTTTCGTCTATTACAACATTCGCTTCATCCGACTCAAAAATTCTTGATAAAATTGCTGCTGGACGGTTAATGCGTGATAAGTGAGCCAAGTAATAAATCACAGTTGCAGCATGAGAACAACAGCCAACAGTCCTCTTTCCGTTGGGACAACTACAGCAATAACGTTGTACGCCATCTATGCTATTATTGTTTGGAATACAATCGACGTAGACACAGTAGGACTTGCTGTTAATATGCCTCGAGCGAACCTCGAATTTTATTATTGAGGGACTCTTTTTAACGAATGAAGCATCAATCGCCCTATCCTCATTCAGGATTTCTGCTAGGTATGAGACTGCTAGCGACAGTTGGTAAGATCCAGAATATAATACCTTTAGCTCGTCTTCCGTGAGTCTTGGAAATTACAAAAGCGATGATGAATTCAATGGACTTAATAAACTAATACTTCGGTTGTAAGACAAAGTATTCGGAGCCATCATACGATTTTTAAAATGAGAAAGTATTCTGCTTCCTAATTCTTTATCTGAGTTTAACCTCTTTCCAAACTTGTTGTTGAGATACCAAGCGATTCTGCATAGATCACCAACTTTGTTGAGATATTTGTTGTCCCGATTGTGATGTAAAAGTTTATATTTTTGAGCAATTGATCCATGAACGGCTTCGACAACCCACTTTATTTTGGTGATTTTTCGAGACTCATTTGCTTCTTCAGTGTCCAGTTGAGCTATTTTCCCTTTAAATGCTGGTATCATAACTCCAAGGCCTTTTCCTTCTATTTCACCAACGACATCGCGAAAACGCCAATCCACAACGAATATGTCATTAGGTCGCAAAAACCTCATTAAATTAGTGTTGGCAAGAATTTTTTTCATAATCGAAGCATCGTTTTCTTCACCATAAAACGGACCGAATATGTCAAGAACGAAGCCATTTGTGGTACAAATGGTAAAGGGCTTGCATAAATGAGTTTTCTTCTGTCCCGAATATGATTAACGTTAATATAAAAACGAGAAAGGCAAGGCTAACTTCGTCCGTGCTGAAGTTTTTATACACTTGAAATCGCTTGTCTCAACGGTTAGCGACTTCGAACAAACATCGCAGATCAGCTTAAAAACATTTAATATTACCCATGACCGTGATTGAGAGCGGTAATATTGAGAAAAAACAGTTTTTCTCATTAAAATCCATTTTTTGACCGATTATTTGTATGGCAGCTACAAGAAGTAGTTATCCGATCCGGTCGGTTCCGACATATTAGCAGCGTGCAGAGAAAAGAGACTCTGTGCAAAATTTCTGCTCGCTAGCTTCAAAACTGAGGGACTAGTTCGCGTAGAAACAGACAGACGGACGGACAAAGCTTAATCGACTCAGCTCGTCACGCTGATCAAGAATATATATACTTGATGTGGTCGGAGATGATTCCTTCTATGCGTTGCAAACTTCTGGGCAAAATTATAATACACTTTTCAAGTGTATAATAAGCGAATATATGTTTTTGAATTTTTCATTAGGAAGCGTATCTTCGATTTTTGTCAAACTTTTTAATAATTGGCTTTAAGGTTAGGGGAAATTCCTGGAAAAGTTTTAAGGTGGCGGTCCAACGCGAACTGCCAAAACCATCACATTCAAGTTTTCTTTTAATTATAGCAAAAAATGTTTTCAGTGTATGCCACCAATTTTTCAATTTTCAAAAACTTTGATCAATTCTCTATCACAGGCAATTTATTTCATGTCTCTAGCTACTCTGGTTCCCGAGATATTTCTATTTAAAAAAAAGCTTATAAAAAAAGGATTTTTGACGATATCTCAAGGACATGGCACCAAAATGACCCAACATTGGGCCAGATCAGTTTGGTTTGAAGTTATCTATCCAATTATAAACGAAATTTCAAAATCCCAGACTTTAGGCCGCACCCCTTCCCTTATCGGGCTAGACCCTTTCATGTGTTTCCGGGTTATTTTAAGAACCTTTGACTGTAGGGGAAAAACTTTTTGGGGTATTTTCATCTATGTATAGTACCTCAAAATAATAGCCATTAATAATTTTTGGAAAAAAAAAATGGGGTGGCCGAGTTGATGTGGAATGTCCCATATATTCTTGATCAGCGCGACGAGCTTTGTCCGTCCGTCTGTCTGGTTTTGCGAAAACTAGTCTCTCATTCTTAAAGCTATCGATCTGAATCTTTGAACAGAGTCCTCTTTTTAACTGCACGCTGCTAATATGTCGGAACCGACCGGATCGGATGACTATATCTTAAAGCTTTCATAGGAACTATCGGTCGAAAAATCTGTCTTAGTGAATAAAAGTTTTTTTGTTTTCATCGTTAACGTCCCCAAATTCATCGATTATTAATATTTTAAAGTTTTACACAGATTTTGAAGTTTTGGTAAAAATTGGATGACTATATCTTATAGCTGCCATAGAAGCGGTCGAAAAGTGGGTTTTATTCAGTAAAATTGTTTGTTTTAATGCTGGCGTTTAAGTATAAGTATAGTATAGGGTATAAAAACTTCGGCAAAGACGAAGTTAGCTTGGCCTTCCCGTTTCTAGTGATACGCTTAAATATCGAGTTTGTTAATAAGTTCCATGAAGCAGAAATGATAGAGTCAGCGTTTTTTAATAAGTACTGGGTTCGAGTCCCACTGGGGGAAGTTTTAACTATATATATTCTTTTTGTTTAAAGATTTTATTACTAAGCTTTATTTGTGACTATGGATTAATCTGGCCTTGCTGATTCCAGCGTTTTGTGCCTTTGCTTGGTGATGCAGCGGGGTTAGTACCTGTCCACAGCGACACCCTCGTTTTTCTGAGTCGGTATATCGGATATCAAATAAAACTTGGTGATGGTGTTTTTACGTTTTAACCAAGGTGGACAGAGTATATTAAATATTCTGAAAATGCTTGAAATGAAATTGTGACCGGGTGTGGCACAGCGACCTGCTGTGAGAGAGGCGTGGGTTCAATCCAGCCTCGGACCATCTTATTAAAAGTTTTCTTCTTTCTTTGAAAAATAAAAGCTTTTATACATCCGGCCACCTAGCCATGAAATAGCTTTTCAAACTTTGCCGTTTGGATTCGGCGTACAACTGTAGCTGTAAAGCTGTAAAGCCAATCTTAAATTTAGTTTGAAATATGCACTTTTTAATTTAGCTCTACCACCTCAGAGAATGGAATAAGTAGCCTGTTGTACGTGAAATTGCAAAAGTTGGCGATGGCGTTGTCTATACGTTGCTTGTTGAGTGCAAAAGGTACCGGGCTCGATTAGCACACAAATCCGACTGAATTTGTTCTTTGCTTTCATGGGTCGTTAAAGTTGTTGTACAGCAATGTCTTTTTGATCTGATGGAAATAGGGTCCCTATTCCAAAGCCCCACAATCTAAGGATCATCAGCTTATAGGCTGATCCAAAATCAATCAAGTTTTTATTCCAGTTGAGTGTAAAATTTTCTTGAAGTGAACTCGTGCTGCCATCTTTATAAGTCGGCTCGAGTGCTAAAACACAGTTTCTTATGTGTTTAATTTGCAAAATGCGGGTCCCGCCATACAAATTTGTTTGTATGAGGATGTCGATTCCACAATTGGTTATTATAGTCTCTGCTTATCATATAAGTAATATCCACCCTTTAGTTACAAAGGCACTACCGCCCTAGTTATTCGCTAGTGTTCAAGTAATCCGGGCTGTAGTCAGTTAACGCGCTGAAGACAGAAAATGCGTTTCCCTTCAAATTTCTTTTAGCGAGTAGATCAACCAAGATCAACGACTTTAGACCAGGGTTCCCCAAAAAGAGACCGCTAAAACGTGACTGTGTCTCTCTCTAACACACAATGAAGTATGACTTCGTCAAGCATTCGGCCAGTAAGTTCGTGCCGCCGGGGCTATCGCTGGGGAACTCTGCTTTAGACATTAGTTCATCTTGTAATTTTTGTTGCTCCCAAATTGAGCTCTAATTCTTATATCTTTACTATAGTTAAAAGGGCGAATGGTGCTCTTAGATTTATAAAACCTTGATCGAAAGAATTTAATAATCCCTACACCACACTGGTCTGGTTCGTCTTTGTTTGAATACTGCTCGTCCGTCTGGTGTTCACAGTATAAAAAGCACCAGAACAATTGTTGCTTTTTGATTTCGTGGGATCCTAACCATCTTTCTGGGGGAAAATCATTGGAGATTCTTCTCTTCATAAGCTGTGACGTAGACTCTTCTGACTTTTTAGGTCGCCAGAACTTTTAAGTTCCATTTAGGCCAACTAGAAACTATTTACCTTAATGAAAGCATTTTTTGTTTATTAATAGGAATAATTAAGTGAATATTTGTGTATACTTTACATTAAAACAAATTAAATTTGTATACTATTAAGCTCTGTAAATGCACCGGAGAGTTTATTCTTGACGCAGATGATTATTAAAATCAACAAAGCTTTCATATTTTGAGTGACATTTATACTGATAAAATTTGTTTGCATTCTTTAATTCAAAAAGTCACAGACTTATCAAACTGCCCTTGTAATAATGCAGGTATGCTAGTCCCAACTAATGCCCGAGATCTTGATCTTGCGATTTCAATATACACACCGGCACAATTTGATTCTAAGCCAAGAACTTTAAAGTGCAATAAAAAAAGCGGTAGCTAAAGACAGCATAAATACCACAGAAAAAGAGTTTTAACTACCATTAAAACCTCTCATATATTTTTGAAATCAAATGTTACATATAAATCAGCAAGAAAAAATAGAGGGAAGCTAACTTCGGCTCCACCGAAGTTTATATACCCTTGGAGCTTGATATATGCCTGCCAGTTTGTTCTATGGCAGCTAAACAAGATATTCATCAATATATTCATGGATGAAAAGTGTAAAGTGTTAAAAAAATTGTTTTTTTGACTAAAACTACTTTTTTGACCAATCATCCCTATGGCAGCTATGTGCTATAGTCATCCGACTTGGATCAAACTTGACAGAATTGTGTAGTAGCATATAGTATGGATCAGGAACAATTTTGGGAGCGATAGCATTAAAAACAAAAAACTTTTTCAAGCTAAGACTTATTTTCAAACCTATATTTTGTATGGGAGCTTTACTATATAGTTGTACGATTTCGAAAAATCTTGGTGAAATGATGTGAAACATTAAAAACTTATAAATACGATAGCACTGAAAACAAAAAAGTTTTTCTCACTAAAACTAGTTTTTTCAACCGATCGTTCCTATGGCAGCTACATGCTATTGTCATCCGATCCGACCGGTCTGCCGAGATGCTGACAAATATATTGAAAACAACTGGTGAATTTACCATTACCAACGAAGATGATGTTGAAGTTTAAAACAACATTAAATACCAAAATATGTATATTTTTATGTTTATTATTAATTTGAACTTGCTGCACCACTCTTAAAAATCTGAGTTTTTTTTATTAATTAGATGGTTAAAGGACACATGAACTGTAAGAATTCCGCTGTATTGTCAAAACTGGAAAGTGCTCATTTTAAATTTGAAAATTTTGACCACGGTTTTGGGACCAAAGGAATAAGACTAAAAATTTCAGAATTTTATAACGGATAACTGCGTTAAATCTTTACAATATTCAATCAACAGTTCATGGTAAAACGTGATGTAAGACCAGATATATCGAGATTTGCAAATTACTCGTCAACCAATAGACATGTTGACTTGAAATTTGGCATACATACCCTCCTACATAATAGCTACCATCCCCTGATTCAAAAATCTGCTGGGGCCGTTTTCCCAGGCTTATCCGGCTATTCCCTGTTCAGCTGTACACGCCAATATGTTACTTAATAAGTAGATTATCCACGAAATGGTCATTAGCAACGGTCACTAGAAGTTTTATGGAGTAGACGATCTTAAATAGCTTTTCGGTTTTTTTAAGCTTTAAAAAATAACGATATTATCGATATATCGATGTTTTTTTGGGCTCGATATATCAAATATCGATATTGAAAAATTTTATTTATGATATTATCGATATTAATATTTTGAGGAATATTGACAACCCTATTATCTGCTTTAGCACAATTTTAGAGAGTTTGATCAAAATTGAATGAATTTAAGGTATAGTTGTCATATAACAAAATGCCAGACATACATATGACTTGCTCCAAGGGTATTTTTTTTTGTTTTTGTCACCGTCTACAGAAAAAGTCTCCTGCATAAATAAAGCTGCGGGATTCCAAAGCCTCTATAAACAGCACGTGGAAAACTCAATTTTACAAGAAAAACGTAAGCGAAAGTACTAAATATAGAATGACTCAAGAAACACCAAAATCAATAATGTGCTAAAGGAAGTTGGAAAACTTCTGAGCAGGGAAATAAACCAGAACCGGAATTGTTTCTTTCGGCATACCTGTACGAATATTTTCCATATATCCAATTTGTTCGTTTTTTAATGGAGCAGCCTCCTGGAGAAGACAGAGTTCCGTATGAGTTTTACAAAAATGCACCCAATGATATGCTCAAACAAATAGTCACTATTTACAATAGAGACTTTGGTAACAACTGTTTGGAAAAATCTTTTGTCAACAGTATTATATTTCCAATACACAAAAAAGGAGACCCGACGAACTACCGAGGTATATCCTTTATGAACTGCGCTGCGAAGCTACTAATGAGTATATTGTCGACGAGACTAACAACGTGGGTGGAAAAGCACGACAAATTAAAAGAGTTTCAAGCAGGATTTCGTCGTGGGTACTCAACGGTCGACAACATATTCAACTTAGCCTCTATAGTCCGCATTAAATTTGAAGAAAAATTGAAAGTGTATGCATATTTTGTAGATTTTAAGGCCGCCTTTGACCGAGTACCCCGCAAACATCTCATATACAAGCTCCAAAGCCAAGGTGTATCAACCAAAATGATACAGTTTATCGAAAAAGTATACTCGCAAACGTATTGCGCTGTTTGGACTGAGAAGTTTGAAACAATTCACGGAGTACAGCAAGAATGCATTATGTCACCGCTGTACTTAGATGATCTGCACAAACACTTAGGAGGTGGCCTGTATATCGACAACACAAATGTACGCAGATGACATTGTGATGGTAGCAGACAATCCCTTAACCCTCCATCAAATGATCCATAACCTCGAGACATACTGCATATTGTGGGGCATGGAAGTCAATAAGGTAAAATCCGAGATTATGGTGTTTAGAAAGGGCGGCAGACTGGCAGCATCGGAGAACTGGACGTTTCAGGAGGAACAGGTCAAGGTGGTACCGGAGTACAAATACCTTGGGGTTATCCTGACACCTACAATGAGCTTCAAGAAGCATGTGGCAGCCAGGACAAAAGAATCAAAGGCGAGTATAAACTCGGTGTGGGCGAACTTCATCAACAAAGGTACAGTGAACCTAGCATCTAAATGGAAAATCTTTAACTCAGTGAGCAGAACAGTACAGTGCTATGGAGCACAAGTCTGGGGTGGAGAAATAAAGGAAGAAGCATACCAATTGCAGCGATATTTTCTGAAGAGCATACTCAAGCTACCAGAAAGCGCACCGAACTACATATTGGAAATTGACGCATGACTAGAAGATGGACACATCTATAGTCTAACACTTCATCTCAAATACCTGTCAAGAATATTATTTGAGCATGAAGATTCTAGACTCCCGCATATCCTCGCTGAGAAAATGATGCGAAATAATTTGGGGTGGTTTGCGAGGCTTAGAGAAATGTTCGCGTATCATGGCATATCACTCGGAGACAACCACTCGCACTCAGATTGGATTGACCACAATGTTCGGTTCCTAAACTCATCAAAAGCAGATAACCGCATGCAGCACGTAAACAAGGCGTTAGTAAGTGCAACAAGGATATATAAGGACCTTAATTATGCAATCGGACCCACATACTGCAACGATTTCTTCAAGCAAAGCGAGATAACTTGGATAATGAAGGCAGGAGGAGATCTCTTATGGTTAAACAGCTGCCCAGGAAGAATTGTAAATGGAGGTATTTGCTAATTTTGCAAAATGAATGAGCAGGAGGATATGCATCATTTTGTGGGCCGATGTCCAATACTGAGGGAATTTCGTTGCCGATACTTTAAAACTTGTACGGCTACTGAAGAAGAGGTGCTTATGACCCTGAAGGGGGGGATGGGATGGAATAACCTGGCGAGTTACATAGAGATGGCTTCATATTATAGAAGATACGTTATAAATGAAAATTTTTAAATATTTATAAAAAAAGAATAGTCTTAAATATGTAAATGTTTTTATGTTATACAATAGAAGTAAGGCTGACGGTTTTAAACCAAGCTTTAAATGTTTGTTTAATATTAGTTAATCAATTTAAAGCTGTAAGCTATGAAAATGAACCAAACTGAAAATAAACAGCTATCTATCTACCTATCTAATGGAGCAGCCACAGCACGCATTCAAAGTCTATTAGGATGCACCACCGATTTTCTATAAGTCAGGAGTGCACTTTATGAGTTTACTTTTAACCAACGATCTTAAATTTATTTTGACATTTGGTTACAGATTTTTCTTATGTAAATAATTTTGTCCCTGATCTTCTTAAAACTGTCAAAAATATTGTGACTAATTCGTTTTTTTGATCTTTTCCTCTTTCTTCTTCTTTAGAGTTTCCTTTGGCTCATCCAAAGGGTCAATGGTCGAGACTCTGGTGTTTGAGACACCAACGCCGCTTTCGGAGCATGTAGAGTCGAGCTTTGGCTTCGATGCGGCAGCAACAACTATGGATGCTGCTGCTGTAGCCGCTGGTCAGCCGCAGCAGTCGTCATCAGCATCGGCGCATTTACCGCTAGTCAGCTACGGTGACTATGCAAAAGTGAATATGGATGATAGCGGCATTGAAGTTCAAGAAGAGTAAGTACCAAGAAGCTAGTGTAGAACGTGGCACAGGCATTTGGTTCGACTTGGAGAGTGTTTCTCCTCGTTCCCACCATTTCCCATTTCCTCTGCTGCCATATAAAGTTAATGAACCTTTTCCTCCTCACATTCATTGTGCGTGCATTGCAAGTTGGAATTTCTAAGCCCACTTTTACCTCATTAAAAATCCCTCGACAAGCATAATGACTTTTTGGCCGCTTTCACTTTTTGAGGGCAATCCAAAAACTAAGCCTGAAATCTCAAATGCAAACCCATCCATCCACCTATTCATCCATCTAGACAAAACTAATTCAACCCAAATAGCATGCAACGAACCCCAAGACCCAACAATTTTAAATCGATAATTAACGTTGGGCGGTCGTTGGGTTTAAAAGGAAACTTGGTGTTTTTTTTTTGTTTTGGGCAAAACGTGCTCTGTTTACCGTTGCATGATTCTAAGACGCGCCCGCTCTCTTTAACTATCTCTCTTTCGCTCGCGCTAGCTCTCCCAGTTGTTATCAGTCACCAAATGGGGGAAAAAAGTGTTGGTTTTTTTCACCACCAACAAACATAAAACTTCAATTGGAGTTTTTGAGTTGAAAATGCGCCGGCGCTGCAGACATTCGGGGAATACCGTTAAACGACGAGTCGTCGCTTTATTACATAATGGCTGGACTGTCTATCTGTGTGTGTGTGTATGTTTGTGTGTGTGCATTTTAAAGCCGAATGTAGGTCAACTTCATTTGGTGGTTGTTGACCCACATCTTTTTCGGTTGCATTTTGCTCGTATCTAATAATATGTGTGCCACACCCACACACAGAGCGTGACAACTGCCATCCAAATAAATACATACAGACACAAATGCATGTCATCGATAACACACACTCACCTTACTTAATCTAAGCAATCGATTTGCAGCTTAGGGCGGCTTCTCGATAACAACCGCAGAGATCTACATGGCTTTTGAAAAAGCTTGACAAATGATGCATACCTTGCGACCAAAATAAATTACACAATTTGGAAATGAACGTAGGAAGTGGATTTGCCTTGGGCAATTGGAGAGATTTGAGCTCTGACATTTTCATATTAAGTTCTTAATGCAAATGGTATTACAAATCGAACCATTTTGATATGGAACTACTGCGAATATCGCTTATAGGCAAAAGCTATAACGCAACAACATTTTTGCATAAAAGCGATATTTGCATTTAAGCGGTAATCGGTTATATGCAAAAAATAGATAAAAGCTTCTCAGTGAATTATGTTAAATTTATTTAAATGACCTTTCGTTGTCTACATTTTCGCCCTCTGCATCTGTCTCAGGACCCTTATCAGCATGTCAGTCTCTGGAATTTGATCAATACCAGCCTGAAATGAACAAATTTATTGCTTACTTACACCTTTTCTAGTATCCAACTTTGCAAATCTACCTTCTTAAAACTATTCATAATTGTTTGCTGCTTAACTAAGTTCCAAGTTCGATTAACATGTCGTATTCCATCCAAAATAGTAAGAGATTTGACAAATTCAACCACGAAAATTGAACACTTTTTCTCATATTCTGTATGAAGAAATATCAATGAAAAGTGAAAAATGGTTGACGGCATCAGGTTTGTTTTCTGTTATATACGAGCACTTTTTTCAACTACGGATAATCCCTTTTCCAATGCTCCAATTTGTATTTTTTTTTTGAATTGAACCTTCCGGTATTCCATTTTAAAATAGTAGATAATACCTTGACCTAGTGGCTGCATTTGGCGGCAAAAATTGAATTGTTATGTTCTAGAATTCCGTTTCTGTATTGTGACAAGGAGCGTTGTCTATAATCAAAGAAATGTGTGTTTTGTTTTTCCTTAAATCCTTATTAAGGCCGAGGCTTGGCTAACTTTCCATGTACAATAAGCTCTCTTGAATGTACCACTGGTACATCGGCATTAAATATAAAAATCTGGATCTAAATTGGTCCAGAATATTCGGCAAATGATTTGAGATAAATGCAGTATTATTTTCACTGGCTTCCCCGTGAATCTTGGCGAAGTTAATAGAATTCCGCTTGCACCAACGTTGTACCCAGCTTCGATCAGGTGCATAGTCTTCATTTAGAGTTATGGCAAACTCCTGTGCCTTAGAGAGCAAGACTGGTCCAAACAACCTCACTTTGGAAACTTATTTGGTTAAACCAGGACAACAATGCTGTCTCCAAGTGAGCTTTTTCTATCCCTATTCTTATCAGGGTTTCTTACAGCACAAACCTTATTTGCATTGTATTTAATACGCGAAATGATGCTGACGCTTACTTTATACTTCGCAGCAATCATCGTTTGATTACACTGTGGCACATTTTTGAACTTATAAAAGTTGATACGATCGAGACCATAAAATTCTGAAAGGGTGTGATGGGAGTATTAAAACCCTGCCTGGATTTGGTCTGAGCTAATCCGAAAATTTTTAACCCAAAGGGCTGAAATTTAAAGTTGTCCAAAATCCAAATGTTTGTTAATGGAATAATAGGATACATATTCAAGCTTAAAAATATGTAAGAAATATTGTTCTACTGTGGTCTGTTTGTTCTTCGCAGAGGCATACCTACACCTACCTCTTGCTTGTAATAATTCTTGTAAACAAAGTGTTTTTTTATTGGTCAACTAAAAGGGAAAAACAGTCGTTTCAGTATTTTGTGCTTAGCAAAACTTAAAATTTGGTTCATTTTGTTTAATTTAAGGTACTCATTATTTTTGTAAGATATCTAATATAAATTAAAAATGTAAACTAAAAATCGGTTTACTGTGTTTAACGTCCGCAACGGAAAATTTGTTTTTTTTAATTAACCGGAGTGAATTTTAATAATTTGGTTTTCCAAACTTGCTTTATAAACAGTGTTTTTTTATGCCCTTTAATCTGATGAAAAAAAATAGAGGCAAGATAACTTCGGCTCGACCGAAGTTTATATACCCTTGGAGCTTGATATGTGGCTGACAGTTTGTATGGCAGCTATACTATATAGTGGTCCGATTTTGGCAAATTTTGTTGAAATTATGTAAAATCATTGAAAACTTATAAATTCGAGCGTTGGGAGCGATGCTATCTCCTCCGTCAGTTTTAAAGCTATCTTAACCAAACTTTGCACGAAGTCTTTTGGTACAAATACACTGCACATTTGTCGGAACCGGCCGGATCGGATGACTATAGCATATAGCTGCCATAGGAACGATCGGTTGAAAAACTAGTTTTTGTGAGAAAAGCTTTTTTGTTTTCAATTCTATCGCTCCCAACGCTCGAATTTATAAGTTTTTAATGATTTCACCAAGCCTTGTCGAAATCGGGCAACTATATAGTATAGCTGCCATACAAAAGTTAGGTCTGAAAAAAGTCTTAGTGAGAAAAACTTTTTTGTTTTCAATGCTATCGCTCCCAACGCTCGTATTTATAAGTTTTTAATGATTTCACATAATTTCACCAAGCCATGTCAAAATCGGACTACTATATAGTATAGCTGCCATACAAAAGTTAGGTCTGAAAAAAAGTCTTAGTGAGAAAAACTTTTTTGTTTTCAGTGCTATCGCTCCCAACGCTCGTATTGATAAGTTTTCAATGATTTTACATAATTTCAACAAGATTTGTCGAAATCGGACTACTATATAGTATAGCTACCATACAAACTGTCAGCCACATATCAAGCTCCAAGGGTATATAAACTTCGGTCGAGCCGAAGTTAGCTGGCATCTATTTTTGAGCTTTAAATATCAACCTGAAGACACAGCAAATATGTTTGTTGCAAATGAACTCATTATTATTAAAGATTTCTGAAATGATAGCTTACTTTCAGATGAACAAAAGCTTAATGCAAAATCAACAGTATCTGATGATTCCTTGAACTACATCTGGTTGTGCACTTCAAAAAGAAATGCAAAAAAAAAAATCAATAAGTGTGCTTGCATCGACGTCATTGATGTCAAAAAGCGCTTTTCATTAAGACAAAAGATATTTAAAGATTTTTGAAAATCAGCATTACACAAGTAGATCAGAGATGGCCTCAGAATGCTTTTTGCAGGTCATTTCTCCTGCTTTCCAGGGGCCGGAAACACAGAAAAAAAATTAAATTTGTACAGTAAATTTTACTGCTTTATATTGTTTTGTTTACTTTATTTTTGGTAAGGAAGGTAAGAGGCTCCTTCTATGTTGATGCTCGTTGAGCTGCCACGCATTCTCCGAATAACCTTGAGCGCATTTCCGGCTTGCACCACTCATAGAAACACGTTGCGCGAAAATGTTGGAAGCAAACAATTTGTCTGCTCAGGTTTAGTTTTGGATCGGACTTCCCTGCTTAAAACTTAAAAACGACTTTACCAACGACTTTCTTCTGCGGTTCTGATTGTAATTGCTACGCAATGGTTTAGCAAAAAAAAGAAAGAAAAGAAATTCTCAACAGTTGGTGCCATACGAGCCCATTTCGTTTTTCAGTTTAATTCAATTGCAGTTCAACACGTGGCGCAGTAGGTGGTCATTCTATTTAACAGCTCAGTATATGTTATTTCTGAATTTTTGTTTGTTTTTTTCAGTTGTTTATTCAAATTTCTATGACATTCGTTCGTTTGCTTTCACTTTAAAGATAAATTTGGCAGGGTATTTACTCTTCGATTTCAATATTCACCTGACTTTGATTTCTTATGTCAGAAAGCGCTGTTGACGTGCCGTTTATGGCGGAACGTTCCATTTTTGGTTAGATTAAGCTACACATTTGTTGACCTTTTTTGTTGGCGTGTGGAGAGAGCTTTAATTTGCCGCTGGAGCGTGATGTCATCAGCTTTTTGAGCTTAGCGAACGCCACTTGCTTTTGCTCTTTAGAATAGAACAAAACTTTCTTTCTACAGTTAGCTAGCCAGCCAGCCACAAAACACAGCAACAACAACAACCACAAAGCCGGCTGTCGATTATGATTGGAGGTGAGGCTGAGGCATCAACAGCTGGACAACCTCGCCTGACATGATTTTCTGGGCTATTTCAAGTGTGCGCTAGATATACGAAATTCGATCGCCCAATCTCTTCCATCTGCTATTGTGAAAGTACATCTCGAACAACTGTCAGTCAAGTCAATTGATTTTCCGGTACCCATGGCACACTTGACATGCATAGACAGAGCGCCATCATCATCCCATCCCATCCATTCCCAGCCCCAGCCCACATCCATTGTGAGCGGCAGTGGAAGCATCAGCCCATTGTCACATTGTTTGTAATGTTAACGGTAATTGTGCCGCTGGTCAGCAGTGCGTATGTAATTGTTGTTTTTCTTCTGTTTGTGGCGACCCACCGCATGCACAGTGGTACGAACACGATGAATTAGTTTTTTTTTAAACTTTAAGGCTCATTTTCAGAACGCACGAAATTCAATCACAAAAATAGAAACACTTTTGAACTGCTTTGAAATCTGAATGCCAATGCATAGCAGTCTTGTTTGTAACGAAATAAATTTTTATGTCATCTGGAATCAGGCCTTAATCCTGTCCTGTACACGGAAAAAAGTCCAAAGTATCCGGACTAAAATCGCTCCCATACGATGTGAGAAGTCGCTCAATCCCGGTTTTTTTTTTCAAATCAAGTACGAAAGGACTGACGGAATTTTCAATACCTATCTTAATACCGATTTTAGCTCGTGAGAGTTTAACTTGAGTTCGACATAGACTTATTTCAACAGCACCCGGGATTGATTTTATCTTGTTTTTCGAACTCGATTTGATCCCTTAGCCGAATCCCGACAGCTCGTTCTACGTACTTGATTTAATATCGAAATCGACTTGCTGCAAGATATTCAATGCGAAAAATTGCCCGGTATATTTGAACTCGTTTTGACCCCACAAAAACCGATCCCACACCACGTTGCTACAATAACGACCTTTTTGATTTTCAAACTGGCAAATTTTAGCCGGCTTCAGGTCATTAGTTGTTTGCATACAACTGTAAAACAGGACACAAGTAAAACAATGAAGGCTGTCGCTGTTTGTAATGAACCTCTCGGTTCGACTTGTCCCATCTACTGCAATCCAGCATCTACCTTCTGCTTTTGTATACTTTTTACATTTGCAATTAGTTTTCCCTATAAAACAATTTATAAAAAGAACTTACCGGGCTATCTCGTCAGGTTACTTTGCACTTACTAATGGTGTTGAATTAAAAGGGCCAGGATAAGCCAGTAACACAATTCGATTATCGGTTGCTAATAATGTTTTCTTGCATCTTCTGCGCCTTTCAATGTTCTTTTCTGATTTGTAACGAAGTTCTTAAATCGTCCAATTAATGTGGCATTGCATTTTTAACTTTTTCCTTATTTTGAGGTTTTATAGGAAAAAAACAAAGGCAAATGTGAAAAGTATAAAAAACCAAAAAAAAATGCACACCAATTTTACTGTTCATAAGTGTATATAGAATATAGAAAAGATATTTTGTATATTTGCGTAGCAAATAGGTGGCACTTCAGTTAACAAGGACAATGACATAGATCGACCAAAAGGACTTAAATACAGTATGTCAAGAAAGTGTTTTGACACAGGAAAAAAATTCACATTTTGCACTTTTATTGCAAAAAAGGGGCTTTCTATAGATTGTAAAATGTTGTTCTTATTTTATTCAGATTCTGTACCGTCCCTAGAACTAGTATGCAAAAAAAAAGTAGCCAAATCCATCTAGTTTTAACATTTAAAAAAAAAAAAACAAATAAAAGCTAAATTTTAAAGTGTCAAGAAAGTGTTTAGACAAAAGTCAAAACATTTATATCTTCAGTATCCGAGCTCAAATGGAAATATAAATTAATGATTCTAGACAAGTTTTACTTGCTGAATCCGAATCTGGTTATATAAACTCCAACTCACTGGCGTGACGTTACAAAAAACAGAGGTGAGTTTTGACTTGGGTTACAAAATTGCAAAACTGTGAGCAAAGTTATTTATATACAGGGGTATCCTGAAAATCTCTAGAGATTTTCGTATAAACGATTGTACTTCGTACTAAATTTGGTCTGCTATATTTGTAAAGTATATGGAAAGGAAATTTTACGCTTTAAATCTACTTGGCTTTGAGCAAGCGGTTTCAAATCGCTCAACTTTCATCATTAAATCTAGTATCCTAGTATCTTGGGACCTGGCATAATAGTATCCTTAAAGTCTAATGTATACACGAAAACTTCTAGAGATTTCTGGGACACACCCGATAAAACTAATCGTTTAGGTGGATTTGAAATAATACAAGTTTATTTTTTGAGTTATCATATTAAAAAATATTTTCTCGACTTTTTTATTGACATTTATCTGACGTGACGTTACATTACTTAGATTTCCTGATTTTGTATTTTTATAATATAAAGTCAAATCTTACAGTAAATCGTAATCTTTTATAGGCATGTTCTCTATTCGCCTTCCACGGAAACTTTTCGAAAGTGGATTTGTTTCCTGTTGTCGTAAAACCAAAACGAAAAGTGGAATACAAAATGTGGAATAAAAAGAAAGAGAATGTTAGAGAAATTTTAATTTGCATTTAAAGATTTAATTGGTGAAAAAAAATTTCTTTGGTAAATGTGTCCAGAATTGAGCTTTGCAAGCAAAAACGGAAAGTTCCGTGTTCAGGGATTTGTAGTTTCTTTCGTATGTATCTACTGCAGTGTCCGGCAAAACACACATGCTTATTTTGCCTTTGCATGTGTGCGTTCAGACATGCGAGAGTGCTCTCAGTTAGCACATGATTGATATTGCAAAAGAGAGCAGTGTACGCTCGTATAGTGTCTGTGTATCGACGCCGCTGCTACAGAGGATTGACGTCGCTACTTGTATACACAGAAAATTGAACTGTGCCGTACACTGATCTAGTGCCAATTTCGCTTGGTCCAGTGGTTGGCAAAAATTAAAAAGAGAGCAATTTCATTCGGAATTGAGAACCCAAAAACGAAACCGAAGCGGAATTGCTTTCGGTTTACTTTCGAAAAGTAGTGAAACTGAGAACATGATAAACTAATATTATTTGTATTCGAAAACTCGAACGCATTCAAATTTCACAAAACAAAATTCACTTCCGTATTCTGTCAGGTTGCGCAGTCTTTTTGTCAGCCTGTATCTTGGGACCTTACTGTCTAGATCATCAAGCTTTTACACTAAACAAAAAACCAATATGCGAAAATTTATTATAATTTTTTTTTTGTTTTTTTTTTTCGTACGATTCTCACGATTGTAGCTGTGGAAATACCCATGTAAGGTTTTTTCTAAACTGAACACGCGTATCTAATGTTAGGACCCACTGTATTGATTGATTTAGCATTACGACGATTTTAATTTCAAGATTTCATTCAGAAAATATAAAAACGAGAGGCCAAGGTTACTTCGTCTGTGCCGAAGTTTTTATACCCTTGCAAATGGTTTGAAATAGAGCGGAGAATAGAACGAATTTTCATTCACGTCACGAACTCTATAATCACGATTTAAGAAGGCGTTACGAATGATCACGCACGATGAAAATGTATCTACAAAAAATTAATGGTGTTCACCAGCTCGTAAAAGCTTAAATCAAAAAGCGTAAACTCCATAAGTTTACGACATAACAACCAAACACATAGATATAAAATTACGAACTTTTAGTTGCCCTGGGGGTATGTTTATAAAATCGTTGTAAAAATGTAAAAGTGTAAAAACTTGAAGTGTTCAAAGTTGCGGCTAAAAATACTTGATATCGTGCTTATCTGATAAGTAAATTTAGGTACAGTAATTTCTGTGTAGGAGTTGGCTGAGTGGATATGATTATCCGCTTGTAATTTTGATATTCTGGTTCGAGTTTCGGTAAAGGATAGTAAAGGATTTTTTTATTATGAGTGCAAAAAATATAGCCGAGGTCGAAAACGATGTTCATGAACAAAAGAAAAATAAAAATAAGCTTTCATGGTTCGAACACACGACTTCCTGTTTATGAGTTGTGCATACAGTGCTCTACGACACTGAGGGGTCTGAATTCCGTTGTAAATATTAAGGGCAAAATGCATAGCCTGTTAAAAACAGCTGGTTTACCACAACAGTTATTAGGGTAAATAACAAGGGCCGCTCATGTGTGGTAAATTTACCAATTACGTTTTAACGAGGGCTGGTGAACACCCTAATTGATTTAGCAAAATATATGAATTAAATAATGTGCTTTTGATTCCAACATAACGTTCAAATTCACTTGACGGGTACACCTCTAGTTTGAAATATCAGAGTTTAAAAATGCTAGCATTCAAATTAAACATTTTTCTAAATAAAACTGAGAGAATAGTTTGAGTAGAATCAGACAGACGGACGGGACAAAGCGCCATCGACTCAGCTCGTCGCCCTGATCAAGAATATATAGTTTATTGGGTCGAAAATGCTAAATTATAATACCCTTTGCAAAAGTAAACTCTGAAGCAACACTATAGCGGCACCTTGGTTTTTCAGTGTACGCATAGAAAGAGTAGAGGTAGAAAAACTTTGCGATTACCGGTTGAGAGAGCTTTAAAAATAATAGAGACTCTTAGTGCAAAAATTAACCGTTATGTTTCATTTTCGTTTTGTGAGAGGTGCACTACTATAGCCGCACTTCACTAAATTAAATAAACCATAGAAAAATGTAAACTAATTAATATAGTTTTATTTTCTTAAATAATGAGTGAAACCTCCTTTAGCACTAATTAACTCATAGATCCTATTCGACGCACTGTCTACGGGACAGTTATTCTGATGCCTTGATTATTGCCAGTCGGAGCTTCTTATTACTATTGTACTTAGAGTATGAGCTGGAAATGCAAGCTCCAAGCATACAACCTGGCAGAACGCAGATCAAACTATTAATGATCCTCCTCCAAAATTTCTCTTATAAAAGTACAGGGGTCCTTCTTCAATTCCCTCGAATAGTGCGAAAACCCATTAGGACCGACCATATTAAACTTTTTCTCACCCGAGAAAATGATTTAGGGCCGATTTCTCTTCTTTGAGATAGCTGCTAGGTGTCACATAAGTTCACAATTTACTTTACTATTTGTAAGTTTATGTGACATATAGCTCTATGTAAATGTAAATGTTGGCTATACAGCTCCTACAACGGGGCCAAGCCAAGCTTCTCACGATCTCTTGGCGTGTGTGCTTTAAATTTTTCGCACAAGAGAAAGGGACCTACAGTTTAACGCCGGATCCGAACGGCAAAGTTTGGGAATTTGCTTTGTACTTATGTCCAGTCAATACCCATGTTATCTCTTGCGAATTTTATCCGGGCTTCTTCTGCCACCTTTAATCTTTGTCCCACTATGTTTTCAGATCCCTTTAAAGCCCGTGCAACGGTCCAGCGAGACACTTTTAGGCTACATTCAGCCGCTAATACATGAGCGGTATTTAATGAATTGCTTGCAGGACTCAATAATCGGCGCTGGTCATACTGACACATCTTCGGCTTCCGTCCTCCGTGTTGTTTTTTCCATATTCATTTCAATTTTTAACAAAAATTTCGAACTTTGTCGGAGCGGCCAATTTTTTAGACAACTCTCACTTTTGAGCTTCAGAATTTGGCTTTTCTCGACATCTGACAGCACTGGCCCACTTGGCATATTTACAAATTTATTACAAATTGTTACTCAACCAAGTGTACGCAAATAAAATCGCCTCCAGCAAACACAAAATAAAAAATTAAATTGTGCGGCTATAGTAGTGCACCTCTCACATCGAAAATGAAACATAACGGTTAATTTTTGGACTGAGGGTGTTGATGTGTGTCTTTTATTTTCTCTAATTTTTAACGCTCTTTCAAACAGTAATCGCTCTACCCTTTCTATGCGTACACTGAAAAATCAAGGTGCGGCTATAGCGTTGCTCCAGAGTTAATAATAAATTTTAACTTCTATATTTTTATGTTTATGATCGATACAGTGAATTAATTTTTCTCCACGGCTGAGCTTCACATTCGCTTTCGGTTATTATAATAATGCTTTTATTGATAAGAAATTATGCGATTGAAAACTACATGCACAATAAAGTTATTTTAAGAAAGCTTTGTTTCTTCTCAAATACTTGAACCAAAAATAATCGCATGTCACTTTAGTTTTGATTATAAAAAATTCAATCAAAGATTTTACAAGGCCATAAATGCTGATAACAATTTTGCCCCACTGTCTGGGCAGCAGCCCTATTACCTATTTACGTACATATGTTTGAAATGTATGTCTGTCTGTCTGTGTGAGCGTTCTAAATAGTTTTGTGTGTGGCTGCGTCGGCGGCGGCGGCGTCGACAACAATAGACTTGTGGCCCCCCAATTGTCAGCATCAGTTGTGCCAGTTAGCCGCGGGGTTGCCCTGCCCTGCCTGGCCGTCATTTGGCAACCCTGTTTTATCAACCCCAAACATTTTGATACGGACCCCTTCTCTTTTCAGTTGTATTTTTATCTATTTCCATTTATCAGTCAGTCAGGCAGCTTCCCCAACTATTTGTACCTTTATGTAGTTACGTGTTTATGTTGTTCTTTTTTGTTATTATTTTATTTTCGGTGCGGCGCTGCTGTGTATAACATTGTGAGAGAGCGGAGAATCGTTCACTCTTTGCTACCAGCCCTCTCTTTCTTGCTCTCTCTCGCTCTCTGCCTATTACTTTGCAGTTTTGTGAGTGCGCAAAAAAATGATGTCATGTTTGTTGGTTTAAGTTTAACAACGTTGCCAGATGTGGCGCGTTTCGAGTTTTGTTTGTTTTTGTTATTACACAGGGCCTCATTATTGTTGTTGCTTTTGTTGTCGTGATTATTGCGCACATCTTTTACAATAAAAGACCAAAACGACGCAAAAAAAAAAAACCCAAAACGGCAATGTCTGGTTCTGTGGCTGTTGTTGCTTTTGTTGTAACAGCTGCCAAAAATCTGAACAGAATTTGCCGGTCAATTTTCGGTTTGTTTTTGTTTGGCCAGCAAAAGCGACGCGGTGGGATTTTATTTTGCGCGCAATTTCCCCCCACCTCTCTTTGCTCAACATAAATAATCAGGAAATGCATGAAAATTTGGAGAATTTTCAGAAATTTTCTTTAAATAGAACGCATTAAAATCGTTGACGTTTATAAATTACATTGAAAAAAAAGAGAACAAATAAAACACTTTGAATAACTTCGTAAGAAACTCAATTAAAAGCTGAAAATAGAGCAAAGTTAATCTCAATGCATCGAATTTTAATAATGTTTCTAGTTTTTTAACGTTGGACGAAAAAGAAAAAAACATATCGACGCATTATCGCAAAAGTATCGTATGTTACTTTTAATCGAAATTGAGATTTTAATTACAAATTGTTAGAAAACTTATGCCTCACAATCCTGCAAAATATTACAACTGAAAACGCTACAGCTCCAATAAATATTTAGTTTCAATTTTACGTATGTCTATACAAATTTCATATTATGTAAAAGATAACAATTAGTTTTGAAAGCCGTTTAAAACACCAAGATTAGAAGTTAAAAGAGTTAACAGCGTTACCTTTGGACAATTGCTGTTAAAATAATCCAAAAGTCTTTTTACCAAGGGAATTCAGAAATGTATCCAATATATATAAAGTGCATTTTAATTATTTAGAAGGTCAAGACTTAAATAAAATATTATTGCAGAATCTTTCGAAAAGTTTTAAATAGTGTTTCAAATTGGTTTTAATTTGCCAAAAAAGTACACATGCACGATTTACGAAAATATAAAGTATATTAACGAAGATGATAGCGAAAACATTCAGAATTCAGAAGAATTTCAAATTCATATAAATAACAATTACAAAAATCAAAGTACAGCGACGTTTCTCAAAAGTAAAATGGAAACAATTTATTTGCGCTAGTTTCGATTTGCGAAAAGTATTGTATACACCTATTTAAACAAGTAAGACCGTTGCAGTCGTGTTATCTCGACTTCAAAATACCCTGTACAATCAACAAACACACTCTCACACATACACACAATAACTGAATAACTTCGGTGTTTTTATATGGGTAAAATGGGTAAAAGGGGATTATGAAGTTGTGCTAATGTATGTAACAGGGAGGAGGAAGCATTTCTGGCCCTATAAAGTATATATATTCTTGATCAGCATCAACAGCCGAGTCGTCCGTCCATCCGACCGTCCGTCTGTCTGTATGAACCCGTCGATCTCAGAGACTATAAGAGCTAGAGCTACCAAAATTGACATGTAGTCTTCTTTTATCTGCACGCAAATCAAGTTGGTTTTAAAATTTTGGCCTCGCCCACCCACGCCCCCACAATAGAAAATGTTGAATAACTCCCACATTTTTTAAAGATATTCGAGTTTAAATTTATATTAGCAATAACTATTATCCCTAAAATTTACAGCAAGATCGGATAATATATAGCCGAGTTAACAAAATGTTGCATACTTTTCGGATGTTCACCCTAAGGAACGCAGGAACACTGTTGAACATGTAACATTCGTATCGTGAATAGCTTCGGTGTTTTTGCTCAGATCTCATTTTAAGTTTCAGAATAGATAGATTAAGGGCCTAAGATATTATATATTAAGCGACGATGTTGTAACTTTAAAATTGTGGCTCTGACAGTTTTTTGTGGTTTAAGGGGGGGAGGGGAGGAAATTTTGCAAATCTGAAACTTGATCTGCATACGGTATACACCTATATGTACATGCAAAAATTTGTATCTCTATCTCTTAGGGCCGATTTCTGTTCTTTCAGAAAGCTGCTATGTGTCAGATAGTCATCGATTTTACACTGTTATTTGTTAATTTATGTAGAAGATGTGAAATCGGCCCTAATAGTCTCTGAGATCGACGCGTTCATACAGACAGACGGACATGGCTAAATAGACTCGGCTGTTGATGCTGATCAAGAATATATTCTCCCTGTTACATAAATTTGCACAACTTCATGATCCCCTTTTACCCATTTTCAATGTGTACAGGGTATAAAAAATACAAAGAGTGTATTATATATCTAAATAAATTGTACGAACTATGCGTTTCGAGCGCAAAGGTATTAACTTTATTTGAAATAAATTATATGTGTTTTATTTGTGTGAGTTGCATATTTTTCTTCGAAATTCTCGTAAGCTTTTAGTTGTGGCGACCCTCTCAGACCCTCCTAATTCTTTTTCTTCGAAATAGGTACATGCTTAAGGATGAAAAAAGTGTCTAGAATGCAGTTAGTGTTTTACCTTTTACAGTTGTAATATTTTTTGCAATGCTCTTGTTCTGTGAAGTGTTTTTTTGTTTCGTTGCTGTATTTGGGTAATTTTGGGTAAAAATAAAAACTGGAAATAAAAAAAAGTGTCAAGGAAATGCAAAATTCAAATGAAACTTTGAAAAAAAAAAAAAAACAAAATGGGATTGATTACACAGTTCTACAAATTCCAAAATCCAAGATATTCGCGAAAAACTAAATTTCCGACTTTTTGCCTTTCTATAGCAATAATTGCTAATTTTATAAAGCTTTTAGGATAGTACACATATCAATGCAACTGAGAAAAATAAAACACGACATATACCTATTGCCAATGGTGTCTAAATTGGCCTTCAAAGTCTTATTTAACTTGATTTATAGCAATTAGCTACAAGCCATTCTATTTGTCGGACATTTATTGGCGTCGTATCAATATATAGTTTAACATACGAACAGGACCGCAGGCAAAATTGCAGCCTGTTATATCCGACAATTAAGATTAAAATTTATGGATGGCAAACTAGATTCCCACACCAAATGTTTATAGGTGATTTAACGAGAAGGCCAAGCTAACTTCGTCTTTGCCGAAGTTTTTATACCCTTGCACAACAAACAATTTTTATACCCTTGGAGAGGGTATATTGAAATTGTCCGGTTGTTTGTAACACACAGAAGGAAGCATCTCCTACCACATAAAGTATATATATGCTTGATCAGCAAGACGAAGTGAGTATAGCGATGTCCGTCGGTCCGTCTGTTTCTATGCTTTCTCCTCCGTCAGTTTTAAAGCTATCTTAACCAAACTTTGCACGAAGTCTTTTGGTGCAAATACGCTGCACATTTGTCGGAACCGGCCGGATCGGATGACTATAGCATATATCTGTCATAGGAACGATCGGTCGAAAAAGTAGCTCTAGTGAGAAAAACTTTTTTGTTTTCAGCAGAGCTCGCAATAATCGGTCTCTCTCGTGCTTGTTGTCAGAAAACAACCGCTCATTCACTGACACGATGCGTAACTATTGCGAAAAAACACACAAACTTCGTTCTTCTTTGGCTTGCTCTTCGCTCAACCGCCGACCGCTTTTGGTCGCTCGCTCGGCTCAGTGTTCACTCGAGACCTTTTCGGTCGTAAAAACTCGGCAAATGGTCTTTTGCGCATGTATGTATGCATGTGAGTTGCGCGTGTGGATAGCTTTTTTATTATGCGGCGCACTGACTATTTATACATACGCATATGCACACAAATGAGCGCCATATCACCTTCTCCCTTCCTCTTTAATGCTTTGCCTGTGACGAAATTCTAAGGCAACAACATAAGTCAAACGCAACAACAAAAATAAAAACCTTTTTTGCTGACTTTTTCCTTGCTTCGCTCACTTACTGCTTTTACTCTCAGTAGCTGAACAACAACCGGTTCTGTTCGCTTCGCGCGGTCAGTAAAAGACCGACTCGTGTGTTGCGCTCAACCCGAAACCGAAGAGCGAGAACACGAAAGAAACGAAAAAGAGGGTTGCTGGTCAGACACTGAGCGATGCCGTTTCATCTTTTTCGGTCTTTGTTGTGAGCAGACCGCGTAGAAAATTTTGGTTGAGCAGATTTTGCGACCTCTGGTTTTCAGTGCTTTCGCTCCCAACGCTCGCATTTATAAGTTTTTAATGATTTCACATAATTTCACCAAGACTTGTCGAAATCTAACAACTATATAGTATAGCTGCCATACAAAAAAAAGTTTTGAAAAAAGTCTTTAGTTAGAAAAACATTTTTGTTTTGAATGCTAAATGCTCCCAAAATGTTTACTGATGAATACTTTATGCTAACACACAATTCTGCCAAGTTTGATCCAAATCGGATGACTAGAGCATATACAGCTGCGAAAAAAATAACAGCACCACCACCACAAGCAGATTTTAAACAGTTGCCCAACTCACATTTTTAACATTAAGGAAACTTTGAGCACATTATTAGAAAGGGAAGACTTAAAATTCTGGGAATAAAAGAAAAGTTACGTTTTTACGTTAACGTTTTTCAGTTATTTAAGACTCTTTATTGAAAGTGATAAAATTAGGCGAAAAAATAATAGCACCACTTTTCAAAACAGGATTTAAAATTATAAAAATTGCCAATAATTAAGGAATTCTTTAGTTAACAATATTGAACTATTAATACTAAATCTATATTTATTAATTAATATTTTGTACAGTGTCCTGAAATCCATGAAATCAACTAAGTCCTGTCATCGTTTTAGGGGAATTTTGGACCAGGACTCTGTCATTTCTTCCCAAAGTGATCCAATAGTGGTTGGTTTGGAAGCAGCAACTGCCTTCTTGATGTCAGACTACGGATTCTGATCAGGCGACTGAGCAGGCCACTCCAAAACGTTCTAAAAGTTTGTCCTGAACCATTCCTTTGCTTTATTGTTGGTGTGTTTGGGGTCAGTGTCCTTTTGAAAGATCTATACGCAGTTCGTATTCTGCATAGCCCCTACCATTACACTACACCCTCCATGCTTAATGGTTTTTGTGATGTACTGGGGTTTGCATTCTGTTTTCCTTGGGCGTCTAACGGATGATAATTATCGTATGTCATACTTCTTACGGCTAAGCCCATAAAAATATAGCGCTCGAAGTTTCGTATTTTTAAATATTCTAATTTTTTTGTAGAAAAGGCTCCATTATTGACAAATATTAAGTTGACAGTCGTTTCAGTGGGTAATACAACAGGACCACAAAAAATTTGACCATGCTTTTCCCATTCTTAAGCCCCATACGGAGTACGACGAAAATTTCGTTTTTTTACAGTATTTCACATAAATAGAAACACTTTCTAACAGCACATGAACATCAAAGCAAAGCTAAGGTGTTTCTAATTATGTGAAATACTGTAAAAAAACGAATTTTTCGTCGTACTCCGTATGGGGCTTAAGCTGAGTAATTCAAAAACATTTCTACTGTAAAATTTGGGTTTTTGACATACGATACTTTCGCGGAAATGCGTCGATACATATATTAATTGTCTTTCAAAAGACCGTTCGATTTTTAGGTCCTGCAGAATACTGAAAGAAAGGTGATAACTAAGAGAAGGTTCTGTTCACTAAAGAAAATTCTAAAAATTTCGTGTGTTTATTAAAAGGGTTGTCGAAAATATTATCGATATATCGATATTTTAGCCCAAAATGACGAATATCATTATCCTATATTTATATTGGAAATCGAATATATTTTGGAGATATTTTTGTTTTAGCGTTCGGTCACACTGTTGCAATTAATTGTTTCTTGTGCACTGGACATTTAAGGCAAAATGCTTAAAAGTTATTTTATTAAAGTTGATGCACAGAAATCGCAATGCAAACTGTGCAATAAAGTTTTAAGGACCGGCTGAAAATGCAGCTCATCAACGGTAAATCTAAGAATAAATGATTTTTATACCCTGTACCCATTGAAAATGGGTAAAAGGGGATCATGAAGTTGTGCAAATGTGTGTAACAGGGAGAAGGAAGCATTTCCGACCCTATAAAGTATATATATTCTTGATCAGCATCAACAGCCGAGTCGATTTAGCCGTAAATCTTAGAGACTATAAGAGATAGAGATACAAATTTTTGCATGTACATAGGTATAGGCCGTACGCAGATCAAGTTTGTTTCAGATTAGCAAAACTTCCCCCCCTCCCCCCTTAAACCGAATTGTCAGAGCCACAATTTTAAAGTTACAACATCGTCGCTTAATATATATTATTTTAGGCCCTTAATCTATCTATTCTGAAACGCACAATGAGATCTGAGCAGAAACACAGAAGTTATTCACGAAACAATTTTTTGAAGCTATCGAGATGAAATTTTGCACAAAGAATTTTTTTTGTGCACGCTGCTAATATGTCGGATCGGATGACTACTTCTTGTAGCTGCCATACAAATGATCGGTCGGAAAACAGGTTTTAGTGTTTTGTTTTCAATATTACCGCTCACAAACATGGTTATGGGTAATATTAAATGTTTTTAAGCTGATTTGCAAAGTTTGGAAGAAGTCGCTAACCGTTGAGACATGCATTTTCAAGTGTATCAAAACTTCGGCACAAACGAAATTAACTTTGCCTTTCTCGTTTTGTTTTAAAAGGTTGAGGTTTAAAAATCCCTTTTGAAAAAATATTTGTATGTATGTGGTCCTGAACCTATCGGTAACTTAGTTACCATTTTTATATCCTTGGAGAGGGTAAATTGAAATTGTCCAGATGTTTGTAACGCAGAGAAGGAAGCATCACCGACCACATAAAGTATATACATTCTTGATCAGCATGACGAGCTGAGTTGATATAGCCATGTCCGTCTGTCCGTCCGTCTGTTTCTATGCTATCTCCTCCGTCAGTTGTAAAACTATCTTAACCAAACTTTGCACGAAGTCTTTTGGTACAAATACGCTGCACATTTGTCGGAACCGGCCGGATCTGATGACTATAGCATATAGCTGCCATTGGAACGATCGGTGGAAAAACATGTTATAGTTAGAAAAACTTTTTTGTTTTCAGTTCTATCGCTCCCAACGCTAGTATTTATATACAAAAGATAGTTTTGAAAAAGTCTTCGTAAAAAAAACTTTCTTGTTTTTAATGCTATCGCTTCCAAAATTGTTAGGTACTGATCAATAGTATATGCTACCAAACAATTCTGGGAAGCTTGATTCAAATCGAATGACTATAGAATATAGCTGCCATAGGAACGATCGGTCGAAAAAGTAGTTTTAGTGAGAAAAACTTTTTTTTGAACACTTAAAACTTTTCAGTCATGAATATATTGATGAATATCTTTTATACCTGTTATAGAACAAACTGGCTCCAAGCGTATGTGATATCTGGTCCCACAGTGCGATGAAGAGAACTGGTGGTGTGACTTGTCCCTCTGCACTCCTTAAGCGGGAACTTTGAACGTTTTGTTTTTTAAAGGTTTGCTTCACCTAAAAATCCCATCTTAATATGGAAACTTATTCAGCAAAAAGTTAAACACAATTTCTTTTCGAAATTTAATTTGGTCGAAAAATTCAGTTTGAACATTTTCACACATTTTTGTTGGCATTTTTCAAGATTTTAATTAATTCGATGTGCACAGGTGCATTTCCATTTCCAAAACCTACCCGCGCCACCCACTTTGTCCAGGTGGCAACGCCGCGACCAAGCATGAACTTCAAAAGCCGAGAGCGCACGCTCTCTCCGGCTCTCTTTCTCTCTTAGCTGCGCTCCTGCAAACATTGGTGAGCGCGCTCGGCGGTGTGTGTGTATGTTTTTGTATCTTTTACTTTTTAGCAGCAAGCATCGTCAAACAGGCAGGCAGTCAGTCGTCAGTTTTAGCTAGGCAAACCAGAAGGAAAAACTACGCGGCGTTTACTTTGGTTTAATAATGTTATTGTTGTTTGTCTAACGCGCGTATAAATTTTTTTTGTACTGGAGAAAAAGGAAGCCAATTTGACAAGTGCGTGTAAAACAAATTGAATTTGTTTCAATAAAAATAAATGTGCTAAAAGAAAACTTGGACGTAGCAGCAGCAGGCCAGAAAGTCAATCGTGCGTGCTTAAGAGAGTGTGTCAGAGGGAGAGAGAGAGAAGAGAGAGTGTGTGTGGGGGAGAGGTAAGTGCAAGTGGTTGATGTATTGGGTGGTGTTTGCACCTCCCCCCACCCACCCACGCACACCCACTAACATTTGAAGAGTGTTGGTTAAGGCCAAAAATAAGCAAAAACACAAAAATCCAAATCCAAATGAAATTTTAAACAATGTGAAAGTCAATTGTTGTTGTTGTTGTACTTCCATGGTGGGATGCGCACAGTGAGTTCATCGCAAAAAATAATACACACACGACACACGGGACTTGCCACCCCCTCAGCCCGCCTGCCACTCCCCGAACGCAATTAAAACACCCGACTAGGTCTCGTCTCTTTCTCTCTCTTTCTCTATGTGTGTGTGTTAAAATAGTGCCTTGTTTGTACATAAATTAGCTTGAAGCTTTTGCTTGCGCCTGCTGTGCTCTGTTGTTGTTATTTTTATATATATATATATTATACAATATATAACTTAATACATATATGTGTATCCATATGAAGGTGTATGTGAGTTTGTATATGTTTTGAAATTATAAAATGAAATGCCGCCAACAACAACCGCAAGCCGCCGGGCCTGCCTTAATGCACTTTGTGTTTATTGACCAATTTTCAAGTGCAAAATTCCATTTTTTTTTTATTTTTGCGGGTGGGGCAGTCATGCAACAACATCAACAAAAACAACAGCACACATCATTTATTTGTTAAATGAATGTGTTCTCTTTCGTGGTTCTCCACTCTTTTCTTTTTTCTTTGGAACTAATTGAAAACGCTGCTGCTGCTGGCGACTGCTCTGCCGGCGTCTTGGCGCTCAAAATTTATGCGCTCATCGTCCAGAAGTAATGGCAACAAGTTCTTTGGGGGGGCACTTGAAACCAAAGTTTATGAGTTAGTGTTAACCCTTAACATTCACACACCACCAACACCTTCTGCCGCTTAAAAAACATAAAAGAAGCAACATTTACAAAAAAAAAAAACTAGTTTATTAGTGTTTTTTTGTCTTCTTCTTTTGCTTGTAACTCTTGTTCTCGATCCAGTTTGTAGATAGTTGTTGTTGCTATTGTTTCGCATATCAATTTCGGCACATGACGTAAGCTTCACATGCTCAATGGGTCCCCCTTCCCTCCTCCACTCCCTCCCTTTAAACAACAACAACAATTGAATTATGAAGTGTATTTGAAATGTAAACAGATAAAATGCTGGGCACCAACCAGCCCGTGAGTGGGCGGTGGGTGGTAAAAAGGCGTCTGATCTGGGCTATCAATATGGCTTTTTCATGTTTATTTGACAGGTTTCCTCTGGGTTGCAACTAAATTTAAAAATGAAAATAAATGATTCGAACCGCTCCTGCGTATATTTATAACTTCCCCCCCATTTCAAGGGGGAAAACTAACCTGTTTGAGCGCTTAAAAATTTACATAAATTTCTACTCAATCTGACAGTTTTTACCCTAGGCTGTGTGCCAGAATAACAGATTAAAGTTCTCGGTTATTAATAGTTTAATAAATTTCTATTTTGCTTTGACACGGTGGAAGGCCAAGATTAAGATATTGGGTCGCCCCTGAAAGTATGCAACACATGCAAGTCAAGTGATGACGCATTGATTTAAATGATACAGTATGTCAAAAAAGTGTTTTGACAAAGGGAAAACAATTGACATTTTGCTCTTTTATCGCAAAAAAAAAATGAGACTTTCTATAAATGGTAAAAATTTTGTTCTTTTTTTATTCTGATTCTGTATTATCCTTAGAACAAATATGTAAAAGGAAGTGGAAATAAAAAACTAATATAATCCTTATTTTAAACTGTCAAGAAAGTGTTTTGACAAAAGTCAAAACTTATATATTCTCAATACAGGAGCTCAAATGGGAAAAAAATGCATGATTCTAGACAAGTTTGACATGCTGAACCCAAATCTGGTTATATAAACTCCATATATTCAATGGATTATCCGTAAATTTTAAATTTAAATGCAGAAAATGGCTAATTTTACCCCTTTTTGGTACATTCGAGTCTCGTAGTATATAATAGTAATAAGCAAAATATAGCATCAAACCTAGAGTACACAAGGAATAAACCAAATCTGTTTCATCGGCCACAATATAAGGTGCTTTTCGATTTAACAATAGTGTAGTTGTAAAGTAATGCTGATCAAAAAATTCGAGAAAAGGCTAGACACGCCTTCAAATTTGAACAAATATATTTTATATCATCTGTATTTTGGATTATGAGGTGTTTTTTTTAAAAAATCCAGTCGATGCTGCTGAATTTTCTTACCCATTTACAAAATTGCATACAAATCAGCCATTCTTTTCGGATAGATCATGAACTTATAACATATAAAATGATAAAAGTATTTATTATATTGTATTTTTTATCCCAGCACTACAAATAAGACTTATTTTGATTGTGCTAATAAATGTATTTATTATATTTTTCCATATGGGTGATTCCATGAAAAATCGCCCACTGGGATTTTTTTTGGATCGAAATAATTTTTTTCGTATTCCTTGTGGTAAAATAGTATATACGTATTTTCAGCATTTTGGCGAAATAGCTTGCTATCCAAAGCCATTGGTAATAAAAATATTTAAAAAATCTGAAAATTAACATCTGAGTCCAAACTTTCAAATAAATCACACTTAAAAATTTTTAAATTTTTCTTTGGTCTTCAAATCGCGAAAATAAGTAAACAAAAATTAATTGTCTTCATATTTTTCTCAATATTTGGTCTTGTATCCTGTAATTTACTGTATTCAGCTGAAAATGGGAAATCCAATAGTTCCAGAGTTATGGTTATTTTTCATTTATTAAAATTCACTTAGTTTAGGAACTAACAATATCAGATGTTTCGGAATGTGAAAATGTTTTGGTTTTAAGAAGATACTTATTTTGTGGTTGAATAGAGTGTCCCTTGTATAGTTTTGCATTTCGAAAATCGTAATTTTAATAATTCTGTGGCCCTGGTTTAGTGATTTGTGTTTCTGTATCTTACTGCGATGCTTGGTAAAAATTCGTTGACTCATTCAAGTTCCAGGGCAGGGGTAATCTGTTTATCGGTAATCATTTGAAGGCTTGGCCTTCTAGCCATCCTTTTTAGTGTTTATCCAGCTCCATCGCAAGGCCCTTTACAGTGGGCTGTTGCATGGAAATGCCACTCCGCCGATCTGTTTAAATCAGCGGAGGGCAGCAGAAATAACGGAAAGGGTACAACAACATTTATATTTTGGTCATTTGCTTTTGATCAGCGCGATGCAGCCTGTGTTTGTTGTAATTTCTATTGCGTCGTAGAATTATAAAAATAGCGGTCCGGGTTGCGCGGGTTAAAAGGGCTATGAGACTGCCCACCGCTGGTTTAAATAATTTTTATGATGAAAGACTTCACTATATTCGACCACAAAAATATTACCCTCTTAAAATTAAACAAACTAAATCTGATATTGTTACAAAAAATTAATTCAAATAAATGAAAAATAACCATAACTCTGGAACTATTGGATTTCCCATTTTCAGCTGAATACAGTATGTCCGTTTGTCGGAACAGCTCGTTGCAGTATGATGGTCCTAACTCATGGCTTATATCTTTATATATCCTTACTTCGCTTCCTGTGGCCTTGAGTAAATGTTGAATTGGCTCTCTTCTTTAAGTGCAGTAAGAAGCTGTATACTGCCTTCGATCCATTCTGCGTGCGATGCGTTGCTCTCCAGAGGGGTGACTCTCTCTTTCGCTCACACATGCCTTAAAGATCATCATTTTCTTAGCCAGGATATGCGGAAGTCGATCTGCTTCATACTCAAAAAGTGAGCGTGCCAAGTATTTAAGATGAAGAGTTAAGCTGTAAATGTGCCCATCTTCAAGTCCTGCTTCTATAGCCAAAATATAATTCGGCGTACAGTCTGGCAGCTTAAGTATCCTCTTAATAAAATAACGTTGCAATTGATCTGCCTCGTCGCTTATTTCTCCTCCCCATATTTGAGCTCTATAGCACTGCACCGTTTTCCATTTTGCAGCTAGGTTTAAGGTTCCCTTGTTTAAGAAATTTGCCCCCACTGAGTTTATGCTCGCTTTTGCTTCTCTCGTTCTTGCTGCCACATGTTTTTTGAAACTCATTGTTGGCGACAAAACAACTCCAAATTATTTGTACTCCTGTACTACCTTCACCGGTTCTGCCTGTCTCCTTTTCGGAACACCATGATCTCAAACTTCGTTTTATTAACTTCCATGCCCCACAGTGTGCAGTATAGCTCCAATTTTCCAATCTTTAGTTGTAGTGTTGAGGCATTATCCGCTACGATAACAATGTCATCTGCATATAATAGCAGCCTTATGTTGGTGTTCTCAATGTACAGGCCACCTCCTATGTGCTCGTGAAGATCGTCCAGGTACAACGCAAAGAGCAATGGTGACATAAGGCAACCTTGTTTCACACAGTTCATTGTTTGAAACTGTTCGTAGAGTTTCTCTTCTGTCCAAACTGCACAGTTTGTTTCCGAGTATATTATTTCTAGAAAACGTATCATCTTTGTGGAAACCCCCTGTCTGTATGTATAAGTATGTACTTTTGTATGCTAAGATTGAAAATTTCAAAATGAGCTGATTTTTACAAGATTTGAATGTACCAAAAAGGGTAAAATAAGCCGTTTAGGAAATGGTATTTATATAACCAGATTCGAGTTCAGCGTGTCAAACTTTATTTAGAATCATTCATTTTTGTCTCCTTATGAGCTCCTGTACTATGAATATATAAGTTTTGATCTTTGTCAAAACACTTCCTTGACACTTTCGTTTTAAGGATAATACAGAATCAGAATGAAACAGGAACAAAATTTTACCATTTACAGAGAGCAAAATGTGAATTTTTTCCCTTTGTCAAAACACTTTCTTGACATACTGTATGTGTGTGTGCTACTGTGAGCGCTCGCTTACATTTCTGTTGTGTATTGCACGCGTTTCCAATCTGAAGTGGGGCACATCTAACATCATTTAATATCAAAGATGTTCCATAAGCATTTATCGTGCCAAAATTGTATCATCATTCCAACATCTTCTTGGGAGGTTCTTATTTTACTTCGTTCCAATCAGTATTTTCATTTTAGTTTTGGGTCCACCACTTAAAATTTGTCATTCACTGTGAAACATAAACAATGTGAACGAAAGGGAAAAGCACAATATGCACAATGCCAAATATTTTAGAAATAGACGTTAGATTACACTGTGCAACCTTAAAAACTATATCAAGTCGATGGAATGTGCTAATTGGATTGACATAAGTATTTTGACGAGATTTCAAAATTAATTTATTCTCAGCACAGGACCTCAAACGCTAAAACAATAATTCGAACACGAATTGCCTGACTTCCGTCTCTAATGGTTTGTAAATGGACTAAAAAGAAAAAGCCCCTATTACGATATGGCCTAGATTGATATGTGAAAAAAACAATTTTGAAAAAAAATCGTCTTAGTTAACACCCTTTATGAAAGAATAAAAGCAGTTAAGATATTGAAGTGGGTATACCCACTGGGTGTGCATATATAAGCCATGTAAAAAATCTTCGCACAGATAGAAAAACTAGTTCTTTAAGTCTTTGTGAAACTATATTTGGAATCTGTATATGGGTTTTAGCGACCTGTACTGATTTTAGTCAAAGTGTTTGTTTGGATGGCTCAAGGTCAACGTTCAAATCAACAAATGATTGTCTGTACAGTACTGTTTCGAGGGCCTCCCGGTCCCCTCATCAGCAGACTTTTTTTTTTTTTTTTTGCTGGTTTATGTACTGTCCGCCGAAAAGGCATTTGGGGATTACAAGGAACACAACAACAAGACTTCGTTCAAGTAAAATCCACAGATGTTATACGGGCTCCGTTTAAGGCCAAGATGGAACTAATGACCACCAATGTTAAGAATATGATGGCCAGGTCATTTCATTGTCTTTACCGTCTTCATCAAAACGTTTATACCACTCGTAAGCCCTTGCTGACTCACCAAATGTAAAATTTGACATCTCCAAGCTACACTTTGTTCTTCATTCTTAAAACAAAATGAAATTGCAACTTTGTATGCTGTGGTCCCATCTGAAGGCTGTGAAAAAGTCATAATTCTTAATTTTAAATAGTTCTAATTCATTCACATCCGCATAAATCAATAGATGTTAAAAAGTTCTGTCGATTTGCAGCCAAAATAAATAAAAATTCACAAAATCACATAATTCATTTAAATCGTCTCACAATATTCTCCATTTTCATAGGAATCGTTAATGAATTTCTTGATTAATTCGCTTAGGCTTAAAATTCTTTAAATTGAGTGAACAATTAAAATGTCTATCGGATTAATCTGAATCCAATGAACTCTGTAAATTGCTGTGAATTTTATGGTTCAAATTGACCTACATTTTTGTAGGGCAGCTAATTGGTTAAATTATACAATTTTCATCTGACAAAGCACATGTCTAATTGAAACATATGAATGTATTGTAGATATGTATGAGTATACCGATCAACTTCCGAGTTTTAATTTATGTCGAAAAGCTGTGTGATGTTTATTTGTTTTACCGTTATGGGGGTCCTTGGTGAACGCCAGTAGCGCTTTGCGGTTAAACAAAAATGTCTTCTGATCACTTTTTAAGCAAGAACACTGACAAAGCACACTAATTAAATGGTACAGCATCCGTAAATAATGAGTGGGACAGCTCTACGCAAACTTTTTCACAGACCAAACCGCTTAACCCAAAGAACATAGATTTAACATAGACATTAAGCGATGGAAAATTATTTCCCAAAGTAAATGAAAAAGTTTGTAAAGAAAAACATTGTTCATCCTATCTAGCTCAAACCCGGTTTGTAAGCAAAGTATGCGAAATTTATTAAAATATATTTAGCCGATTTTAGAAAATCCACTCGCAAGAAAAATGACCTGAAATTTTTCTCTGGGAAGTATACCGAAATTAGACACGTGATTTCACGATATTAAAAACCCCCTCCCAGCATATAATTGAAAACAATCACTGTTTACCATTTTTTTGTTAATCGTAATTGTGACTTGGAACTACGATTATTCATAGAATATAACACAATTAAATTACTTTGATAATTGTAACTGTAATGGATGATTATTAAGTAGTTGCGCTTGAAATGTTGAATTATTCATGATTTTTTTTAGATGTAAAATGGAATTATTTGACCTTATAACTTATTTTTCAAACGATAAATAAGAAAGGGCATGCCGTCCTGAATCGGTTAGAATATTTGCGAATTAAAATATTCTTTCAACTACGGCTAATGATGCTAATGGCGTGTTTTTCTTTATCGCATCTCATTTAGCATTGGATATTTATCATGTAAATATAAATTTATCGACAGATCAAGTAAATCCTTTCTAAATTATTCTTTAATATTGAGTGTAAGGCCCCATGCTCTATGCGATTGATTTTGTAAAGCTGATTTGCTACGTTCAGCTCCGCTACCTGTGTGGGCCTTAATACACTAAGAAAACAAAATTCAATCTTAAATCTAGATTGAAAATCTCTTTTTCGAGAATCTTGCAATCTGTAAATAACAAGATTGAAAAACCTAGAAATGAGATTAAAAATCTTAAAAACAAGATTTATCATCTCGCACGTTATCAACCGAGAGAAGCTTGGCTGGCCCCGTTGGAGGAGCTGTATAGCCAACATTAACATTTTACGTTATCAACCGTCCTACAGTTTTCTGTAACATTACATTTAGTTAAGAATCTTTATGATATATATAAATAGATTAAATTTGGTAAAAAAAAAATTTAAAAAAAAACAAACTCGCCCCTCCTGGGACTCGAATCACAACCTTTTCGTTCTAATAAAGCTTTTGGCATCCTTTTTACTGACACGGCTGTTAGACGAAAATTTTTTTGGGCAACCAGTTGCAGTATAAGAACTCAGCTCGCAGAAATCATTTTCGTGCTGAGTTCTTATGCTGCAAATGATGGCGCCTAAAAAGTGACGGCCAACAGCCGAGTGGGCTGAGTGGCGATGCAGTGTGGTCAATCACCGCGAGGTACTCAGTTCAAGTCCCAGTACAGGTGGATTAATAATAAACATTTGTAGAAGATTTTTTAGAAAAGAAAAATTATTAATATCTAAAACAAACATAAAAATAATAACAGCTTAATATAATATTTTTTGTTTATATCTTTTCCTATTTAAAAATGAGATTGTTTTATCTTAAAATCGAGTATAAACGATCTTTATCCAAGATTAATGGCTTAAGATTAAAATTAAGAATATAACCTTGGGTTAAGATTATCTGGTCTTAGTCGAATTCTGACACCGTTTCTCTTTGATTCAAGATTATAATATTGATTTTAGATTGAATTTTTTCTCAGTATACGAGCTTAGACTCCTTTTTATACCCTTGGAGAGGGTATATTAAAATTGTTCAGATGTTTGTAACGCATAGAAGGAAGCATCTCCTACCACATAAATCATATATATTCTTGATCAGCATGACGAGCTAAGTTGATATAGCCATGACCGTCTGTCCGTCCGTTTCTATGCTATCTCCTCCGTCAGTTTAAAAGCTATCTTAACCAAACTTTGCACGAAGTCTTTTGGTACAAAAGCACAGTACATTTGTTGGAATCGGCCGGATCGGATGACTATATCGTATAGCTGCTATAGAAACGATCGGTCGAAAGAGTAGTTCTAGTGACAAAAACTTTTTTGTCTTCAACGCAATCGTGCCCAAACCTCGTTTTTATAAGTTTTCTATGCCTTCACATAATTTCACCAAGTTGTATGAAAATCGGACATCTATAAAGTATAGCTGCCATACAAAAGATAGTTTTGAAAAAACGTTTTAGTAGAAAAAAATTTTTTTGTTTTCAATGTATCATTCCAAACTGTTACTGGTCAATATTATATGCTAACAATAATTCTGCAAGTTTGATTCAAATCGGATGACTATAGCATATAGCTGCCAGAAAAACTTTTTTATTTTCAAAATTTGTGTCCAAACTGTGGTGCCATATAACAAACTGGCGGGCAGATATCATGCTCCAAGGGTATATAAACTTCGGTCAAGCCGAAGTTAGCTTGCCTCTATTTTTCTTTGCTAATACTAAGAAGTGCTAAATGAGTGCGTTCTCGCGTGGCTAAACACACACAGGCAACGCAGTAACGAAAATGTTTGTTTTGCCGGTTCCTGCTCTGTACTAAACATAGACAAATCCGCACATTCGTGCGAGACTTTTTACATACGAAGTTCTTTGCAAAAAAATTGAACCTTACGAAAATCAAAAATTAGAAATTTTAAGTTTTGATGACCGAAATAACAGAAATAACTTACAAATAACTTACAAATAAAGGTTTTATGGTGTAATGAATAGCACTCTTGGCTTTGTAATCTGCCAGCCAATACTTTAATATTCAATTCGACTCATTGCCCGACTTTATTACTTGTTTTTTTATACATTTTTATTATTTTTAAACGCAAAAAACTGAAATCATAGGCATTTCCACAAAAAAAACCGACTAACGATTTAGTGGGTCTTTTGTGCTTTCTTTACTAGACAATTTAATTGGTGAATTTTTATGTAAAAACCATCTTTTTAAAAACAGTTTCAAATGTGCTACCCTTTTCAACCGAGATTTCATAATTTTCTTATGTGGGAAAGTCTTTTAGCATTAAGCAAGTTTTGCCTATAATCAAAAGGATTTTAATTTCTTGAGTGAGAGACAGAAGATTATCTTCATTGTAAATCTTCATATTTTGAGTGTCACAAAATATAATTTTTTTCTTCTGTCTGTCTGTCCGACTGTCTGTTTCTACGCAAATTAGTCCCACAGTTTTAAAGCTATCGAGCTGAAACTTTGCACAGAGTCTTCTTTTTACTGCACACTGCTAATATGTCGGAACCGACCGGAGTGGATGAATATATCTTACAGCTGCCATAGGAACTATCGGTCGAAAAGTGGTTCTTTGTGAGCAAAACTTTTTTGTTATTAATGCTGACGTTCATAAACTCTGATGAATTAAAACATTTGCAAGGGTATAAAAACTTCAGCAAAGACGAAGTTCACTTGGCCTTCTCGTTTTTTTTTTCAATTCTGTGTTTTCAAAATTTATTGCACGCTTTAAAGAATTGAATTAAATCATTTTTATAATTAATTTAAATAACCTTGATGAACAAAACATTTATTTTGCTGTTTTTAAAACTTGATTACTAAAAAAATCATAAATTTGAACTAAAAATACATGAATAATTCCACATATCAAGCACAATTACTCAATTACCACTCTTTACGAGTCGAAATATTCAAGTTATTGTAAAAGTAATTGTATTTTGTTATATTCACTGAATAAACGTAATTCCAAGTTACAATTAGGAAATCATGAGGGGTTCGAACCCGTAAACGTTTTTGCCTACTTGTTCACGGAGCTGGTTAAGAAGATCGGTGAAACTAGGTTCGGGTTCGAGCCGGGGTTCAGGTATGATTTTTTTGTGTTAGATCAAAAAACATGTATATAAATTGGAACAACCTTAAATTGAATCTTCGAGCTTTGATTAGGGTAAATTGAAAAAATTCTCAAAAAGAACCAAAGAATTTGTTCAATTTGTATTTGTCACTAATTCTTTATTTTCTTGCTTCTTTGCTTAAGATTCCATTTTTTAGATTAAGATTATGAACTTGATGCTTTTATTAATTAGTTTCTTTTGGCGATTATAGTAAAATTCAGCTCTTTGTCTGGTCAAAAAATTAAAAGTTTCTTGGATCTAAAAAAATTTAATATTTACGAACATTCAAACCTAAAAACACCAATACGAAAACCTGTATTTTTCTTCTACTTTGGCCCGATATTTGTACCACAACTAATTTACGGTCTCGGCCGCTCTTAAGTATCACCTGGTACCAGTTGTTCACACCAAGCATCTTAGAATTGGTCGTCGCTTTCTGCCTTTTTTCCCAAAGTCTTTCGCCTTCCGATTGTACACCCGTTTTGCTGAGGGTAAAATTTCCTATCCAGCGCAGCCTCTGTTGTTTTAATTTACGTATTTTATTGAACGATCGGCACTGTCCGACTTCGATATATGTTTAATAGCCTTCCATAATGTTAGTTATTGTTAACTTAAAATAAAGTTAGCCGATAGCGCATGCTGCTCCCAATATAATACCAAAATTTGTGGCCCGTGTAGGGGAAAGCCGAAAAGTAGGCAACACATTTTTATTAACAGACACCAAGCCCAACTATATAACAAAAAGTGAAATTCTTCTAACTCGGTTATTTATTAACCGATCTTTATGAAAATTTTAGAGATTATGATTTTTGAAGCGGATATCGATATCTTATGAACTGTGGAAGTTATTCAACATTTTTTTTTAAGGGGGAAGGGAAAGTATAACAAATTTGAAACAAACTTGATCCGACTAAACACGGGACGTAATGATTACATTACAACTCTGCCCTATTGTCTGACCATTCCTTTACAAAAAACTTAAAAAGTTTAACAGACTGAAAAAGAAATATTTGATCTGGAGCCGTAGAAGGGACATTGGATTTATAGTTATAAATTTATTAATAATTTTTAAATTCCTTATTTATTTTCAATTTAATCTCAAGCAATAAAGTTCTTCAGAAATGTACATATATCACCGACTTACCTTTGAAATAAACATCGATATATATATATACATATTACATATTTTTAAGACAATCGACAAATTTTTAGTTTGCGAAAAAGAACGTAAAATATTT
Organism: Lordiphosa clarofinis; assembly: GCA_018904275.1. Taxonomy (NCBI): domain Eukaryota; kingdom Metazoa; phylum Arthropoda; class Insecta; order Diptera; family Drosophilidae; genus Lordiphosa; species Lordiphosa clarofinis. The sequence goes on along the minus strand of JAEIGQ010000041.1, from coordinate 1,268,780 downwards.
AAGATTTAAGTCACTTAATCAAAAAAGTTGAACCGACCAAATGTGCCAAAAATTGTAGTATATCTGGTACACAATGTGCAATGCTTAGACGCTCCAAACGCAGGTTCGAAAAACCGACCCTAAAAACAATACACTTATTTAATTTAATTTTGATTCACGCGATCAATTAAAAGGTTCAAATTCTTATCGATTTATTTTTATTTTGTCGTCAAACATTACATATACTAAATACAAACAGCTCAACTTAGTGATCCATGAAAAATCAGTGGTCTTTAAAAAACTCTCACATAAAACGTATCACAACTCACTCTCTACATTGTATATATTTGTTATTAAGTAAAACAAAGCAACGCAATCATGAATCAACTTGTGGCCCACTATCATATGAAAAGAGAACGTCCGATGGTCCATTATAATAGATGTCTGCTGAGCTCCGCTTCGGATGCAGCGAAACATAACATGTTGAAGGAAGCGTAAGAGAGGACGACACATACATTTTCAATTACCAGAGCAACTTTCAATACAATCGACTTTTTGCCCTCCCCTTGGGTGGTCCATAAAAGTGACGACAAGTGTCAGTGAACGCATAAAAGTTCATGTTTTTCTTTTTTGGACATCTATTTAAACGTGTTACGTGCCCGTGGAGGAGACGGGGTGTGGAAGGGGGCTCGCTAGGCCGAGATTTGCGAGTCTCTCAATCAATTGAATTAGAAATTGTTGAAACCAATTGGCAAATGACTTAATTTAATTGACATTGGACAGTTTGATGGGGCTGGTGACGCACTTGTTCAACTATTTTAAGGTCACATGCGCCGCTGCGTGATTTTTGTGTAGCCTCCCACCCGTTCACTCATTATTTCGATTATTTGTGTAATTAATTTTTTTCTATTTGTTCCTTTTTTTTTGCAGATCGGAGCGTTCAATTGTGCGCGTTTCCATTTACCAAAGCAGTCAACCGCAACAGATTTGTCCACCAGCCGAATATTTATTAACGAACTTTGCCGATAATCTAGATAATACGTTTAGTAGCTACAATTGTAACTTAGATTATACAACAATGGCAACGGCATCCCTGCAGCCGGTGGGACTGGGCGCGGCCTATGATCGACAGCAGAGGTATTTATACGATATAAGAGTTCACACATAGTTTATATATATGTTTTTGATTTCCAGTACTGATTCCGGCTGGGATAATCCATTTCGTCCGGGCGGAGACCTATCCAGAGAGGCTGATGAAATCGTGAACATGATACGTGGTAAGTAAAATGAAATGGAAGAAGAAGTTGCTTGCAATTTGGTATATTTATTGAAATTGAGTAAAAATGGATTGGGTAAACATTTAGTAAATTTCCCTTAGCGCTTTAACGTTCGTTTAACCATTGTTTCCAGCCCGCTTTGGGAGTATGTTGAGCATTTTTTTCAATGTCGCAAATATTTCAATGTTAAACGCTCTTTTCTAAGGGTGCGCTTACACATGCGGCTGAAAGATAAACATACGGCCGAACTTAAGGCTGAGCTGGACAAATAACCGCGCTCCGTGCTCCGGTTTAATCTTTAAAATTCAGCTCAGCTTTGCAGAATCGATCAAGCATGTTTGTTTATTTTGGCTTGCTGACGTACTCAGCTCTCAGTTCATCTTTCAGTTGCATGTGGGCGTGCGCCCTAATACCTTACTTTATTTTAAACTCTTTTTGGTCTGCAAAGTCTCGCTTTGCAAGCAGTTTTTGAATATTGTATTAATAGTTCACAAAAAATAATTTAACCGCCCGTTAAACAATCGTTTCTAACACTAAAAGCGAATATTGAGTGATTCTTTTCCGCTTTTGAGTACTTTTGCAGTTCCCAAAATATTTTGTAAACGCCCGATTAATGCTCGTTTCCAAGGCCAGAAGCAAATATATATAAGCGATTTTTTTCTTTATGCTTATTTGTAAAGCAAAATTCCCGCAAACACTTATCGAATATTTTTACAATAGTTCCCAAAAAGTATGAACTTTCGCAATTGCTTCTTGTCTGGATTTCTTCTTCTTTCTAAATATTTCAAATTCAAATGAAAAATTAGTCACACAAAACAAATTACCGGCGGCGCGGGGGGTCAACCGCGCGCGCGGGTGGGCGGCGGGCGGGCAATGGCTAAAAAAATTTTTAAAAAAAAAGTGCTAAGTATATATTTTCGAAAGATTCTTTCTCATCTTTATTTTCTTTATTAAACTTAAACTAAGCTCTTTATCCAATAATAAACAAAATTAAATTCAAGAAATAAAATCAAAGAGAGAAGGGAAAGGGGAGAAATATCGATTCTTTTATTCGATTCTAAAAGCATCTAAAAAAAGGGCATAACTCGGCTCGACCGGTTTATATACTGAGCTGATCCGAAGTCGTATGCGCTTATTGTGTCGTCGACAATATGGTTGAAATTATATAAATCAGGAAAACTATAAATCGAGCGTTGGAGCGATCATGAAACAAAAAAATTTTCTCATAAAAAGTTTTTGATCGATCGTTCCATGACAGCTATGCATAGTTCCGATCCGACCGGTTCGAGTCGCGTTTTTATCCAGAAGACTTGGCAAGTTTGGTTAAGATACTTTAAAACTGCGGAGGAGATGCATAGAAACAGACGGACGGACAGCGGACGGCTTATCCCAGCTCGTCGCTGTCAGAATATATCTATGTGGTCGGAGATGCTTCTCGCGTTACAAACATCAGGACAATTTAAAACCCTCCAAGGGTTAAAAATAGAGGTAGCTACTCGGCTCGCGATTTATTCCCTGGACGATATAGGTGACAGTTTTGTGATGTGCGAATCTCTTAAAATTATTAAAATCATGTAACTTATTCGAGGTTGGGAGCGATAATATTGAGAACAAAAACATTTAACTCATAAGACTTTTTCAGACCTAACTGTATGACAGCTATAAATACAGTTGTCCGTTATGTTTCACGGATGGACTGTCTATCGACCGTGTGCTGTCAAGATTACTATGGTCGGAAGTTCTTCTCCTAGTACCTGTACGGTATAAACTGCGCCGCGCCCGCCCCCTTTCGTGTCGCGCGGCGCGTTAAAGACAAAACCCCTCGCCCTATTAAACAAACAACGATTTGTGAGCAAGTGCAGATGTTAATAAAAAAAGACATTCCTTGCTTTGCCACAAAATTGGACTTTTTGTTCGTAATCCTGATCGTACGACCTGCTGCTGATAAGAGCCAAAACCAAACTTGGCATTTGTTTTTCGATCTTGCCTCTCTGTCCTCTTTCATGTTGACGTCATAACAATATACTCATAATTTGTTATCAGTTCGTTTTTAGCAAATCTGATACGACGCTGCCCGGTGAATTTGTAACCAATGTTAAGAAGAAGAAGCTGGAATCGCACAAATTTGTCGAGTATAAAATAATTTGCCGAAAGAGTAAATATTTCATCAATCATCATCAGTTTCTCGATTGATATTACTTTCAGACATATCGCTCACTTACTTCAATACTGGCATAACTCAAAATAATCCATTTTGAGATAATCGCGATTAAATTTCTCAATGGGTTTAAATCAGAAAAAGTTATTCTTTAAGTTTCTAGTCAATCTAGTAAAGTATTATAAATTTAAAATGCTTATTAACAAAACGTTAAAATATTATATGATGTTTTAACTAAAAGCCGAAGTATGTTTGCGCAATATCGACTGCAGGACAACTGAGATATGACGATCTTGCAAGCGAACAGCGAATATTTCTGCATCATTAAGTCAAAAATAGCGTTTTTTGAGTTATGCCAGTATTGAAGTAAGTGAGCGATATGTACTTACTTAACTGAACTACTGTCAAGTGATATCTTCGGCAATTACCATCGATCTCTATCTCAGTTGGTATAAGATAGATAAAAAAAGTTTATCTGACTGGGTCCAAGGCTTCAAGTACAAAATTCAATGCAAACGAGAGTTGACAATTCGTTTCAAACAAAACAAAACTGAATTCTATCAACCTTAGGGGGGGTTATGGTTTTAAAAAAATTTTTTTTTTCTGAATGAACAATATGTCGAGAATATTGTGTGCAAATTTGAAGTCAATCCGAGTAGAACTAACGGAGTTACAGCGTTTCAAACGACCGTCCGTGCTACCAGAATGCTACCGTATGAAAAACTTTAAATCGATTTTTCCGAAAACGTCTTTTTAAAAGTTCTTGAACATCACAACTCAAAATCTTCTGAACCGATCCAAAAAAGTTGATACGCATTTTAAAGGTGATGAATTTCTCCAGGTAATCAGGAAGAGTTTTTTTTTCATCTATTTCTATTTTTTTTTAATAACAAATTAACCGCGTTTTTTTTTTATCTAAATTCGCGTTTTTCACTTCAAAGTGCTGTAAAAAATAGAAAAAAAAAACCCATTCTGATTACCTCGAAAAATTCATCACCTTTAAAATGCGTATCTACTTTTTTGGATCGGTTCAGTAGATTTTGAGTTCTGATGTACACCGCAAAACACTTTTTTTTTCAAGGCACCTCGGGAGATTCACCGTTACCGGCTTATTTATCAATATATTTATTTGAAAATTTTTTCTGACTTACTTCAAAAGTTGTACAATAATATTTAATAAAGTTTAATAAAATTATATTAATTTAATTATTAATAATTAATTATATTAATTATTAAAAATAAAATATGCGTTTTTCTCGCCTTTAAAACCCTACCAAATTGTTTTCCCAGTTGAGCTTAAAATGTTCTTGAAAACGGAAAAATATCATTTCAAATCAAATTCTTGAAAACTAAACAATATCAACAAGGGTTGTCGAACATTTTTGAAACATCGTATCGACGATAATTTCTGATTTGAAAATATATCAAATGTATTTGATATTTTGCTTTAAAAATATTATATATTTGAAATAATTCATATTTCTTATTTTTTCCTTCCTTCCTACGGGAGTCGTAAATAAAGCATTTTATAGCAAAATTAAGTCATTCCGAAGGCACTGAGCTACGAGGTGTAATAAGATACCTTAGGGCGAGTCTGGATATTCCCCCAACATGGCTGCTTTATGAAAATTCCAGAAGATTAAAAGATTACATTCCCATGATGTCTGCGGCAACCTAAGTTATAACTTTAGCTAACTATTTGGCGACGTATAATCATTTTGAATCCTCATAAGTAGGTGTCAAGGTCTGAGCTCTGTATTTGGTCGCACCAATTGGGTGTGGTGTACTATGAGCTGCTACAACCGGCTGAAACCATTACAGGGTAACTCTACCGAACTAACTTAATGCTTTTGATATGAGTATTGAAACTCAACTAGGAAGCCCAGACATTGCCTCATCCGACTACTATTTGTTTTCGTCGATGACGCGATGATCTTGACGATCAGCGCCTTCGCTCTTCTTTAGAACTTCTAAATTGGATCGCATTCTAAGAAATCTGATCAAAATTAAATATTTCGCTCACTTGCTTCAAGTCTGGCATATCTCAAAAAATACAATTTTTACTTAATGATGCAGAAATGTACGCTATAATGTGTACTGTTTTGTGTAAAAATCTTTATATTGGTATCTCTTATACATTTCACGTGAGATCAGAACATGTCGCAATATCATTAAACAGGTTTATTTTCATGTTAATGCAAAAGCGTCATATCTCAGACGTCGTGCAGTCGATATTGCGCAAACTTACTTTGGCTTTTAGTTAAAACATCATATTTTCATATTTTATTAATAGGCATTTTAAATTTATAATATTTAAACCAGAGAATCAAACCGGAACCGTATACCGAAAAGATCAGATGGGAACTCAGAACCGGAACCATTATTCCATTATTCCATTATTTTAATTATTTTATTTGACCGCTATAATGCTTCTAAAAATAAGCATTTTATTTAATTTAATTTAATTTACCTTCTTTGTACCTATTTTTTTTTTTTAATAATTTAAGTAACCTTAAGTTTGATACATGCGTACAGCTGCTTACCCACTTTGTTTGGACTTAAATTTTGAAATGTCTGTTAGTTTTACCGGTCCATCACGGTACGTACCGGTATACCGAAATAAAAATCCAGGTACCGAAACCGGAACCTAATACCGAAACATGATGAGAACCAAAACAGAACCTTTTACCGAAACTAAAGTTACGGGAACCGGAATCCAAATTCGTTTTGGTTTTATTCCCCGATTTTAACAGATTAGCTCGAAACTAAAAAACATTTTTTCTTGGTTAAACATATTAAGAACTTTAAACGCGTTTTTTTCTCACAATGGATTATTTTGAGTTATGCCAGTATTGAAGTAAGGGATATGTCTATCTCGTAACAATTTGTAACTCCAACCCATGGTGGAATTACAAGGTGAAGCCGTCAGCCTCTGCTGAGGGCCAGCTAATGAATGCCTCTCACGATAGAACGACAAAACACTCGTTTGTCTCTGCTTGTGTATTGACGTTCGCTTCTAGCATTCACAGCACACAGGCCCTTTGGCCCTGAAAACACAAAATCGCTCGGCTTCACCTTATTAATTCCACCATACCAACCCATATGATATGTACCTTTGGTCAAGAAATAGGGTCGCTGGCCTAGTGGTCAAATTGCTTTCTAGATAGACGCTTTTGAACTGAGCTATTATTGGTTGTGCATACCTTAAGCAGATGTATGTACGACGTCTTCTATTGCAAAAACTGCACTCAGTCCGGTCTGGAGTTAAGGCTAAGCTTCTCACATCGAGCGCGACATAGAGATTGCGTGTCATAACGGTCATAAAGTAGTCCAAATAATGCTATGTTTAATTCATGATCCCGACAATGAGGGATATCCATAATATTTCAGACAGACGGTTCATGAATTTTATGTGGAGCGCATAGTTTTGAATATGCGTTTAATGCTAGACTCTGAAAACTTTGTATAAATTCCCTACCATTTTCTTTTCCCTTGCAGGCGGTAAACCCATTACGCCCACAGAAGATCGTACAATAGGCAATGGCAGCGCACAGCATGGTGATGATAACTGCAATGGAGGCACGGCAATAGGCGAGAGTGTAACCAAATCAAATGTAAGTCGCACAATTCATTTCATTTCTCAACGCACCCACCTCTAACTCCCATCTTGCTGTAGCTCTCGCAGAATCAAGCAACAGCACAAAATGGTACAAATTCCCACGGCAGCAAGTTGGCCAGCTCAACAACAGGCGGCGGAGCCGGAGGTGCAGCAGGGACAACAGCAACAGGCGGCGGTGCGGCTGGCAAAGCGGCGGAGAGCAATAACGGTGTCACCTCGCTGGCTCAAGTCTCAAAGCAAGTGGTACCTGGTCCAACTTCGGCTAGTCATGTGGTTATCGATGAGAAGAAGAACAAGAAAAAGGGGTGCTGTGTGCTGCAATAATCGTCGGTGGGATGTTTGGATAGATGGATGTGGATTCGGATGTTAATGTTAATGCAAGCTGTTGATATTTTTTTTTTTGGACCCGCTGCTGCTGCTTTGCTTGCTAACAGAACAGACACCAAGCTCTCTCTGACCAACCCAACAGGAACACATTAGAACAGATTACGATATACCGACAGCTGACAGTCAGCTGTTATGGCTGCTGTCTCACTCTAACTCAATGCGCGCGCGCTCCAAAACAACTGTTTGCGGCAGTTGGAAATGCTAAATGGAAAAATCTTTAAAATATATATATATACATGTGTATATATTTATACATTTTGTTAGTCCCTAAGGACGATGCTGGATGTGGATTGTGGCCCAAAGCTACAGTTGGACATGATTATATATATATATAAATACATTTCCCCTTTTTTTTTTGTGTTTTTTTATATCTGTTACTTGAGGAGTAAAAAGCAGCTACATAAAGTATTTATATTCTTGATCAGCAAACCAGAGATTAGTAGATTCGTCCGTGTTCAACCAGTACATACACCCATGCGATCTACAAACGATCCAAATCGAACACATGGGATAATTTGATATCAATTCATAGAAATTAATGTTAATACTCTGTTTATTAAAAGTGTAATTACTTAATTCTTTCCCTGAGTAACGGGTACATCAAAGTCGGGCAGAACCGACTTTAAATTTACGCTCTCGTTTTTTTTTTTTATGTAATGTGACTCGACGTATATATGCATATATGTATATATATATTTTTTTTTTCGTAAATGTAAAATTAGTGGCGGCTTTTTAAAAAAGGGAATTTAAAAAGTGTAAAATGTTTTGCTTGCATGCAGCATGGAAAAAGAAAAACCAACAAAAAAAAAGATAAGAAAAGGAAAGAAAACAAAAACCAATTTAACATAAAGAATAATGTATTTATTTTTATTTATATTTATGAAGAAGATGAAAGTAAATTAAATGTTAAACCTTAAAACAAATATACACACAAACACATACACACACACACACATATATATATAAACCTATGCGATATATGAACGATGCAATAAAATACCAAGATGACAAAAGAAGCAGACAAACCTATGTACACTTGACCGCCTAATCTCTGCATTTATTCTCATTGTGAATATTTCTATTGATAAAGCATTTTGTAACCCAGGCCCAGTTTATGTCCCGACAGATTTATCGATGAAAGCATCGATAGGCAAACAGCTGATGCACACACTTGCCCTGTTTATTTGACGCAAGATTACACGAATTGTTTTCTTTCATTCAACGCAAAGCTATGTATATTCAGGTTTGATCAAACCAAAGAAAAACCATAGCAAAAACAGCTAATTTGATCCATAGAATTGACAGTCTCCATAACAGCCACTACGATTATCGGTTGAATCCTCCGCGCCTTTTAATGCTTTTATTTTTCTTATAAGAACATTTTAACAAAGTTGAATTGAAGTTTTCTTAAACTCATTAAGAGCCAAGACCATGTAAAATCAATTTTTTTTTATTCTATTCGTCTTTTTGTAACGTAAATAACATTACTAAAAGAATTAACGATGCGGAAAAGTACAAAATAAAAGTGGTTAAGTTGGGTTTTGGAGCTGTACTCAAGCGCGTACAATGGCACAATGTTTAAGGTTATTGGTTCTTGTTTTGTTGTATGAAAAAATTTGAATCACTCTTCTTAAACGCAAAGTGACACGTCGCATTGTTCCCAAGTTCATCTTATTCGATTATGGCATTGTCGACAGCGTAATTGGTCTTTAATTCTTTTTGGACCCAGTTGGTAATGACTGACAATATCACGATGAAACTCCAGTAATGGCATAGTAGAATTTTTTTTTTTTTTTTTGGGCGAGGAGGGGAAAATGCCGTCGCAGAAACGGTATGTAGGAATCGCACCTATTAAAAACCCCCCCTCTCTCAGGCCTGTATCCACTTTGGAAAAGGTTTCGCATTACTTCGAAGTGGGACACTTTACGCGCTACGCGCTCTCATCTATTATCTGCGTCCAGATACCTCACTATGTCCTCTCGTCCAGGTCTATTTTTCATGATTCGCAGAATTTCGCCAACAAAACTTGCGATCAGTCTCTAGTGCTCTTTGCTCGAGGTCATCTTCGATACGATGTTGTCTGCTGTGATATGTCCTACACATCGTGTTAGGTTGCCTCGCCTATCGGCCCATCATTTCGCTGTGTATCACAGTGTGCTCCACACTATCTATTTCTGCGTCACCATACACGCAGCTATGCTCTGAGCTTTTCACAATTACGTGTAGGAATGCGCTAAAGTAGCCGTGTCCTGTCATCATCTGTGTTACGTAGAAATCAACGTCTCCGTGCTTCCTGCGAAGCCAACTTTTGATCTCTGGAATGAGCCTTTTAGTCCATCTGCCCTTTATTTCGTTTACCCATCTTTCTTGCCACACGGTGAGGGTTTCTTCTCTAATCGATTCAACAGTTTGCCTTGAGACTTGTCCAGTTTGGCATAGTAGAATTGTTTGCCATGCATTGACCATAAAGAAATTTATCATGGCGGGATGAAAATATCCTGTGAAGCATAGATACGAGTTTAGTCAATATTCTAAGCCACTTTTTCGTCGAATGTTTCGAAAACTTCGACTGTGGATTTCGCCACTAATTCCCATATCATTTTCGTCCTATTTTCCATAAGTGAACTGGTCGCTGGCATTTCAATGGATTATGGTTTTTTCGATCACTCTGCATGTCATCTTCACTATCGCTGCTGTAAAATACCTCCATTTCATCTGGAACATCTTCGGGCATAATGTTGGCATTGAACTCGTCAAAGTCGCCCTCCGTAAGGCCACCTGGATCTGGTGGAATCAATGCAAGTCAAAATTGGTACTTTTTGATGACCTTTCCACAAACTTCAAAGCACTGCTTAGGTTTTCAAATCGTTTGGCATAAAATGTTAATATCCCGCTGCCATTTTTATGCAAATCTAGATCTATACAAACTTTTTTTCGTATTAGCCATTGTACCTACTCACCAAAAGGTTTCCACAAATAGTTTTTTAGTGTTCGACATGTTATATTTTTGAAAATACTTATCTTTTTGTTCATTCATTAATCAATTTTTTATGCGTCACTCATTTGCTGCGATCGAATGGCGTACAACCTCCAAAAATTTTGCGACACTGTCGAAGATAGCTACGGGTTTTCGCTTCCGAGCTCTGTCAACGTTTGTTTGTTGAGCAAAACTTAAGGCCGCGTGGACACCAATACGAATGAAGAAAATATTTGTGGAACAACAGGAACCACAAGAAATAGAAAGAGAAACCCGATTTTTGTTTGGTTGAGTGTGGTGTGCCTGCTAGTGGCTTTACGATGCTCGCTGATTCATTGACAGTTAACAACAAAACCTTGGCTCGGTGAGAAAGAGAAGTGAGAACACATTTAAAGTTTTTGTGGCTTTACGTATAGCAGAGGCGGCCAGCCATAGCTACCAGGAGCCGAAGTAAGTGGTCCAAACTTATATTTGTGTAAATCGTTGAACACCGAACTGCAAGTAAAACGGCTGTAGTCTGGAGAGAGCTCTCTTGTTCTTTAACACAAACACACTTTTCTGTCCTCTCCACCGACGTATAGTCATAAGCCAGGGCAAGATTTATTGAACAAGCTCTCTTAAAACTCCCTATACTTGTGTCAAAGACAGCGAGGGCGAAAAAGTGATGAATTTCTGTACTCGCTTGGTGTCAAAACTCAAAAAATTCCTGCGCGGATATGCGTCGCTTACAACGATTGCTTAAGCTCCATTTACACGACCTGATCGCTCAGATGAGTTTTCGTCAAACTAACACAGTAACTCGATAAATGCCACTCAGATGAGTGCTCATCGGAGTAGCTTCATGTCTCCTTAGACGCCTTTTTACACGGTCAGACAGCAAATCAGACAAAAATTCAGATGAGTGATCAGGTCGTGTAAATAGAGCTTTACCGACTTAAATTTAAAAAGTTGTCAAGAGAGCGAGAGAGCCAGAGAGCGAGTGCGTCTACCTTGTTTAGTATATCTTGAGCCAGGGTCTTCCAAGAAGAGAGCGCTAAAATGGGACTGTCTCTCTCTCTCTAAAACACAGCGATGAAAGACTTCGGCAGGCATTCAGTGTCCCCCAGGGGCTATTTCTGGAAAACTTTGGCATAAACTAAGCGTGAAGGCAACACGCACGGGTATCCCTTTGCAGAAAACAACAACGAATGCACGGCGTGCGCATCAAGACTGGACACCCCTAGTTTAGGGGATGTTGAGTCTATTCCATGTTCAATTGGATTAGTCCATGAGTCTAAAGGTGCGAAGACAGTGGGGGACAGTTGAAAAGGTGTTAAGTGTTATGACACCCAAATACCACCTCTTTATTACGGTTCCGATTGCCCTTGCATCCATTTTATAGGGTAACTTGGACCTTGCTAGTTTTGTTTTTAAATCGTCAACCATACTTTCACTTAGCTCTGCACATATGAAAGACAGAAGCGCAACCTGCCAGCTGTCATTGTGCAATATACTTTATTTAGTGTCATCGCACTAACTATAGCTCTAGTTGACCAAACTGATTTGTCTAACTGTAAACGACTACCTAAAAACCAATTTAGTGTTTTTCAGTTGAAGTGTTTTTGTCTCTCTCTATTTTGCAGACACTTTGAAATTGAAATTTAACTTTTACGTGAAATCAATTATGACAGACAAAATCACAAGAGACCTACAAAAGCTACAACGACGCTTGGCGTCACTTCCACTGGAGTTCCCATTACTTTTGATCGAATTCGGTACAAAGTTACAAGTTCTTCAAAATCATTAGGTAAACTAGTGAAACTAGTCGAAATATGTACATGTGCCTGGCAGAAAGTGATTTGTGTTTAAAAACGCAAGCAACAAAATGTTTTCTGTATCGGGGAGCTTATTCTAAGGTTTATAACAGGCTTTCACGTCAATGAATAAATGTGGTTGTTTTTTTTACAGATCTTATAGACGTAATCGAACGAATAAATTAGACAAGTCCGGTTCTAAAGCTGAATTTTTCACAAACCGCAATTAGGATAATCAGCAAACCATTTGAAATAAAATCTTTTGCAAGGTTACACAGGTGCAGTTTATGGTTCACTCTACCTTTTTAAACAGGAAAAAAAGTGCTTTATGTCATAAATATTATAGACAAATTACAATGTTTGTCTTTGTCCTTAAGTGAAAGTACTATTTGGTCCCTAAGAATGCATATTTCCTAAAATCAGAGTAGATTTTCTAAAATTTTTTTTATACGTATGTTTGGACTAAAAGGACACTTTCAATTTTTTGCGACAATTTTAGTCTTAAGTTTTCGTTAAGGGACAAAAGTCGCGGCATCTTTAACAACATTGTGCGATTAATTCAAGAATATTTTGATTCGCTTACACCTACGGTTTTTCCTCATAAACGGAAAACGTAAAATTGTCACTGAAATTGTTTCTAAAAATTCAAAGTGTTATTCCTTTCTTAACTTTGTTTTTAAGCAAAATTTGAAAAATATTTATCTTCATTTAAGAAAATAAATTTATCGTTAAAAAAAATGGTTGTGCTCTTTAGAAATTAGATTATGTCTATTGAGAACATTATTTCCGCCTTCTGGTTAGGGTCTATTCTTAGATCAACTCGGCACAATACTTCATAGAAATGGAAACACTCTTGAAACTGAATGCTTTTAATGTCGTCTGAGAACACAAAAATCTTACAATATATTTGAAAAGAAAAACTTTCCATGAAATGATGTTCTAAACTTAACGGGGTTGACCCCTCTGACAGCCGTTTTTGAACTGTTTTTTGGGAATTTTTTTTGAGAGCGGTTAAAACTTAGAACTTTAAACTTTTTAACATATGTTTAGTAACTATTGAAGTAAATTCAGAAATTTTTTGAAGTCAAAATTATGACAACTTTTCGTTGCACTGGTCAACCCGATTCCGGCCGACAGAGTGATGTAAAAACAAAAAAGGGAAATAACGTTTAAATCTGTTGGACTGTAGCAATGAGCTAAAGACGGATAATTGGAAAATATTGAAAAATAAAAATATAACGCGACTTTGGGTTTTTTTCCACAAAATACCATTTTTTTTTTGGCAATTTTGTTGCATAAAAAAAATTACGTGACATATTTAAAATATCCTACTTCAGCTCATAGCACAACATATGCTGAACACACACTTAAAGTTTCAAGGCGATCAGTTAAAAAAAAGTGGTTTCGAGAAAAACGAGTTTGAAAGTTCCACTATAAATGCGTGTTTATATGTATAGAGGTATTTTCTTAGCGCTATAACCTTCTAACGACATCGGAAATCCTTTTAACCGCATATTCTACATTAGTTATAGATGCAAATTATGAAAAAAAAATATATTTTTGATTTTTTGAAACCATCACGGATCAGGACTCAGGATGCTGCTGGATGTTAGATGTGCTCAGTGTAATTAGCCTATAACCAGAGCTCGCATAAAGCAGTCCCTTTTAACAGGCTGCCATAGTAAAAAAAAAACAGTCACCCTCGAACTCGATGAAATAGGGAATCGAAATGACGTTTTACCTCTGTCTTTACTCAACATAATTTTGCTCAATCAAGGATTTTTTTCCATAAGAAACTTAGCTGAGAAGACTCTGCCGAAAGTGTCTTTTGCGTATGTATGAGTGTTGACCGTGTTCCTCAGAAAACTGACTGTGTGTAAGCGTGCTGTTTATCCCCCATTGTCTATTACGCTTTGCCTGCAATGAAATGTCTTACACAGGAACTAAAACAACATAAAAGAGATTCTGCTTGGTTGGGTTTGTTCAGCTGCTCAGAACCGAATGAAATTATTCCCATTAAGCTATTATCGTAGGACAGTTACGTGCGTTTTTCCCATTGAGAACAAATTCAAGTGTTCTGTTGAGAGAGTGAGCGAGTCTGTGAAATTTATTTTTGTCATTTGGGTAAGCAGACAGCACAGAAAAAATGCTTAACCATATTTTGCGAGCTCTGATTCTAATGCTTCTTGAAGCGGTAAGACTCTATGAAAGAAGAAATTTATTCGTTCTTTTCAATATGATCACAAAAATTAACAATCATGATTGCACATCAAATTCGTTCACCGCAACATCGTGTTAAGCTGGGGAACACGGCCCAATTCTTCGATGAAAATTATATAGAGAGAACTCACGCCTTCATGTTGGCATAACAGCCAAGTTCTTTCAGGAAGAGCTTGTGTTCCGCGCGTCAAGGCAAGCAGGTATATAGGGAATCTCAAGTTTGGTTACACAAATATGCACAAATTTTGGCAATCAAGAAAACAAGAGAAATATTTACATTTGATGTAGAACTTTAACGGTTTTCTGAATTCAGGCAGATATGGCGGCAAGTGTATATACATACACATATACACACATACCAGCATAACCTTATTTTGTACCATCTATATACACACACACACACACATACATAGGATATTCAACAAGCAAAACGAGCAAAAAGTAAATGAAACCATTAGCTGTGTGCGGTGCTGAGATGAAGGAGATGAAGTAGCAGCTTTAGCTCATTAAAGAACCACCGTCGTTGACCCAGATTAATCCCCGCCTTCCCCTTTCCCCATAGCACTTGGCTTCTTGAAGTGTAATCAAAGATCAAATTTCTAAGCAGGTAAATTGAAAGCAAGCGAGGTACAACAAAATAAAATGGATGATGATGATGATGTAAGGAAGCTAAACCAAATAGTTACACACACACACACACACACCCGAACACACACTTACACGTACAGCCTAAGCATTAAAGTGCTGCATTTGATAAGCATAATAATAAAAATAATAATATTATTAACGAACAAACAAACAAACAAGAAAAAATAGCAATATTGTTTATATGCAAATTAAACTCTGATAACTCTGATCGTATCAAATCAAAAAATCCCAGCTAATAAAAATCAGTGAACCTTAAACAAAAGAAATCAATATCTAATATTGTATATTTCCGATTCCAAAAGCAACAAACATGTTAAGTTATTGTATAATTCCTAAATAAAAATGAAAAAAAAAATCAAATTCGAAAATGAAAAAAAAAAAACAAAAGCATGCTTTTGTGCGCTTTTCAATTTTTCTTCCGGCCTTACTATAGCCTGCCTTTGGGGGACCCATGTTTTTGTGTGCGCTCCCGCTTGATCGATTGCCGACTGCTTCCGCATTTGTTTGTTCACGAGCACCTTTCACCTTTTGCAACCAATCAATTCAATTAGCCAAACATTAACACATACAAAGATCTATCTTTATGCATAAATCGTGTGCTGACAAAAACAATTTTATCCAATTAATCTCATGACGCAAGTGGGAAATGAAACCAAAATGGTGATATCACCTGGGTGATAATTGAAATTGATAGCCAGTCGATGTGACTCCGCTAGGACCCTTTGGGACAATTTTGGAAAACTTTTGAGGTCGTGGTTCTGTGGTGCTTACGCACGATGTTGTTCACCTGGTCTGCAGGGGCCACGAGCTGAACGAAGGCCGAGTTTTGTTTGCCAAGAGACCTAACATCTATTCAGTCGCTGGCCAGTGGTCGATTAAGCAGGTAGGAGCTGGTTTGCGTTGCTTTATCTCTATGCATTCTAATACACTCACTTTTTCACCTCGCTTTCCTTAAGTAACCCTGTTCTAAGTATATTCTGTTCCTTTCATAGGAAATTCCCTTATGGTGTGTTGGTCCATACCGCAGTAGGGTTCTGTCCCAGCGTAGGGACAGGATATTGTTCTAGCGCCTATCGTGTTTTGAGTAGTACTTAGAGGTGGAGGAGGAAGAAACGAAAGTAGAGTTAGAATATGAAGTGGGTTTATAGAGATTTTTAAGCGCCCATGAAGGGCGAGTGACATGAGAACTTCCTATGCAGTCAGCGCACTGATCTGCTACCTCTGGGTTGATTCTGGCAAGGTAGTTAATTAAAAAGCATGAGTACCCTGATTTAAGTTGGTCAAGAATTTTTCGTGCGGTCCTAGGTAGCTGCTAAGCAGCGGCACTGCTGAAGGAACGGCGATTATCTGTCCCTTTGTGGACTACACAAGGCAACAAGGTCCACTATATTGACGGGTTAATGGTTATTTTGGATGATTTTTGAGTTCTGAACACGAATCTGTTTTTGGAAATCATCCGATTTGAACTCAAAATTTCTTAAAATGCCTATTTTAAACCTTTTCAGACGCGTTTAGAAAGGCAGCTATACTTTTGATTTGACACTCTTTTAAAATATCTTAAATTATACAAAATGATTTTCTAAAGCGAAGGTAAACAATTTTGATTACATGTGCTAAAGTAATTTAATTTTGAGCAAAATAAAAATAGTTTATTTCAGGGATGGTTCTGAAACGAACCGCTTTTTTGCCCTGGTAAACCGAACCGTAAAACGAATCGGTGGAAGGGGAAATTTGAACCTTTAAAGCCTTCTCGAGGCCATCAAACCTTAATATATCTGATTTTGGATTTTTGATGAATTTTCTATAGAATATACAGAATTGTTTGAGCTATGTTGTGCTAAGAACTAGACAAAAAATTACTTTTCATATAAGGCGTGTACGGTCTAATGTACATCAATCGTTGATGTGATGTGATGTGACACAATTCTCCCATACAAAAAAAATTATAAGTTAATGTTAAGTTAATAAAATGTTGATGTAAAGGATGTACATCAGTTCATGATGTTGACATTGACCCCGAACAAACTGATTCCCAGCGGCGCAGAGGTGAATGAGGCTGGTCCACAATATGCATCGTAGTAGGTGCCCACGTAATGGGAATTTCTCGCTACGTTTCGAATACACAGTTGTGTGTAGAGAAGTTTAACTTCGGGTCGAGTTGTTGCTCGTGTATATATAACAGTTCTGTTATGTTTGTGTCAATCGACTTTTGGAAAAAGGCACCTCAGTCGCCAAAGGGCCAACTGCTTACATACTTAATTATGATTTTGCCGCCAGTTTTCCCATATGCTTAATAGTCAAGTGAGCTAACGTACCGTCGTCCATGTGTTTCTGTGTTATGGGTCCAGAGTTCAATTCCTTCCTATTTTCATACAACATTTTTTTTTAATTTTGATCCCCATTGCAATCCGATACACCTAGTGTGCGGACGCGCGCAAAGCTAGTCCACAAGTCCACACACAAGTTTCAAAATAGTGTATCGTTTTGTGAACTGAACGCATACTTCCTCGCTAACATTTTCTCAAATGGTATATTGAGTTGTAATCTAAAGCCGAAGTGTTTTCTGTTATACGCCCACTTTTCCGATTACATAGTATTCTGCTTTGTATACAGTATGCCAACGAAAACGGCCAAGCTTACGTAAATGTATACAGAGTAGTAACCGATACTTGAAGGCTGGCAGCCTTCAAAGTGTTTAAGAGAACATCGAACTTGTAATGGGCATTTGCGCCGCTGGGTTACTTCATACACAAGTTACTCAGTTTTAATAAAAATGACTCAAAAATGCTCAGCTGGCTGTCACTGAAATTTTAACATTAACTTTACATTGATGGAATTAGAAAAGTGTGGCAGTAAAGGGTGATTATTGAGTAATTGTGCTTGAAATGTTGAATTATTCATGAATTTTAAGGTGTCATATGAAATTACTTGCAGGGTGTTTGTCCTAAAGGTTTTAGGACAGATTTTCTTCCGCCGCGTCTGTACTTCGGAGCGTGCTGGCACCGAATGAATTCGAAAGAGGGCGTTCCCAGCTAACGAACGACCAGCTGGTCAGTTGTCTTCGAGCACCTAAAGAGTCAGGACAGGTATTTTCGCGCGAAGTGTTTCTGTGAGCAAGCTGAAAATGCAGCGAAATGAGGAAATACAAAGTCAAAACGAGTCTCTTGAGCACTTCCACGTAAAACCTGGCGTTTGTCTAGGAGGAACAAATTAAAGGTGGACGATGCCTTTGATGTCAAAAAATACAATGATAAGCGGGGCTGCAAACCTCCTAAAAATCGGAAGGAGTTCACTCTGGGGCTCGAAACACCAAAACTTTTTGGGTTCGGGTTCACGGAGCGGGTTCAGAAGGTGGCTGAACCTAGGTTCGGGTTAGAGCCTGGACTCAGGAACAATTTTCTTCTTTGCTTTTAGAGAAAACATGTACGTAAATTGAAACAAACTTCGAGCGGATTTCTCTTCTTCCAGATAGCTATGTGTCAGATAAGCTTACAATTTACTCTTTTATTTGTAGGCTTTTGTGATATATGGCTCTATGTAGAAGATGAGAAATCGACCCATAAATAATTTATTCATATATAGAAGTTTAGAGGCTTGACAATATCATATTCAAGCTAGGATCATCAGACTTTCAGGTCAATAAATCATGGATCAATTAGTATTAGAGATAAAATAAACACAGCCTCTCAATTGTGAGTGTTGATAAGCTATAGTCCGCATTAAGAATCTTGTTGTCCGTGTAGGAAATCAAAGTGGTTAGAGCAAGACAACTGTATTCCCCAATGCACTCTGAGAGCGAATGTGAAGGCGAACTAATTTCTGACAGAAGCGGTGTCGACTGCGCAACTGTTCAGACTATATATTTATGTATGTTCATATCTCTATTAAGACACCACAATAAGAGGATGTTCGACTGTACAGCTTTCTCAAGAACCTCCCAGTTCTATCATAAGCTGGCTTCACCTATCTACTGCAAGTCGGTAGAGGCCATTGCTATGTCTGATTGGGAGTCCCAAAGGCAGCACAAGTACACTGACAACTACAGACAACGGAAAACTGATAGAAGTCTTTGTTCATATATGGGTAAAATACATATATTGTGTCTTCCAGCAATCTTTCATGATTACTGACGCTGGATAAAACAAATATATATGTAGAAAAAGTGCGCTGGACTGAGACTTGTATTCTAGGAACAGCTAATTCAACAAATGCGACATTGTTAAATTCTTTTATCTCAGAAAGTTGAACGAGTCATTTTTTAAAAAATACCAAATTTCTTCGTGGGGAATGTCATAATTTTTAAGAAATGAAAGAAATGAAGGGCAAAATGAAACAACAATTTGAATGAAAGAAATAACATAATTTTTTCACTTTTTTCATTTCAAGAAATGAATCTTCAGTTTTTTGGTGAAAAAAGCTTATTAGACTCTTATGCAGACTAGTAAATACACAACAGTTTATGTATGATTAGTTTAGATTATCATGAAGTTTTTATAGTTCGCAATTAAACTTGGGTATATATTTGTAGCAATATTCTTATATGGGTTGATATAAAGACGGGTAAATCGACGGGTGGATATAAGTTGTAGTTGTGAAGAATGCTGACTCCCTAAAGAAGACGTATCAAACGTCGAAACGCTTAGGAGAAATATGGGAATAAAATAAATGTTTTTATTTTCATGAACCACAACGGCCATAACAACCCATACAAGGAAACTCAACAAATTTGGCACAAATTGGCCCACTTTTTAAACCATTTAATTAATTAAGTTTGAAAAAGCGTTAACTCTTTATGATTTATCGACTACCGACACTTAGACTAGCTTATAAAAGTTTATCTTAAAGCATTCCGAAATATATGTGAATATATGTAAGCAATCAAACCAACATATGTTTTGGCAAGTGCTGTTCAGTTTTTTTTGAAAGCTTGGGTATATATTCATATAAAGGTATGTTTTAAGCAAAAATTCAATGTTAGTGAGCCGTCCATTTATGTAGTACTTGTAAGACGTAGTGAAAGTAACGCGTTTTAACAACCTGCCCTTAGTAGCATACACCTAACAAAAACCAAAACACTTCATCAGTGTTTGTCCTTGTTGTTTAAAAATTTCAAAGATACATTGCTTATATGTTGCAGTTGTTGGACTCTTAAGGCGCAAGTCAGCATCAATATTAAAGCTGTTTTTAGTTTGGCTCAACGAACATTAAAGTTTTTCATTTTGGGAAACTATTTTTTGATACAGTCTTATATAACAAAATCTGAAGTGAGCTGGACCGGATCGAAATCTGTAAAAACTTTGCGAGATTTTACCAAAGGGCTTGTTCAAAACGTCGATATTCCTTCCAGCTGTGGTCTATTGCGTTCAATGCTGTGTTCATCCATAGAATTTCTTTACCAATAACTTATTTTTATATGAAAAAGCGCGATTCTTAAGAAGAAAAAGTAAAAATAGTTTTTTTCTATTTGTTTAATATATTTTCTAAATGTTTATAAAAAAAATTTCGATCGTTTTCGATCAAAAAATTAATTTTTGTGAAATATTTTTGCTCTTTGCATTCTGAACCAACTTTGCATACTTACCCGATTTAAAAACAATGTCTTACGTAATTTTGAGAAATTTAATAACCTTTCCATTCGAACCTTGCTTGACTTCATTTAACATTTCTGAGACAAGGTTTGGGTCAAAGTGTAAGGGTACCTACCGAAAAAATTTAAAAATATTTTTAATAAAAAAAAGGTTTTAACATTTTTTTATGTCTTTTATTACATCCTTAAAAAAATTGTGCAATCCTTTTGAAATTTAAAATAAATTGTTTTTAATTTAAAAAAAAAAAACAAAGTTTTCATTAAATTTTTTTTTTTTATATATTTTATTCGTTTCATTCCAACTCTTAAGAAAAAAACGAGAGCGCAAGTTAAAGTTGGCTCTAACCGACTTCGATATACCCGTTACTCATGAAAAAACATGTTTAAAAGTGTTCCTGCGTTCCTTAGGGTGAACATCTGAAAAGTATGCAACACTTTTTAAATCGGCTATATATCACTTTTTTTGCTCATAACTAGAGAACCGCTCATCCAATCCTTATTTACTATTACTAACAACAATGCTGTGCCTTAATTAAAATTGCAGGATCGGCATGTGACATACCGTGAGATGAAGTGGTCCTTGGGCGTAAGAATTTTTCACCCGAACATTCCATGTTCGCTGGTTTTTTTTCTCGTGGAATTCTTCCTAATTTTACCATTGTTCAGTCTATACTCTAGGTTTCAGACTTTCAGTCAATGGGCTTAGAAAATTATATTAACGAGCTTTTAGGCTCTCATTTCTCCGCCTGGGCTTGCTTACTTTTCGTTCTTTTTCAGAACTTAATAAATGTTTATAAAAAAATTGCTCTAGAACAGTGGTGCACACAATTAATTTTTCGTACCACATGTGATACGAATTCATAATTCTGCCAGCGTCGCAGCCAACACACGCATAGGAGAGAGAGAATACGTGTCTCTATAAAATGCACGCACACACATATGTGTGTTTGTTTGTAGCCTATATTTGACATAACAACGTTTACTTCGTGTTGCTCTGCTACGCACACCAGCGCAAATCATGATAATGTGAGTCTGTGCACCACTGCTCTAGAATGATCTCCTCCCTCTCTTCTCCCTCAGTTTAGAGCTGCACATCTGTCAGAACCGGCCGGATCGGATGAATATAGCTGCCATAGGAACGAAAGGCCGAAAAAGTAGTTACTAGAACTCACTAAACAAAAACTTTTTTTGAACACTTTACACTTTTTATATTATGATACTGGCAGGCATATATCGTGTTCCAAGGGTATATAAACTTCAGTTCTTAACCGGTCTAAAACCGAATCGCAAAGCAACCGAAATAAAAACAACATTACGGTTATCTTGCTTTTATTTCGTAACAATTGTATTTTAATGATCGTAAACTTAATTGAACCGATATTTGTTGTAAATAAAAAAATTCGAGATTGACTTAAACATAAAACAGAAGTGAACTAAATGCACAAAGGGGTGGAAATCATACATATTGGTATTAGTTTCTCTTAAAAAAGAACTCAGCTTAAAATTCAAATTTCTTTATCCAAGCAATTCTCGTTCTTAAAATCAGACAGTATTTTTAGTAAATTTAGACAGTAATTTCGGAAGCATAAACTTAGGTATTTTAAAAAACTTTAATTCAGGGCTCCGGAAGTTTTGGAAAATCCGAACCGAACCTGAACCGGAGCAGAACCAATTTTTCTTTCTGAACCCGAACCTGAACCGGAGCAAAAATAAGTAGAGAAGGGTTCGGTTTAAAAAACATGTTCTTTTACAATTCTCTAGCAGCTTTAAATGTCAAGGTTGCCTTATTCCAATTTTTGTAAGCTTTGGAATAAAAACAGCTCACAAAGAAACATTTTGCTTCATTGTATATTTAAATCAGAGATGGGCGCGTCCCAACGTTCCTATGCACACGCTGCCTCGTGTGCATTGGGGCTCTGCCGCGGCCGACTGCACAAAATCACACGTACGCTATAAGCATTGACAGCTACTTATATTTGCTTGTGCTCGTATGCGTGTGAAAAATGTGACGATATGTGTGCATGCCCATCTCTGATTTAAACGGAACTAATAACATGTTTGAAAATACTTTATTACTCCCATCGACTGTTGTCTCCGTGATCGTCATAGTGATAAGTGCTTCCAACTAAGTCCTGTACATCTAGCACAAAACGGTTGCGCAGTCAACACCGCTTCTGTCAGAAATAAGTCAGCTGTTCGCTGTCAATTGCGCTCTCTAAGTGCACTTGGGAATACGCCCGTCTCGATCTAACTGTGATATGCTTTACGGACAATAAGAATCTCAATGCGGACTATTGTTTATCATCACTCAAGAGGCAGTGTACATTAGGTCTGAAACATATCAGCAATCTGGAATAAGGGTAATTGGCACTAAATTTGTTTCAACTTACGTACATGTTTGGTGAATAAGCGAAGAACAAAATTATTCCTGAACCCCGGTTCGAACCTGAACCTAGGTTCAGCGACCTTCTGAACCCGCTCCGTGAACCCGAACCCAAAAAGTTTCGCGGGTTCGAACCCCGGAGTGAACCCCTGTCGATTTTTAGGAAGCTTGCTTTAATTAATTTTCAAAATTAAAGTTCTTGAATCAAGTATGAAATTTCTAGATATTTCTTTCAGTGCACCCAGCTGTACCCTTAATATCATAAGGATTAACGTTACTAAAACTCATCAATGGTATTAAAAATGGATAATGATCATTTATTAAATTCAGGGATGCAAACCGGTTCTGAACCGAACCGGTTTTAAACCGAACCGAACCGCTTTTTTCGCTCGTGAACCGAACCGTAAACCGAACCGGTGTGTTTTCAAAAATGCTGAACCGAACCAAAAACCGAAAATTAAAATGGTTAGGTTCGGTTCACTTTAGCTAGGTAGCTTTAAAATATTAGGAAAATACTTGGAAAAGCAGAGTTGTAAAAAAGCTAAGAACATCAAACTCATTAAATTTGCTAACCCATAATTGTAATAAGCCAAGTCTTTATTCTATTATCCGTTGGGGGTCAACTTACTGAATACTCAAACGTTAACTTTTTATCTTTAATTGAGATTGGCTTGAAATAGAAAATTAGTATGTGTATTTCTATGGCTGGCAGGCATGAAAAATTAAGGTTGAAAAAAGAGAAAAATTGTCAACACTTTGGAAAAAGAGCTCGAACTATTTTTGACTACGATTTCTTAGATTCCAGGAATCAACCCTGCTATCAGAAGAAAGAAAAAATGTAGCTAAATCTCGTTTAATGTTAATATACAACAAAATTCAAAACGTTAATGAAAACATAGCGGATATTCATTCGAATGGTCAGGTCAAAAGAAAATTGTAATTATTTGACGATTTTGTCAAAGTTTCAACTCAACAACAACGTCACGATATGAGAAGTTTTAGAATTTCAAAACGAAATAAGATCCTTTATACGGAAATTGCCGTCGAAACTTTGAACATAGCAGTATAACTGAAAACCTCAGTCTATGTTAATGAATAATCTAAATACTTGTATCAAAAATATGTTTCTTTAGATAATTAAATGAATAAAGAGCGAACCGAACCGAAACCGCGGTTCAGTAAGCCCTAGAAACCATGCAATGAACCGAACCGGCGGTTCAAAAACTGTGTGAACCACGGAACCGAACCAGTCCTTATTTCCGAGTGGTTTGCATCCCTGATTAATTTATTAAAAAACTATAAGTGGTATTAAGAAGCGGGTTTCTTCATTCGAGAGGTAATCGGTTAAACTAAATTTAGTAATTTTTGTTGTTGTTGTTGTACCTACGGTTGTTGTTTTATTTCTGTTCAAAGTTAACCAAAAATGTAAAACATAGGCCCATGGTTGCAAAAATTTTTTGAGAACGGATAATCTGAATTTAAAACTGAAGATGGGGTTTTGTAAAGAATTGATGTAATTCTGGTGTGAACTAGAATATTTTGGATCGGTCATTAAATGGCGGAGTTATGGTGTTTCAAAGTCAAAATTTCGAAAATCGACTTTTTTCCCACTGTATTGGTCCCAGCTCCGTTATGTGTTGACCGATCAAAAATACCCTAGTTCACACCAGAATGATGGGTATTAGGAGCAATTAAAAAACAAGAATTTGGAAATCGGTCAACAGGTACTCTTTAAATCCTTGCAACCATTTTGGAAAAAGTGGTTCCGAGATAATCGCATTTAAAGATTCGACATCTGTTTTCTATTAAATAAAAATTATATTTAATACATGTATAAATCGGATTTGGTGCATTTGGGTATTCACTTTCACCGAAAAAAGAGATTATCAAAATCGGTTAAGCAGTTCTGCAAAAATTTGGGTCAAAGGGCGTCAAAACATGGTAAAATTTAAAATCTCCAAAAATGTCCAAGTAAAATTTTTTTTTTCAAAAAATTTTTTTTTCCATAATATCGAACTTTTTATAAATATTTATAAAGTTTTTGACCAAAAAAGGAGGAACAATAAGAATTTCTAAAAATACGAGGGTCAATAAAAACAATTTTCATATAAAAGGGTCGGAAAAAATAATTGTTTTTGTTTATTTCTTTAAAACTGAGTTTCGGATCAGCTTGAAAGTTTTGCAGGATGTTTATAAGATCCTAATAGAACGTTTAAGCAAAAAAAAAAAATAAATAAAACATTTTTTCTGAAGGTATACAGTACCCTTAATTCAAGGATTTGCGTAATGTCTTGACTACCGGAAGGGTGAGCAAGTGTTACATAATTCTTCACTAATACATTTCCATACTCATTAGTCTAGGCAAAAGAACGTCACTGGCAGATAAAGTGGAATTTCCTGATGTTGACTTTCGATATTGGCTCCGCACACACAAATTTATGTGCCACGATTTAATTTATGAACTTAATTCGTAAAGACATTTATAACAATTTATCTGGATTTTGTATTCGTTTTGGTTGATTCTGTTGGCCTTTGGCCATTCTACTCGAATTGGAAGATTAATTGGCGCGGTAGAGCTGTCAGTTGTTAAATTGCTGCGCCTAAGTAAGCGGAAATGTGTGTGATCTGAAATCCGGGGCCTATTAATGGGGCGAGTTAAATGATGACGATGATGATGGCACCCACACATACTCACACCTGCACGCAGTGAGAGACAAACATGATACAAGTTGATCAATAAAAGAAATATATGAGAAAGGCCACCACTGCGTATGAGTGATGCAAAATAGTCTTTATATACATCTATTGAAAAAGACAGCCGTTAATGGGTAAACTTGTTTTTTGCACCCCAAAAGTGTCGCAGTAGATCATTAAAGTGGAGTATCTTGAAATTCACCTATGATTGCCATATCATCTGGATGAATCTGGGTGAATCTGTACACACAAAGCTGCAACAAGATTAACGATTAACACAAAAAGCGAACGCTGCTCGGAGATACAAATCAGCAACAAAATCTGCGCATGCGCCGCACGCGTCCACACAGACTCCTCACACACACACACACACACACACAAACCCGCAGACCCAAACTTGGAGCCAGCTAATTTGTATTGGCGCATGTCTGTCTAACTGTCATGACAAATGCGCACGCGCGCTGTTGCTCCGAGCTCCAATATACGAGCTTTTGCCTTTGTCTGTGTGCGTTGAGCTTATTGAAGTCGGAGTCGCGCTGTCTGCGCTGTAAAGTCTGAGGAAGTAGAGCAAGTGTTCATTCACATCTATGAATCTCATGTGTCTTTTCCCCAGTTCTGCTTGGCGGTGTTGTCCGATCTGTGAATCTGCTCGACGGGGCGCCATTAAACGCGTATCGAATGGCCACTGAGCTATGTGATAGAGGGCAGGTACTAAAAGCAGCGTGATACCACCAAACTGTTACCTGCTTATGCATTTAGTTTTGGATGCGAGGGGGGTCTTAAACCTGATCTATTATACTCCCATAGTGGCTTTTTAAATGTTTTCTGAAACACGTCTAAATACGCGACAGGGGAGACTTTGCGGTTTTGGTCAGTGCGCTACAGTCACGATAAATACGATACACATTTGCTAGAACCGGGCGGATCGGATGACTATAACATATAGCTGTCATCGGTCACAACGCTTTATGAGTTTTGCACTGAGTATGACACTTTTTGACGAGAATTAAAAATAATGTGCCAGAAATTTCTTTCTCTAACAGATATATGTATACAGGGCCTGTCCGGAAAGTAATAGGACTGAATTTTTCCGACTGGATTCGGTAGAGGCTGTTCCTAGCTAACGAACTAGCGGCTGGTCTGTTGTCTCCGAGCACCTGGAGAGTTAGCACAGGCATTTCCGCGCTATGTGTTTCAGTAAGTGGTGCAATCCGAAAATGCAGCGCAATTAAATTCTGTGTGAAACTCGGTAAATCTGCTACAGAGACGTTTGATATTATCAAGCCGCAAGAAGTGGTGTGCTTCGGTGGCACCAGGCCTTATTGGAGGGCCGGGAACAGGTCCCAATGAAGACCGTGATGGAAGACCTTCGACTTCGACAAACACCGACAATGTGACCCGCGTGCGCAAGTTTTGCACACAGACCGTCGACTAAGTATTCGATTAGTTGCCCAGAAGTTAAATTTACCAAAATCTATGGTCAATCGGGTCCGACAAGACATCGCAACCTACTGGAAGTTGCACCACGACAACGTCCCGGCTCACACCGCCTTTCTTGTGAACAGCTACCTGACCAATTCCGGCATCTCAACGCTTCCGCAGCCGCCCTACAGTCCAGATGTGGCTCCCTGGGACGTTTTTTTGTTTCCTCGCCTGGAAAGGCCGAAGGCCAAGGCAGCATGCACCGCTGGTCTCAAGAATGTTCCAAAGAATGCCTTCCGTGACGCCTTCAATGCTTTTAAATCGCACTGGCAGCGCTGCATCGACGCAGAAGAAACCTATTTTGAAAGTTTTTAAAGAATCGACTTAGTCCTATTACTTCCTGGACAAACAATGTATTTTTAAAGTTATAATGCATTTTTCTCAAAATTTATGCAAAATTTACGAAAATAGCCAAAACTTATGGTTTTTTCAAATAAAAGTAAAATTATGACATTTTTCTTTAAAAATGTTGATTTGAAAACTAGGAAAATCGTAGGGTAAAGTCACCGGTTGTTGTCACGCTCCGGTTGTGGACACCCTAGTCTATTTTTTGACAGGTAACAGATGCCGCCAAACTGAGTAATGTCGAACTTGTAGTTTGACAGTACACATAATCTGAGCCAATACCGAAGTGTAAACACGTATTGTTTTTTTGTACAAAAAAAATTTGTTTTTCTTCCTATATTACAAAAGAATAAATGTACCATTATTGACGCGTAATAAGAAATATAGTTTTCGGCCGCAAACTTTATGGAATTTCGGGATTCCTGAAAAAGATGCGGCTCTTTCATTGCGATTTCTGTTCTGTTCCTACTGTCATTACTAACTGCACAATACTGCTGTCGTCGACGGAAGACTGCAAAGGCCTTTTAAGGCCTTAAAGAAACTATCTTAAGAACTGCTGCATGGTCAGCTGGTCGTTTTTTACTTTTAACGGGCAGCTGTGCTTGCTTCTTCTACTACGTTATCTCCAGCAGCTTGAGTCCTACGACCTTTAATACGCTTTAGCGTAAATGACCATAGAGAACGCCACTCCGGGTTCATGAGCTTCCCATTGGCTTAGAATGGAATTTTTGCGTTCAAATTGTTGCCTTATTCTGTTGAATTACCGCTATTCATTTCCAGAATTGCACAAAATATGCTTCCTTTTAAATAGAAATAGAGAAAAAGTGAAACAAAAGCAGGATTGATAGCTCTAAAAGGTGGATAAAGTCACAGCTCTAACAAATCTAAACAAAATTTGGTAGGACTTCGAAAAGTTGAATTTTCTTTCCAATTTTTTTTTTTGTGAGATGATTCACGAATACCGTCAAATACAGGGACGCAACGATTAATTTCTACAGATCGAAGGCACTAAAAAATACCACATACCACAACGATTAGATTCAATCAAAAAGATTCGACAAAACTTCAGTTTTCATTAATATTTGGCAATTACAAATTGCAGCAGAAAACACACACTTAACATTGAACTGTCATTCGTTAGCATAACCTGACTTTATCAGCTGCTCACTTAACAGCGCTCTGTTAAATTAAAATTCGTGGTATGTAACATTGAAGACTGATGTATTTGTGGTCTAATGAGACAAAAAAAATTTAAGTTTTGAGCACTTTTGGAAAAGGAGTTTATGCCTAATATTTGGCAAAATTCCCCATAATGCTGCGTTCCTTAGGGTGAACATCTAAAAAGTATGCAACACTATTTTAACTCAGCTATTTTGCACATTTTTGCTCATAACTTGAGAACCGCTCATTGGCGTGGCCAAAATTTGAAACAAACTTGATCTGCGTGCAGATAGAAGAAGCAGTTTTCCCATACATGTCAAACCTCTATCTCTTACCATCTCTGAGATCTAGGTGTTCATACAGACAGACAGACGGACGGACGGACGGACGGACAGACGGACATGTCTATATCGACTCGGCTGTTGATGCTGATCAAGAATATATATACTTTATATGGTCGGAAATGATTCCTTCTGCCTGTTTCATACATTTGCACGTCTCTAGTATACAATTTTTACTCTACGAGTAACGGGTATAAATAAATGTCAAATATCGTTGTTTATTTTAGTGTAACATATTTTAACAGCATTTTTGTAAATTTTGGTACATTTTTAGCCATATCAATACCAAAAAAATCGTCCGATTCAACAAAAATCAATTTTAATGGGCTGGTGGATGCCATTAAGCAATGCCTCATCGATAAGAAGGCCGTCAAAGCTACTGCCAAGGAATATGGGCTTCCTCGAACCAATTTGATCCGGGATTTGGAGAAAGTCAGAGCAAATTTTTGCAGATGTTTTGTCGGTTTTGTTGGAATCCGTTCGTGATTTTTGCATTTCTAGCGATTGTACAAGGGTGTCCACAACCGGGTACAAAAAAAATTTTGGCCAAAAATCATCACTTCATATAAATTTTTTTCCAATTGTCTAGAACAGTAGGTTACTTCAGCTTGAGTCCCTAGCCTTACAATGATGTTCATATTACCGCATAATGTTGACTTGAAAAAAAGTTATTAGTGAAAAAGTGTGTCCACAACCGGAGACTCTCCCCTAGTTATAAACCAAGATTTAAGTAAAATTTGCAATCAGTACGAAAAACTAGATTTGATACAAAACAAAAAGTTTACAAAATGATTACATACAGAAGAGCAACAGCGCCCAATCAGTCTGCTGCAGAGTTTGAAACTAAGTATGTTTTTTTTTTATTGCTATGGTCAAGTAAGTGTCTGTATATAAGAGCGCAATTTCCGGTGTCCGTTTTGTAGTTCAGTCTTATATGTGAGGGTGTGCTTATAACATACAACATTTTAAATGTGATCCGTTTGTTGTATTGTTGTTCCTGATGCTGGTGAGTGTGTGCTCTTTGCACAGTGTGCCGCGACTGCTGTGTTTTTTGGATTGACCTATCTAAGAAAATATAATAATATTACAAAATAAACTAATAACGATTTTGACACGGTGAGGGAATTATATTTGCCTGTCCGGCCAATTGTAGTTAAGGACGTTATTAGAGGTACAAAAAATTGAATAATTATAAGATAGAGAAGAGGGGGAAAAACAAAACCTATAGTTGAGACCAAATAAAAACAATTTTTATACTCTGTACCGAAGGTACATAGAGTATATTAAGTTTGTGCAAAAGTATGTAACAGAGAGAAGGAATTATTTCCGACCCTATAAAGTATATATATTCTTTATCAGCATCAACAGCCGAGTCGATATAGCCATGTCCGTCTGTCCGTCTGTCCGTCTGTCCGTCCGTCTGTCCGTCTGTCCGTCCGTCCGTATGAACAAACAGATATCGGAGATGGTAAGAGATAGAGGTTTGACATGTATGGGACAAATGTTTCTTATAGCTGCAGGCAGATCAAGTTTATTTTCAATTTTGGCCACGCCCCCTCCCGCCCCCGCAATTTTGAAAAAACGTCATATCTTCCACAGTTTTGTAGATAGAGGGTTCGTACCTTCTAGAGATAGTTAGTAATTGTCAAAATGTATCGAAATGATAAAGATCGGATGAGCGGTTCTCAAGTTATAAGCACAAAAGTGAACAAAGCTCCCCCCCCCCCCCCCCCTCCCACCATTTCACAACCAACACCGCACACTCTTAGAGAGAGAGAGCGAGAGAGGGAAAGAGACTGAGATAGAGAGAGACACAGCAGCAGTACTGCATTAAGCTCCTACTCCAGGTACAGAGTATGTTATAGTCGGACTTTCTCACTTGTTTTAAATAATAATAATATAATAAATTATCAAATAACTCAAGGATAGCGAAAAAAAATAATACAATAACAAAACAAAAAATATAAATTCATAATAAAATCAGGTTATCAAACCGAAACGATTTTCGGTTCCGGTTCTGGTTCTGGTAAGTAGAGACACTTTTGTTTCGGTAAAAGGTTCTGGTGTGGTTCTATTTTATTTCGGTATACCGGTATTGTCCAGTAAAATTAACAGAAAGCAAACGAAGTGGGTAATCAAGCTATACACGTGTATGTGTGCATAATTTGTCAATTTTATTCGCGTGTGTTTGCCATAAAAAATTCAAAAGTTAGTATTTATAACAGGGTTCTTAAAGTACTAAACAAAGTATCGTACTTATGATCGGTACACAAAAGGTATTAAACAAAGCCAGAAATGTAAATGCTAACCAAGTGAGAAATCCTGCAATCGCAATTTACAGCAAGAGGATCTCCTGTTTGAAAGTGTAAGAAACTGCTTTTCAAGACCACAGTGTCCACACAAACCTACATTGCCCTGTTTAAGACAGTACCATAGATGGCGAAAAGTAAAGAATATAGTCAAGATAATAAAGCATTTTTCAGACCAATTTCTGTTACTTTCATATCATTAAAACGCGAAAAAATACCAAAGAGAATCAAAACATTTAATAATGTCAAACAAACTTTACTTGCAACGAAGAAAAAACCCACGCTAGGATTATTGCATAAGTGCTAATTGCAGCTAAGGGATCTGCATGGTAATAAAACTGGTAAATGCTTAAGAAACTGATTTTCAAAACCACAAATGATCACAGAAGGTTTCATTTACTTATGCAGCGACTTTTAGCACTTAGCTTTGGCCCTTGCAACTGAAAAAGTCCGGCGAAATTTTATTTCCATTTGTTTAGTAGTTCTTATGCTTGTCTTCGAAAAATTGGTACCTTTGGTATAGAGTATACAAGTCGGCACTGATTCCGAAACACGTCTAGCCTGTTCCGACTCCAAAATTTCAAATTCAATCCAATGACTCAACACGATCTCCTGTAACTCCACTTCAAAAAGAATTGTAGGGTATCACATCGGTTTCAAATGCCGCCAACTGTTGTCGGATCTAGCATTTTAAGTATAAATTTTTAATGCCACTTTTTTGGATGAGCTATTTTTAGCTTGAAATCTAACAAGCCAGCTCAGGTCCAAGTCCGGATTTGCGTTGCGGAAAACTCAAATAAATTATTTAATAAACACACTCGCAAGATGCGTCCAACTTAAATTTGATTACTGTATTAATCATATTTATCAACATTTCAATAGAAGTTCGACTCTTGGGCTTGGGTAAGGGTTTCTGTGTGTGTGTGTGTGTGTGTTAGATAAATTCGTATAAAATTTAAATATAATTAGTATTCAAATTATAATTAAAAAAACAAACCAAGCAAGACAGATCTTAAGACAATAGAGCATTTTTATGGCGTTTCTCTGGGGATGTGTTTTATCGCCTGTTAATTTGTCTTTACGATCTGCGGCATCCACGGGAATGAGAATCAGAATCAAGTTTGGGCTCTTGCACCTGTTGTCACGCCTCAATTTGTCGCCTGAATGGAGCTCTGGCTAGAAACGGTAACAATTTACGAGCCGAACCCCGAAAACGAGTCGCAATTATCAAACGCAGAGGCAGAGACAATGCGTAGAGCCGGGCAAAAGCTTTACGTTTTGGGGTAAGAGCCAAACGTGTTTAGCTTTCTATTTAACTTATGCAAATTGTGTATTGATTATTTATTTGTAAGCCATAATACATATACTCGAATGATCAACAAAAAATATGTAGAAAACAGCCATAAAAAGGAGCAAAAAGTTGATCTGCATAACCGGTCAAAGACCACAGCAGAATCACAGAATCACAGAATCTCAGATCGCGCAGAACCTGATTGCGTTTCGGATTCTGATTCTCGATGCTCCGGTGTATTTCCTTAAGCTAACTATAAAAAATGATTTGGCCAGTTATTATTTATGGGCAACCAGTTGGCGAAAGATATCATTGTTGCACAGATTCGGACTGAGATTCATCAGCGAAATGGGCCGGGTCCCGGTCACATGGCGTGCAAATGCAGCCATAAAATATCCATAATATCCAATTCAAATTAATAACAGCCCGCAAATGAATGGGAATGGATTTGGGACTGGACAGTGCATGTCTCCAAAACAGAAACCACCTACTAACATGCAAATCAATGGCAGAGTGTGTGGGGAATTATGATTATGATCTTTGGGCTGGCTGTGACTGGCGGTAGTAGTAATCGCGATCTCTATGGGCTCGTGTTTAGTACATGAGTCCGTGCTCATGCAAAAGAGCTGGGGACGAGTTTCGGACGTTGGTTGTTGCTGTGAGCGAAATTTAGACAATGGATGTGGATGTGGGTAGAGTTCTGATTTGTGGTGGCACATAAATCACAAAAGTTTATGTGGAATTTTTTTGGGGAAGACAATTTTCGTCGCAGCTGCCTTCCGATGGATTATGGCAGGTCACCAGTGTTGCCATTGTCATGTATGCATATATTAAGAGCTGTGGACAGAAATTCAGAGATTAAAAACTTGAAGTGGCTGTTGTTGTTGTCTCTTCTCAGGCAAATAATATTTAAATGTACTTCCCCTCACTGGCCAAGCAATTAGCGTGTTGCCAGGTCTTAGCTAGAGCTGTCATCAGAACAGGATTAGGCTACCCTCCTTACAGAACACGGAGGCCATTAAGTAAGCAAAAAATTCGAGCACAATTTAATCCCAAAGCTGGATCATTTTTAGCATGTTCGAGATTAATTCGAACTCTATATGTAGTATTGATTTGATCCCAGAAGAGATAACTCTTTACTTTATATCCTTATACACTTGAAAGACCACATCAGTTCTTGTTTATATTAAGGTTACTGTATACCTTCAAAAAATGTATTTTTAATTTTTTTATTTGCTTAAACGTTCTACTAGGATCTTATAAACATCCTGTAAAACTTTCAAGCAGATCCGAAACTCTGTTTCACAGAAATAAACAAAAACAATTGTTTTTTCCGACCTCGTATTTCCGACTTTTGTTTTTAGAAATTTTAATTTTTTTCTTTTATTAGTCGAATAACTTCAAAAATAGTTAAAAACGTTCGCAATTTTGCAAAAAAAAAGCTTTTGAAATAAAAATATGTGTGTGTGTCCTGAACACTCACGAGGCTTTGATGTGAAACATGATGCTAAGTTTAAAAGCTATTTGAGTGTGGTTTAAGATCTGTTTTTGCCACTTTCTAGTCACTGATTAGTCAATTTCAAGTAACTGTTTAGACATTGTCAAATCTCTGTCAACAAACTGTCACTGTTTAGTCACTGTCAAGTCACTATTAAGTCACTGTTAAGTTACTCTCAAGTCACTGCTTAGTCACTGTAAAGTCACTCTCAAGTCACTGTTAAGACCCCGCTAAGTCACTGCTTAGTCATTGTCAAGTCACTGTTATATCAATTTTTAGTCACTGTCAAATCACTTTTGAGCAGAGCTCGCAGAAAACTGTCAACACCTTCAGCGTGACAGCACAAAACAGTTTTGGTACAGACATAACGAGTGGAGAGAGCGAAGAGACACATTCAATTCTGTTTTGCTCAATAGGTGTTTTCGCTCAACCATGGAGCGCTTTTATCGCTTCACT
Organism: Lordiphosa clarofinis; assembly: GCA_018904275.1. Lineage (NCBI taxonomy): Eukaryota > Metazoa > Arthropoda > Insecta > Diptera > Drosophilidae > Lordiphosa > Lordiphosa clarofinis. The sequence goes on along the minus strand of JAEIGQ010000041.1, from coordinate 1,234,175 downwards.
TTTGCTCATGCCTTTTACTGATCAATTAGCCGGGAGCAAGCGTACAAAGTGTCATCTTTAAATGTGTGCGTGGCGCTTGTGTGTGTGTTTCTCAGTCAACAAGTTAAAATGTGTTGAGAGTTATTTGCGAGCTATGCTTTTGAGTCACTGTCAAGTCACTATTTAGTCACTACTTAGTCAATGTTTAGACATTGTCAAGTCACTGTCGAGTCATTGGCAAGTCACTGTATAGTTACTATCTTGTCACCGTTCAGTCACTTTTAAGTAACTGTTCGGTTACTGTTTACTTACTCTTTAGTCACTCATAAGTCTCACTTTAATCACTGTTCAGTCACTGTTGATTCAGTGTTTAGTCACTCTCTAGTTCCCGAGAAGTCATTGTTTAGTCACTGTTAACTTTCTCTTTAGTCACTGTATAGTTTCTGGTTAGTCACTGTTCAGGTACTGTTAAGTAAGTGTTCAGTCACTGTCTAGTCACTTCTTAAACACACTTTAGTCATTGTTCATTTATTGTTTAGTCACTGTGTGTCACTGCTTAGTCTCTGTCGAGTCATTGGCAAGTTCATCCACTTTCCCTCCTATTTCCGCCCATTGCCCATTTTTACTCCTCTTGCCCTGGGACACATTGCTAAAACAACAACACGAAATATGCTGACCTCAGCGTCACGTGACGCTGAACTCAAATTTTACTCCTACTAAAATCGTACGTACCGAAATTAAAGATGTTTCACATCATATTTACCATGTCTTGACGCACTTTGAGCTAAATTTCTTGAGAACTATTGAACCCATTTTGATAATTATTATTTTCGATGAAAGCTTACATCCAAATGCACCAAGTCCATGTTTAAGATCTATCAAAAATAGTTATTAAATTATCGAAAACGGTTATCGAAATTCGATTATCTCGGTACTACTTTTTCCAAATTGGTTGCAAAGACTTAAAGAGTATCTGTTGACCGATTTTCTAATTCTTTTTCTTAATTTTTCCTAATACCCACCATTCTGGTGTGAACTATATTTTTGATCGGTTACAAAATAATGGAGCTAGGACCAAAAGAGTATCAAAATAAATTAATTTTCGAAATTTCGACTTTGAAACCTCATATCTCCGCTATTTATTGACCGATACAATATATCCTAGTTCACACCAGAATTACATAATTTATTAACAAAACCTCGTTTTTATTTTCACTTTCAGACAATCCGTTCCTAAAAACCACGGGCATATGTTTTAGATTTTTGCTTTACTTTGAACAGGAATACAACAACAAAAATTTCTATTTTTTAATTTAACCGATTACCTATTGAATAAAAAAAAAACGGTTAAAACCGGTCACTTATAGTTTTTTGTAAACCTTTAAAAAATGACACCTGAAGGTATACAGTACCCTTAAGTATTTTAAAAAACCAAGAAATATACAATTTTTTGGGCTCCACTGAGATTTGAACTCACGACCATGCGCACTTAACACAAATTGAATAGCAACTTATCGCGCACCATCATCGTCATCGGTTGTTGCAGCATGTCTTAAAGGCTACTTATACTTCCTCGCTCTCCAATTTATGGACATGTGATCTCGAAAGGGATTGGAGTACACACATTTGGTTTGATTTAAGTTCGAAAGGCATGGGCCAATTGTTGAAAGCTTAAACTGTGCACGCCGGGCTTACTCCAAGATAAAAAAGATTAAAAATATCTCGACTTTTTTTTTGTGTAGTCGTAGTGCAGGATTAGTCTGACGGCAAGGGTAATCAGCTGCACAGAAAAAATTTTGGTCAGCAAATTTAACAAATTCTGTGGTTAAAATGCCCCAACCCAATCGTGGGTTGAACTTACCGTGAGGTACAATAAACGTGGCAGAACTCATAAGGCAATGATTACGGCAGCACAGTGTATTTCAACCGGTACATCATGCGAATGCCAATTATGTTTTCAAGAATAATTACACACACTGAATTTTTTTTTGTAGGATGGTGATCTGAAAAATCAATTTTAAACATTTTTTCATCGCTCCGTTTTTGAAATATGATTTTCTTGTAGATTTTTTTAGTAGGTGCACTTATATTTTAAGCCATATCTCACTTTATAATTGTCAGATAGAATCAAGCAAGGCATGAATCGAAAGGTAATTGAACTGCCAGTAATGGAAAATGAAACGAATATTTCTCCAAAATTCTAAAAACGTCTAAGTAAATCGTGCATTATTGCTCTTTGAGGAGTTTATTCTCTTCATTATAGTTTTGCATAATACTGTTAATCGCAGGATTGCTACATATTTCTTTTACATTAAGCAAAATATCGTTCTGCTTCTCATAGGAAAGAATAAGGTGTTATTTGAATTCATGCAAATAATGTGACGCTAACCGGTTCTTAAGTGATTTAATGAGTTTCATTAATAATGATAGCTCCTGCTATTTAAAACGATTATAAAGCCAGTATGGACATGCGGTATCCAGCTCTGGGGCACTGCATCAAAGTCCACCATCAACATAATGCAAAGATTTCAGTCGAAGCTCTTAAGAAGACTAGTTGGTGCTGAATGGTATGTGCGCAACTCTGTTATCCACAGAGTTCTGCAGGTTCCCACAGTGATGCAGGCGATTGCCCGATTTAGCACTAGGTATATAAACCGACTGGAACACCATGAAAATCACCTTGCGACTAAACTGCTGGACAACACTTTAGCCAGACGTAGGCTTAAATGATTTCATCCCCTGGACCTACCGATTAGACCGCCCGATCACTAATTGGAGACTAATATAATGGGGCTCTTATACTATTACTATTACTCTACTCATAACTATTAATACTAATACTCTTATGTCAATTGTATCATGAAATTCACTCATTGTCCCACGCAGAACAGATTGCTAATACAAAATTAAAATAAAAACAAGTCAGACCGTTGCAATCGAGAAGCTCGACTTCGAAATACCCTGTACAATTGACAAACACACACATTCACAAACAAACACACACACACACGTGCACATAAACCAGAGATGCCCATTCGGACTTTGCAGCATGTGCTTCCCAAAATAAGTACATGAAATTTTATGGAAATAGTCACTACATAATTTTTTGGCATGACATTAGCGCATTTATCATCATGAAAAACTCACACGTTCTTTTTTTAGGTATTCGTAAGGCTAAAAGTCGGCCTATCGTGAAACGGTTCAGTCTCTCTTAGTCGTGGAATTGAGCACGATGTAGAAAAACGAAGTCAGCTCGGAACGCTTGGCGAACGTTGACCAAACGAGAGAGAGAAAAGCAAAAAAAATTTCTTAAGTCAGTGAGATTTCGGCTTATGTTGAAAAAAGACGTGTTTCCAGAGAATATTTATAAAAATTTTTCAATTATAAATGCGCAACATATTGTTGGTGAGTATCGAATTTAGTTACATCTACGGACTCAATAGCACTCAAGAATTATAATTATCATTAATTTGTCATTATTAATAAATTTTATTACTTAAAACAGGTCATTCCTGCAGAAACGATAAGCAACAACACTTTTAAAGTCCAATTCAGTAACAATCATCCCTACCATTAGAAGCCAAAGGCATCATGGCGAACATCAATAAAAATAATAGAAATAAACAAAAATATTTGTTGGTTTGTATATTAAATTATTGGTTAATAAAAATTGCAAGTAAACTCAAATGTAGTTAAGTTGATTATGGGGGTGACATTTCACTCAAAAGCATACAAAAAACATGAATTCGTAAGCTTACGGCCAGGTCTTCCTCCCTACGATATACAAAGTCAGTGCATCTGAAGTACTGAGTTCGTAAGGAGAAACGCGGAACCCGAAGGCTGGTGCGTGACGTCACCCAAACGGTTAACGGTTACAACAACAACCCCTGAGTTTCCCGGCGTTTCTTAAGACAAACGAAACGGAACCTTCAGATTTTCTCATGCCTTCTGACGTGACAAGTTAGCATGAAATATGGACATCTGTCATGCATCCAAGTCCGACTGGGAAGTTGGCATGAAATATGGACATCTGTCATGCATCCAAGTCCGACTGGGTGGGCATGCACACATATCGTCACATATTTCACACGCATACAAGCACAAGCAAATATACACTCAAAAAACAATTCACAATTCAAAATCGCCTTTAAAAAACTTCCAGAGGCGACACACCTTATTTTTAAGAAAACGCTTTTCTAAAAAATAAAAAATTATGTTCTAGATTTCAGGGCAATTTTTCTAAAAAAAACTTAGACAATTTTAGCTGTTAAGTCAATTTAAAATTCCCAAGCGGTTATGGCAGCGCTGGCATAAGAAGGAAGCAGCTGACAGTAAAAGACTTGAAAAAAGTTTAAGGGGGAGTCAGGGTAGGACCGACCACAGACCACCCCGCACAGTGTAAGATTTTGCCAATCTAGGGGGACTTAAAGGGCGTAAAGTACGTAAAAACCAGAAAATTTTCACTTTTTTAACATACAATCCGCAATAAAATAAAGGAAAAATTTTTTTCAAAAAAGTGTCAGGTTAGTATTTTTTGTTCTGATTTTAGCCATTTAAAAAATATTTTTTTAAAATTAATCATAAAAAAAATACATTTTTTTTTATAAATTTACGTTTTTGTTAAATGTTCATGCTTTTGCTTGTAACTTCAAAAGTATTGGCCGTACAAATATAAAAATGGATGCATTTCAAAGGTAATTCATTTATTGAAAGAAAAAAACGATTTACAAATTTTTCAATACAAGTTGAATTCTGGACTTATATTTCCTAGATTTAGTCCACCTCGACTTAAATTCACGGAACAATGTGTTTTAAATGCAACATTAACTTTTTATGATCAATATCATTGCCAAAATGATCGCTGCGTGCTCTAGGAGTGATTTAAGCTTAACGGTTTTTGCGTTTCTTTCCCAAACCTCGAAAAACTCTGCCCGTTTTATTTCACTCACTGCTTAATTGAAGGTCCTTGTGCAAAATAATAGCAACATTTTATTTCTGATCCTGATTCAGAACTACAAAATACGTATGTTTCGGTTGATTTGAATGTGATTGAATGTTGTGAGTTTTTTTCCACCAAATACAGAATATTGTTAAAAATATACCTACTTTTTTGGCAACTATTTCCAAAAAATAACAAAAATGTTGTATGCCATTTATGAAGTCCCTTTATAGCGCTAAAAATCAATAATGCTTCCACAATTATGGGAAAAATAAGTTCGACCGCTCACAGTGGCCACACGATCCAATTGAGAACACTAAACATTCTCAACTGATGCTCGTTGTGCAATGCAATTTTGCATGCATTCCAAATGCACCGGTTAAAGTACCGTTATCTTCTGAACAAAAAATGTTTGTTTTGTTTTGGGCTTTTTTTCCGTAACATTTGAACATATCTAAATTGACTCCTAAAAGCTCATTGACCTTAAAAATAATTTTTTTTTCAATTAAGTCCCCCTAGATTGGCAAAATCTTACACTGTGCCCGTGTGGTTGTTGTTGTTTGGATCCACCATGCTAACCCTTGGGTTTGGCCACTTTTTTCTAAGCTATAATAAGTTTTTAAATAAGCATTAACCTTTTTTTTTATACTTACGTACACTGAGACTTGATCTCGGGACCTCCCTCAAATGGAGAACAATACTGAACACTCGGACGACGTCTTAGCCCACTCGACTATTAGCCTTAAGCAAGACGTAGCGACATAACCATAGTTAATAAGTCGTGGTCGAGTGGATAAGACATTAGCTTAGAATTTGTCATGGACTAGGAACCAATCCCCGTAGGAGCATAGTTTTTTCTTATTAAATGGTTATTTTTTTTTATTTATTTTTTTACATGAGGGGTTTTTAGATTGCTTTTATTTTATACAATCCTTTAATCGATAAAAAAGACGAAACAAAAACTTGCTCAATACATCTACATTCTTCAGGCATTGCGATAGACATTAGTGTGCGTTAACAAATGCCATCATATAGACTGCTTCGTCGTTAAAACCGAACGGCAGCATATCGCAATGCAATTTTGAAAACAATTTTAGAAAGGTCGAAGGATTTAGAAAAACTTTCTTAAAATTGCGGTTTATTTTCTTAATTTTAGGGCAAAGTACGCTAAATATTTAACAAATATTTTCTAAAATCAAAGGTGAAATTACCCTAAAAATTAGAAAAGGCAATAAAGAAAATTTACCCTAAAATGTAGAATAAAAATATAGTTTTTTGAATTTTAAAAAGTTTTTTCTAAAAAATTTATTCGTAGGGCCACTTTTTTAAAATACAGAACATTTTTTCATATAAATAGACATTTTTTCTAAGTTTTAGGGCGATTTCGATTTTAGGGTGATTTTCTTAAGTATAGAAAAATAATTTTTTGAGTGTTGTCCGACTGGGTGGACAACACATAAACACAAATTACAATGTCAACAAACAACAATGTCCAAAATTTGAAACAAGCTTGATATGCGTGCAGATAAAAGAAGCATTTGTCCCATACATGTCAAACCTCTATCTCTTACCATCTCTGAGATCTAGACGGACGGACAGACGGACATGGCTATATCGACTCGGCTGTTGATGCTGATCAAGAATATATATACTTTATATAGTCGGAAATGATTCCTTCTGCCTGTTACATACATTTGCACGACTTTAGTATACCCTTTTTACTCTAAGAGTAACGGGTATAATTAACGAAAATTCCAAAATTCCAGAAGCACTTTCTATACGTAAATTTAAAAAATTTCGTGAGTTCTGCATATCTTATATTCACGAGAATCGACTTAAACTCACTCACGAAAAACGCACAGATCACGGATGCTCAAGCAATTCAACAGCCATTCAAAACAATCTTCAAAAATCTAGTATTCTTTTTAAGTGTAAATGTTGGCTATACAGCTCCTACAACGGGGCCAAGCCAAGCTTCTCACGATCTCTTGGCGTGTGTGCTTTAAATTTTTCGCAGAAGAGAAAGGGACCTACAGTTTAACGCCGGATCCGAACGGCAAAGTTTGAGAATTTGCTTTTTCATGGCTAGTTACTTCACAGCTGGCGCCAATAGCTGGTGAAGGTGACCGTATGTGTAAAAGCTATTTTCTAAAGAAAGAAAACAACTTTTATTATTAGATGTTCAGAGGCGGGATCGAACCCACGACCTCTCGCCCAGCAGTCCAGCACACTAACCACTGGGCCACATACGGCCAAGTGTGTTGACGGAAAATCGATCGAATTAACATTAATGCCCCCAAATATATAGTATGCTAAAGTTTAGTGGGAAATTTAAACATAGTTGTTTATGCTTTTAGGTGTCTAGATATTTTTATGACAATTTAGGACTTAGAATATTCCTGTTCGAGTGCTTTTTAAAGTGGGCTCCACGAATAACTTCGCCATTAGGTAACCAAACTCATTGGGAGATCAATTGATCAACGCAGATGGGCTTTTATAAAAAACTTTAAGGACAAATCGCGTAGAATCAATATTGGTTAAACCAGAGTTGGTCAAAGCATAAATTTCGAAAACAAATTGAAAATTCGAAATCTGTAACCCGCATTTCTCAGCCATCGCGGTGAACCACTATAATTGCAGGGTTGCAGACTCTTTTCGTCGCTATTACAATTGGCGAAGTTATATATTTTATTTAGAAAAATTGTTTTTTTCAATGCTGAAGTTCGTAAACTCTGATGTATTAAAACATTTGCAAGGGTATAAAAACTTCGGCGAAGACGAAGTTAGCTTGGCCTTCTCGTTTATTTACTCATGAAGCTCTCTACTGATTTTGATTTTGCAGCCGTCTGCTTGTGCGTCTCTCGGTCGCACACACTGCAGTTATTGAGCCGTCTGATTTTAAGAGCGGTTGGCGCCACGGGTCGGTGCGCAAGCATGTTGTTGTTATTCTAACTCGCTTTGAAGTGATGCAATGGAGCACTAAGTTAATGCATGCCCACCGCTAGAACGTCTGTTCAGAGTCTTTGTTTTTTCGGCCTTGCACGAAATTGAATTCCAATCATAAAAATGGAGTGCGGTACACTTCCATCTCTAGCCAGAACTGGCTCAGGTCTTAACTGATAATAGTAAAGAAAGCGAAGCGTAGAATATTGTTGATTACTGTCTGGCCGAAATCAACATCTGCCTCCCTGTTTGTATGTATTGTACATTTAAAGATAATGCGTCGTTCTTTAAAGCCAAGTCGTAAACAAGAAAACTTTCAATCAACTTGGAAATTTATTGCATTTTTGGTGGTTATTTAGTCATGGCTTACAAATATAGCGCCTGATTTCATGCTACAAATGCTGACGCAAATCCATTTGGCGGCTGCCCTCAGAAGAAGAAAACACACACGAGAACAAGAAAGCAAACAACGTTACGATACTTTACATAACTTTACATAATGTCTTGGCCTTCCCATTCATTTGGGCCAGAACGTCGCTTGGGGGTCTTCTTGGAAATCTCGTTTCTCTGTTTCCTCATAATTGCTAATTTATTGAGCGGCGTTTTTAATTTTTGTGTTTCAGTTGACTTGGCATCTTTCTTTATTGTTTCGAGTTTAACAATTCAAATCGGAATTCGGCACATTTCAAAGGTGCTGCCGGGATGCGTAACAAGTCATTGGAGCTGTCGTCGTTGTCTTTTGTCCGCTAATTCGCCCAGAAATCAAGAAGAAACACTTTCTTTTCCTCTCGCATCCGAAATTAATTAAAATTGCAAATCCGTAGAGCCGAAAACAGAGCAATAATAACGTGCTAATGATAATCAGTGCCGCAATTTGCATAGAGACGGGGCGGCGGCACAGCTTTTACCTGGAAATGCTCCACCTCCGACAAGTGGTTTTTCAGTTTTCGCCACAACATTTGGGCATGAGTCATCCGCATCCGCACATCAACTGGCTAATCTTGGCATACAGAACTCGTAAACTAGTTTCCAGTTACAAATTACACACTGACCGACTGGTCAAGACATCATAATCATCATCATCATATGCCGCAGATTCACTCCAATAGTGCCGAATAAATCACCCGCCAAGCGGACTTTTGGGCGTGTCAAACTCTTTGTTTGGCACGAAAATACCATGATCCAAGGCAAAAGCAATCAGAATACATGCATGACAAGCTGTTGAAAGCCCCCTTAACGTTTTCATTAACTATGAATTACCTCCGCTAAATGATTTGTCAAGAAGGAACGAAAAATAACAACAAGATTAACAAAATGTCGAAAAAAGATTCAAGCTCCGTGCGGAGGTTTGGTGGGTTCTTTGAAAAATGAATGCCGTGCGGCATTCGTTTGAGTTATTAAGCATAAAACGTAAATTAAAAGCATCATTAATGATTTTCATTAGAGTCCGGTTCGCAATGCCCAAAGAAACGAACGGCGAACGCATCGCAAGATACAGATCATTGATAAAGATAAGTAGAGACGAGTCTGAGTGAAGAATGGCAAGAAAATTGAAATTAAATTAATCCCCTTTGATTTTGGTCCCGTACAAATACTGGTTGAGGAATGGCAAATCCATTTTCGATCCCATTAAGTACGGAAATTTTCGATAGATTTGAGAAATTTCATTTAAAATATTATTTCACACAAAGTGTCTTGGAAGCTTTGTTATGCATATATGTATTTTATAGGCCAGAGCTGTAAACGAATGATTCATTTTTGAATCAGTCCTGCGAATAGTTCAGGCTTCGAATTGACATGCTTTGAATAAATACAAGAAGCAAGCACAGCTGCTTACCTTGCTGTCCTTGCAGCAGCCGAAATATTGTGTCACACGCAATCAAGAACCCATTGCGGTCTTCCACCGACGGTACCATGGCATTAATTTTGAATCACTAAAGAGCAGTATTGTGCTGTTAGAAGTTACATTTTTTCAGGAAACTCGAAATTTCATAAAGTTTGTAGGCATATTTTTATGTGCTTTAGGCTGGAATGACACTTTCAATTTTTAGAGACAATTATTGTCGCAATTTTTTGTTAATAGGACAAATTTGCTATTGTGTATCATTGCGACCTCTTCTTAAGCATTCTGCGGAGAATTTAAGCACCACCAACGACTTTTGCCCATAGATGAAAAGTGGTGACTAAAATTGTCCCTAAAAATTGAAAGTGTCATTCCAGCCTTACTACGCATCAATATTTTTCCAAATATTCTTATTTGAAAAAGCATGAGAAAACAATTTTAAAATTTTGTTTAAGGCCCTCTTTTCTCCAGATATAACCCAACGGTCTATATCAAGGTTGGGTCCCAAAGCATTAACATTATATTTGAATCAGCATTAAACTTAACTGATATCTCAAAAAATGTTCAATTGGCATTAGAAATTTTGATTCCAATTACAATATTTTTAAATGGCATTGAAATATAATAGTTTTAATTCAAAATTTTCAATTGGCATTAAAATGAAATAATTTCAATTTATTTATTTTACTCATTCCAAAATAATTTTTGGTGGCTGCTGGAGGCACTCTTACCCAGAACAGTGAGTGAATTCACAAAGTAGTATTCAAAGGACGGTACGCAGTCTGGCTCGGCACAGTGGAGACTTGGAAAAAAATTGTCTTTTGACCCCCGACCCTATTTATTCAATTCCAAAAAGCTTTTTCGACCCCTTTTTGTAGAAGACCGCATCTTATCTATCCTAAGATTAGAGGCTTTATTTTACATTACATTAACATTGGCAGAATTCGTGGTAGCTTCGCTGATGGTAAACTCTGGTGGCTGCGGTTGATAGCATGGATCCTTAAAACTATCGTCGGAATTTACATCGTTATTGGTTTTGAAAAAAGTAATATTTCTATTACAGTGAAATTCACTGAAAATATTTTCACTCAATCGTGTTAAACTCATTCAATTCAATGCCAATTGAGAATTTGGAATAAAATTACTTTATTTTAATTTTACATAAGAATTTTAAACTAAAATTATTTCATTTCAATGTCAATTCAAAATATTTCAATTGGAATCGCATGATTTAATGTCAATTAAAATAAAGCTTAAAAGCACACGCAACCATTTTAAGGATCACGATTTAAGGATATGCACCTGGAATGACCGCACTCTCAACAGATACGGTGATGATAGCGCCTTGGTGAATGTCCTCAAGAAATATTCATCGGACGTTACCGCACTCCAGGACATGCGATGGATTGTGAGTGAATGATAAACTGCGCCACTTTGTAATCAGCTTTACACCAATTCACTGTGGGTCGAATTCCCAAATAATTGGCATAAAGTCGAAAATTTCATGGAAACAAAACTCATTTTTAATAACACACCTTAAAAATACATAGTCTATGTACAAAGAATCGAATAATATTTTCGATAGTTTGGCAACCCTGAAATTGTTATCGATTATCGAAGTCAGGTGATGAGTGCAGTGATTGTTGCGATAAAATTGGCGACAACTATTTGTTAACTTTGAGGACTTGCACGTCGTGTAAAGTTGCACAAAAATTTTTGCCAAAATATGGATAATAAAGGCCAGGGTATGTAGAATAAATAAATGGAAGCATTTCTTGATAATATTCAATATGTTGCTTTAAATTGTGTTGTTTCGTGTGGTCCCTAAACAGAGAAAACTTAAGAAAAGTGCAAGTCTTCTGTGGAGCAAAACGAACCTTGTGCGTGTTTGTGTGTTTTGTAATATATGTCAAAATAAAGTAGAAAGTGTGTATTAAAAAATTATAATTATCCTGTCTGCGGCTTTTTGCGGCTTTTTGCGGCTTTTGCGGTGCTTTAAACTTGAAAATGAGCTTAAACTCTGTCATGCAACGCTGCTGGACGTATGGACGGCAACTCTACCGCTTTTAAAAACCAGATATTTGGCCAACTAAAGGAATGTACGCTTCAAATTTGACTATAAATTACTGGAAATTCATTTTTAATTTAAACTCTAACATTTTATTCACAGTTCTCAAAACTTTGTTTTCAGATTACGTATACGCAGTGTTGCCATATAAGGGCGGTCGAGGAAGGCGTGCTCAAATTAACTTAACATTTCGTTTAAATATTATAGGTGTTATATCTATTAAAAGTACCAAGTTTCAACTCGATATCTGCAACACACGACTTTATGCCAATTATTTGGGAATTCGACCCACTGTGCAATTGACGAGCGGCTTGCCGCGCGATAAAAGACGAATTCTATAAGCGCCTGGAACAACTGTACGAGCGCTGCCTCGATCACGACATAAAGATCGTGCTAGGCGATTTTAACGTGAAAGACGGGAGAGAAGGAGTTTTTGTTTCGACAGTCGTACGATTTAGCCTTCATGAAACAACCTCCGGTAACGGAGAGAGGCTAATAGATTTCGCTGCGGGCCGGAACATGGTCGTAGGTAGTACCATATTTGAACACCTCTACATCCATAAGGCGACCTGGAAGTCCCCTGGTCAACGAACACGAAATCAGATTGATAACGTTGTAATAGACGGAAGGCACTCATCGAGTGTACTAGACGTGCGTGCGATTCGAGGAGCAAATATAGATTCGGATAATTGCCTTGTTGCAGACAAGGTACGCATTCGGCTCAGCGTGGCACATGCCTCACGCTCTGGCACACGTCGAAAGCTGAACGTCGAGAAGCTACAATCACATTCCCTTCCGATATAGGCCAACAGTGGAATCGTATATCACCCTCCATGAGAGCGGCTCCGCGACGATACTCGGGTACTCCAAGTCCCCTCAAAGGCGGTCTTGGTACGATGAGAAGTGCCGACGCGCTACTGCAGAGAAAAACGAGGTCTACAAGACATCTTTGTAGTCGGAAGCGGAGGCTGATAAGGACTTATACCGGAAGAAAAGGAAAGAGGAGAAGCGCCTTTTTAGAAGAAAAAAAGTTTGAGCAGGAAAGGCGCATGCGCGCGGAAGTCGAGATGTTATTCGGCATGAGTGAGACTCGAAAATTTTACCAAAAGATTAAGCAATTAACAGAAGGTTTCAAGCCGAGAGTCGCAAAATGCAAAGACGAACAGGGGAATCTGGTCACAGATCCGCAAGTGGCGCTTAAGGGGGTATTCTCCATGTCAAGGCTGTTTTTTGGACCTTTTTAAAAAAAATCTTGTTTGAAAACGCAAAGAGTTTTTCCAATTTTGTTTTTTTATTATGTTACAAATAGATTAAAGTAAACACTCACAACAACACACTTTTTACTGCATCGATGCGAGGGCTGTTGGGGGGGTCCAAAAAAAAAGTTATAGTGCTGGCGGCCATGATTCCATGATTCTCCAGGATGTCTGAAATGAAAATTAAGAACGGGGTTATAATCAGAATAGATGTAATTCTGCTCTGAACCTCGAACTTCGAAAAAAATGTTGTGATTTTTTTTGACGGAATGGCGGCTATTAAAAAATGAAAAATCGATTTTTGGCTCTTTTTTGTAGTTTTAAAATTATGAATGAGGTTATGACCAGAATGGTGACATTTCTGCGTCGATTACAGTTTTGATCATCAAAATCGGTTCAGTGTAACTGGAGAAATCATGGCCGCCAGTTCGAAACACATGGTTTCGAGATAAACGCGTTTAATGTTCCTTTTTTTGGGGGAAAAAAATCAAAAATTTAAAAAATGCAGTTCTAGAATGGTGACAATTCTGCGTCGAATGCATATTATTTCATCAAAATCGGTTTAGTAGAACTGGAGAAAAGTGACTTGGCAGTCTGAAAAAGTTGCTTTGAAAGTAACCAAAAATATTAAAGATATTATATACTTACTTATACTTACGGACCTTCATCATCTTAAAAAAACTATTTCCAGGAGCAGCTCTCTGCTCTGCGTGCCATTCTGCCTCCTTTAGATGCGGCCGCAGCTCTAGTTTCTGAGCGGTTTAGTCGGTAGTAGCATTGCGTTGGATAGCCTTCGATAATTATCGATTAAGAGCCGATTTATAATCGATATCGATCTGGGCGACAATATATGTTACGGGTCAAATTTAAGAACCAGCCGTTAGATCACAGTTTTATTTACTGGAAATTTGTTTACTCAAAAATGTCTCGTTTTAGCGAAAACATTGTTCGACTAAAAAGGCTATATCTTCTAAAGAATTTCGAATTAAAAAAAAACCTTTTTGGACGATATTCTCAAATATCCAAGCTATAAATAATTGTAAAATAAATCGAAAAAAAATTTTGCACATGGAGAATACCCCCTTAAAAAGTTTTCAGAAGAGCACTTGAATGTCAATTTGCAGTTGACGAATTCAGAGTGGGAAGATATTGACTGGCTAATGGATGTGTTGGAACCAAATTATGAGGCAACTCAAGAGTTGCAAAGTGAACAACTATATTTTGGCGATTTTGAAATGCTTTAATCATTCTCTTGGATCCGCGAATTTGCAGGGTTTTACTTAAGAATCCCATTCCACTTAAATTTTCCAGATATCAATCGTAAAAAATGTTAAGCTTTTTAAGAAAGTTTAATATTTATGTAGGTTCTTAGATGTATTTTAATTGTTAGCAGAATAACGCACCACAAATGGTCCCCGTTTTATCTCAAGTATCCCATCCGTCAATGGGTCAGGTTGACACTACTCCCCAATGCATTCTCAAAGAATTTCTTAATTCAATTGAGGCGGGCTCTGGGAATGAGGAGACAGATGGAGAAGATGATCCAGAACTCAGGCCAGCGATAAGCGAAATAAGCGCATACTCCAAAAAAATAACCCAAATGTCAGTTGAGAGGACATTTTCTGCTTTAAAATTGGTCATGTCTGACTTGAGGTGCAACTTGTCCTCAGGTTCCTAAAATAGAATGCGATAAAGCATAATGAAAAATTCATTGTCATTGCGTTTTTTGTTTTCAGAGTGCAACTCGAAGGAGAAAAAGGACTGCGTTCTAAGCCACTGGATCTGAAAAAAGCGATTTTTTTTCAATGATTCACTCTATGTAGATATATCTTAATTTGCAGTTTTCGTTTGGGTTTGCCTGCTCGAAAGAACACCGGTTTGGTTCGGTTTATGAGTACGGATTAGCAGTTTGGTTTATTTTGGTTCGGTTTACAGCCAGCTTACACTTACAAAATTGATCTTTCAAGGACAAGTGATGCATCGATGGAAAGATATTGAAACATTAATCATAGATATAAGGCTGCCATGACATCTAGTAGGCCCACATTTCCCCATGAAATTCTATGAATTTGACAAGCTATTCAAATTTAAAACCAAAGAAAAAGCAGGACTACTAGACTATCATTTGTCATGCGTCGAACAGTGTAAAGGCAGCCTAAGTCACTTCTAAAATTCTGCGCATGGTTCAAAAGATATTCAAAATCAAATCAAAATAAGTAAAATTTTTAATAATAAAAACAAATTAAAATATTTCTTAAAAATTTAATTTATATAATATTTTAAAAATGATATTCGTTACGATCCCTGGTATATAGGCTTAATCATTTCTGACATTGCTTTCCAATGTAAAAAAAATTCCGCCACCAGATTTAAAATAACTGTTCTGTCCAAGCACTAATCTGTTCGTCTGCAATTTGTTAGTTTCCAAATGCGACAACCATGCAGCCCCTCCACATACCAAAGCCACAGGCCACAAGAGAAGAAGTATCTGCATTTAAATGAGATATCGCGACGTTGATGCGTCGAGCCGACTTGACAAGTTTTGATATATGTTTGATAAGACCAAAACGGAACGACTAATTAAACGAAGGCTGAACGAGGCGTGCATTAACATACGCGATGGCGAGGGGGAGGGGTTCTTCTGGGCGCAGAATCGCGCAGAATGAAGCCATAATTTGATCAATTTTAAGCAACGCCGTCGATCGGTGTGATGATATCGATTCCACAGCAGCGCATGGGGCCACTTAAACTGGTCGGCAGAAAGAAGCAGAGAGAAGAAACTGTCGCATATATTAACGCTCCCTCCTTTGCTTGTTTTCTTCTCCCCCTTAAAAACTTTATCTAAATCTAAAAAAAAAGAATAAGCTAAAAAAATGTCAGCTAAAAAACAAATATTGTACGCTTTATAAAAAATTAACGCAGGCAGAATTCACACACACACACACACACTGCCATATCGATCCACACAAAAAATTCATTAAACGTGTATGCTAATTTGATGATGGCGGTTTTCTAAATGTGTTGTTGCTGCCCAGCGAACCCGATTTGGCCTTCCCCATCCCGAACAAAACCCAAAAACCCTACCCCCAATCCCATAACAAGGCCCAAAAACAGTTACATCTTCAGCCACAATCCACATCCACGATGATCCATTGCTGGGCCCACCCGTTGACATCTGTAGACTCTGCACCGGCAGCGGCAGCGGCAGCAGCGGTTCGTTGTCCGGTCCGGTTAGCGACGACGCCGGCAGCGAGCATCGGCAGCCTACCAAAATCGCTGGCTCTTCAGCCCACAAAAGACCATATATAAGGAAACAAGAAGTCGCATCGTTTGTATTTATTTGTTAGAATCTGTGCTCAACGAACGTCTCGCAGCCAAATCTTTTTTTGGAGTCCTCGTTGAGTTTAAGAGAATTTAGTAAAATTTTTTTTTTACAAATAACCAACAAATAGTACACACACACAAATATGAAGAGCTTTGTAAGTTGTGAAGAATATAAGTGCAATCAGATAATACAACAAAAAAAAGAAGAAACAAATGAACTTTAATTTTTTTATGGTGCTAACAATTTTCTACATCAAAGAAAGCAAACACATCAAGTGACTCAAAGTGTAGTGTGAAATCGAATTGAAATTAGCCAAAGGCAAAAAAGACAAAAGGTTTTCAAAATTCTGAACTGAAACTTGAAAGAAAGCTAGTCAGAGAATACTTGTGGTACAGTGTGTATTCCTTAAAGTCTGATTTGAGACTTTAACATCTTGGGGGGGTTCCTTTCGGACTTAAAAATCCCCCAACATAATTCGTCAAGAGGTTCAGAAATGCAAAATCGATTGCTTTTTTTATCTTTCTCATTATTTCTTTGAAGGACTCTAGGATACAACTGTGCTCCTAATGGAAATAATATTTTCCAAGTTTGTTAAAAATAATGTGAACTCATTTTGTGAAAAGTTTTTTTGTTTTAATTCCTTGAATTCATAAATATTTTTAAAATCTTTTTTTTTGCCAATTATTTTTATAGAAATTAAAAAATTATTTAAAATTTTAATAAAAGGAGTTTATTTAGAAAATTTGTATAACGATTTTATGCTTAATAATTTGCTGCCGTCAATTTCTCTGTGATGCGGAAGGCCTTATAAACTTTTCCTGTAAATTTTGAAATGCCATGCCATGAGTATCTTCATTTCACATAAAATTGTTAGTACGTTATTAAAAGCAAATTAACAATTCAGCTCAAAAATAAAAAACTATAGCGTGATCCTTTAGAATATGTAGTTTTAAATTAAAGATTATACAAGACTGATAAGATTGTACAATTTGGTTTTTCAGGAATTCTGCTCGGCCATAATTGTTAACGTCCTATTAGTGAGACTCTAAGGAACCATTCAAAGCCCAAAAAAAAATTAAATAATGGGAAAATCCTGTTTTTACCGCTTAATAAACAGCATCTAGCAGTCTGAGTGCAAAGCCTGCGCACTTACTGCTAAATTGTTTTTGCAAAGCACGCTATCAATTTCAATTTTAAAAATTTTGTACCATAAAATTTTTAACAGGCTCTGGGTCAACAAGTTATTATTTTTTTGTTTCATAATTTTTCTAAAAACAAGACACACATACACCACAATGTTGTTGCTATTTCTACAATTCAATCATCAGCAGTCTTTGCCCATCATCAGTGAGTTAGCATAGCATTGCAATAACCGCTTGGGAGTCCCAAAGGCAAGCTTATAGCAAAATCTGACATCAGCAGCAATCGCCAAATCGCCGAAGCCTTTGAGAGTGTGTGCAGCTCTTTTGTTTGTCAGCGGACAATAATTACCGCAGCTAACACATGAGCCAATTTGTTCGAGTAACCCAAATGCAATTAAACTGAAATTTTTGTGGTTTTTAATGAAACTATTTTTTGATTATGTTTCTAACAACTGCGCGGCGTTGACGCATTTTATTACAATGTGATCACTTTTAGCAGTCTCCAGGTCAATGAGCTATGATTTTTTATTCATAACTTATTTAAACTCAGTAGGGGGCACAATGGACCAGGATTGGTCGCAGTGAGCTATTAAGCGGGCTTAATGCTAATCGAAGAATGCAAGAGAAGTTGGAGATTATGGAGCTCAAATGTGCTTAAATGCAATTCTGCTCTCCGGGAGCTGGAGAGCGTTAATCGCAGAGGCCCAGACCGTCGAACGGTTGTAATGGCCTTTAAAGAAGAGAAGAAGCTCTCCGACTTGTTGGTCACTGTGTTAGCAGCGGGGAGTAAATCTCTTTTACTAACATAGTAAGGCCATTTGAGCATTGCCGTAGTTGGATACTTCGGCCCACAGGCTAGTGGTATCCTTTAAATTGGACCACTAAAAAAGGTGGACGTTCGCGAATTGTAACAGAATCTCTTCAGTATTAGTTGATTTCACCTTTAAGTGTTCGAGGATGTGTACAAGAACCGCCTTCTTGGCACTTAATATTTTGTCAACGGAAACAAATCAACTTGCTGGAGACTTTCAAAATGTTCTGGCCATCTGAAATAATTTATAATTTAATAAAAAAAATATTACAATTACTTCATAACCATAAAGTTGGAGCTTTTTAAACGAATTTCTGAATCAATATCGTTCGAGATATTTTCCTTATATTCTTTGAGCTTTGTTCTTCGAGCAGGGTCTTGCATCCAGGCATGACGCGGGTTTTGCTTATATGTATTTTTTGGGTATTTTTACCTTATAATCGCTATCGATACATCTATTGTGAAATATTTCGTGGGTGATGCTATACAACTCGATTTAATTGATTTCATAGTATAAAACGACCAAATGTAATGCTGTTTTGGACTATCGTTGTTTTGCCATTTAAATGAAATGAAATGAGATCGTAAAGCAGAAAAATACAAGAAGCTTCTAGATGTTTTGAAAAAATAAAATTACGCCAAATTTGCTTGGAAAATAGCTTTAATTCCCGCAAGCCACTATTTTGCAACTTATTCCGCTAGATTTAGCGGGGAAACAGCTTTATTGGCAGCACTGTTCGTGACAGCCGGCTTCAGTGTTGCCAACTTTTGCCAAGAAAAAAATCTGTTTTCAGCGGGTCGGAGAGGAAAAAAAAGCTTAAAAAAAGCGCATGGTTTCCTTGTCTTTATTGTAATTGTATACACAAAATGTTTTCAATATATCATTAAAGTGCTGAAGTTCCTTGTCCTCATCCTTGTCGTAGGCCCTAGTTGAGCCTGTTAGCTTTTGAGGTAACTAAGGGGACCTTATAATTCACGTAGCATTTTGCATGTCGACACAGCATGTATCTATAGACACCCTCAACTTCAGCGTTGGAGCACGGGAAGGAATCGCAAGTGAGGCTTTCTGAAAAAATCTTTGATTCCCTTCAGAGGCATTGAATCATTATTCTCCCATTTCCCTAAATATAAATAAACGCTTTATTAACCCTATATTTTTCCAATATCTTCTACGGAAAATTCTTCCAAAATGGGAAAAAACTTGTTTATTTGGTTGTAAAATGTAGTGAACCGAAAATTTGTAATTTTTTTGAAGAATGCTGTTATTTTCAGACAACCTCAAATATTTAAATGTCCTAATATCATAAATTTGATTAAAATCCGAAATTCAGATTAGCAGAAATAATTAAATAAAATAAAATAAAATAAATAAATAAATTAAAAATATAAACTTCAGCTACCGTTCTTTTTTAAGATCAACTAAGAAAGTTGTGCAGCACATTGTCAACTAGATTTCTCCAATCTTAAGCATTTAAATCTGCTTCTCAAACCCATATCTTTAATATAAAACTTTTGAAAGCATGTTTCTCCAAATCGTCTACATGTATTAATATTGGTATCAGAAGAAATAATTTGTACAGAATCAATACAGCAATCAGAAGACCTTCAGCAAGTCATTGACTTAAAAAAACACTTGTTGGTTTGTGGCATTTTCAATTGAATAGGTTCAAAAATCCAAACATAACAATTTTTCATTGTCATATTGTTCCTTTTCAATAACTGCAGTAAACTCGAAAGGTATTAGATTCGTACTTCCGAAGCCAAGCCGTAACGTCTGCTAAAGTCAAGACATTCTTGTTAGAAATCTTTCGGCATTTTTCGTATATGGCAAGTGATAATTATTGTCAATAAAAAACTAAAAAAAAACTATTGACTTGCTCCAAAACAAAGCTGATAAAACTTTTAAAAAAGCCAGAATTCCCGCTCCCCGCATTTTGTAACTTTTTCCGCAGTACGGTTTAAAAAAAGTCAGAAATGACGGGAAAAAAGCTAATTTGGCAACACTGGTTGGCATCGCTGAGAGCAAGAGCGAGAATTGTTCTCATTTTTTGCTATCGCTGGCTCCCCGCACTTCCCTCGCCCACAAGTTCGAAGTCTCAATCAATTGTCTTCTCGTATGCAAGCAGTTTTTGTCTTAAAAAATTAAGAAGAAGAAAATTTAAATTAAAGCCGATTTCATTCAAGCCGATTCTTGCTAGATTTCTCTGGGTGCATCTCAAATGAGTCAATGCTACAAACTAGTAATACGTATTGAATTGGAAACTAAACTTGGACGATTTTATATGTAAATTGAAAGGAATAAGGTCGGATAATAGAATAATAGAAATCTACTTGGCCTTGAGCAGTTGGTTTCAAATCGCTTAATTTTCGTCATCTAAGCTAGTCTTCTTCTTCTTCTTCTCTCTCTATTTATAGCACAATCGCTTAACGGTCTCGGCCGCTACATCTAAGCTAGTAGCAGGGCATATTTCACAAGCAATTTAAATTCGAACTGCAAATGTTTTTACGAAAATCTCTAGATATTTCTGGGACTCCCCCGAAAATAATTTAAAGAAAATCTGAAAGTTTTTAAAATGATATTTTAGTGAGTTTTCCTTAAGCAAAATGAAATGATTTTCGTTTTTTTCTTAGCAAACCTTTAAGTTGATCTTCCATTTGCTTCTAGTCGTTAATAGTAAAAATATTATAATAAATAAATAATAATATAAATAATATATACCAACCACTCATTTATCGAAGTAATATTGATTAAGTGGTTAAACATTCAAACGAAAAAAACATATCAAACCAAATATTAATGGCCTTTATTAAACTGGCTATAATATTTCGATTTATAGCCAGATTTCCAGATTTAACACCTTGTTTTATTGCCAGTTGAACTGTAAAAGCATAAAACTTTATTCTTCTACTTAACAAATTAATGGCCAGCACTTAAGAGCGATCACTGGACCCTAAAGCTTCCCTAATTAGTCAAAGAGCCCACGATGGCTTGTATATAAATCGGAACGGTTAAAGCACATGGCGATTACCTGTCCAAATCTAATAAATCAAACCGCAACAACATCCAAAACACACGAGACTTAGCGACGCCACCGCCAAGGCGATCCACAACGCTAACAAAACGCTCGCAAGTCGCGCGCGACTGTGATTAATTGCTGCTAAAAGCAAACATAACAAAAATTGAATATATAATATTAAAGCATTAAATGCAAACCATTTGGCAGTGATTTATATGTACTAATACTCCCCCTTGATCTCCAGTGACATCTCCGTTCGACCACTTAATTGACCATCATTCTTCGCCTTGTTTTCCCTATCTCTTGCAGCTGCTTCTCTGCTTTGTGGCTTTGGCGGTGGCCGATGTCAAACATCTGACAGATCGCAATGTGGATCTATTTAAATACAATCCCAGCGATATTTATACCCTGCCCGAAGACATTGATGATGATAAGCCCGCCGTGCACTTTAGCGGTGATGTGATGAAGGCCAAAACCGAGAAACTGCAGAACTATAATTCCGGCAAAAAGTTCAAACTGGAGTGAGTACCAAAGAAAGGATTCTCTAGTTTCCCATCTAATATTTGCTCTTCAAATCGCCTTTTTGCAGACTAAAGACCCAGAACGGCATTGAGGTCAGCAGCGTCGGCAAACTCAAGGACGACAAGACATTTGTGGTAAGCGGTTCGTACTCCTTCACCGGTGCCGATGGCAAACGCTACAAGACCCGCTACACAGCCGATGAGTTTGGTTATCATCCCATTACCGAACTGGATCTGGACATACCCGAGTAAGCTAATTGGTTTAGTGAACGTCTTGGACAAGACACTTACCCTTCGAACTTTCAGACCCCAGCCATTCGTCGCCGCCGGTCAGCGGACCAGTGTGGATCCCAGCAGTTTGTTGGGCAACAAGAATCGTTTCCAGTTCCTTAACCAGAACTTAAACCCCGAGCAGGCTGGACCTCTGCGCGGCAGTGGACAGAGTGGAGATGACTACAGCTATGTACCCGAGCAGGCCGGTCTCAATGGCAATCTGTTTGGCGCACCCTACGGCGGTGACCAGGGAGTCAATGACTATTATGGCTCTGTGGGTTCGGGCAATCCCTTTGGTCCTGGCAGCAGCGCGTTTGGCGGCGGTAATGGCAATGGCAATGGCAATGGCAATGGCAACGGCCATGGCTATGACTACCAGCCACCCAAGGTGCCGCTGGTGATGCCTTCGCGCGAGTACCTGCCCGTGGCTTAAGGTTATTGTCTGACCTTTTCCCCCCACCCCCCAAGTTCAACTGTAAGCTGCAAGTATTTAGTTTTAAGTGCAACTCCAGCAGGCAAAATCAATAGCGCAATTATTATTTTTTTTAAATCATTTTTTAGTGTTATATACAAATGTGCAATATTTTATGGCATTACACCTATGCATACATATAGTACGTACATACTTATGTATACTTTATTATTTCCTTCCACATCCGAAGCAAACACAAAACGAATCTATGTATATACACTGAGTGATATTAGTAGTAAATAAAATGGCTAAACTAACATCAAAACAACAGTTTTTGGCACAGAGTTTGATTTATTCGTGGGACAGGATATGCGGGGGACTAGGGGAACGGTCACTGCCTACAGAGCCGGGGTTTCAACAGGGGTTTCAGTTTGACCAATAACTGATGTTTTTTGGCTTTTCTTGTCTGGTATATTTGCTCCTTCTACACATCCCATTCCTTAATAGAGTTGGATATAGTAATGCACTGCAGAGTGCACTGCCCAAAACCCTAAAAAATGTAAAAATACTTATGTTTGCAATTTTTGAACAATTGGACCTTAGTAAGTATGCTACATACATATTTCAGCCCAATTGGAAAACAAAAGCTTAGAGTAGAATTTATGTGATATTCCGATGATTTTAAAGCATATTTTTAGGCTGAGCATAGTAAAGTAAAATAGTTTGGCATATTGTACAAAGCTCTACTAAGCCAAACCAAGCACGAAGCGAGCAGAATGTTCCGGCCAGTAGTTGGCTTCAACATTTCTTAAAGAATTTTTATACTTATTTTTTTAGCATTAAAACGCATCCGCACGTAAGAAAAAGAGAAACTTGAGAGAAGCTTGGCTGGCCCCGTTGGAGGAGCTGTATAGCCATCATTTACATTTACGTAAGAAAAAATAACACATAAGACGCTGGTGTGTCAAATTGACACAACATAATAAGTTGTTTTGATTTATGAAGTGAAAATTTTTCAAAGATTTTTTTTTTGTTTTTAAAGTTATTATTAAAGGTATAGGGCTCCGGCCTTTTCTCCGAAAATTATACATAAATGTCTCAATTTGTATGCAAAATAATTGCGGGGGTCATCCATTGTATCTTTTTAAATGAAATTTGAAATATTCAGGTTTGATTTTGTAAGAACCCCAAGAATTCAAGGCCTAGTATAGGTCCCCTGTGCTCAAAGAATTTCCGAAAAGATTCTGCACTTCAAAATCTAGTAATAAAAGAAATATTCATTAAATGCATTTTTGAAAGCTTGCGAATCAGTATAACGGGATTAAAGAGCAAAGGTCTACCATAGACAGAGTCAAACATGCTGCTATATTGATTATGTTCTCAAGGGAGTATGCAGGAGGGTGCAGATTTGTAGTATGCCTTGAAAAGTTCTTATGAAACAAAAGTTGTGTCAACTGAACAATAATTAAAAAAAATTGTTTTTATCAAAAAAAATAACCACAATTTCCATATTAAAGTCCAAAAATTTCATTCCAATGAGCAAAATCAGAAAGTTGTTTTCAAATATACTTTGTAATCAATACAGAATGAGTTCTTTAATAGTTTGTTACATGGACTAAAAAAAAACAATGTATAGTGTTAATTATAAAAGAATAATTATCAAACAAGAATAAATATTTTCACATTAATTCATCGTAGTTCGCGTCCATCTATTTCGCGATATTTTCCGAATTTTTGGAGCTTACAATTCTATACTGCCATTGAGTTTTGTTTCCAAAAAACGTAGTCCAACTCGTCCAATTAAATCAGCCTCCAGTAAAAACCTCTACAGGCACCCTACAAGGAACGTTTTTTTGGAGTAAAAAACTAATTTCGAAACGCATTTGCCATCAAACTAGAAAACCACGTTCGACCTCAAAACAATTTTTTTTCGGCCCATCGAAGTCAATTTGTATTTAAATTTTGGTTAAGAAGATATGTAAAATACGTTTCCGCGGATTTTGCACCTTTATTATACATCCCCAAGAATTTTTTCCAATAATGATAGCAACTTTTGCAAAACTATACTCCACTCACAATTAAGGCCTTCGTCATTCCTAATCAAAATCCAGCGTACGTCCCTTTATGTTACAGAGAAGTTTTTGATGGAAAGAATTAGAAAAACTTAATTGTAATTATAGAAAAAAGGTTAAAATTTAGGACTATTCAAGGGGGAAGGGGGGCGGCAAAGTCGACTTCCGCCCCGGGCGGCATAACTACACGGTACGCCACTGTCTGATCAGCTTGCCCGCAGACCTATTTCCTTCTATGTTGAATCGATGACATAACACCCGCGGACGTTTCGGTGGGACAGTGACATACCGCCTGAATTTTCAAAAATTTATGTTTTACAGTGATCGCGTTAAACTTCAGCAAGAAATATAATTTCACGTACCGTTCAATGTGCACCGTTCATAATTCTCTTTTTTCTTCATTTTACGCATGATTATGTTCTTATTAGTGTATCATTGATGTTTGAGCAGCGTGGTCGCGAAATTGATTTAGTACACGAGAGTAGAATTGTTGGTGGGTTTCGAAAAAATTCGAAACTGTTGTTGCTGTAAAAATATATGTGAATAACTGAATAACTAAATTATTGTCTGTGCTTCTGTTTAAAAATTTTTCGCCTCTACTCTCCCACTTTTTCAACTGGCTCATAAACGGACAAAATGTTATGATCCAGTGCACACTGGGCCAGCAGCCCGAGATTTTGGCCAAAAGTCCCAATTTTTTTTTTTGGAAATTGGACAAAACGAAGGTCGGCAATGATTTTAAATAGATATAGCTATTTTATGGCAAAATTTGGAACCTTTTCTCGTAATGGTTTTTGCGAGGCAGCCGTTCAAAGTTGATTTTTTCTAAAATCGATGTAAAAAATAATTAATTAATATTGGAAAAATGGAATGCAACAGCTGAAGCAGTTTGATTTTTTATTTTCGACTACGGACCAGATATCAATTAAAAAATATACAAAAGCTTTCATTCGTAAGCGTTTACATAATAACTGGAAAAAATCCTAAATATATTGGGGTTTTTTACTTTTGGCTACTTTCAGTTGAGAGTACCCCTTAGTACCCTTCGCGATTCCCTTGCAACATGGCAAAATGTTTTCTTTGAATATTGCACTATAGCTGTAGGTATGCGCTTTTGCGCGGTTTTGCTTTGAATATTTATAAAATTGCATTTAAGATTATATTCCTATATGAAATCAATCTTGTTCTGGTCTACAGCCACCCTAGATGTATGCTTTTTTTTTTCAACTTCGGAATATAAACCACGCATTCTGTTATAAAGTGCTTTGAAACGAAGCCAATTTGAATGTGTCAAAATGTGTAGCATACTCTTTGACGCACTGAAGGTAAAGTGACTTATATTAAATAAATTAGATTTTTTATTAATTAAATTTTTATTTTAATTTAGTTGTTTTAAGTATTGAATTTAAAGAAGAGGTAAAATAGATAGAAAAAACGGTTACAGTAGTCATATTGACTGAAAATCCTCGACAGGGTGGGCAGTCAAAGTCAAAAACTTTTTGGGTCAATATCTTACAAATCATTAAAGATATCAAGACACATAAATTTTTTTTAGTTATGTGGTACTTATATATACTTCTATGCAAGAATTGGGTCAAATCCAATTACAATTTTTTTTTCTATAATTATTTAACGAAAAGGTTGAAATATTTTCCGACTTTGATTTGGATTATGAATATCATATAAAATTTTTTTTGTTGCTTTTTAAACTATGTGACTTAAGTTCAATCTTTTAAGATAATTTTGCCGAAAATCGCAGCTTTCTAGCTAGTCTGGTGTAGAAATGCCAGAGTTTTGGCCAAAAAATGAGATTTCTGGCCCACAGTGCAGTGGAAAAAGACATTTAACGAATTGGATTGAAATTCAGACAATGGAGATCAGGACAACGAGTTCAGTTTTAATCAAATGACGTATGTGATGAAATGCATGTGGGCATTTCCATTCTGTCGAACCGCGACCGTCGTACACATTGAAAATTAAAAAAAAGTCAAAATAAATCGAATTTTTCGCTTTTGACTGTTTTATATAGCTCTTAGCAAGCACTTTAATTAGTGTTAAAGTGTATATCAATTAAAATTCGGTTTTTAAAATAACGACAAAATTGGAAGCGTTTGTCGAACGTGACAAAAACAGAAGTGGTTTTGGGGAGCAGCTTTATAAAGACAACGTTTAGCGAAACACAATAACTAAGCCCAAATAGTTTTAATATCTTATGAATGAATAGTTCTTTGAAATGTATTTTATTTGATTTAAGAATCTTAAGTACATTTTTTGTAAAAAAATATTTATCTCCGTCGATACGTGACATGTCGAACGTGACATTTTTTCCATCATCATATTTATGTGGTTTCTGCTATAATGCGAAGTAAAAACAGTTACAGTTAATTGCGATGACATAGTTTCTCGTGGTTTCTTATGCATTCTTGAATGTAATCTAAAGTCACTTTTTTCCAAAAAATTAAGCAAATTAAATGTCAAAATGAGAAAAATCGTGCTAGCACGGCCGTGAAACCGAATGTATCCAATTGGGTTATCAGTAAATGTAAGATTAGCTCACATTAGTTTAATTTGATTGTTTCCCTATGAAAATTCGATCAAGTATAGTGTTCTTAAACACTTTAATTCTATTGGCCCAGGTGGACCTATTTTGGGAAATGCCCATGTGCTACTTCAGCCATGCAATCACCTAAAAATTGAAAGCGGGCGTTATTAGTGTTTTAGCATTGTTGATATGTAAGTCAAGTGCTTTAAGGGCGGCTTGACTATCTGAGTATATTCTTTGACCGTAATTGTGTTAAGGCAGGTGGCAGCATCCTGAATGGCCACCACCTCTATTGCGGCGCTATAGCGGTTTTGTAGTTAACCTTAAGACAGCTTACATATATTGTGTAAAGCCAGGTCAGTGGGTTTGCTGTAGTTGGGCAAGATATATGTTATCGACACCTGCCGACTTAAATAAAATATTGATAAATAAGCCGGTGACGGTGAAATTTATACGCATTTTAAAGGTGATGTATTTCTCGAGGTAATCAGGAAGAGTTTTTGTACCCGAGAGTTTTGTACTCGTAGAGTAACAAGTAAGATAGTTGCAGTCGAGTAGCCCGACTTTATAATACCCTGTACAATTGACAAACACACACACATACACAAATGTACACACACATATTAGCAAACAAAAACGCGCACGCACACACACACACATATGTACGAGAGATGTTTTGTTCCTCAATGCGCAAAAAATTCGAAATATTTTCTAGTTAGCGTAATGAAAAACCAAACTTGAAAATTTGTAGATTTAGTGCTGGCGCCGTGGGTTTAAAGTTGCTACATTTAATTTTGATTTCCCCTTTTTATACCCTTGGAGAGGGTATATTAAAATTGTCCGGATGTTTGTAACGCATAGAAGGAAGCATCTCCGACCACATAAAGTATATATATTCTTGATCAGCATGACGAGCTGAGTTGATATAGCCATGTCCGTCTGTCCGTCTGTCCGTCCGTCTGTCCGTCCGTCTGTTTCTATGCTATCTCCTCCGTCAGTTTTAAAGCTATCTTAACCAAACTTTGCACGAAGTCTTTTGGTACAAATACGCTGCACATTTGTCGGAACCGGCCGGATCGGATGACTATAGCATATAGCTCCCATAGGAACGATCGGTTGAAAAACTAGTTTTAGTGAGAAAAACTTTTTTGTTTTCAATGCTATCGCTCCCAACGCTCGTATTTATAAGTTTTTAATGATTTCACATAATTTCATTAAGCCTTGTCGAAATCGGACCACTATATAGTACAGCTGCCATACAAACTGTCAGTCATATATCAAGCTCAAAGGGTATATAAACTTCGGTCGAGCCGAAGTTAGCTGGCCTCTATTTTTTGTTTTCAATGTTATCGCTCCCAACGCTCGTATTTATAAGTTTTTAGTGATTTCACATAATTTCACCAAGCCATTTTGAAATCGGACAACTATATAGTATAGCTGCTATACAAAAGTTAGGTCTGAAAAAAAGTCTTAGTGAGAAAAACTTTTTTGTTTTCAATGTTATCGCTCCCAACGCCCGTATTTATAAGTTTTTAATGATTTTACATCATTTCACCAAAATTTTTCGAAATCGGACCACTATATAGTATAGCTGCCATACAAACTGTCAGGCACATATCAAGCTCCAAGGGTATATAAACTTCGGTCGAGCCGAAGTTAGCTTGCCTCTATTTTTCATTTTACGTTTTCATTAAAGCAACCTGGAACGCCAAACGTTTTGGTTCAACTTAAAAACGGTTGCTTTGCCAGAAACAATCATTGCTGTGACTGAATTAAAACAGGATCGGCATACCGTGAGATAAAGTGGTTCTTGGGCGTAAGCATTTTTCCCCCAAACATTCCATGTTCCGCTAGCTTTGTTCGCGTATAACTCTTCATAATTTGACCATTGTCCAAGAATGAAATAAAGTGTTGAGCAAATTTCAGCGCAGTGCTTTAAAGGTTTTGTACTAATCATGGATATGGGTCATTCTTTTATAAACCGAACAGCAAAAAATTTTTTTATTTTTCATTTTAATAAAAAAAAATCCGAAATTAGATCTCGACATGCCCACCAAAACGTAATTTGCGGTTTTGCACAAAAATTTTTTGTTAATTTTATAAACAATTTCAAAAATCGTCAAAATCGAAAAAATGGAAAAAAGGGTTTTTTAAAAACCTGATATCTCAGGTTTGGTTTATTGGACAGTGCTCAAGTTGATATCGATGGAAAGAATTTCACTGTGTCTACTCAAATTATAATTTTATAGATTTTTAAATTATTTAATAATATTAAGTAATTGTTGCTAAAAATTATTTATAATTTTTTCAAAGTGTTAACCACCATGATATAGCTTCTAAGGATAAACAGTTTATTGTCCTAAATATAACTTAAATTTTGGTGTTTTCAAAAAGATGGAGACTTTTATAGTTTAAAAGTTATGAATTTTTAAAGTTATAAACAAATTAAAAGATACCCTTAAAGAAAGCTTTGCCACGCAGTCAGTTTTAAGGCTTTTTGATTGAAACTTGACAATTGTGCTTTATATTCATCAAGCTTTCTAAAAATGTCAACATCGCGCGAATCGGATGACTATATCATATAGCTGCCATACGAATGTTATGATTAATTGAATTTTGTTGGGAATTTGGGTTACCAGAGCTTGAAAAGTAATTTATAACACTACTAAATTCAGCATTTGTATGGCAGCTATATGATATACTCATCCGATCCGCCTGATGTTAACATTTTTGAAAAGCTTGATAAATATAAAGCACACGTGCCAAGTTTCAATCAAAAAGCTTTAAGACTGACTGCGTGAGAAATTTTTATTTAAGGGCATCTTTTTAATTGTTTATAACTTTAAAAATTCATAACTTTTAAACTATAAAAGTCTCCATCTTTTTGAAAACACCAAAATTTAAGTTATATTTAGGACAATAAACTGTTTATCCTTAGAAGCTATATCATGGTGGTTAACACTTTGAAAAAATTATAAATAATTTTTAGCAACAATTACTTAATATTATTAAATAATTTAAAAATCTATAAAATTATAATTTGAGTAGACACAGTGAAATTCTTTCCATCGATATCAACTTGAGCACTGTCCAATAAACCAAACCTGAGATATCACGTTTTTAAAAAACCCTTTTTTTCCATTTTTTCGATTTTTGAAATTGATTATAAAATTAACAAAAAAATTTTGTGCAAAACCGCAAATTACGTTTTGGTGGGCATGTCGAGATCTAATTTCGGATTTTTTTATTAAAATGAAAAATAAAAATTTTTTTTACTGTTCGGTTTATAAAAGAATGACCCATATATGAACCGAACACTAAACCAAAACTAAAATAACTTCCTCACTGAAGCAAATTTTCAAAAGATTATTTTTGAAAATGCAGATTCCTGTCCTCATTGTGTTGCTTCATCATATGCATCTTAACAATTTACAAAATGGCTGGCAACAAAAATAACCAATAAAACATAGATATTCAGTTTTTATTTATTTCGCTGCTAGAAAAATGAACTTTAATGTTGGTAAGGGTTTAAAGCGAAAATGCAAAACGCAATTAAAAGTAGTTATTCAAATTTATTCATAAGAATATTTTTTTTGCTGTTTGGATAAGCGTACTTTTTTCCTCTTCTTCGAAATCCATGATATGGATGGCGACTACTTCCACTAGAAAGGGACTCCTCGTCATCGGACCTCTGTCCTTTAAAAGCAGCATCAGGTCTTAATTCAATCGAAATTTTTAAAGCAGCATCAAAAAGTTCTTCTAAATGGTTCATAAAACTCCTTTCTCTGTTGCAGTACAACTCTTTATCGCTACCAGCATTCTTTCTGAGAAACACATATTGATCATAAAGTTTTCTCAAGCTCGTCCTAGTTTCATGGTAAGCCCAAGAGATTTCAATACACCATCAATATAAAGGACAGTGCGGCTTAGGTTGTCCCTTAATGTGTATTTGAATTCTTTTATATTATGCAGAAGAACCGCTATTCTAGATGGTAGCTTGCTGAATCCCGCGCTACCCGCAACGCGCCAATCAAATAAATGCTCGAATCCTCTATATCCAGCATTTTGCTTTAAATAAAATATTTTTATACCCTTGCAAAGGGTATTATAATTTTGCCCAGAAGTTTGCAACGCATAGAAATATTCATTTCCGACCCTATAAACTATATATATTCTTGATCAGGGCGACGAACTGAGTCGATCGAGCTTTGTCCGTCCGTCTGTCTGTCCGTCTGTCTGTCTGTCTGTTTCTACGCAAACTAGTCTCTCAGTTTTAAAGCTATCGGGCTGAAACTTTGCACAGAGCCTTCTTTTTACTGAACACTGATAATATGTCGGAACCGACCGGATCGGATGACTATATCTTATAGCTGCCATAGGAACAATCGGTCGAAAAGTGGGTGTTTGTGAGAAAAACTTTTTATTTTTAATGTAAACGCCTCCCGCCTCAGCAATTATTAGTTTTACACGCTTTTCCACAGATTTGGAAGTTTTGGTCAAAATCGGATGACTATATCTTATAGCTGCCATAGGAACTATCGGTCGAAAAGTGGGTCTTTGTGAGAAAAACTTTTTATTTTTAATGTAAACGCCTCCCGCTTCAGCAATTATTAGTTTTACACGCTTTTCCACAGATTTGAAAGTTTTGGTCAAAATCGGATGACTATATCTTATAGCTGCCATAGGAACTATCGGTCGAAAAGTGGATTTTATTTAGAAAAATTGTTTGTTTTAATGCTAACGTTCGTAAACTATGATGTATTAAAACATTTGCAAGGGTATAAAAACTTCGGCGAAGACGAAGTTAGCTTGGCCTTCTCGTTAAAAATATATTTTTAATTCAAAAAATGTTTGGCATCTCAAAGGCTACTTCTACGAAAAAGTAAAATTAAAAAGGGGAAACTGAAATTTAATTTAGCAACTTTAAACCCACGGCGCCAGTATAAAACCTTAAAATTTCGAAGTTCGGTTTTTTATTACGGTAACTATAAATTTTTCCGAACTTTTTGCGCCCTGAGGAACAGAACATTTAAAAAAAAAATTCCCATACGATTATGTTCAGTCTAATGTACATGCAAAAATGTGTATCTCTATCTCTTATAGTCTCTGAGATCTACGCGTTCATACAGACAGACGAACAGACGGACGGACGGACAGACGGACAGTCCCGTAGGAGATATAACGTTTTTTCCAAATTGCGGGGGCGGGAGGGGGCGTGGCCAAAATTTGAAACAAACTTGATCTGCGTGCAGATAAAAAAAGCATTTGTCCCATACATGTCAAACCTCTATCTCTTACCATCTCTGATATCTAGGTGTTCATACAGACAGACGGACGGACGGACAGACGGACATGGCTAAATCGACTCGGCTGTTGATGCTGATCAAGAATATATATACTTTATAGGGTCGGAAATGCTTCCTTCTCCCTGTTACATACATTTGCACGACTTTAGTATACCCTTTTTACTCTACGAGTAACGGGTATAAAAACGCATCACCTTTAAAATGCGTATCAATTTTTTGGATCGGTTCAGTAGATTTTGAGTTCTGATGCTCAAAAACTTCAAAAAAGACGTTTTCGGGAAAATCGACTTAAAATTTTTTATTCGGTAGCAATCAGGTAGCATGGCCGGTCGTTTGATACGCTCTAACTCCGTTAGTTTTACTCGGATTGACTTAAAATTTGTACACAATATTCTCGACATATTGTTCATTCAGAAAAAAATTTAAAAAAAATGGTTCGAGCGAATCAATAGCCCATTTATTTCTGCTTTCCGAGAAACCTGTGATTCGAATTAAGCCAAATTTTAAAGAAAGTATGTGATTGTATAACATATTTTTGTGAAACGAATTGGCCCGATCTGATAACTCGTTTATGAGTTATTAACCCAAACTGGGAATTCGATTCCATCTATTTTACCTGCTCTTTAGTTTCATTAGTATGTACTTAATATCAATGTGTGCGAATAACTGTATGCCTTCTCTCGTTCGCTCTCACGCTGACTCGCTCTCTGTTTATGCTTAAATCTGGCGCTCTCCTGAGTCTGCAACCTTTTGAACTGAGATTTGTAAAGTTCGGTCTTTGTGAAGACCGCATTTGATGAGCGATTGACTGTCTTGGGCCCGGTATGGGGTTGCTCTCAGACCGATCAGTGCTGTGTGTTCTTGACAGCCACCGATCAGTTAGCGAGGTTGCTGTTTGGTTGTTTAAGTCTATATCTCATAAGCGATTTGAAATTTTACTCTACTTTCTTTCGCAGTTTTGTGGCTCTTAACCAGGCCCATTAAAGACTCCTTTGGAGCAGCTGAAAAAAATTACGTCTTCATACTCAAAATTACGAAAGTTAAAACCCACCCTTGAAACCCACCGCCAATTCCGAAAATGTAGAAACGAAAACACGCAGACTTGAAGCAACTATACCAAATCTGAGGGGACTCAGTACTAATATGAGTCGGAGGGAAGCAAAAATGATGTGAAAATGAATAAATCAGTCCTTTCTAATTGAGAAGTCAGCTGAATATGCCAGTTCGACGGAGTTTGGTAGTGCACAAATAATGAAATTGACTCAAACTGTCCCGGGTTTCGTATACGACCACATGAAATCGAGCGGTAGGTGAGCTGATAGGAAGCTAAAAATTGAGTTTGATTATGAAAAGAGAAAAGAATGTTTAATAATAAATTCCGTTTCCTCAATTTTTTATTGTCCGCCTAAAAGTAGGCCACACTTTGGCTAAAGCGCCGCAGCATGTCGTTGGCCATGGCCCAAAAGTGACTCAATGCGCTCCCTCGCCTCCACATAGGCAGCCATTACTTCGTCCAGTGTTGTGGCCTTGGTCGCCGTATCCATCTCACCATCCGCATCGCTATCTGGCTCCAGATCCAGCTGCGGTTCCGGTTGACGTTGCTGCAGCTTCTGCAGCCGGAATAGCAGCGAACCCGTGCTTCGCATTGCCTGACTGCAGTCCATATCCAAGCGATTGTGTAGCCCTCCCTTTAAGCGGTTGCCGGGATTGAAGTAGCCCACAAAGT